>JAHLJT010009436.1:204232031-204832031 GCA_031308135.1 Acheta domesticus | reverse complement strand
AGATGTTTTATCAATGCTATTATTATTGGTAATGTCGGTTTGTACTATCGGTTTGATAGTACTAACACAAAAATCAGTGGTTGTAATTATGTGGTGCCTTATATTTTATAGATAAGGTTGACAACTGGATTCCTTTGCCAAAATTTCCTATAACATACACGTACAGAACGCGGTAAAAATAAAACATTTCCATTACGTTTTCAGGAAGATTATGAACTCAGGAATCACAGTGAATGGTGCTTACATTGTTTCAGAATGTAGACATCTCTTATTTCATTAGTCTTCAAAACGTAATACTGAATGG
This sequence comes from Acheta domesticus, assembly GCA_031308135.1. Taxonomy (NCBI): domain Eukaryota; kingdom Metazoa; phylum Arthropoda; class Insecta; order Orthoptera; family Gryllidae; genus Acheta; species Acheta domesticus. The sequence goes on along the minus strand of JAHLJT010009436.1, from coordinate 204,831,727 downwards.
TGTGAACCAATGATTTCTGGGTTTTCTATTTTTAATATAGTGAATACATAGAACTTTTCTAATTTTTCTACAGGCACACCCCACACATATCTAATTTTCAGCGTGCGACCTTCTTGTTCCAAGGTTTGTCCCAAGTTTCCAATACACTTTTCAACCACATTGAAGCTTGTGGCTGGGGTGTTTTCTGCATAAATTTATTCAATTGTAGATCATTAAATTATGTACCGAACTCTTTTAAAATTATGAGTAATTGTTCAGTAATAATACCAACTTTTATGATGTAAGCCTCCTTGCCATGCGCAAGAGGCCTTTGTTCTAATAGGGATTAAACGGGCTAATAATAATAATAATAATAATAACAATAATAATAACAATAATAATAACAATAAACTTCTCCAGGGATATTGCTATGAAATTTGGAATAGACAAATGCAAAACACAAAAAATAACTCAAGGAAAGCGCAAATGTAATGGCTTTCAACTCCAAACGGGAGAAACAATAGAGGCAATGTCTGGAGAAAATACCTATAAATATTTGGGTTTCGCTTAATCCAGATGTATTGAACACCGAGTGATAAGAGAAACGCTCGTGAAAACATATATGAACAGATTGACCAAAATTCTGAAAAGTCAACTCAATGGGAAAAGCAAGTTTAAAGCAATCAATATATTTGCAGTACCTGTTCTCACCTACTCTTTTGGTATCATCCACTAGACCAAAACTGATCTGGCAAACATCGAAAGGAAAACAAGGACAGCTCTAACCAAGCATAGAGTGCACCACCCAAACTCATCAATAGAAAGACTTAAGCTACCACGTAAGGAAGGAGGTCGCGGCATAATAGACATTACAAACCTTCACAACGAAACAATTCATGCACTTCAAGAATATTTTGTCACGCAGAAAACGACTCGTTCTTCCATAAAGCAATAGTACTAGCAGATAGCAAACTCACGCCACTAAATTTGCACCACTATGATCATGATTCATTAAGCTTTGCAACTGAGCCACCTGACAAATACCAGTCCTGGAGACAAAAAATTATCCATGGGAGACATCGCCACGATCTGGAACAGCCCCATGTCGACTTGGAAGCGTCGAACGTCTGGCTTTCCCGTGGCGATTTGTTTGCCGAAACCGAGGGACTGATGATAGCAATCCAGGATCAAGTCACCAATACAAGAAATTGTTGTAAATACATCGTTAAAGATTCAACTCTGGGAAATGATTTATGTAGAAGGTGTCATCTGTCCAGCGAGACAATTCAACATATCACATCCGGCTGCAAAGCCATAGCCCAAACCGATTACAAACATAGGCATGATCAGGTAGCCAAAATTATTCACCAAAGGATTACAATAGACAGTGAGCTTCTGGAAAAGAAGCTGCCATATTACAAGTACTCACCAACAACTGTGATGGAAAATTCTGCATACAAGATATATTGGGACAGAACTATTATTACAGACATGATGATAGCACACAATAGGCCAGACATTACGCTAATTGACAAAATTAACAGAATCACTTACCTAATAGATATCGCAATCCCAAACACACACAACCTTCAGTCCTCTCACACAGAGGTGTCCAAATACACTGATTTAGCAATAGAAATAAAAGAACAGTGGAAAATGGAGAAAGTTTACACAGTACCCATCATTGTGTCCACAACTGGTGTCATCCCAACAACTTTGCATAACAGCCTACAACAGTTGAAAATGCCAAAGACATTGTACATGGAGTTACAGAAAGTTGCCATCCTCAATACTTGCGCAATAGTCAGAAAGTTCCTCAACAATAGTATTACTCATGCCTAATGCATGTAATCCTGCTTCGACATCGAAAAGGGCCGTTACTTGGCAAGAGCCCGTACGGTTACCTCAATTCTGAGATTTTGTCCAGAGACAGAACTGCATGATGATGATGATAATAATAATAATAATAATAATAATAATAATAATAATAATAGGAGGAGGAAAAGTTTCAGTATGCTGTGCATTCCAACTAGTTACCTTTTTTGTATTTGTTGAACAGGTGCTTGAAAATATGCATATGCTGCGCATGCTTCTGGAGTTCTTTGGGACCACACCGGTACGGCCGCGGGGTGGCAGAATAAGACGCATGAAGTTGCAGCATGAGCTTGAATGTGGGGAGAATCAGCGGTGCAACGCACTTGAAGATTTTCTTCTTTCCTATTCTTTGGTACTGCATATCTTTATTTTGCTTTGCAGCAAGCAATTTCTCTAGATTAACGAAAGTCGAATCAAGATAGACGATTTCCGTTCAAAGTTACAATTTGTTTTTTATGTAAAAGATAATGTGGAGCATTACTTTTTTGAACTAGCAATTCTAATGCAGATGACATTGATTAGTCAAAAGAAAGAGTACTACAGATAATACACTTTTAGCTATGGTTATTCATTTCAGTTATTCCAGATTCAGTTACTGAGTCCATAGAGTTTCCGAAATTTCTTTTTAAATATTTACACCATATTTCCTTCGTCGATTTGTTTAATATCTTCGTTAGTAAGTTAAACAGACAGGAACTTTCCTTTTCTTCCGCTACAATGGTCCAATGGCTTTTACAGCTTTTTTTATTCTTCTTTGTGTTTAATGTCCATCCTTCTTAGTTTTCTCCTCAAGAATTCGACTCCTAGATATCACATCTAATTTCACAAAATCCTTTGATGCAACTCAAACAATATACTTTGTTCAGATTGTTTATGTACAGTGTAATTTTACAATATTTGTTTCTCTTTGTAGAAAGTGTTATTAGAACACAAGAGTTCTAAAAGGGAGGTTTTGCATAGAGTGTATAATACTGCTTGCTGTGTACATTTGGCGAATATAGTACATTCCCGCCCGAGGTATGTCAAAATTCTTTGGAAACACATCCTAGAGCTTCCAGACTTTTAGGTTACAGAAAAGAATTGTACTAACAATAAGCAAATACCACCCATGTGATTCATGCACGCCTATTTTAATTGAGCTAGGAAAACTACCATTGAGTTTTGTCTTTATTTACGAAAAGCTAAACCTAAAGCACATGGTGGAAATAACAGTCGTAATAATGTCATTTGAGAGAACTATTACATTAGATTGTGTACATAGTGTTTCTGTATCTTCGAAGTAATGCATGATTGTTACGTCTGACGAAAAGTTACTAAACAAAAACAAAGACAGCTGTCAATATACATAGTTATCGGATGTCTACGTGAGCCTGTGTGCTAGTCCTCTTCAATTAATGTGGGGCAACTGGGGAATCCGAACTTTTCGAAACAGCAACCTTGGGAAGCAGCAATGACTCAAGCAAGCAAGTCCCGAGAAACCTATGTCAGAGTCTTTGCCGCGCCGCAGGCGGCCTGGACTGGTGGTATTATTGCTTGGATGGCGCGCTCACTAATTACGCAAGAATCACATAATTTGAAACCGCACGTCCCTTATTAAAAAGAAAACAAAAAACGTTATGTAAAGTATAAACAAATCTTGCAGCTCCATATTATTTTAAGAAAAGTAACATATAGTGAATTTCACTCCTTTAAACTGTATTTGCCTATTACTGCGTTAAAAACATGTATTCTGAACCTCACCTGCACGTCAAGTTGCTCATTTTTTCAACACATACTTAAAAAGTGGACACGCTGAGAAGTATCTTATCATGAAAAAAAAAGACAAGACGTGACCCCAACTTGCTTAAAATGTGAGCGATACGTTTGGGTTTCCTGCAATTTCTTGCTGAAAAAGAACAGTACGTTAAATGAAAATGAGTGACAAAATAGATCTTTCCGCGGACGTTGGGATTCAGATAAAATATTATCTCTTCTGTGCGGTAGGAGACGCGCTGCGCAACTATTTTTTCGATCTGTTCAGCTTTAAGACGCGTTCGCATTCATTATCGTTTTTCCATTACCCAGAGGGCGGGATACTTAAATACAGTTCTCGAAGTCTGATCATTATTTCAGAAGAGGCATTGATATTTTACAAATTAAAAGAGTGCAATTGTTGCTTTAATATTCAGAAAAACTATAGTACTTTAGTTACATCTGAATTGATTTAAACAAATCTAACTATCATTTTCCTCTCATCACCCACAGACATCACGTAATGAAGGCTGGGTAGACTACACAAACCAATAAAACCTTAAATACAAAAATTTAATTCCAATGAGAGGCTTGGAGACAATTTCCTTTATGCTGAAATAACACTAAAATATATGTATGTGAAAGTGGAATTATGTGTACAGAAAATTATTCCTTTTTAATGAAGGTCTTTTGATTTTCTTGTATAATTATGAAGGAGGCTCCTGGCCAAATGATTAGCATTCCACCGCTAAGACCGTGGTTCGATTCCCCACCAATGCGTAAAGAATATCTGTTAAAGAAAGTCAGCTCTCGGTAGATATTTTCGGTGTTCACCCGTTTCCCGTGCCACATGTCGCACAATTTCTCCTTACCTCATTCTCATTTTCGCCGTCATATTCTAATTAAATCATCAGAGATGGGTTTCACTGAGTTCAACAGTAGGGGGAACCTCAAACTCGAATCAATCAATAAAATGGGTAAGTTTCTGTCCTTGTTTTTAAGATTAAATTGTGGCTGTTTCAAAGTCGACATTGAGTTGTGTGAGAGTACGTCTTTTAGGAACAATCACACGAATATATGCTTTGCTGATACTGTCCAAACAATCTGCATATATTATACTATTTTTAAATTCTCGGAGTCTTATATGTAATTTTACTTCCTCGCCTATTTGCATTTGCCCCCAATTCTTCCATCCATCCTTGTGGCAAACCGAAACAAAACTTTTCGAATGAACGACCGATTACACGCGCGTAACTTCCCCATTGCCCTTGTGAGGTCGGAGAACACAATTTCCAAACCATCGACAGCAATATCGATTGCGATCGAGAGCAATCGCGTTTCCGCGCGTCGGCGCCCGCCCCGGCCCTTGCGCAAGGAGGCGACGACGACGAGCTCTGGGGGCTCCGCGTGGAAGCTGCTTAATGGCGCGGAGCAGCGGCGCCGGCGCCTCCGCCCTTATCCAGTTCCAGGGAGGCCAGACCAGAACGGAGGCGGAGATGGCTGCACCAGCAGACGCATTGATCGCGCAAGTTTTCTTGATGCACGAGAATTCTCTAGACCTCACCCAGCGCTGAATAGTACGGCCCATTGAGAAACTTAGGTCCGACTCGGATCGGCACTTACCAATTTACACTACTGGCAACAACCACCTCGTACTTTCTAAACAATCATAGCATTTCTCGTGACACGTTTTGGCGTGTTAAGTTCATGCCCACAGTTGGTACGCTCTTTTAAGCCGGGATGTACGCATAGCCCTCCTCTTCCCGCACTCCCCGCTGTCACGGCGGGGGTGGAATATCAAGAAAACTTGCACGTATAGTTGTAGCAGTAGTATTTACGGTGGCGGTGATAGTGATAGAGGCGGAAGGGATGGTGTTAATCGGCATGATGGCTGTAGTAGTAGTAGTGGTGGTGGAAGGGAAAACGGTGAGATCGGCTGTCCTGTTGGCAGAGTTATAACATAGTGAAAGGATTGTGCAGTCTTCCTTTGCTCTATGCGACGACCCTTTGCTCCTATGCAGTGGCGATGGTGGTGGAATCAACGGAAACGATCACAGTAGAATGGCTGGTGATAACTAGGGAGCGGATTGATTTTGCATATTTTTGTCCGTTGCTTCACGGCATAGCGAACTGAAATTTCTTGACATTTTGTTAGAATTGATTGCTATGAAGATTAATATGTTAGTGCATATTTGGCCTATTTTTCCTGTTGCGGCATATTCGTGCAAATACAAGCGCATATTTTTCATATTTCCTTAAAATAAAGACTTATCTCTAAAACGTTTCATTTTTTCATAGAATTTTTTTATTTTGAGCGTTCATTAATTCGAAAAAAGCGTCACAGTTTGCGTTTTTCTTCTTCATTTCAATAGATGATGAAATCTTTGTGCAAATGTCTGTAGAGCCTTGATATCATATTTTTAAACCAGGCAGAAGAAATGCAACAAACATGTTAAGTGGATACTTACTTCAATTATTTCTCTCGCGAATGAAGTTGGATTATATTATGTTTGAACAAATGTATATCCAATTTCATTCCAAGCATACTTCTAAATTTTATCAAGAAAGGTTTATTCAGGAAATAATATATTGTTAATTTTAACTGGATATTAACGTGCATTTTAAGAATTTTTAGGTCATAAGTGTATATTTTTAAAAGCATATTTCAAGATTTTTTAGGGCATAAAAATCCTCTTCCTAGTGATAACACAAGTGATCGTCTTTTAAAGTCACATGGTTTCTAAACTTAATAGATTATATATGTAATATTCTATTGTCCCCTTATTATGGTTCTTACGAAGAATTTTGGGATAACTATAGTTAAACAAATTTTTTATTATCAGATAGGTTATTGTGTCGTCTACTGGGCATTTTATTGCGCTAGACAAGTTGATAACAAAATGAAACCTTAAATATATTTATTAATAAACCTTAAGTACACCATTAGACTCAACCATCCTCTCACATAACACGTTATACGAAAAAGTTCAGATAAAAATACACATTTTTAATTTATTATTTCATTACAAAATTAATTATCGGTCTAATTAATCAAATCGTAACGAATCATTTTCCTCCGGAAAGGTTTAGTTATAAACAGCGGTTCACCACGGTAAATACCTTGACACTCTTGGCACTGTTTTTGTAATTTTTTTCAAGATTGTTCCAGAAATACCGACTAAAAATAGTATAAAAAGTTACTTGTGAAGAGGATTGAAAAGAGCCACAGATCTCTTCCACAGACTCTTAAAAAGCCAAAAATATATTTTCGAGAATTCTCTTGTAATTAGAATGATATGGAAGAATCCGAAAAATATTTACCAGTCGACCGAGACACGTCGAATGATTCGAAAATAGGAAATGTCAGTATCTAGCTGAAATTAAGCTGTATTTCAAATACAGTACTGAACAAAATTGAACAAAATAGCTAATTTCATATTAAATGCGCGAATTAGTTGTTTTCATGGTCTAGGTTGAGTTTCTTAAAGTTTTATTAAGTTGTACAGTATACCCAGCCTTAATTACTTGACGTCTAAGGGCGATAGAAAAAACATTATTCTGTTAGATTTGTTTAAATAAATTAAGATGTTACTAAAGAAGTATATTTTTTCTGAATATTGAATTCATGCATTCACGTAAAGAAATTCACATCTTTCAATTTGTAAAATATCAACGCCCTCTTCTAAAATAATGATCAAGGCCGTTGAGAACTATATTTAAACATACCGTCCTCTGGGTAATGGAAGATAAAGAACGCTGCATCTTAAAGGCCCTGAACAGTTCGAAAAATGGTTTCGCTGCACGTCTTCTACTGCACACAAGCGGTAATATTTTAGCTGAAGCCCGACGTACGCGGACAGATCTACTCTATCACCCATTTTCATTTACTGTTAAATGAAATTATCCACTGTTAATTGGAAGTAAGCAAAAAGTTGCTGGGAACCCGAACTTTTTTCTCACATTCTAAGCACATGGGTCAAGTTGTCACGTCAAAATAATTCCCAACAACGCGTGGAATATTTTTTTCACGATTAGGTCTACAAGATACTTCTCATCATGTTCACTTTTTAAATAAATACATATTAAAAAGTGAGCAACTTGACGTGGAAATAACGAGGATCAGAATACATCTTTTTTACACACGGAGATTACGCAGTTCAGAATACATCTCTTATTTTAGTAACAGACAAATACAGTTTAAAGGAGTGAATTCACTACATATTTCTTTTCTTAAAATAATAAGTAGCAATAAGATTTGTTTATACTTTACATAAAGTTTTTGTTTTCTTTTTAGAAAGCGATTTGCGATTTCAAATTATGCAATCTCATTGTCGATTCCTGGGTAATTAAGTGAGCGCGTCACCCACGCAATAATACCAAGGTCCTAGGAGTGTCCAAGCCGCCTGCGGGGCAGCAAAAGCTCTGACGTAGGTTTCTTGGGACTTAATTGAGACGTTGCTGCTTTAGAAGGGGTAATCGTCGATGTCGACTTCATTCCTTCGTCGTTGTCGGCGCTATCATCTCCGTCTTGGATGGCTTTGGATAATAGAAACAGTCTGGCCAGTGACGTAAGTGAGGAAAGCGCGGGTGCTAAGCGGCTCAGTTCCAGAAGGAAAACTAAAAACAAAAAAGGATAAGCTAAGACGTTAAGCCTTGAAATGATCAAAACAAGTTTAAAATCTTTCAAATTTTTTTTCACTCTTTTTTTCGTATTATGGCAGTCTAAATTAATTTCATACCACATTAATAATGAATATATTCAAAGTATAAGACGCAGAGAGATGCCTGCTCTGATGACCTGCTCTATTTAATTTTGTCAAGTTTATGTGTTTTTATTTTCCTTCTAAATAAAACGCAAGCTAAAACTACCTCAATGTGTCAGAAGAAGCGGTTGCTGTCCTTGTTGATAGTTATTATCAATTATTTCAAATTACTCAGTAGTATGTACAAAGTAGTACATACATACGTTTTTAAAGAATCAAAACGCTTGTGGCATCTGAAGTAATGAAGTAAGTTTACGACTGTTCCTTCGACATTAATGAAATAATTAATATCAATGCTCACACATTTGATTTAATATAAGCGAATTTCATTATCTCAGAGACATAAATTATTTTCCATGATTTGGCAATAGAATGATTTTATTATTGAATTAAAATAATGCAATCAAAATGAAAAGAAATTTACGTAGACATACCGAATCCAGCTATTTAATAGCACAACAGAAAGTTACACAAATACGTGAATACGAGAAAAACGAAAATCCCAAAAAGTAATGTTTCACATCGTTCAATGCACTCTCCAATGTTCATGAAATGAGCGCGGGTTGACAAATTCTGGGACAGTGTTCACACTATTAACACCGAGTTAAACATGTTTTTGAAAATGTAATCGAAGTATTTTATATATTCCAAGATCTGGACATTTATGCTGAAGTGGACTATATTAGGAAACCTTGCTAACCACTTTAATTTAAAAACGTAATGCAAAACATATAATTATCATAACAGAAATGTATTTGAAAAGGACCACAACGGTAGCTAGACATCGCGATTACTGCATTTAAAAACAATCATAGATATAAATAAAAACTCCTCATTGGCTTCACTAACAGTAACCTCACATTCATATGCTCGTTCGAGTTAGATCACGAAACGCTGACTGCTTCAACAGATCGACTGCGACTCGCACAACTGAACGTAATGAACAAATGATGGCGAATAATCGATAATTCTATTAATTATAAGATATTAAAATGTAGTGTGTTACTGTAAAACCGGTTAACAATAGCTAATGATACACATTTAGGACCTTCTTAGTTTTAAAGAAATGTGATAAATTAGACAGCTCAAATTTCCTTCTAAACGAAAACCCTTATGTTTTACGTACAAATGTGATAATTGCGATCACTTTTTTTTTCATAGGAAAGATTCGAATTTATAACTTCCCCCGCCCACACACACACACACATACACTTTCTCATTGCATTTTATCTCCTTACAACTTCTCTGACCACATTATTTTCTTCGTGAACCACTTATCACATTTGTCTTCGTTTGAGTTTCACCATTCTTCTGAGGGCAGTGGCGCGCGTCGCGGCCGTGGGAATAGGCTCCATATGGGAGCAGGCGGCGGCGGCGGCGGCGGCGGCGGCGGCGGCGGCGTTGGCGTTAGCGTCTGCTGCCGCGGTCGCTGACCTGGCCCACTTAGGCCTAATCGAATCACTCGCAGCCCTGGGGCTCCAATCACCAGACGCTTCCGCCGCGGCCGACGCGCTTCTGCCGTTGCACCACGCGCTGCGCCTGTGCAAGTGCTGGGACCTTTGGGGTAATTCGTAAATTAACTCATTGCCATCCAGCGAAAGAAGGAGAGAGTGGGAGAAAAGAGGGAGAGAGTGGAAGAGAGTGGGGGAGAGCGAATGGGAGAGAGATTGGGGGAGAGTGGGAGAAAAAGGGAGAGAGTGGGGAGAGAGACTGGGAGTGATAGAGTGGGTGAAAGAGTGAGAAAGAGAAAAAGAGAGAAAGCGAGGAAAGAGAAAGAGAAAAAGAGAGAGAAAGAGAGAGAGAAAAAAGAGAGAGAAAAAGAGAGAGAAAAAGAGAGAGAAAGAGAAAGAAAGAGAGACAGACAGGCAGATCGAAGGATAGATACGTAGAAAGAGAGAAATATAGAGAGTGGGAGAGAGGCAGATAGAGATAAAACAGAGGGAGAGACAAATCGAGTGAAGAGAGATAGGGAGCTACAATAGTAGTGGACAAAGGACTTTCGACGGCGCGTTATAAAAAAATTCTGATGGCATATGTTCACTCAAGATTCTGATTTTACACTAATTTGTTTGCATTTCAATAGTTTATTATTATTTTACCCTACACTCAAGAGTTAAGATGTTCAGTGATGGTTAAATATCAAGTGTACTCCTTAATCCATCCAGCTTCCTAGGAGCAGATCTAGTAACTTTGGGACACTCAAGAGTATGGAAATGTACATACATTTTGCGGAGTGAATCTCAATCGAATAACTATCTGTATGATCTTGTTTTTTATACCCCGCATAAATTTGATTTCTAAACTCTTTATGACTTTTTAAGACTTTTTTTTATTTCCTTAGTAACTACGCGTCATTCTGAACTCATGGCACAGTTATATCTAGAAGTAGACAGGTTTTCTCAAAATAACTGTTAACAATCTATGGATTGTTTCCTGCTATCGTACGATCAGAATAGATGTGTTCGTTAAACATACTGTACATTATCCAACAGATACCATACACTAGTGTTTGGCGAGTGTGCCTCATGGAGCATGTGTTTCGAACTTCGGGAGCATTACAGACCTACCAGTGGGGATAACTAGAGGCCCAATCGTGCCTTTTTAGGTATTCGGGCTTTACTGGAGTCGGACAAGCTGAGACGATATGGGAATGGTTCTACGTGTTCCTGAAAGATACGGCATTTTTCATTCCTCTGTTTTAAGCCACGTACATGATATTTGTCAATTTATATATTTACCATTCTTATTACATATTTCCCATGGAAAGGTTTGTCTCTCCACATCTCTCCACAATTTCTTTAAATTTTTGTCTCACATCTGATGCCCAGTGGGATCAGCAGTTTATATTTTTGTTATTCTGCGTGTCTTGCCTCTTGCTACTCTTAGAGTGCCTCTATTCCAATTCTTTCGGCGATATTTGATGCCAACTTCGTAAGTGCGTCATCTTGATGACTGATCATATTATTTTCCATCCTGACTATTACAAGGATTCAGAGGAAAGAGGATACTATTTTCAACTGAAGTTTATCATATCACGTGTGCGATATTGGAATAACAAATTTTTTAGTAAATGTGCAAGGAGGATTCATTTGCTTGAGCTGTCTGAGTTACATTTTGGGTGACACAAAGTAAATGTGCATGAGATTTCGGGTGGGCGACATTGTAAGCAGATTTCATGTTGTTATTATTGTAACCTCAAAATACCCATCAAATAAAATTTAAAAATGATACAACCAAAAAAAACAATGTATTAATATAAACGTATGGCCATTTTCGGCTCTTTGCTTGTTTATAATTTTTAATATAATATTCTTCATAGATGTTGGATTAAATAAAATTTTCAATAAGTCTGATATTGGGGATTATTTGGTCCTCAAAACGGTGTAAATTTGCAAACATAATAAAAGATTGCCAACCGTCATATATGCAATATCTGATTCCTGAAACTGTTCGTCGAAAATTAGCCAAAACAATTAAATTAATTGAGAGTGACGGACAATAAAGTTTAATAATACGCAATGTATTAATGAAAATAATATAGAATTCTTAGAATTTATGGAAATAACTTTGTTGAATATCTCTTTTGACGAGAACTTCAAAACTATTTCTCGATTTTCAGCCAAATTATATTATTTCAGGGAATTATCATTCAAAGGAGTATGATCTGTCTTCGTCTTAATAAGTTAATGTACTTAGTGTCCTGCACGACATACTGTATTACGAGCAAGAAAAAAACAAAGTCTATTCTTTTTTCAAAAAATGAGCACCAATAAATTTCAATTACAATAAATCTCACTTAACTGCTTTCCCGAATGGATAAAGAAGAAGAGAACAATTTATTTCTCATTAGTTTCCATTACAGGAAGTAAAAAGGTAAAGTATTATACCCTACAAAGGACAGACACAGAGGAAGTGCAACGAGCTAAATGTCAATTAATCTGCAATTTAACACATTCAAATTGAAAATTGAATAAATAGTGTTAATGTACGAATACATAGCGTGGCAGAGCTGTTGTAATAAATAATACGAACTTTATTAATATGTCATCAGGAAGGTAGCGCTTTTAATCTCTACTAATACGAAATGATCATCTTTTAATGTACAAAGTTAGAACGTTCCGAAACTAACTTTTGATGAATCTTCAACTAATGTTAAGAAATGTTTATCCAAGGGGGATTAAAACGCGCTGAATACTTATTAACTACAACTGGACAGGCGCGCAAAAGCCTGTAACACTGCATACATTACATATATCACAATGCAAGAGAATGTATAGCGTCTCACGTAATACTAATACAGATGCGATATCGGCATCAAAACATGATATTTTAAAACATCGATGTTCAAAATTAGAACATCGATGTTAATATTACATCGCCCGAAAGTCATCTATGTTTTCAAAAATAGCATATTAACTTTCAACATTAATGTTCGCGCAGGAGGATTTTATTTGATTGTGTCTGTTTTTGTTAATTTATAACTGTCGAATCAGTTAATACAATTTACTCCACTTTTATCGTATTGAATAATACAAAAATAATAAAGAACATTTTACGATGAAAGCTCTGTGTTCTAAGCAGATAGTACGTACTATTTTTTTTGAACGTACACTGAAAGGTAATTTTCAAAATATGCATTTACTACTAGAAGATACTCAAAATTGAGTTCAAAAATAAATTCAGGGATGGGGGAATTTATTTTTTCCATCCTCCCTAACAGTGGTCCTAAATATTACCAATTGCCCCACCTCAAAACCTCAATCTCCGTTCAACACAAAGAAGGAAAAACATCCGGTTACTCACGAAGTCTCAAGTGGAATGACTGGTTATTATTTGTTTCGCTCGGGATAATGTTCTCTCGTTTGTCCGAGTGAGTCTTCTTTTAGAATTTAGAACTTCTTTCTCCTTTTCAGCCCCTTCGCCCTCGGCCACTTTGGTATGAAAGTCCCATTAGTTGTTTGTGAACATTATGACACGATTTATTTTTTAATTAATGAGGGTTCTTTTTTAATCAGAAAAAATTATCGAACACAAAACATCGATGTTAGAAAACATCGGATTCAATAAAATTCAGTTAAATACACGAATGATTTTATAAAAACATCGATGTTAGAAAACATCGGATTCAATAAAATTCAGTTAAATACACGAATGATTTTATAAAAACATCGATGTTAGAAAACATCGGATTCAATAAAATTCAGTTAAATACACGAATGATTTTATAAAAACATCGATGTTTTAAAAGCATCGACATCGATGACGCCACTCTAGACTACTAGAACACTTGTGTGTGTGGGTGTGTGTGAAAGTGAGAGAGAGTAAGAGAGAGAGACAGAGAGAGAAAGAGAGAGAGAGAGAGAGAGAGAGAGAATAATACACTAGTGAGAACCCGTGCGATTAAATCGCAAGGTTAGTCAAATGACCAAACTCTTTTCTGCTCAAATTGTTTTTTTGTATTCCAGCATTATAAACGACCTAACCTCACTAAGATCATTAACCTCCCATATTTCAAGACTTCTATTCAATGTAGAAAATCACGTTCAAGTGCTTACACAACCTACACTAAACTGAAACACACAAAAATGCTTGAGATTGCAACATTCTGAAAACAAAATGTACACGTGATATATGTGAAAAAAATACTGTATTTCTCTAACCTTCATTCAATGGCTACATATAAATACGTTGATGGAATCATTTAATAAAATAATGTATTGTATGCAAAAATAAAGATCACTCACCTTTCTATTTCAAGATTTCTATTCAATGTAGAAAATCACGTTCACGTGCTTACACAACCTACACTAAACTGAAACCATAGCCCGCTACTATGCCTAACAGCCGCGGCACTTCGCCGATCCTTATGGAAGTAAGCGAACGGACGAAGTTTCACATTGTGGCCGCTGGAGCGCTGGTCGCCGACCATTCGCGAGACCTCGCCGCTGCATGCATAGGGAAATGCCCGCATTTCGGGCGATTTTGGTCACTTACAGTGATATGAGGCATTGCAAACTCATGTTGGTGGTAATACTAAACAATACTGAAATTATATTTCACTGTGCAGTTTGCTTAAAAGAAATCGTGGAGTGAATACTTCAAATTAACCCTTCAATACAAAGTATGCGTGAAATCTACTTGGCTACTGAACCCGTAGTGATTCTTCTTGACATAAAATACAATATTTATTCTTAATTATTTCTGATTTATCTGTGTAATTAGGTATTTAAAGAGAACTACAATGCACATAATGTCTTTAAGGTTTTTAAAGACAATGGATGAAAACGAAAAAAATAGAAAACTATCATTTTATCAGTTTTATACCATCTATTTTTATATTTTCAAACTGTAGTTATTATTTAATCTATATTACACGCTCAAAAAAGTAAAATTCAAAATAGAAGAAATGCTCGTGAAGAAAAGAAATCGCTACATAACTGGAAAAAACTAGTTCTAAAATGGACGACGGACGCTGTTATAAATAAATGTTGATGCAGCTGTAAATAATACTCAGGCATGTTCGCTCAAAAATAGTACTCCAAATCACTATTGCCCTGGTAAAAACGTTCTCACCTAGAGATAGAATCAGAAAATCACTTACGACTAGCGAAGTTCATATTGGCACTGTCATGGGGACATGAAAAAACTATTAGAGATTTTCAATATGAGCAACTTAAGTACAATGTAGACATTATTTCTAAATCTTTGCGTTGTCCGCTTCCAAATTCCACAACAATGGAAGAACAATAAATCAAACATAGAAATACAATCAACAATCAGACATCTCGTGATCTCCAATGACTTTCGTGAGAAAATGTCACTTTTTGATTGAAAAGTGTTTCTATACGAGAAATACCCAAAGCTGTCTCAGACGATCATTCCCTGTACTTGGAGCCAGTATGTTTTTATTGAACGTAAACAGAAATTGTTTGTGCTATTTCCAAATTGTTTGTGTTTTTTCCAAATTTGTGTCGAATTTTGAGAATAAACTGAATTGTTAGGTAGCCGAAGTAAGGGTTACATATATTTTATGAACGTTCAGAAACATTAAGAATGCATGCTAATATTTATTTCCTATGTGAAGATAATAATATGGGTGGTTATTAAATAAATCAGTCTCATCTTTAAATAACCCTGAAGGTTATATGTGGTACAGCAATTCATTCTACAACCTGTACCACAACTTCCAAGGTTTGTTGTGAAAAGAAACCTTCAAAAATATATTAAGCCAGCTTTTCAAAGAAAGTTTCCTTGCATGTGACGAGAGCAGATTTAATAGCGATCATTGACATAATTTGTGATCATTTTTTTTATCAGAGGTCGTGAAGAACATTGCTGCTAGTACTAAAGGAGTAATGGAGATGTCTAAATACTTGAATTCAAAGCCTGTAAGTCGAAAAGTTCTGTGTTTGTAATGTAGATCTCCGTAAATTTGCTTGCAGTAGCCGATCCTGGAATGGACGGCGAGCAGCGCTCCAGCGGTCAGTAGCGGAACTTTTAGCTATAACAAGGAGGCGGTCAGAGTGCCGAGGCTTTTAATGCATACTAGCGGGCTATGCTGAAACAAACAAAAATGCTTGAGATTGTAACATTCACATTGTAACATCCCCCGCCACTGCCCGACAGTGTAATTTTCTTCTGAAAGATCGCACGGCAATCAGAAATTACAGCTCCCGAATTACTACTTTTTAAATATTTAGTATTTTTAACGCACTTTTGCAATACAAATATCCCTTGTGCAGCTGAAAAGAAACACGATTTTTGAATCCGTTGCTTCTTTATACATATCGGTTTCGTATGTCGCCCAATGTATTGAAAAGACCAAACAGCACATTGAGAAATAATGTAGTTCCCTCCTCTTGTTATAGGCCGCGTTCACCTACGGCTAAAGGATTAATACTTTCCTCTTAGGCGGGAAAGGAATATAACACGACCTACCGAACACAATCCATTCTGCACTCTGTGAATTCGTAAAAGGACGATTTCTTTCAGGCTTTTAAAATCCAGAAGATAATTCGCGCCACAGCGTCGGAGGTTGTGCGAAATGGTTTGAATTTCTAACTCTGAATAATTCTTCCATTTCCGGAACGAAAGCACCCTTTCCAAGGGACCGTGGGGTGTTAATTTTACGCCCCGTGTATGGCGTATCCCCCTCCACCCTTCCGCTCCCTCCTACACCCCCACTCCAGACTATGCTGCCGCTTCTATTCGCCGCGTGCACTGCGTTTGTCACCCGTTTAATTTATTTACGGAGCGACGCACTTAAATTTGCAATTACCGAGGGAGGTTGTTCTATGTTTATGGAGCCCTAATTCCGTAATTTTCATTCCCGCCGATGAAATAACCTTCGTTTTTAGTTTCTCCTTCGCTCCTTCCCCATTGTGTACTCTAATTAAAGAGACATTGTGTGAAGTACTTAGGAGACATTATTTTCATTTTTATAGGCGAGTGAATGTATTAAAAAAGAGTGATATTAGATAAAGCGTTCGTAGAATATAAAAAGTTTTGCTGTAGTAGAGAAGTCATCGCTTGTAACTTGTTATAAAACTGTAAACTGTATTTTATAGATTACTGTAGTTTATTCGTTATCAAAAAATGTAAGTTATCATAATGGAGAGTAATAAGATATGTGCAATAATTCCTTAATGTGTGAGTAAGCAAGAAACATTTGAGACAATTTATAAAGTGTCCAGTAAATAACTAGTATAAATGCATCTTGACTTACTCAAGTTTAGAGCAAGCTAATAATTTCGAAATCTATTAATCAATTATTGTAACGCACAGAGCACAAAGACCTAAATGATATACGCATAAAAGTGGAATATTTGAGATACATAGATATAACACTAAAAGGAAAATGTATATCTCTTTACATTATTGGAATTGCAATCAATAAATATAATGCAATTTTGAAACATTAGAGTAGAATTATTAACACAACAAATTCTAATGAAGTACCTAAGAAATACAAAAGAAAGAAAACTACAAACAACTCATAATTGAAGACGCCCACAGTAATCATTCAAATGTTAGTGATATGAATATGCAAATTGATAAATACATTTCAAATAACATGTAATAAACATATACATTATTTATGAGGACTGAAAATTCCCCAGAACGAAAAAACGAAGACTAATTATACTATCTGAAATGCAGCATTCAGATAGACAGTAACAAAACAACACAGTGTGTGTGGTGTGAGGTCAATTGATCCAAGAACGATCCTTTTCTCTATTTCCAGTTTTGTGTTTTATCTTAGACACTGTGTAGTGCGTTTGAATTTATCTATCACTTCAAAGCAATTACCGTGATTCCGGGACATTTTATTTTTTAACATACTGCACGCGAAACAGGGTTTTTAATGCTTGTTTTTCGTGGGAGAAACACCTTTTTTCATTCTAATAGTGTGCAAAACATCGCGAAGCATGTGCAAAACATCTTTTGCGCTCGACTTGTAAAAAAGAATGATAAGTGCAGCACGTGCGCGAGGTGATTCGCGTTCTAGTTACGTAATCTACGTTACATACAATAATGTAATAACACATGATAATTTGTTTAATTTTGGACCAGATATTTCTTGTCATTTTTATTGCGAGGTATTATTAGGTTTACCCCGAGTGGTATTCTCCTTTTTGTAGTTTCAAAACGGTGGCCAATTACAATAACTGACCCGATCCCAAGTTTCCAGTGGTCTTGATTCATTCCAACTTACGAGTATCGTAGGTTCCGCAAAGGGTATAATATGGAATTAATTAATGTACAGAGATTAACACACAACCTATAGTGCACATTGCAGCAGTCTTCAAAACAACTTTTCGTTTGACTCACCTTGCTTGTAAATGGAAAATGGCACAAATCATTACATTTTTGAAACCACATAAGCCAAAATATGATCCAGCCCCTTATCGCCTAATTAGCCTTCTTTCCTTCCCAGGAAAATCATTGAAAAAATCTTTGAAATACTTTCTTTGAATAAACTATCGTCGTCGAATTAATCTCAAATATCCGTATTGTTTAAGCCGTATTATCACACCAATTCGGATTTCAACGACTCCTGTCCCTAAGAGATGAAATATTACGACAATCCGAAGACAATGGAAGGTTGTCACGAGAAGAAATATACTGTAGCGACCTTTCTTGACACAGCCCAATCATATGACACCGTCTGGCATCCAGGACTATTATACAAACTTCTTCGTATGGAAGCTCGCCCTAATATTATATTTCACACATTATCGAAAGCTTAGTCGCACTCCTGTTAAATGCTGGAGTTCCTCAGGAATTCGGCTTCATCCACATTATTTAATATTTATACAGCCAATATACAATCCTCTCCATGTTCGTCTACTGCAATGTTCGTCGATAAACCTGCAATACTCTCCTCAAAATGTGATATACTAGACTGGCTACGATATTACCTCCCTCAGTTTTCCGACTGGACCAGAAAATTGCACGTCCAAGTAAATTCAACAAAAAGGTAAGCCAAAATCTTCATGCTCCGTTGAGCAAATGAACCCTCCCCCATGCACTACACTTATCCTCATATCTAGGGCAAATGTATCCTATGCAACAAACTAGTCAAATATTTTGGTGTATTACTCGATAGATGGCTTATTTGGAAACGAAATATCCTATACCGAAAAACCCTGGCCACTCGTCAAATTCATCAATTACACTACACCCTCAAAAGTAATCAGCCTCCGATTAAACGTTGCAGTTCACCTCTACCAAGAGAGATCAGACCAATCCTTTTCTATGTTTCTATCTGGGCATCGGCTAATAAATCCAATATAAAAAGGCAGATTCTAAGGAACATACAAACGCACACTGGTTTGTAACCATTTCCAACTAGGTAATGAACTTGGCTTCCCTCAGATCTCCATTCATTTTCACCACTTATCTTCTCGTTCTGTTCCAAAATTTCATAGTTTTTTTAAGCCGTAAATTACAAAATCGACAAACAAAATCTGCATCATGTACTTTTAAAGCGGAAACTATCAATTCGGATTTTTAATCCAACATGATTAATATTCATCCCATGCAGCTACTCACATGAATTCCACTAACACATAGAGTCCTCTATGAAATCGCAATTTAATAAAATTGAAAAATTACAAACTATGTATCGTACACGGCTGCTGAGATAAACAAATGCTGGCCACCAAATAATTTAAAAATATACTTATTAGTAGGAACCGGTTGTTTATGATCTAAGAATATTGGAAATATGCAAGCATTTATGACCAAGAAATTTGAAAATATGACCGTAAATACGACTTAAAAATTTGTGGATGCATTTTCGAAACCTTCAAAATTTTTCCTCTGTTTAAATAACCATTTTATTGAAAATATACTTTTAACATCTAGCACATTCACAATTGACACCTTTACCTTTGGCGCCCCGTGAAGACAATTCTACTAGCTAACGTTATTTCGTTTATTTCGTTAATTTTATAGAAGCAGTTGACTTTGGCACAAAATCTGACAAAACTAAACTAACACTTCCGTTGCATCTGGTGCTTTATACTGTAGCGTCGCGAGGTGGCGCACGTGCCGTTTCGCTGGAAAGCCCGGCCTTAAGCCGGATGGGGGATGGGGGTGGAATGCGGCGGCGCCTCGCCGGCGCGCGCCGGGCAGGAAATCCCAGCCTAAAAATAACCAGGACAACTGAGCGTGCCTGAGTGCGAGTCCATTGATGAAGGCTGCTCTCTGCTGAGGGCTGGCTTGCGAGCCGAATGACGCCCGCCGCTGGTAGAGTGGGGGACGAGCCGTGGGGTATTTATTGCGGCGCCGACATGCGCTCGGGGGATACGCTAGTGAGTCGAAAGACGTGAGGTATCTCCGTGCAACCTTGCACGTTTTGGCATCCGGCCATGTAACATCTAGTTACGGGGACTAATGTCCGACAGCTCGCACTTCGCGCAGCTTCTCATGCTCTCGAGCAGAGGCACTGGGCTCAGCCTAGGGACGGTCGCGGGGTTTCGCGGCTTAGAGAATAGAAAGGTTGCCTAAGGTTTTCAATTTTGTAACATTATCTTGTAATTTATTATTGTAAATATACTGTACATACTATTCAGAATCTGTCGTCTGTGCTTTTCATGTCCAGTACGCCACAGACTCGGAACCTTTCTTTTCTAAAACTGGTGGCAGCGGTTATCGTAAACTCACGCCGGAGTGCCGCAGTTTTTTTCTAAAACTGGTGGCAGCGGTTATCGTAAACTCACGCCGGAGTGCCGCAGTTTTTTTTCTAAAACTGGTAGCAGCGGTTATTGTAAACTCACGCCGGAGTGCCACAGTTTTTTGTCTAAAACTGGAATAGTACGCGTAAAGACAGTGTACCGCAGTTAAAGGTGCACACGCGTCGTAATTACGTGGCGCCGGCAGAGTCGTGCACGCCACGAGAAACCGAAAGTGCGGTAATTCGGTACGGTAGTTTCGGGGCGGTACAATCCGACTCGGAACCTTTCTTTTCTAAAACTTGGAACTGGAATTGATATTGGTACTGGAACTGGAATTGATATTGGTACTGGAACTGGAATTGGTATTGGTACTGGAACTGGAGCTGGAACTGGTACTGGAACTGGAGCTGGTATTGGTACTGGCACTGGAAGGAGACATCCCGGACGGACCAGAACGAGAGGAAGGAAGGAGGCCAGAACACCGGATCCAGAAGGCGCTGGCGCTCACGCGACACCGAGGTCAACTGAACGTAAGTGTGTTTTTTGTACTGGCCGGGGATCAATTCAGGCAAAATGTCTTTCTTAGCGGGTTATAGGAAAGAGGTGCTTGTTAGGGTCGCGACGGAGATGGGGGAAACGTTGGAAGGGAACGAGACGATAGTTAGATTAAAATCTATCATCACGGGAAGCGAGCAGTACGATGAAATATTCGTGAAACAACTTGCTGATCAGGAGAAAGAACAGGTCGCAGAAGCACGCGAACTTGAATTAAAAGAGCAGGAAAGATTACGCGAACTCGAGGAAAAAGAGCGAGAAAGGCAGGAAAAAGAGCAAGAACGACAGTACGAACTCGAACAACGGCAGTACGAACTCGAACGGCTGAAATTAGCTAATCAGGCTACCTCGCGCGAATCTTTAGGTAGTAGAGATTCGGGAAACAGAAGTAGTATCCGTATCAGCCATGTAATGGATAAGTTCAAAGGCGAAGGTGAGGATATTACCTTGTTTTTAAGTGTATTTGAGGCGCATGCTCGTCAGCTCGACATTGCGCCGGTAGAATGGGTCAGTCAATTAATGGGATTGCTTCCCAATGAAATAAATACATGGTTAGTTGTAGGATCAGATTCTTCAGAGCAGGATTATAATCAAATCAAACGCAGCTTTTGGATATGTACAAATTCACGCCTGAAAAATGTCGTCAGATGTTTTGCAGTCATGCAAAGGGTGCGAAAACTACATGGAATGTTTATGCTCGCGAACTGACGAACTATTGCCAGAAATGGATTTCAGGGTTGAAAGTTGAAACTTATGATCAATTATTAGACTTGATTGTCACCGATCAGATGAAACGGAAGGTGCCGGCGGACATACGTGCCCATTTCGTAGATGTTTGGGGCGAGGTTTCGCAGTCCCAAGATTTGGCGCGTAGGCTGGACACCTACGAAAACAATAGGTCTAGTGCGTATAGGAAAGCTTTTTCTAAGGTTAATCACAAGGAGCCTGTGGGGGAACAAAAGTGGAAAAAGGTGACGGAGAGCGTGCCTTCCATTTCTAAGCCCGCAGCGCCCAAGGCAGATAGGAACGCGGAATTCGACAAGCCGCAGGAACGCACGTGCTATTTATGTAAAAAACCGGGGCACATTAAGAAATACTGCCCTCAGCTCAAATCAAGCGAGAAAATGTGTCACGTTGTCGACACCAGTGCGCAGGAATTGTTGCTTCCTCACACGTTTTTCGGCACGGTTTGCGGAAATCCTATTTCCTTCTTACGAGATTCTGGGGCGACGGTTGATCTGATCAACAGCAAATACGTCAGGCCGAATCAATATACCGGCGAATCCGTATGGGTTAAACAGCCCTTGGACGAGGCGCCGAAAATCTACCGGTAGCTAAGGTAGAAATTGTAGGCCCGTTCGGTAAGCTTGTTACCGAAGCCGCAGTCGCGAAAAATTGCGACTTAGAATATTACATTCTGAGTAATCGATCTGCCACGCTTCTCTCGGAAATCAGGCAAGGGTTTTTAGAACCGCAGTTTCTTTGTGCGGTGCGAACCCGTGCCCAGACGGCGGCCGGGCAGGGCGACGGGGTGGGGCCGGAGGCGATGGCGGCGGCGCCAGGCAACGCGCCGGCCGCCGAGCGCCCTGGTGACGCACCGGTTGCGGTCATGAACGAGACTTTGGGGGAAGGAGCGGTCGAGCTAGGCGTGGTCGTAGGAACAAGTCGTGCGCGCGACGCACCCCAAAAACCTGCGTCGGACGCGAAAGCTCCCGACGAGGAAACTTGTGTCTTGTTAGGCGAGGTAAATGACCCGGGCAATGTTGTTGAAAACAACGCGGAATTTGAAGTAGATTCCGGGAGCGTTGCATTGTCCCGTTTAGACCCGTCCGAATTTGCGAAAGCTCAGAGACAGGATGAAGAGCTCTTACCGCTATTCGAGCTAGCCGAAGGCCCAGAAACGGAACGGCGCGATTATTTTATAGAACGCGGCCTTTTGTTCCGGAAACGGCAGAGCAAGCGCGGTGAGCAATTCTCCATGCTTGTGACTCCGCGGGTGTATCGTGGCACCATATTGAAGCTTTGCCATGAAGTCGCCCACGGTCATTTAGGTGTCACAAAAAGTAAAGACGCGATGGCCAAGTATTTCTTCTGGCCGAACTGTTACAAAGATATGGAAATTACGTACGTAGCTGCGATAGTTGCCAGCGCGTAGGTAACGGCGGCGAGAAGCTTCGCGCGCCTTTAAAAATTGTACCTATAACGGGTGAGGCGTTTGAGAAAGTGAATGTAGATGCTTGTGGCCCTTTTCCCGAGTCTGAGTCAGGAAACAAGTTCATACTAACTGCAATGTGTTTAGCAACAAAATATCCCGAGGCTATTCCCATACGTGATCTGACGACGGTCACGGTCATTGAAGCTTTATTAGATCTGTTCAGTCGGATTGGATTTCCGCGAGAGCTTCAAACAGATCAGGGAACTTGTTTTACTAGCACTCTGATGGCGGAATTCGCCGAGAGATTTTGCATTAGATTAATTAGAAGTTCGCCTTATCATCCGCAATCTAATGCCGTAGAACGGATGCACAGAACCATGAACCGGTTGATGAAGGTTCTTTGTTTAGAGGCAAGGACTGACTGGGAGTGCCAGCTTCCTGCAATTATGTTCGCGTTACGCACGAGTGTGCACGAATCGATAGGTTTTTCTCCAGCCGAGTTAGTCTATGGGAAAAATCTCCGCACACCCATGACGCTGCTTTACGAAAAGCTTGCGGGTGCAGCAGAAAGCGAAGAGAGCACGGTGGTTGAGCACGTGTTCAAGTTGATTAATAGACTGAAGCGTTCGCGTGAACTTGCCCATACCAAATGGCGGAAGAACAACGCAAGCGTAAGGTGTGGTACGACCGCAAGGCGATCTCGCGCAGTTTTGAAATAGGCGCGAAGGTGCTGGTTTTGGCGCCTAACAGAACGCGGAAACTCGCGGTGCAGTGGGTCGGGCCAGGCGAAGTTCGGGAGAAAATGTCCGAACACAATTACGTAGTTCAGATGCCGGGGCGGAAAGAACCACGCGTGTATCACATCAACATGATGAAAAGTATCACCAACGTACTGAATACGTGAACTTTCTCGGTTCTGCGACGGTCACTGCCGCAGGCGAGGAAGACGCGTTAGACCGCTACGCGTTAAGATTAGATTCCGACGACTTTGACGCGGAAGAAATGCTAAACGATACTAAGGTTGAACCCGAGTTCCGCGAAGCACTTAAAAATGTCATTTGTAAATACAGGTGTATTTTTAGTGAGAAACCTGGTCTTACAGATGTAACGACCATGGACATTGAATTAACTGACACTGATAAAGTAGTCCGAAGTGTACCCTACCGCATGTCGCCGAGACAAACTAAGATATTGCGGGAAGAGGTGGACAAAATGCTTCGCGACAACATCATTGTGGAGGCGGAGAGTGATTATACGTCTCCTATGATCCTGATCGAGGCCCCGGGCAAGTCTCCACGGCCCTGCATAGATTTTAGGCGCCTCAACGAGATTATTAAAACAGATTACTTTCCGTTACCCAATCTCGAAGAACGGATTGAACAGGTAGCTGCAGCTAAAATCATTAGTGTGTTAGATTTAAGTAAGTGTTTCTGGCAGATAGGTCTTACGGATAGGGCGCAGAGATATTCGGCGTTCGTGACCAGTTTCGGCACGTATCGACCGCTTAGGTTACCCTTCGGGATAAAGAACGGCCCTTATCAATGCTGTAAAATCATGGGCACTTTGCTAAAAAACTGCCAAGAATTCGCGGTACCGTACCTTGATGACATCGCGGTTTTCAGTAACACTTGGCAAGAACACATTCGGCACCTAGATACGGTCTTTAGTATATTGAAATCCGCCAAATTGACAGTGCAGCCGCGCAAGTGCTTGTTTGCGCGGGCTAATGTAAAATATCTTGGTTACGTCGTCGGTAACGGGAAATTGCGGCCGGCCGAAGCCAAGATACAAGCAATCCAGAACTTTCCTAGACCAGAATCAAAGAAACAAGTGCGTTCTTTGCTCGGATTGGTAGGATATTATCGACGCTTGATACCCGGGTTTGCGGAGAAAGCGGCGGCACTGACAGATGCGCTGCGGGGACGCGAGCGCCAGGGTAAAGTCGTCTGGACAGAGGCATGTGAAAAGTCTTTCAATGAGTTGCGACAAGCTCTTAGCGAAAAAAACAGCGGTATATGCTCCTGATTATAGCAAGGAATTTCGAGTTCAGGCAGATGCATCTCAGAGAGGCTTAGGCGTGGTTCTCTACCAAGTAAATGACGAGGGAGTAGAACAACCGGTTGTTTTTCTAAGCCGTAAATTAAGTGATACAGAAACTCATTATGGCACCTCAGAACTTGAGTGTTTGGCTCTTATTTGGGGGTTGGATATACTTAAGATTTATCTCGACGGGCAGGCCACAATTCAGGTCGAAACCGACCACAACCCGTTGGTCTGGTTGCGTAATACGTCTGGCAAAAACCCCAGATTATTACGCTGGTCCCTTTTAATTCAGCACCTCGATTTACGCATCATGCACAAAAAGGGCTCAGAAAATGTTAATGCAGATGCGCTTAGTCGCATGTTTGATTATGTGAATTGATCCACAGGCGAGTGTAGGGAACACACACGTTCATGACATGTATAAATGTCGGTGAAATTCTATGTAAATAATTTTATAAAATTCAAGGGTAAAATTGTTTTGTTATTGTGATCATTTTTATATGTAGATACATACATGTGTCAATAAATTCAGTTAAGAACGGCACATGATGTATATAACGAATTCCACAATTATTATGTAATACTTCAATGCAACGTAAATGTTTTGTATTTTATATTTCAGGTTTTCATGTAATGCAAGAGGCGTCAAGAATTATCATGTAATATTTCAATGTAAAGTAAATGTTTTGTATTTCAGGATTTTATGTAGTTCAAGATGCGTCAAGAATATTTATGTATGTAAATAGATGTAAGGTTTAAATGTAAATGGCAACATAGTTAGGAAAAAAGGGGGGACAGCCCACAGATTTATTTCACAAATTTTGATTAGATAGGGTTTTGATATTATTATGTTCATGTAAAAAATTATGACGTAAGGTCTCAGGACCAGGTACTTTAGCTAGCAGAATTTTTTTCCTGGGCATATTTTGCTGCGAAAAAAAATTCTCAACCCCGGCATGGGAGGGTCTGTAGCGTCGCGAGGTGGCGCACGTGCCGTTTCGCTGGAAAGCCCGGCCTTAAGCCGGATGGGGGATGGGGGTGGAATGCGGCGGCGCCTCGCCGGCGCGCGCCGGGCAGGAAATCCCAGCCTAAAAATAACCAGGACAACTGAGCGTGCCTGAGTGCGAGTCCATTGATGAAGGCTGCTCTCTGCTGAGGGCTGGCTTGCGAGCCGAATGACGCCCGCCGCTGGTAGAGTGGGGGACGAGCCGTGGGGTATTTATTGCGGCGCCGACATGCGCTCGGGGGATACGCTAGTGAGTCGAAAGACGTGAGGTATCTCCGTGCAACCTTGCACGTTTTGGCATCCGGCCATGTAACATCTAGTTACGGGGACTAATGTCCGACAGCTCGCACTTCGCGCAGCTTCTCATGCTCTCGAGCAGAGGCACTGGGCTCAGCCTAGGGACGGTCGCGGGGTTTCGCGGCTTAGAGAATAGAAAGGTTGCCTAAGGTTTTCAATTTTGTAACATTATCTTGTAATTTATTATTGTAAATATACTGTACATACTATTCAGAATCTGTCGTCTGTGCTTTTCATGTCCAGTACGCCACAATACGCTCTCTTTTTCCCCACCTATATAGCTTACCATCCTAATTCACATACATATACATATTTATAAGAAAGACCGACAATTATATTCAACAAAAATTGTAAGAAATTAAATAACAATTAGAAGATGTGAAAAATTACTTTGAGATGACTGCATGCAAGTATGTGAAAATGGAATCAAAAGGATAAAAATATGACAAAAATACGAAAATTCATGAAAAATATGAGGATAATGTAAAAAATTAACAGAAAATGACCAAAGGGTAAAAAAGAAAAATATGACTTTACATGACATGAAAATTGCATAATTTTAATCATTGTAGATAAAATCATGCTTATCTTACATTTTCCATGGAAATAACGCAAATAAAAAATAAATGACATGTCATAAACATCCAGGCCCTACTTATAAGATTGTCCTACTAGTTACATCGGTTTTCCAATAATGATGGAGGTGTGACGCCAGGCGCGGATCCAAGGGGGGTCACGGGGGTCATGACCCCCCCCCCAAATGATGAACCGTCAAAATTTTGTGAGAAACTTCAACATATCTAAAAAAACTCAGAGAAACTGATAACCTTTCCAATGTCCCTTCAGAATTGGGGCTGTCCGAGACATTTTCAGATATTTTCAAACAATTCTAGAAATTCCTACAAATTTAGCAGTGCTAAAACTAATGAATTTATACAGAAATTGGTATTTAATTTGTATAAAAACATACTTCATGAAGATCATACTAGATCACTTTCAAAATATTTTTAATACAAAAAATATATCTTAACAAGTAAAAGATCTAAAATCGGAATCAAATACACTGCGCGTTATTAGTGCTGCTAACTTGATGTGAATATTTGTCACTAATTGAACGAGAGAATTGTGGGAAAAATGGACGTCAACACATGGACTCATCTTAAAAGTCACAATTGTTGTTCAAAGGGAATAGAACCAGCTAAACTTCGTAATAATAATGGTATGTATATAAAATTGGAAAGTCTTGCTTTCAGGTGTTTGTTACAATTCAGTTTCGATGATACAATCCAATTCAGTATCGGGACTCCTATCGAACACAATGTTTATTTAACCTAAAAATGCTTAATGTAATCTGTAACGGCGAACCTGATTTGATCATTGAAGTCTGATGCCGGTTCTGGTTTTGTAAGAACGTAAGTTAAGGCTATCAACAGGGGTTTAGTGGTAAAGATTAGTCCAAAAGATTTAGAGTTAGAGGATTTTAGTTTGGCTGATGAGAGAGGATAGTGTCTGACGCCTAAAATACAGTGGCGAAGCTAGAGTCAATCAGTTGGGTATTCTGAAAATCGTATCTTACATTTTTTTGTAAATTATCTCCATTCATCGTTTTTCTTCAACAAAAACGTGGATAATGTGTTCTTTAAAGCTTTCGTTTCTGCACAGTTAATTTCTCACGGAATTTCTCAGGATGTCTTAACTCTTTAATGTAATCGTATTCCTTTCACATATTGCTGTATATAAAGGGAAAGTTAGTCCTGAGTTGTATCAACCGAACCGTCTCTTGATATTTTTTCTATACCAATTTGTCTAACATACACTTCAGCAAAAAACTGCAGGCATGTATTTTGCATTAATGTAAACATTTGTCAGTTCATTTCGAGGCTGCTCACTGTCAAGGAATCGATATTGTTTTATTAGGAAAGAAAACTTTTCTGAACGAAAGGACGCTTGTGGGTGGAAAACTGCTTTTCGTCCAGAAATTCAATAAAATGAAAGTTGTCGAAATCTTGAAACATGTAGTCCATCTGAACCACTACTGTAGGTATCAATAATTTTAAAAGATACAATTTTGTATCTTTCAAATAATTCTCACCCTGAAAGTTCATTCATATTCATCTCTACATTGATGCATATTTCAATAGTTTCTTCCTATATAACACGATATATTAGTACGTATCGCTACTATTTCTATCTTTACGGCGTAGTACTTAACACGTGATTCCGCATTGTTGAGCGAAAAGTGCATTTCGATATCGTGAATCGTTTAGAAGTTATGAGACTGGCGCATAGTCAGTGGGACATTGTAACACTATCTTTAGCTTCATTAATTGTTTCGTAAAGAAAACTAACAAAAATCACACAAACGGCACATAAACAACTCTTATTTTCCCACAACATCAGGTGATGAGGTGAATTTGTCTCTGAGACGTGGGTGTGCATCGCTGTACAAGTCCGTGCCTACCGAGAGCCTAGGCTGCAGCTGGGGTCTCTGCCCAGTGAATGCAAGTGAAAGAGAGAGAGCCTACGCTCTCTTTGGCGAATGCGCGGCAGAGCCAGCCGGTGTCTATCCACTGGCAGGCTCCTCGCTCAGCTACCGGCCCCAAAATGTATATTTCTGCAGCCCAGCTAATTGCCTCGCGCGTAAACAGAAAAAAGGAGTCGAACACATTTAATTTTCTTCAACGATTCTGTAACAAAAATATTGAAAAATGGTACACAACGACAGATTTTATTGAAAAATAATTTGGGTATTATAGGGCTCTCAGATTACCCTTCAGCTTCGTCACTGCTAAAAGACCTTATTTGAATATTTTGCTGTCGCTGAGTCCGAATCCGGTTAGAGAATTTTAGTTCGTCTATTGAGCGAGGATAGAGTCTGACGGCTAAAATATGTTATTTGAATGTCTTGGAGTCGCTGAGTCCGAATACAGTATCAAAAGTATCTTTTGACAGCACTCATTCTTGATGAACAGTATTGCAATGATGTTACTTTATTTGGGTTTTAATTATACAAACCACCAAGGCAATGCAAAAGGAATCAGATCAGTTATTTGAGAAATATTAACTGTTGCATTAAATTAAATTTATTAGATGTTTGCATGTCTCGGTTTACTTGTCGCCAAAATTATAATGAACTTTACAACATTGTTATAGAAGAATCACCATTGAAGGAGATTCAAATATGGTGCAAATTTATTAATATACGAAAGAGCAATATAAACGAAAAAAATGTAAAAAAGGAAAAATTAAAATTAGAAAAATAATTGTTATAAAAAATAAAAGTATAATTTTACTTATTTATTATATGGATGTATACATTAATTATAATAATTTATTAATTTGTTTTCATTACACACATTTACATGTTTCTCTCATATACGTTTCTTCACAAATTGTTTCATATTATATCAAATGAAAGTTATTTTTGCTAACTTGAAATTTATTGTTAATAACTTTATACATTTTCATTTTTCTAAAAACAAATGTACCGAATAAAATTGACATATTTTTGTAGGCAGAATTCGAATCTGCAACAAAATTGGGGGTTAACAGTTAAAATTCCAAAGTTACCCCCGCCTCACCCCCACCGGATAGGATGAGGATGGTAACAATTGTAACCTGATTGATACCTGATATGTGATTATTGGTATATTGAATTTCTGGCCCTCAAGAAAACGTGCGCAGATAAATTTCTTTGCCTACACGTCATATACAGTTTTTACTGTTTTTTGACAAATAAATAAATAAATAATATATTTATAGTATAATAAAGTCAATCTGATATACGTATAACATACGTCAAATTTGTTATTACATTCTGTACCCTCCCCCCTTTCCGAAATTAATGCATTTGAGTCTTAACCTGACCCCTCCCAAAAGAGAAGTCTGGATCCGCGCCTGTGTGAGGCTTACGTCAGGATTCTCTCTGCTTTCTGGGGCAGGTGATAACAACGTTGTGTTGCCCTTGGCTTCCACTGCATGGGAGATGGTAAAGAGATGAAGAGTGTTTACTGACGAAGGGCACTATACGATTACATGATTTGCATTGCGTCAGAAGCCAGCCACGCCATTACCAAGTGGTGGAAGCACCAACATCCTAAACGGGGCTCTAACGCATGGACCGGCGTAGGTGGCTCAAGTATCAAAGATATCACTGCAGTACCTCTGAATTGGAGGTCCTAGGGCTCGAGTCCAGACTGTGGGAGGATTTCGACATTAGCTTGAGAGCTAGGTCGAGTTCGACCGCTGCCTGGAGGGGAATTGTAGCTGCTGGCTGCTCTGAACGGCAGTGTTCGTGGTTTCTTCGATCAGCACCAGGCGATTTGCCGGGACAGAACCCTAACAAACAGGCCAAGGACCGCTCACAATCTTTCCTTCCCATCCCTCATCCTATCCTCATATCTTACACACACACACACACACAAACACGCCCTACACCACCACACATGACGGGTAAGAAGTCGGCAGCTGAGAGCTTGTCCCGGCTGAGGCGGTGCCCCGCTTGTGGGAGATACTTGGATGGGAAAAACAGAAAGCCAGCGAGTAGGTCGGCGACGGATCTCACCATCCAACGGGAGAAGATCACTGCCACCACCACGTCAAAGAACATGCGCTTCATTACCGGGTCTAATGACCTTAGCAGTTAACGCGCTCAGAAACACCAATCAATCAAGCAATCAATCGAACCCATGGTCTTAGACTCCGCGAATTCGGCCACCGCTCCGCGCCCCTGCGCCCCCGGCGGCAGGGAGCGGACTGAAAAGGGTGGAAGAGTGGGGGGGCGCAGGTGAGTGCTGTGGGGAGGCGGCGTACGTGCTTCGAGGGGGACGCGAGGGGAGGGGATTAGAGGCAATTACTCTCAATTGGCGAGCTTGTTCCCGCGGCCTTTCCCCTTCTAGGGCGCCCCTCCCGCGCCGCCGCGCCTGCCGCCACGCCGTCCGCCCCGGCGCACCGTCCCTCGTCGGGGGCCGACGCTGCGCTCCTGCGGGCCTTCGCCACCGCCCTCGCCTTTCTCTCTGTCCCTCTCATCGTGCATGCGTCTCTAAGCCACTCTCCTTCGGTTTCGTAGTCGAGCCCAGTGCTTCCCGCGCCGCTGTCCTCACTATCTCTTTCGTCTTCCTCGACGTGCCCTTTGTTACCCACGCCGCTGTCCTCATTACCTAGCACCAAATGACCTTCGTCCTCGTCGTACCCACTGATGCCCGGTCTGCTCTCCTCACCATCTTCGTCGTGCCCACTGCTGCCCACACCGCTATGCTCATTCGTTCTCCTCGCCGTGCCCACTGAGGCCCGGGCCGTTGTCCTCGCTATCTCCGTCGTCTTCCTCGGCGTGCTTATTGCTACTCGCGCCACTGTCCTCACTATCTCCTTCGTCTTCCTCGTCGTACCGTCTGTTGCCCACGCCGCTGTCATATCATTCGTTCTCCTCGTCGTGCCCACTGCTGCCCGGGCTGCTGTCCTCGCCATCTTCTTCGCCGAGCCACGCCGCGTCCTCATTGAGAAAAAATAATTTTGTGAACAAAATAAATGTGAACTACATTTCTTTATTCCTCTATTTGAGTAATGATCAATGAATGGGCGATTGACCTCTACTACATCGTATGTTACTACGAGATGAGCTTTTTCCGAGTGAGTCGGTACCTTGCTGATGGGAGATACCCGGCTGGGGAAAACAGCAAGTCCTGGTATCTAAATCAGTGTTGTCAAGGTCGATGCCACGAATCAAGAAGGTCACTTTTCAAGTAAAAGGTGGGCACATGACAAACGCGTTCAAACAAATGCTTTCTCTGTGTTTGTGATACTCGTAGGTGTGAAAAATAGTGGCATACAATTTAATTAATTTTAAAACAATGGTGAATTATCTTATTTCAAGATTTTGACCAAGCAGATACAAGGTGCAGAATAGCTGGTAGTACGTGTCTCACGCCCAAACTCTGTGCAGTTGCTTGAAGTTCGACATTACCTGACAGATTTGATACCAAGTTCAAATAGATTACAATTTTGAAGTTCTGTGAAAGAACGTCGTGTTTCTCTCCAAAGATTGATTAACTTTGTTACAGAGGAAATACACACTACTTCCCTTCCACGTAATTATTGAAAAAAACTCTCAAAACATTTTTTCTTAGAATGACACAATGAAACATTCACAGAATGTATACACGCATGCATGGCATACACAGAATGTGACAGAAGAGATTGTAGAATCACAATTCACTCTCTGACATTCAGAAGTTACGTTGTTTTCTATTTTTGAACGTAATAAATGACTATCCCTTTGAGATAATATGATTACGTACAGCAATGATGAGCTCAGAATTTCTCGACAAAGCTTTGCAAAAATCGAGTCACGCTAATGAACATGTAGCTTGTTGGAATGCACAACGGTAGTGACTCAAATAGAATATCCTTTCGTCATTAACAACGAACCTAGCGTGATCACTGGCACAACTTCCGCGTTCATTAAGACGAATTTGCTTCGAAGTAACACGGCAAATGTTCATCAAAGACAAACAACGAACAGTTCCTTCCATTGTAATGACCGTAGTGCTACACACAATGTAAACATTCCTTAGTTCTCAGCTGCATTAACGCGATGAAAACACACGTCTCTGGCAGAGCTGAAGGAGGCAGCAGGGGCGGCAGCGGAGGGGTTGCGGAGACGGAGGCATGGCGGAGACGAAGGTGGTGGCTGTGACGGAGGGGGAGAAGGTGAAGACGGAGGGAGAGGGGGAATTGGAGACGGAGGCGGTGGCAGTTGCGGAGTCGTAATCGGAGGTGTTGGACGGAGGAAGAGTAATAGGAGGAGGAAGAGGGGAAGGAGGAGGCGGAGGAGGTGGACGCGGAGGTGAAAGTGGAAGCGGAGGTGGAGGCAGAAGAGGAGACGGAGGCGAAAGTTGAGGTGGAGGCGGAGGGGGAGGCGGAAGCAGAGAAAAAGATGAAGGTGGAGGAGGGAATTAATGAGCATAAAAATAATATTAAAGAGCATCCAAACAAACAAACAAAATTCATTAAACGAACATAGAATTGAACTTGATTACAGATTTGCTATGCACGCATCATAGATCATGAAAGTAGGATTTATTCAAGAATGATTTCAGAAAATTTACATAGGAAGCTAAATTACACGATGAATACAAAAGTCAAAAGTAGTCAAATTTCTATCATTTATGACAACGTTTTACCTAAAATAAAAGACAAAATTTAGAAATTTCAGTACAAGGTAAATACATTTCCGAAACAGAATATTCTTCTTTCCCTTTCTTATTCAAATATCTAACGTCTCCTAATGTTCTTCCATTACAATTTTGTCCCCTCCCTCCTTCTATAACATACATATAACAAATACCATACATATATCAATACATATAACTGATTCGTTTTATTTTTGAAATCATGTTCATTCTTAACTCTGACTGCACGGAAGGGGAGAAATGGCTTCCATTTCTGACGTGGGAACTTTTTCTTCCATAGAATCGAAATATATTTCAAACAAAAAAAAATGACAGAATTTATTTAAGATGATTTCATTTTTACCTGGTACATACTTATAATAATTTCAATTTGTTTATATAACTTAAACTTATAAGAATATAATAAAGTTAGAACATTTAACATTTTTTTATAATCATTTCTGCTTAAATTTAGTCTCCTGAAAAAGAGGAAAAATAGTCCTTGAAACACTGAAATGTAAAAACTTCAAAATTAAGAGAATATACTATAAATAAAATTATTCACTCTAAATTACGGTTTCCGATTAATGTGTTTTGATTTCAATATGTTTCATTAAAAATTACCGTCTAAAATAAATCTGGACTAAAAATATAAAAAGAGAGATCTCAAACTCAAACTTAAGGAGTATTCGCAGTTGAAATCTGTTCAGCCGTTCCACAGGACAAATAGACTGACACAAATTGTGAAAACAACTGAATGGGTTTTTATATCATCTACAGAAGCATAAGAGATTATTTCAAGGCAGTTACTCTCAAACCACAGAGAAATACTGCAATTTTTAAATATAGATCAATACAGTAAACTACCAATCAATGAAGTAGGGAGTGGCGTGACAATTGAGGGTAATCGAAAATAATACGAAAAGGGACGAAAATCAATCCAAAAATGCTTTAAACATGTTTTATTTTCGCTAAAATGGCTATAAATAGTTACATGATAAACAATAATTTCAACTTTCTTCCTTTTTAACAATTTCAACATACAGTTAACTGTGTGTTTTTTCGTATAGAAACATTTCTAATTTTTGACTGAAGTTTCTTCAACAAAAAATTATCATAAATGCTATTGTAAAATGGGAAACAGGAACGGTCTGAGAGGTCAGTGAATAATCCGCAAAACGGATAACCCCGCCGCGGATAGTTAGAATTTAACAGTATTGATTAAATTCACAATATTAATATTCGTGAATGGGTCTCTACGTTAAATTTATACACTTTACGATCACTTTAGCTGTAGCACATCTATCACGAAGGTTTATCGAGAATCTCGTACTAATCCTAGATTAACTTTACTGCCAGACATACCAATGCCATAAATCACGATGAATCAGGCGATTTTTTCTTATGTACGCCTGATTCATCTTTCTTTAACGTATTGTCAACTTTGTACGTTAGATTAAACGAAACTCATTCGCTATTGACGGACGCTCCCTCCACCGCCTCCGACCTCTGACCTACGAGACGGCGCCTGTTCCCGCCGTGACCTCTGGCGAAGGCCGGATGAATTGAGGAGCTCATTTCCTTAATCCCCCGCCCCTCCTTTCCCCGCCACGCCACGCCACTTCATGTCGCGCCTGTCCTTTCAGTTGCGTCTCGGCCTGGCTGCAACCTTTCCAGTTCTGGCGTGCAAAAAGAAATTCACGGGGCGAACAAGAATTAAAAACACACTACTGCGCGCCAGCACTCTGGGAGTTCAAAAAAAAATAATATTGAGATATGAACAATTAAACAACAAAATAGAGCCGACTGCTCCACATAATGTGTTTTTTTTAGTGCCTCGATTTAGTATAAGACATATAAAGACGAAATTATTCATATCACATGTAAGAATATGTGACACATTTAGACAAAAAATAACCAAAATGGAGCCTAATGTTCGCCATATTGAATTGGTAGGTTCTTTTAATACCCTATTGATTTCCTAGATCTCGGCTAAGTTGTACCTATGATTCTCTATATACTACAGTAATTGCTTGCTTCGTGAAGAGTTTAATTTTAACTCCATATTCTTCTTTTATTAATGTATCAGAGTAGCATTTTCGTCTTGTTTTACATTACCAGTTTGAAATAAACTAAATAAAATTTGTAAAGGAGAAGGGGAACTAGCTTTGGTATTGATGACCCATCATTACTCCACAATCCCCACCCAGCATTATTTCTACCAATTTGACGTCCACTTCTAGTTGTTTGTTGAAGCGGTTGTGATTCAGAATTAGCTAGGCACACTTTTTTTTCGATAGCCAGTACTAAAAGAGGTTACTTTTAGTGCATACACACCGTGCTAAAATTTCAATTTTTAGCACTAGTGCTAAAACAGATACGATGCTCAAATGTTCAGATAAAATAGTGAATGCAACAAGGAAAACAAAGTACATTAGTAATAGCTACTGCTGATCTTAATGTGAGGTAAAACTCACTTAAGTGACTTGAATATTTCAATTAAAATAAAAAGAAATTTATTAAGACTGTCTAAAACATATTGTATGCGCCACGTAGTAAAAGTGATTTAATTTTTCCTCTTAGGATTTTGTCATTCGGGCGGCCTCGTAACACATTTCCTACTCGCAAAATAAAATGTCGCTTTTATCACTCGTATCATAAATAATGATTAAATTTATTTCTGTTTTATAATATGGTCTTTATTGCGGATGTCGAGGCCATCCTGGACCGGATCTTCATAAACGAATAATAAGAATTGGCGGAAAACATGGCTTAGTTAAATAAATTCAGAGCACATATTGGGATA
Organism: Acheta domesticus; assembly: GCA_031308135.1. Taxonomy (NCBI): domain Eukaryota; kingdom Metazoa; phylum Arthropoda; class Insecta; order Orthoptera; family Gryllidae; genus Acheta; species Acheta domesticus. The sequence continues at coordinate 204,795,166 of JAHLJT010009436.1, read as the reverse complement.
AGTCAAGGTCTCATCCTCCTCCATTTTTATTTTCCTCTTTTTCCTTCCACATCTTTCTTCTCGTTTTCATCTCTTCTCTTTCATATTCTCCTCCTCCTTTTTCATCTTCTTCCCTGTCTCAATTACTTTGAATGTGTATTGACAATTGCACAGGGCGCTGCAACACGAAATCATGAAGCGCACAAAATTGAACCGGGTTCCTTATTAAAACAATTGACAGAGAGACTGATTCGCGTTGCTGAGCTAATATTCTTAACTCAGGTTTGTATCTAGGAGTCTGATAATTATCACTGTCTCTGCCCACTTGTATATTTATAAAATTAGAAGTATGTAAAACGAATGAAAAATAAATAAAACCATGTAAATTCATAAATGAAGAATTAATAAAAGTGTTTTAATCGTATTTCCAAATAGAGGATCTGACTGCCAAACACTGTCGTGTATGAGTTATCCATTGCGTATCCAGGTGTATGAGTTATTTATTATTACTCAAAATATCACATCACGCATTTAATTTTTTGTTAAGTATTTCGCTGCCACATCATTCTGCAGTTTCAACATAAGATGAATGCTCTTTTCTCCCCCCTCCCTCAAACACGCCTACCGTAATCTCCACCACTCGAGGCGAAGAGACGTTGAACCTGGGCGTGGTCCGACGTGATCATCCGATATTTATAGCAGAGGACAACCTTCCGCTATTTTAGGAGGGGCAGCGGTGGGATTTCGGGAGAAGTGTGTTGATTTCCACAAAGAACTATGGCACATTCAAAATTTAGTTTGAACGGTCACTTGCATCGGCAGTGATACTCAAAATGACAGTATTAGTTTTCTTAGCTCTGAAAGTTGACGAAGGAACGAAAAATTACTACACAGCAATCCAGCGAAAAAAAGAACAGCCCAAAGAAGAAGCATGGGAGAACAACAATGATGTGAAATTTCCTAACTCAGTACGCTCCCTCAGAATGTGAGCATGTAACAGAAACAATAACACTGTCTTACACTAAATTATTGCTTCTCATGTAAACAATTTTTCATTAAAAATATATTTGCTTGTACAATCGTTCAGATATAATTATTAGTTTGGATAACATGTTAGATGATTTAAATCAGATTTTGAACTCTTAAAACGGAAGGTATGTTCCTTTGCGTGAAAGGTTCATAGTAGAGATGACATTTTTCAAAATATCTATATATCGGCATTAATTTGTATTGAAAGCTCAAAATCTGTAGCGGGTATATTTTTTAGTGGTGATGCGACGTCGATGTTTCCAAACATCGATGTTTTGATTCTGAACATCGCAGTTTCCAAACATCGATGTTAAAACTGAAACATCGATGTATTAAAATACATGACCAAAAATCATCGTTTTTAATCAATGTTGTTTTAAAGCTGGTTAAATAACCTCTAACTTTAAATTCGTGCGCTACAAAATTTAATTTGACCTAGTTTATTAATTTATAATTAATAGTTAAGGGAAAACAATGTTCAAAAACGCCTCTCTATGTGCAAAAACTGAAAAGGTATAGGAAATTCCAAGGCCATGTGGCCATCTCCCGGGAGAGAATAGTCCTATAGACAATGGTGATATAAAAAGTGTTCATTGGACCGAAAACATTGACAGTGGTACCGTGAGTTATCATTTCAGATTTAAACTTTTATAGAATTTTGATTATGGGAATTTTTTCATTCACAAAATATCCAGCCAAAAACGTCGATGTTAAAAAACATTGGCTTTAATATTTCGATGTTTCTATAAAAGCATCAATGTTTTGAAAACATCGACATCAATGTTGCATGCTATTTTGTAGAACATACAAATATATTTCAGTAAACCGTGTTCCTTCGGGAGCAAAATAATAATTGGAAAATATAAAAGTGAAATGATCTGTAAACCTACGATACCGGACGCGTAAAACTCAATATAGATCCCCCTTTTACGCTAATCTTTAACTTAAGTGTGTCAATACATATTAACTGTGCAGTTATATTAATGAATGTTCTGATACTGAAATATAACATTGTTCCATAGTATGATTTGATATTAATCAATATATATTAATTATAAACAGAAACCAATTCCTAAATATCGCTGCGTGTCGAAGCCAATATAAGGTATAATTTATACAGATTTACCGAAAGAAAAATATTTATTTATGGCAACAAATCTGTGTGTCATTTCCCATATTAATCCTCACGACTGTGTACCTCGTACTTCTTTATTTCTTGTGGTCATTGGATAATGGTTCACCACTCGCCGCAGATATCGACTTTCCGCTAAGCTGATCTTTGTCACCAGCAAGTTTTCCTCCTTGCTGTTACCAAGGAAGTGATAATTCTTTACTATTTATAAACGTTTGTGAGATGATTACCTAATGTAGACTTGTAGGATTTGAGAAGGAAAAATTGATTCATCGAGTCTGTAAAAAAGTCGAAAAAATACAAAACGATAAAGATCATTCAGAATCAATTACAAAAGATTATGGTTGAACAATATGTGTTCGACCTTTCCTAAGATCTGTAAACGAATTCTGTACGTCTTTAATATAACGAGATTCTGTTAATAATACTAAGATGAATGTAAGAAACAACTAGCGTACGATTTTTTAATTTTTCTTGTTACATTTCTTGACATGCTTTGGTACTTTCTACAGTACGATAACATCCAATCAATTTTGCAAAATCTAGGCATTAATAAAAATTATGATCTGATCTTGTAGATTAAATTTATTCACTATTAAAATTTTAGACATTTGGGGTTCTCCATTTACCGGGGCATTGTACTCCGAAGAACATCGGATTAGCGAGACTCTCACGATTCGTCAGATGGAAATAATAAGTAATTGCATAACACAAGGAAAATGTGCATTACACAAGAGACAACTTACTTAAACCTACAAACACATTAATATGCATTAACGAAAACTGCAGACGGCACCTTATGCAGTATAACCAAAAAAAATAGATAACTAATTTAAAGAAATTTAACACGTAAAGAATATATTTCGAGAATGCAAAATACACGGGCACATAAGATAATATCGTATCATACATTATAAAACATCATTATATATCGACAGTGATAATACATAGACATTTTATAGCATTAAGCATGTATAAATGAGAGAGAGCACATAATTATCATATTGTCATAAATCTATATTTCTTAAACAATGATATCCAAATGTTAGTCGTCCCTGCTAGACTAATATTAATTTTGATTGATTGAAATATACAAGAAATATTATAGCTCTTCATTGTTCGATAATGTACCATCGTGCAGTATTGACAGTTAAACAAATAAACGAAACGTTTTGCTGGCATAATAGTTTTTTGATAATCTTTTCTTAAGTAACACCAAAAATTCTTTAAAAAGCGCATTTTGCATCAAATAGTTCAGTATTGGTATTAAGAAAATACTAAGAGACGTGTCCAAGGAGGATCGTGCTGTATGGGAGGCAAACAGTGAGAATTAGAGAGTGAGGAAAGATGAGACCACTAACGTTTGAAGAATGGTGTTCGGGCCCACAGCAAAGCAGAAATAAATACGTTCACAAGCAAGGCAGAACAGTTGAATTGCGTAATCGGCAGAGCGCGGCCGTTGAGTAGGTGTCACATATCGCCTTCACATCCGTTGTTCCGCGTATTCTCCCAACGGACGGCAACGGACGAGCGTGGCCGCTCGTACGTGCCCGCCTGCCCAACTCGCCCCCACAGCTTGGTCCGTTGGAGGAGCAACGGACAAAAACTGCCAGATCATTGCAAATCCAGATCAAATGGCAAATGGTAATTGGCCATCGCCATCCCCACCTCTGCCGCGTGTGTGAGCCCTTTCCTAACGTCTCTGCCCCAACCGAATTCGGCTTAACCGACTTCGTTAGTCCGCAGAAAGACACCGTGCAAGATAGACGCGTGTGTTCAGGGCTCCGCGCGTAAAGCGTGTAAAGAACGTATAATCGTGCAAATGAGCTGCATACGGCTCGCACATAAATTGTTTAATCGTGGCAGTGCACGCTTTAATTGTGTCTGTCGCTCTTGCGTGGATTTGCGCCCGCAATTTTGGTTGAACTATGTAACTCGCGGCTGCTTCTGGTCGGCGGTCCAAAGTGTCACTACAATAACTACGCTTGGACAGGTGTATTGATGCACCAAGAGAAAGTTTCATCTTAATTCTGTGCTTCTTGTGCATTTACTGTGTGAATACTGTAAATTTACTTATTAAATATTGTTTGTGCTGGAAATTTGCTCGTATATGCATCCTGCACTCCTGCGCCAATCCCAAGAGCTATCAAAGGGTTTCGGGACTACTGTACTTCAACAATACAGTCCATTCATACAGTCCACTCATGAACATTAAGTGTATAGTAGCCCCGAACAAATGGAGCTACAGAATGTTGAAAATAAACAGGAGAAATAAAAAAAACCCTAGTAGTGCTACAACAGCACATAATGTCTCGCATTGTTTTGGAGTTTACAATTTTCGGAAATTCAGAGAGTACAATGAAAATTAAAGTTTCGCCATTCATTTAACTTCTTCAGTCCGAAACTCAGGAGTAAAATCAAAATTAATTGTTTTCATGGTAAATGAAGAGAGAGAGAGCAAGAGAGACACGGACAGACGTTTAGCTCTCAATCGACTTTTCAGTGGCAAGGACTCACAAAATTTGGATTCTGTCTACACAAGGGGAAGTGTTAGAAGAAGAAATTTACTAGGTACAAGATTTATCCAATTTTTCGTTACCAGGGCCTGCCAATAAGCGTTTTTCTGGCACCAATAAGCATTTTTCGGGGCACTATTAATATTTCTCTTCTTTCGAAATAAGGGCGATAAAGTAAATATAACACAGAGGCATTTAGGAGAAGAGGAAACAAAGCGAGCTTTAGATAATTTCACTTTTTTGGAAAATCTAGAGATAATTCTGAACAAAATTAGTAATCTCTCTTTTAAGTCCATTGTTGTATGTGGAAATTTCAATACTGATTTTCTGAGCGAATCCCACGAAAAAGAGCAGTTTCTCAATGTACTTCATTCTTTGAATTTAGATATTACAGTGAATGTACCTACACGGAATACATTTAAATCACAAAAAATCGAATTATAATTAACAAAACCACAACTACGAAATAATAACGAATAATCTAGGTTACAGTGACCACGATGCACAAATTCTTACAATTACTAAGAACATAAACACTGACACAATAAATAAAACACGAATGTGCAGAGCATTCACTAAAGTTAATATAAAATTATTTACGGAATAATTGGTGAAGGAAGGACGCAGTTTATAACGGTGTTGACACAACTGAAAAATATAATTTATTTTTCTCCAAGCTTTCAATTCATTTTAACGCGTGCTTTCCTCTTAAAAAGAGAAAATTAAACATTTCAAGCTAAAATAATACTTGGATCACACGAGGAATTAGAACACAGGGTAAAAACAAACGTACGCTTTATTGCTAAGCATCATAACGTATCACCCGGTTTCCATGTCTACCGAGAATACAAAAGAATTTTAAGGAAAGTAATAGTTCAGGCAAAAATAATGAAAAATAGTCAGGATATTTTGAACGCTAGTAACAAAACTAAAGCAATGTGGGATATCGTAAAGAATACATAATCTCGATACCTTGTAGAGAATGTTATTTTGATGGATAATGAAAGAAAAACGAGTAATCCGGAAAAAGTTGCCAATTTCTTCAACAAACACTTTTCTAGAATTGTGTCTGATCTCCCAAAGGGACTAAAACCACAAAATTCAACATCTTACGCTTCCCTAAAAAATTCCGATACGATGTTTATTTCCGAAACTTCTCCCAACGAAATCCTCAGAATAGTTAGTAAACTAAAAAATAAATGTTCATCTGGTTTAGATGAATTTCTGGATTGTTTATTAAAAACGTGTGCACCTGCCCTTATACGTCCGTTAACTCACATTTTCAATGCTTCTTTATATACAGGAATATTTCCAGATATTTCCAAAACAGCAAAAATCTGGCTTCAAATTGGTTTAATAATAACATATTAATTGTTAACGAAAGAAAAACTGTTTCAATGCATTTTTGCATTTCAAATAGGCAATGGCATGTTACATTGAAAATGAACAATATGCCTTCCACGTGATCCCTGCAACCCTCTTTTCATTGATCTTGGAATCTTACCATTGCCTTGCCTATTTATTTACGAATCTGTAATATTTGTCAAAAATGACCTAGTACTTAACGGAGGGAACATTTTTTCATGCAATATTGATATTTATAATTACAACACACGTCGTAGAAATCACGTACATCAAGTGTCAGTATCAACAGCACAGTACAAGAAATCCACATACAATACGTTTCTTTACAACGCATTGCCTGCATTAAACAATTAAAGTCAGTACACAAATTTAAGTTAAAAGTAAAATCTTTTCTGCTGCATAACTGTTTCTATACAATTAGAGACTATACTGATCGTCAAAAAGGAAAATAATGTTTATTTTAACAAAACAATGATATATAATGAATTAGTTCACGTTTGTATTGTACACGTTCTTAAAAAAAATTAATACGCTGGTAACAAGTAATTTACTTCAGCTTCCGGGTCAATGACCCCATCTCAATCAGGTTTTTGTCCAGTTTCCCTGATCCATTGAGCAAATGCTTAGATGGCCCCTTGCTTCTGGACGTAAATGTAGCTTCCCTTTCCGCACGTTTTATTGAGCACTCCTTATTGAGCAATTTTATTGAGCTTGTAGTGGTAGGAGTAGAAGTGATGTTCGTTACTATTTTGTTAGCAATGCAGAAAAATCAAATCAGCAGTTCATTTACCGTTGAAATTGATTTTCTATAACTCGGGAACAAACATTTTTCTAAAATAATAATTTTCTAAATTATTTTTCTAGTTTTTCAAATGTTGCTAATTTTGGCCTTTTTTTCCTTCAAGGCCTCATCTCTTCCCCCATACGTCATATAGTGTAGTTTTTACTGTTTTTTGACCAAACAAATAAATAAGAGGCAAAGAAGAAGAGCGAAAGACGAAATAAGATTTTCGAAGAAATTAAAAAGGAGAAGAGCAAAATTTATGCCACATTTATATTATGGTTACAATTGTGAAAAGCAGTGATCAAGGTAGTTGCTACAAGCAAGACGCAGCGAAACGGGAGGTACAATGCTTCATGCAACTGCCCACCTCATTGCAAAAAAAAAAAAAAAAAAAAAAAAAAAAAAAAAAAAAAAAAAAAAAAAAAAAGAGTAGTGGTAGATGTTTGCTAATTCGTTTGGCATCATTTTTATTGGGATTAATACTATTTTTTCTGTGTTCATCTTCTTGTAGGTTCAAAATATTTTATATACATCGTTCTATGTTTCGACAACGCCATCGCGCGGAGAATTGACGCGTGTACTGATTTTCCCTTTCATGACTAGTTGCGCTGACAATACTCTGGCATACGACGGTAGAGCGTGTAACCACCAAGAAGACAACTTTGCTATAAAAACTGAGAGAGGTCGAGTAATTTAAGGGACGGTGGAAAGGAGAAACCCTAAGGATCCCTCACGTTTGGATTATGGAGTACTATGTCGAAATGTTTCGAAATCGCCTTCGGACCGCGGGGAGACGAGCGTGACGATACGGAAAGTCGTTCTCGCGAAATCGCGTATTCCCGCCAGCGAAGAGCAAAGAATCGCCCCGCGGAGAAAAATATGCACCGGCATGAACGTATACACATTTGCGGAGGACTTCGGATCGACGCTACGAAGGCGATGCCTTCCTCGCACGAAAGCGATGACCTTCGGGGAAAGTAAAGCATTTAGCATTATGACACTATGTGACATAGTAATGACTCCGAGCTCGGAAACTAATGTGTCAGAGGTTGTACCTTGCGCATAACTCGTGTGACAATAAACTTTCAGTATGTTTTCTGAACAATACACTCTCCTAAGGTGGTGTTTCATAAGCATTCTCTCATAAGGTGGTGTTTCATTTCTTTATTGGCTGCATATGGTTGAGAGGCGGCAAGCATGAGCAGCCAGCCTGAGTTCGAGTCCCAGCGGTGGTGGATAGGTAGATGAAATGCAGCCACTGTTTCGAGGAGTCTTTTAGCGGCGGGCTCCTCCGATCAGTAGTTCTCCCACGTTTCTCCAATCAATATCACGCGAATATATTCCAACAAATGGGCCATGTACCGCAAGCGAGCTTACTTTCTTCTATCTCCTAACTCGCAAAATACATTTAAATGCATGTCGGGAGATCAGCCTGGAGCTTAGAGCTTGTCCCAGCTGTAAAAGTGTCCCTCTGAGGAAGATACTTGGAGAGGGAAGTCCCTCGCAAGTCGACGTGTAGATCGGCGCCGTATCTCACCATCTGGGTGGGGGAGAAACACCGCTACCACCTGGTAAAACACATTGACTACAGTAACGGGAGTAATGATCGTGTCAGTTGATATGCCCGGACACACCAGTCAAACAATCAATCAACATCCTACTCTATATATCCAGTACAACTTTTTTGTCTCCTTGAAAATGATGGTAATTTCCAAATTTCCTTTTGCAGAACTAGCATAACGGACAAAAAAAGCACCACCTCGCGGGTCCAAAATAATTCTAAATCACTCTCTCTACAGGAAACATTTTATAACATGAAATGTGATATCTCCTGGAAGTAAAAGAGGAAAAGGAGGATGACCGATGTTTCTGGATGGTGCCCTTTCCTGCTGAATGCTGCGATCCGCTGCCGACCTTCGCGTCGTCTAGCGGGTTATTTCCTTCTCCAGGCATTTCTTCAAGTGAGGTACCGACCCAGACCGAACAAGTTCTAAGCCCCCGAAATGTGTGCTAGTGGAGTGTGTGTAAGCGAAAGGGTCTGTACGTGTGACGGGAAAGAAAAGGGCAACAGAAAGAAAAGATCGCGAGCGGTCCGTGGCTCGTTTGTTAAGGTTCTCGTCTGTTACTGTTCAGAGAAACCACAGAAAACTACCCATGAGAACAGCCGACCGCTAGGAATTTCGCCCCAGACAGCAGCCGAATTCGAGTGTCCGCTACCATTTCGTTCCGAACACTTGAACCTCTCGCTCAGGATCGTTGCAGAGACAGCGGCATAAAGCGGGGAGATTTGCTGCCAACCAGCCCATACTTCGGTTTTTCTTTCTTGGCGCATGAGGGGGGGGGGTCATCAAAATGGAATATCTCACGGTATTTCGCGTCCTTCTCGGTTGTGCAGCTAGGAGTCGCATGATCGCCCGCACTGCTCGATACAGTCGCGATCATGCGAATCCTAGCGGCACAACGGAGAACGACGCGAAATACCTTGAGATATTCCATTTTGACGACACCCCCCCCACGCGCCAAGATAGAAAAACCCAAGTGTAGTGGCTTCTGACCAACAGGAGGGGCACTCGGGCGTGCAGTCTGCCTCTGGGTCGCCCGCTCCCCTTAGCCTTGGTGTCGCATGAACGCGCGGGGGCGTGTTCGCTGCATTTCCGGGAGCGCGCGCCGCGCCGTCGATGCGACGCGACGGCGCCAGGGACACGTCGACCGTGGCGGCCACGCGACCGCGACCTCCTCAATCGACTGCACCTCGATCTACTCGACTCCACACTCGAGGAACGACTACAGAAGCGGTATCGAACGGGGACGGTATCGGCTCCCTGAAGGTCCATGAAATTTTAAAGGGGGTAATTGGTGATCAAGTTGTCGATTGGGGGGTCATTAGATGAATGTTCACTGGCGTCTAATCAGATTACTCAACGTATTTTTGACCAGTTGAATTTGGCGCCAGCGACGCTTCATACTGTTTCAAAAATATTTTCATTTGAAAATTTCTACTAGGCAAGTTCTAAATAAAAAGAAAAGTTGTCTGATTTTTCAACCTCGAGCATAAACGCAAAAACTTATCTAATTAGAATTAAAATTAATTAAAAAATACAAAAAAAACTTGTAATCACTGCTCTTGTCACAAAAAGTTTGTAATTTGCAAGCTCCTATTCTAGATCACACGGTAATTATCGTAATTTATCGTAATTTTTCTTAGAATATAATTTCATAATTGAAATTATTTTACAGAAGATAACACAGGCCGACGTCAGTTTAGTTACAAAAAGAAAAAAACACTGATTCCGATTAATTTTAGGATGCTGCATTCGAAATGGACATCCGTTTTCCAAGATTAGCTCGTATTTTTGAGTAACGCATAGTTGCCAATTTCTACCATTTAGTAGGGACAGCTTCAGTTATCATCAAAGTAACCATGTCCACAACGTTACTTGAGTGAGAAATAAATAGTATTTCACTCATTGGGTGAAATACAGGAGCTATATATATATATATATATATATATATATATATATATATATATATATATATAGACTGTAAGATTGAGGATCAGGATAAAAGCTGGGCCCGTCGTGTGCGTTGTCTGATGTGTCTGACGGCCTAGCTTAAAGGAACCAAGAAAAGTATGCCTTTTGCTGTTCCGACGATATGGAGAGAACTTCAGAATCTCTACAGTGACTTATTTCTGAATGACCAATACAGCAGGAAGTAGCAAGAAGGAACAGCGTGCCCTCGAATATCCAAACTTGCAATCCGTGATCAGACCAGTGCCTCATGGAGAAAATTTACCTGCACCTACTTTTCCGAACGATTAGAAAACTATCGATATTGCAGCATCTACGAGAACCGATGAGGACATTAAATATTTGATGATGATCTGATAGTCCCTTCCATTTAAATCATGAGACTTATTTTATCCTTCAACATTGAACGATTTAGCGAGAGACTTACAACTTACGAAAGAGATAGCTCAATTCTTGGGAGCTAGACTCCAAGAATGGTGTTTACTGGCACCCGGAGCTACTTACACATCACTGGAAAAGGAACGAGCCTCTTTCAGAATATTACAGAATGAAATATTCCCTTTGCGTATGCACGGACATCAATGGTCTGATGAATGAATTAGGAATCCAACACAATCCATCTTATTGGTGTCCTTTCGTAGATTCATGTAAGTCCAGTCTGAAAGCAGTTTTGCTTCATAATGGAAATAAGCTGCCATCTGTTCCTGTGGCACACTGTTCCTATGAAAGAGACTTAACGAAAATCTCGCACTCATTTTAAATCGTATCAAATACAAAGATCATGGTTGGCAAATTTATGGATTTCTAAAAGTATTTGCAAAATTATATATTTGTCTGGAAGGTGGAGTTACAAAGCACTTTTTTTGTTTGTGTCTTTGGGACTCAAGAAATACAGGAAAAATTTCTCACGAAAGGAGTGGCCCCCCAGAGTCATTTAAGTCCGGTACCAACAACGTCAAGTATGAGTGTCTGGTCGATCCAGGCAAGGTACTGCTTCCGCCTCTGCACATTAAGTTGGACCTCATGAATTTCGTTAAAGGAATAGACAAAGTAGGTGAAGGATTTAAGTATATTAGATAGTGTTTTTCAAAACTAAGTGATGATCTGTATACATCTTTGAACATTATACTTTATAAACTATTCTGAGTATGTAAATGCTGAAGTACAGTTTTTAAATGCTAGTAAACTAACTTAATAGCTTTTTAATTGTTTAGATTTAATAAATTCATTTATAGAATTTTTAAAATTGATTGTCTTTGACACGTGCTAAAATGAACTTGATTCCCTTTTTGCAGTCAAACAGCTCATTCTCCGGTACCTCCAAGATACCTCATCACGCCTATAACGGTAAATTAGGCAACTATGCGTTACACAAAAATTCGAGCTAATCTAGTAAAACGGCTAACATATTCGTATTCAGGGACCCAAAATTGGTCAGAATCAGTGAGTTTTGTTTCTGTAACTTTTCAAAAGTTTGAAAATGTCGGCCAGTGTAATTATTCCATTAGAATTATGGTATATATTACCCTACCAAAATTATCCTGCGAATGCTATGATCTTACGAGAGGCCACACTGACGAAGATCATTTTTCTTCCTTTGATTCAAGCCCTTCACCGCAAACACAGGCGTATGGGCAATAAAATCTCTATATTTAGCTGTCATCAAAGATGCTCTGCGAATCCCTGTGAGAGCTCTCTTGGTAAGGCAGTTGCGATTTCGAACGAAAGGTTCAAAGTTTGACAGAAAAGGAAGAGCACGAGACGAGATTTTACGGGTCCTTTATTTCCATATATTTGTTGAATTATGAATAATTACAATTCTGTACTAAATGATGTATTAACTAAAATTCAAGACATTATTCGAAGAGAAACAGGGTTGAAACAAATCATTGATATGATTTAGAAAATCGATATTGGAATGTACGAAATCTTTAGGATTGCTGTTAAACGTAAACGTTCCGTGCAGAATGAATACTCTATGCATTGGTTATGGACAGGGAGTTACGTAAACAATGATCTTTAGAATGGCATAAAATGTTGATAATTTACTGAATTCAGAGCTGACATAATGTTACAATTTGATATATAAATTATCAATACAAGAGAACGATGTAACCTAAATTAAAAACAAAAAATCAACATAATAAGTGAAAATTAACACAAAGTGAAAATTAATGATGTAACCAATACGCAGAACGTGACTCCATGAAATAACCACGAAAGTGTATAAGATCGTAATCTAAATATTTCTAATTCACGGTAATTGTATAACGATTGATAGAAAAATTATGCCTAAGATCAAATGCTAGATGTATGTAAAACAGAAATGGCCCTTAAAAAAAGGTATTGCACAGTTTAGAAAAGAGGCGAGCAAGGCAACAGATTTAGCTCTGGGAAGAAGCGGCGGGCAGATTCGCGTTTAGGCGACGAGTCACGCGGTGTCGCAACGACTTGCAGAAATTGCAGTAAATTAAGTATCTAAAGATTTCCAATTACAATTGATTGGCCGCACGTGTTTTCCAGTATTAGTTGTAAAGAGGTTTTGGCATATAAATTCGGCAAATTCGCAACAAAACAGCGACAATTTTCCATGTAATTATTTTTACTTAATCTCTGTAATTTTTTGGTTTTCTTGTAATTGGGGGTTTAATTGTTTATGTCAAGTAAGCGAAATATCGCATTTTCGATAACAATTTAGGAATAACAATTATCTTTTATTGGCGACAAAAAACATAATTTGCAGATAATTTTCGAGTAATTTCGAGAATGTTGTTATACTAATTTTACTGAGTTTTCACAACTTTGCGAAGGATAATTTACTTTACGTGGGGGTATTTTAGTATCTAGTGACAATTGGAAGTATTCTTACAAGCACCGACTCCGTTCGGGAATCCGTTTCATTCGTGGCTGCCGTTCACGCGAGTAGTACTCTTGCGGAGCGATGACGTTTTTGCCCTGCACCAGGGTAGGTTTCAGTGAAACGAATGGAACACGCTATCACAGCCACATGCACTACACTACCACACACACCGGGAGATCAGACGGGAGTTTAGAGCTTGTCCCGGATTGGGCGGTGGCCCGCTTGTGGGAGATACCTGGTAAGGGGAAACCCCCGCATGTTCACGTAGGGCGGCACCGGTTCTTGGCATCCAGCGGGGGAAGATCACTGCCACTTTCCGTGATAAAAAACGTAGACTACACTTACGGAAATAATGCCTTTATGACGCGCCCGAAAGCACTGATCAATCAATTCTGGTCACTTCACTCACTTTCTAACGAAAATATTTATGAATTCTCTACTAAAACGAAAATAAAATACCTTCACACGTGTCTATGCTTTTTCCGGAATTTTACATATCATACCAATACAATAAAACACATTCCTCCAAAAATCATCCAATCTATCACAGTTTTAGCATCAACAATTACAACATTCATCATAACGTTTCATTTTCGCACATGCAACCCACTAATACGCTCTCAGAAGAAATCAAGCTTAATTGACAACAAGTAAACCAAGAAATATTTCATAAAGAAACAGAAAAACATGACTTTTTTCGATTAATTTCGTATCTCTTGAACACTTAATTCAGTCACGCCTAGATGCAATTAAGATCAATTTCTAATTTACCTTTATAAATCTCGTATACGTGAAGAAAAACAGGCACAGCTTATCAGTTTTAAATAGAAAAACATGACATTACGCAATTGAATGTAAAATAAACAACCACGCACCAGGGCAATGTTCATCTGCAACAATTGTGTCAGTATCATTTGTAGTAATATTCTTTATCAATTAATTCTTGCATAACACGTTATACTTCTACGAATAACGTTCCCTTCTCTCTCATTTTACTTGTTTCATATTTTCAGTTTAATAATGCCCAGTTTAGCTTGTTAACACTTCGTATGTTGAAAATCATTTTTGTATTTTTTTTTTTCTTTCTGAAAAGGGAAAATCTTTCTTTGTTCTATTGGGGTAACATTTGTTATTGTAACTACTTCATTTTTTATTCTTCGTTCCTCAAAAATATTAGTGCCAAAAATTTAAGAGCTATCATTACAATTGTACTATTTCATTGACCATTCATAACCATATTCATTGTAAACAATTTCACTTTTATACAATAGATTATTTAAATCCTGTCTAAAAAATATTTAGGTCATTATGATAATAAGAAATTCACCACCATCTAATTATTCTTAATAGATGTATTTCCTAAACAAATGTAAATTGTACTTTGCCTGCAACATTTCTAGGATATCCTGATTTTGAATTAATTTCGCACACTGCATACTTAGAGACAAGTGTCATGCATAACAAAGACCTTTGGGTTCATCGGATCACAATGTGACCTGTTGAAAGTGTGTCTCGCAACATTTTAATGCCAAATAAAATATGCATTATTTATTGCCCAAAATAACAATGCACGTCTCCTGTACAACACTCAGGGATGTACTACTGAAATTGCAACTAGAACTATTAATGTCGTGAGTCAGAACTATTAATGTCGAAGGAGCATAGTCGGAGGAGCATTAGCCTCCGAGATCAATCCAATCTAATCCACCGGAAGTCGTGCACGACGTGTGATGAGAGAGAATAAACATCATTGTCATCATTCGTAATCAACGGATATTAATCAAATGATTACGAAGTGAACAAACAACAAATATTACGATCACAAATGTGGAAATTCAAGTGCAATTCTATTGCAAAAAACTACCAATTAATTTAATATGTAGTAAAGTAAACGAATAGTCTTTACTTCATAAAAAATAAATTCCAAGAAAAAATACGTTTTTATTAATCATTGTAATTTGGATATAATTAAATAACATTATTAACAAGTACTAAGTCTGAGACCGGTTGCACATCAAAATGTACTACATAATGTAATTTCGAAACTATGTACTGAATTTGAAAAATTCTTTCGAATTAATGATTTATAAACATTCAAGAAGCCAGTACTACGAGATAATTTTTTTTTCCACTGTCCCAAAAAAAGAAGGACTGACGGGGTTAAAGGGCGAAGTAGGAAGAAAGCAACAAGGCAGGACTTTTTTGGCAAATGACGCGAGAGTTGTAAAACTGCTCCTGGCAGCTCAGCCGCGTCTTGGAGAGCGGCGTGTGTGGGCGGCGAACCAAAAACGAGAGCGGCGGGCTCTCGCTTCGCGACATTCCTCCGCGGTGGCCGAGGAGGAGTTGCCAAGAAATAAACCACGAGGCTCAATGAACTTTACGTCCCTCAGTGGCGGCGCTGGTGGCGATGGTGGCAGCGATGGCGATGTAGTGATGATAGCGGCAGCGGTGGTGGTCGGTGGAGACGGCGCAGCGGTGTGAGCGGTGGTTGTGGTGGTGACGCTGTGTGTGACGGTGGTGGTGGAGACGGACGCGGCGTAAGAGGTGGTGAAAGTGGTGGAGGCGAAAGCGGTGAAGGCGAAGGCGGTGGCGATGCAGGCAGTGGAGATCGAGGGGGCGGTGGTGGTGGAGGTGGTGGTGGTGGTGGAGGCGTGGCAGGGGCAGGGGCGGTGATGGAAGCGGAGGCGATGGCGTTGCCGGTGGCAGTGGCGGTGATTGCAGTAGCAGTCGCGGTATGGTGGCGGTCGGATATGGATTATAGTGGCGGTCGCGGGGGTGGTGTTGGGGATGGGGGGGCGAGGGTGATGACGACGACAATGGCGACGGCGACGGGGACGGGGGTGGGGACGGGGATGGGGACGGAGACGGTAACGGGGACGGTGACAGTGACGGGGATGGGGATGGGGATGGGGATGGGGACGGCGACGGTGACGGTGACGGGGATGGGGACGGGGATGGGGACGGGGATGGGGACGGGGATGGGGACGGGGATGGGGACGGGGATGGGGATGGGGACGGGGATGGGGACGGGGATGGGGACGGGGATGGGGACGGGGATGGGGACGGGGACGGGGACGGGGATGGGGACGGGGATGGGGATGGGGACGGGGACGGGGATGGGGACGGGGACGGGGATGGGGACGGGGATGGGGACGGGGACGGGGATGGGGACGGGGATGGGGATGGGGACGGGGATGGGGATGGGAACGGGGATGGGGATGGGGACGGGAATGGGGACGGCGACGGTGATGGCGACGGGGACGGGGACGGGGACGGGGACGGGGACGGAGATGGGGATGGGGATGGGGATGGGGATGGGGATGGGGATGGGGACGGGGATGGGGACGGCGACGGTGACGGCGGGGGCAGGGGCGGAGCTGGCGCTGCGGCTGCCGTAAATCGTGATCCTCTGCGCCTTCCGCTATCAAAGGGACGCTAGATCGCAACGCAGCAAGGACTTCGGACGCGCTACACGAGAAGCGATATTCGCAAACTCTGGATTGGAATCGCGGTTCACGACCAAAAGAGAATTGCAGCCAGATTGGTTGGGGCATATAATTTGCAAATTACATTTACCAACATTGTTTTGAAATGACCAAACATGGCTAGACGTCGAATGACACTTCACGAACTGTGCGTCAAGAAGCTACATCGTGCGTGTGCATCGCGTTATACGTTCGTCGGCGAATCGCGGCCCCAATACGGCTTTTCTGCTATTTTATTACATAAATAGCCTAAAGAAAAGGCCATCTTTGAAAGATTCAAAATTGATCAAATACACTTATTATATTTTTAAAATTTTATTTAATTAATTACTTGAAAAAGGGAAAGGAAAAAGGAAAGGAAAAAGTTTAAAACACGAGAGTATATTTTGAATAGAATTATTCGCGGTTATAAGCGTTAAATAATAGGCCTGTTCAGAGATTTCAAACACGTGAAGAAACTTACAGCTATCGAATACATTAATTTCAATTAATAAGTATTTTTATATTGTTAATTTTTTCGTGTAATCATAATTCATGTAATGTTTTCATCCGTAACACATTTATCTTCCTGGAAAAAATGTATCTCGACAGTAAGCAGATGCGGGACTCGTCAACAAACGGCCCTTGTGGACAGAACGCGAGGGTTGAAATTTCAATGTTGCGAATGTGAAGATCGCGGCCGGAACGCAATGCGTCAGTCAATTTATTATTCCAGCGAATGAGTTGGAGCGGAAAGTGAAGCGGAGAAATCGCGTTTTTATCAGTTCTTTACGACGCGTTTTATTACTTTTGTGTCGTGACGAACTCACGCAACCCATGAAATACCCACATCCGATGTGGAGTTTGATTTTTCGTTTGAAGGAAATGAACATAGACCCTGCATTATGATCCATTTCTCAGCGTCTTCTTTGGAAGTAGGTTATGACAAGATGGTCGTGAAGACCAACAAATGAAAATCAATATTGTGGAGAATGGCTTCGACTTCACTGCCATTTCCCTGCCCGACTTCACTGCCTACGAAAAAGAAACGTCAAATGAAGAACGAACTTCCTTTCTTCTTTTTCCTTCTTTTCATTTGCATGTTTTAGCGCTTCAAATGCACGCTTCGAATTATGAAACAGTTGGACAGATTAAGCTACCCGTAACTTCCACGTGATTTAGAAAAGTTTAAATGGGATGTCAAACGGGACTGCTCCCCCGCAAATAAAATTCTCGAAGAATTTTTCTTTTGAGAGTATATAGACGGTACTTACAGTGTCCATTTTACATTAGTTCGTGAAACAAAACTGTATAAAAGATAGTACAAAATTACGAAAAAAACGATTTCGAATAATTGGAAATAGAAAGTCTATTTATTTCAAGAAGACTCCACAAAACAATCATACCAACAGTGGATAGATGGAATAAAAGAGAAATACCTTTTTAGGATGTCAGGATGTCGAAAAAGAATGAAAAATTTAAAAACAGTTATTGAGATTTTAGCAATGAAAACATCGGCACTACTAAAAATGAAACAAAAAGTAAAATGCTACGAATTGACGAGATACAGGAGACTGCGAATACAAAGAGGAAGGCTTATCTAAAATATCTCAGCTATAAAGACTCAGTGTCAAAACAAGAGTGTTGTACTGCTTCAAACTGTGTAAAAAGTCTTTCAAGGAATGTGCAGCAAGAGAGCTGGGACAGATACATAGCTGGTTTGGAACATGATGAACATGAGCTTCAGACAATAAGTTATAAAATAATGCAACATTTAAATAGACATGTGAAAGATGTAGCATATATTCAGGTTATACATCATGATCAATTCCTCTCATATTATAAACGTTTATGGACAGGACCTGGCTGGATATGATAACCAAGAAGTCATGGAAACAGAAAGGGAAATCGATGAAATACTACTTGTAGATGCCTTAAAAAATGAGAAATAAAAAATAAATTTACGGAAGTTATAATATTAAACGGGAGATGATCAAATATTCCTCACAAAATTGAAATAAACAACTATTACACTTTCTCAATATGTGTTGTAAGATTACAAGCATACCCAAGCAGGTGGAGCGGAAAATCTTTCTAATTTGTCCTATCTCTACGAAAGGGGACCGTTCGTCCTGTGAAAATTATAAAGGAATAAGCCTTTTAAATATTGATTACAATATATATTTAAAAATACGCTCAAACACAATTCACAATATTGCAGAGACCAATTATTAGAAAAACAAAATGAATTTAGGAAGGATAGATGGTGTGTTATCTAGGCTATCCGGGATGAGCCGCGTCTCCGCGACAGACGCGGATGTAGTCTGTCCCCTATATTCTTTATTTTTAGATGAAGGATTAAATATGTCAGTATCCAGACTAAACACTTGCAGCCATGACCTGTGGCATGGAAGATGCCTAATGACCATACTAGTCGCGGATGTTCAAGTTAAATTAGCAAACAATGCAAATAGTCTATAGAAAGCACTGTTCGAATTACAGAATATATCAGAAATATCTAACCTCTGCATATCCTCTACAAAAAAAAAAAAGCGTGGCCTTTGAACAAGTTTCAAGTTTTAACTTCTTGAGATACAAAATGCCATATAGAGGAGAATGAAATGTACAAAAAAAATTGAAAGACTAGGTCGTATGAACGGAACAATCATGAGGACTCTGAAAAACATCGGTAAGGAAAATTGATTAAATTCTGCAAAGTATCAAATATCCCAACATATCTGTATAGAAGTAAGAATTGAACATTGACCAAGAAAGATAGCACAAGATTACAAAGCGCTGAAATGAAATTTCTGAGATCAGTAGTTAGTATAGACTCACGGACAAGAAAAGGAATTAAATATTCGTGAAGGACTTGGGGTATGTGGTCTTCAAGAGAAAATTAGCGATTACCGAAGTTCTTGGATTCAACACGTTGAATCGCCTGACAACCAATTGCCAAAGAGAATATGGCAATACCACACACAATGTTGAAGACATACTTATTGTCCGAGATAGAAATGGGGTGACCAGATGGGAATGGAGGCGTAATCAGATGGAAATGAAGGAAAAACGACGTTTCTTCTCTACCAATCGAAAAAAAGCACTAAAGAAAAGAGAAAGAACCATTAGCAAAGGAAATCGAATAAATAAAGGAATTCCAAGGATGTAAATAAGAGACAGCCTGAAAATATGGCTCTCGTTATATATTTTATAAGGCAAACACTGCTTTTAACCTATTTTACGCTCCACAAAACTTGGAAATTCTCTTATTTTATCCCTTTCAATGGCATAGGAAGAGAATATCGCAGTTTTGGAACAATGAAATTCACATTCCTGAAACAATCCAGGCTACATGGAGTACAAAATGCTCTTCGTCTACATGATATATTTTGTGTTTGTATGTATGGAGTTACAATGCTATATCAAGAACATTAGGATGTTCACTAAGTCCGGATTCAACACATGACTAATGCAGTTTTCGTTATAGGACGCACAACAAATTATTTTTTCTCGTTTGCGAGGTCCACTTGTATTGGAATAATGTGGCAGATTTTGTTTTCTTATTCTGTCAATGAGAGGACACCTAATCTTTGGATTTCTTGGTCGAACTTTTCATAGGTGAAATATCAATTTCTTAGACATGATTAATATTTTTAACAAGCACGTAACAAACGTTGCAAAATACGGCAACTCATCCAAGCCCCCAGGCTGCACATGGCGCGTCTCTTAGTACATCCGTGTCGCTGACAACCATTACTTTCTTTGGTAGCCCCACTACACGACAACTCCCCATTCACCACCATCTCTCTGTACAACTCGAACATTATCGTCCGTGTTGGATGCAGAGAATGTACAACAAAGCACAGCCTTAACAAAGCGGCGCGGCGGGCGCGCCAAGGCTGCAAAGAGCACGCGGAGGCCTCTGACACGCCGGCAGCCGTGCGTTCCTGCGGGGAGACGCGGAAGGCGCGGGCGGGGGCGGGGGCGGTGGCAGGGCAGGGCGGGGCGAGGGCGGCGGGTGGGGGGGCGGGGCGCGCGCGGTTTCGTGCACGGCTGGCGGGCGAACGGACACAAGTTTATTCCCCTCTGCGCGAAGTCAGGCCCGGGCGCGGGCCGCCGCCGCCGCCGCCGCCGCCGCTAACCATCGGGACGTTGACTCCGGGGAAGCGCAACGAACCCGGGCACTCGCTGCCGCCGCCGCCGCCACCACAGCGTGCAACCGCCACTGCTGCAGCTGCGGTGCAACGCTGCACGGGCGGCTGTTGCACCGCGATGCACTCCCTTCGCCAGGATTGTGATGCGATGAGTCGCGGCGGCAGCGGCGACAGCGAGGGGAGGAGTGTGTGGATAGGAATCGCTGCAGATGGAAAATAATGAAATGTAAATCTGAGTGCTGGCTACTGCGTCTAGCCGGTTACCATATTCGTACGCGCTCTGTCTGGATCGTTCCTACAAATCAACGTCGCGAAGCACTACTCGCTGTCTGAGCTCCGCACTTCGCGGAGCTAATACTCGTATACTTCAGTGACAGAAAAGAGAGAAGCCAAAGTATTACCCAAAGGTGAACCTTCATTATTTAGAAACTGACATGACGTCTTATAACTAAGTTCATGTCCAAAAAGTGAGCGACACGTTCGCGTCACCGGCAATTTCTCATTACCATCTCATATATCTTCCAAAACAAAATTTTAAGAATTACAGTAAATGCCCCCTGGTTTGTCAGCAATAAGACCCTCCACAACGATCTTGCAATAGAACCAATTACTTCATTTATTACAAAGCTGGCACATAATTTTTTCAATAATTTAAATCATGTACAAGGAGCAGTCACGTACGAAATAGGAACCGATCAGCCCCCACTTTCCCGCCTAAGAAACAGACTCCCATTCCATATTTTCCTTCAATACCTCTCTGATATTAGATAAGGTAGGAACATTTCTAGCAATTACCTGTCCCTCCCATCGTATTTTCTTTTTAATCCTGTCATTGCTCTAACATAATTCCCTCGCAATAACCTTGGTTGAAGGTACAACAAATGAAATCACTATCAGGGAGGTAACAAAGAGTTACCCCCTTCACAATTTTCTGATGCAAAGTTGCTCGGCCAATCAACTGAAGAGCCTCACGGCTGAACGTTGTACTGTCTTTAAATGTAAAATAAAATTTTAAAAAAAAAAAAAAAAAAAAAAAAAAAAAACCATCTCATATACTACTATGTAATACAGAGAAGGTACAGTACGAGTATTGCAATATTGAAGCGAAAAGTGCTGACTTTTCGACAACAAATCTCGTTTTGTGTATCCCTGATACCGATACTGATAATACTAATTGTTTTTTTCAAACAATAACTTCTCATTACAGGATTACTTTAATGATATGTTTCATGTGATTTGTCAATTGTTTTTCAGTTCTCATTTTATTCTGTAGTCAAATGTTATTTTTAATATATTTCTTATACATTTTCAGAAGCAATTCATCGCAAAAAGAAAAATCTTACTTCACATTGCTTTGTCCTCAGTGCTTTCCGCTGTATCTGCCACCAGCGCCATTTCAGTGAGCCATAACTTCCCTTCGTATCAGTGGTAGTATATCTGAAATGCTAAAATACTTTACTACGTCTTATAAATCACATTTTAGTTTCATCAATATGTTACTCTTGATTTTACTTACGATTTTTTGTACAAATTATAGTTGTTGGAGAGAAAATAGAAACGTTTTAACAATTGAAGAGGAATTAGCCTCCTGAATACTACATAGAAGAAGTACGATAAAATTATCTCAAGAAGACTAAATAAAATAAACGACAAAGTTTTGTTAGAGAAACAAAATGGATTCCATAAAGAATGCGTGTATTTAATTTACAACAGCTACTTTAAAAAGACGTAAATACAATCTTCTTGTTAACTGACCTTACATCCTGTTAATTAACTTTGTAAATGCTTTTGACAGAGTGGAGTTTCTAGAAATAAATTAAAGTTTGCAATGCGATTAAGAGGTTTCTGAAATCCAATGACATGCATAATCCGAAGCAATATAAGCAATGTTCAAAAACGTAATTCGAGTTGGTATGGCCACGGAAACAACTTAACATTTGATTGAAGTCGTAAATCAAGATGTCAAACACGGGAGTCCGTTGTCTCCAACTTTTTTTATGTAATAATTATTATTTAATCTCTTAATATCTGCAAGGATCACAACATTTATGACAAGGCAAGAAAATATAATTCAAAATTTTAAAGTAAACGACCTACTACTTTTAAATACAATTTTGTTTCCAGATGACCAAAATATTTTTAAAAAGTTCAGAGGAATCTCCCCATCACATCTCATACCTACCCTCAAACCTTTATATAAACCTCATGCAAATACCATCTCTATCCGAATTCACGCGCAGAATTCCAACCCACAACACACGAATCAAAAACAAGTATCCATTTCACGTATTCCTTACATTGTTCTCCGAAATGGAAGAGACAGAGGTGCCTTATTTGGTTTCCTCAGCCAATGTATTAGTAACCAATGTATTAGAACCATGTAATCCTGTAAAAATGTAATAAAAAACGGAAAAAATTAGAGGAATCTTGAAAGAGCTGAAATATGATTTCTTTGACCATTATGGAATTATTGAAAACCAGGTTATAACAGAAAGTCAGACATTTGATGCGAATTAAAGAACTTCAGCGGAATAGAAATAATAAGACTAAATGGAATAAACACATCTAATAATAAGGACTTGAGATGATAATTTTATTATAATGCCGGAAGATTGAATGCCAAAACAACCACACCCCTAACGGGAAAAAGAGTAGGGGCGGACCAGTAAGGCGATGGACGGACACCTGAAAACAAAAATGACAAATCCATCATGATTAACATTAGGGGTCATCCATAAATTACCTAACGGCTAAAGGGGGAGGGTGGGGTCTGAGGCAGCGTTACGCTGCGTTACACAGAGATAGGGAAGTGCGTTACAAAGGGGAGGGGGTATTGAAAATACTCGAAATTTGCGTTACGTAATTCATGAACGACCCCTTATGATGATTTTTTCTGTCACTTGTCACTCATCTTAGAATCAATTTAACTTTTTAAAGGTGATATTTCACGTAAATTCTCCTGAGCTATCCCACCCTCAAAGGAAACATGTGACTCCGCTCTGCTTAGTCTGTCCTAGATGGTTTCGGGTGGATCTGCCGCCAGCGCTATTACAGCACGTAACAGCTCCGCTTCATTTGGGCGGTTTCGCAGGGGCGGCGCGCGGCGGGTGGCGGGTGGCGGGTGGCGAGTGGCGGGTGGCGGGTGGCGAGTGGCGAGTGGCGGGTGGCGGGTGGCGGGTGGCGGGTGGCGGGTGGCGGGTGGCGGGTGGCGTGGGTGGCGTGGGTGGCGGGTGGCGTGGGTGGCGGGTGGCGTGGGTGGCGGGTGGCGTGGGTGGCGGGTGGCGTGGGTGGCGGGTGGTGGGTGGCGTGGATGGCGGGTGGTATGGATGGCGGGTGGCGTGGGTGGCGGGTGGAGTGGGTGGCGGGTGGCGTGGGTAGCGGGTGGCGGGTGGCGTGGGTGGCGGGTGGCGTGGATGGCGGGTGGCGTGGATGGCGGGTGGCGTGGATGGCGGGTGGCGTGGATGGCGGGTGGCGTGGGTGGCGTGTGGCGTGGGTGGCGGGTGACGTGGGTGGCGGGTGGCGCGGGTGGCGGATGGCGGGTGGCGGGCGGCGGGTGGCGGGCGGCGGGTGGCGGGTGGCGGCGCGTCTAAAACTAGGGCAGCGAGTGATAAATGAGTGGGAAACGTCCCCGACGACGGAGTTCCGGCCTTTGGGCCGCAGTGGCGAACGCCCCAAGTTGGCAGCGCCTCCCGCGAGCCGCGCTGCGGGGCGAGGGCGGACGAAGCGATGATGTTCCTGGCGAACTGCGGCGGCCAACTTTCGCTGCGGCGGCGCGGCGTAATCCCGCCATGAAGCATTTGCGCCGAGTACGCAGATGTTGCGCAACGCATTGGATCAAATGAAACGATGGTATACACGTGTTCTCTAAAAAGGGATCACTTCGACAGGTCAGGAAACACATGAACGTCATGCAGGGCGATAACATATAAGAGTCGTACTCATAAGATACAGCCATAAGTCAGAGATACTGATGAAGCCATTTGCAAATGAGCTAACTGTAAACGAACGCACTGGCAAAATGAGTGCATGGACGTAACCTGCAGATATGTTTCCAGCAGTGGCCAAACAGAAACGGTCCCTTCTTATGGTTATCTCCTTATACGCGTTCCGCGCGGATTGCGTTTTTTGATTAATTGATTGATTATTTTGTATTTCCAGACGCGTCAATTGCTGTGGTCTTTAGATTCACAAGTGTGGTGAATGTTTACCCCGGGGGTGTTCTTCCCGCGCTAAAACGCGAGATCCTATGACGACCGGCAGCGGACGGCAGGGATCTCCGGCAGCGGGGCATCTCTCCAATCGGAAGAAGTTCCAAGTGCCTGACTACTCTTCCGGCATGTGAGGTAGTCCATGTAAGTTTAAGTGTTTCTGTGTAAGGGGGGAGGAAGTGTCAAGGATGAAGGACAGAATGACCAAGGAAGCACAGCGCGCGGTCATTGCCCGTTTGTCAAGGCACTGCTTCGGCATTCACCTGGTATTGGTCAGAGAAACCGCAAGAGCGCTGTTGCATTGTCCAAAGCTGTCGGGCGGCAGTATTTCCTTCCAGGCAGCGGTTGAATTCAATCTCGCAGCCCTGTGGCTAATGTTAAAAATGCATCAACGTCGGAGCTTGAATCCTTGGACCTCCAGTTCATTGACCTCAGCTGTTGCGTTAAGCCATCTTAACTGTAACTATGATTCAAGTGATACAACTCCACACACCATAGCCAAGTGTAGTGGGATGGAGTGGAATAGAATAGACGTACCTCTTTTATTTCATATTTTAAATGCTTTTCTACGCAATATGCACCGAACTACTTCAACGAGAACACGATATTTTTCATTGTCTTGTTATGAGTGAAACTGTAAGTAATTACTAGCGTCAGAGGAAACATATGTGTATTCCTGCAGTTCATGTATCACTTGCTTAAGGACGGTACTAAGTCAAGGGTACTTACCTCAGGTTCAGAATAAATAAGCGTTCTATGTACACTTTTAATTTGCATACAAGAAACGCATATCTTTCACATGCATCTTCTTTTAACGAAGAATTCTACGTTATAATGGCATTGCACATTTCAGAATAGTTAGAACAAGAGATAGATATCGTTCTGTTTACCGTTTGCTTACAAGAAAGATCGCCACTTTACTGGTAGCTCTAGTGGTTTTTAATGATGTTTAAAACATTTTGTTCCATAGAACATCTTGCTACTTACCTAGAAGGAAATAAACCCAACTCGCAGATTTACAGTTTATATTTCTTAAGATGTTCGCTCATTGCCATTCTACATGCAACAGATCACGCTAATGATATCTTTCTAATTTCATTACGGAAAGAAGTTACGTTTGTGTCTTTCAAATTACATTTTTTGTCGTCTCCAACTAACCATTCTTGGATAACAATAAGATATTTTCGTACATTTTAAAATATTTATTCACAAACATCAAATATATTAAATTTGCATTTATGTACCGAATACAACGATAGTATTACACTAACAGAAAAACGAACGATATTATCGGTCTAACAATTACTGATCAGATTCCCAAATCTAATTTTCGTAATACCGCACTAATATATCGGCATCACGAAAGCAGACAATATGATGTCACTCTTAATGGGCTCATCCGTTAACAATTTTAGCAGTCCACCGTCCATTAGGAACAAGTAAAACAAAGGCATTGTAGGTAAAAATGGTGTCTTCGAACTCCTTTTCTAAGATAAGGTACTTCTTATTTGAATTTCTTTTTTATTTTAAGGTGGAATACGAAAAGCATTGACACTGCGATTGTCACAGATAACAAACTTGGTTGGTTGCACACTTCGGCTACTGCATACAATACAAACAACCATTTTCCATATCGGCATACTGACGTCAATAACTTTGATTTTCTTTTCTTTAATGACTAAGATGTTATAACCGTACTACCAAAAAGTGTCAGGAAAGTTCGGCCTCCATTAATATTAAACTGTTTGGCTCTTTCATCTTTGCAATTAAGTTGTACGTGAACAAGATTAATCTTGAACAGTGATGAATGCGAAACAGATCATTGAAATGAAATATCAAAATGACCATGAATATACTTCGATTTTTCTAACTTTGCCCCTCAAGTCTTCACGATGGAATATGTCACGGTATTTCGCGTTCTCAGTCGTGCCGCCAGATATCGCATGATCGCGACCGTACCAAGCAGTGCTTGCGATCATGCGACTTCTAGCGGCACAACGGAGAAAGCCGGCGAAATGCCGGATGATATTCCGTGGCTATAGGGGCTTGAGGGGCAGAGTTAGAAAAATCTCACTATAGATATTACTACTGATCATAACTTGCAAATAGATATTTTGAGTCAGTCTTGCATCCATTCTTTTATGAGGAATCACACAAAACCTTTCATCCTTTTTCGTATCTAGGTGGAAATATTTACATTTTAAAACTTAATACACGTGATTTTTATACGTAATATACCCGTTTCTTCAAATTATATTACATTCTTCCTGCAAATGTAGAAAAAAATGTTTGAGGGGGGTGTCTCATGTCTATGTATACCCATCCTCACATACGAGTAAACTCACAATTGCTGAATCACAGCTGCAGTCAAGCTTCGAATGGGTGACCTCTGGGAGCCCTCAGATCTAGTTGCTAGCTGCGCAGTAATTACTGCGCATAAGGGGCCACACACGACGCGGCGCAGCGGCGTCGCCTCTGCCGCCATCATCGCCACCACAACCACTTCCACCATCGTTGTCGTGAATGTCCACGCCGCCATTTCTGCGGATGACAGAAAGGTAAAGCATACGTAAGAGACATCATTTTGGGATATGCCTATAGGGTATAGGGAACGGATTTTCGTATATGTAAATACATATTTTCACACGTACAACATATCTTTATTCAATAACTATGTTTAGAATCTGTAGGACGTTGTGAATATTTTTTTACTTTCCCGTATACGTACGTATATACGGAATGTACACGTAGTAAAGGGAAAGTTATATACTGCTGCGCAAAAAAGCAGCAATTTTCGGCAAAAAAAACAAACTCTTATTACAGGGCCCTGGTTTACGAAAAAGTGGATAAATCCAGTTGCTACATTAAAAAATAATTCCTAACGCGGGGTCAGCCAGATTCCCTGTTTTGTGGGTCCTTGATACCGAAAAAACAATTGAAAACAAAACGTCTGCCCGTCTGTCTGCGAACAACGCTAGCGACTAAACCGTTCATACGATTTTCTCCAAAATTTATATTTGCCGATCGACCTGACTGATCTCGTGGCCCCTTGAATTTGAAAAAGATATTTTAATTTTGGGTGGTACTTTACATGACACTCCTGGGATATTTTCAAAAGTTTCAAAAAAATGGCGCCAACAATGTTGACAAAATTTTATTGTTGGATAGTCTGAAGGTTATTTAAGAGAACAGCACAGGTTTCATGTTGGTTAAAAATTCTGATTTTTCGAAAATTGAAAAAAATCAAATTTTTTCGGCGTCTTTCTACGACAATAAAATTTTTCCTTCAAATGAAATTTGTTCTTCAAAATTAGTTCTTTATTTAAGGTCATGTATATTTTTTTGATAATTTTAGTAGAATTCGCGCAATATTGCGTGCAGTATGTGCAATTTTTAAAAAAATTACAAAAACAGATTTTCTCAAAAACCGGCTCCAGATTTTTCCTTTAAACTTTTTATAAGGATAATGCCTAATGTACTCTTCTAGATGACACAAACGCCATACTGCAATATTCTTTTGTTTTTTCAAAAATTACAAAATAATTGTTTTTGACATGTATCTCACGCCGTTACTATTTACATTAGTGGCAATTTGTTCACATTATTATATTAATGAATACATATGCTTTAAATAATGTCAAGTAAGGTTCCTTGAGAACTCGTAGAACATACATATATTCACTGAACAAAATATCACTTTTCTATCCGTATGTTAGCATTTCAACTGGTCTCTGCTGTTGTGTAGCGCCACTAGGTTTTTAAAAAAATTACATATTTTGGTATTATTTTGTATTTTTTTCCATAATTTACCTATTACTACATACAGTCGACTCCGGTTTTAGTGAACTCGGATGTAGTGAACCCTCAGTTATAGTGAACTAAAGTCCGTGGCCCCGTTTCACTTACATTACAAACATTACTTACAATTACAAACAAGCATAAGAAGATTCGGATTTAGTGAAACTGAACCTCGGCTATAGTGAACGTAGGAAATAAGTCCTGGAAATTAATTGGATCTCGTATGTCATTAGGCGATTAAAAAGGCCTTCGGACAATGGAATGGCGTTCCAACAGCGCAAGAGGCATCGAAATGTATTAAGACTGCATTACGATAGACAGAAGACACTGCAGAATCAAGTATGGAGAGAGCACGAATTCTAGAGAATGATCTAAATGAAAAATATACGTATCAAACAACTGAAAATAATTTATTTCTTTACGTACAAATCGAGATATTGACATTTTCTGTTAGTGCTGTTAATGAATTTTGCAGTATATTAATAAAATCAATCATTGAGGATAAATTCCATTTAATCATCGGATACAGCATACCTCGGATATAGAGAACCAAACATGTTAGTCCTCAGAAGTTCACTATAACCGAAGTCGACTCTATTTCGTTACATTGTAATATATTTACAGCTGGAAACGAAATATCTCAGATAAGTGTGTCAAATAAATGTTCCTGGAATCGTGTTTTGGGAAAGAAAGCAAATTTATATTGCGCTTCTATGACCTCCGAACCTTCGCCCTGAATTTTGAACCTTACCCTTCTTCTCTCGCAAATTGTGTGAAGAATTGTGCAAATTGTGCTCGGTATCAAGGATGGACGGATACTTGCAAGGCAAAAGTAATTGCAACCAAGGGATTGCTCATATGTCATATGTCGCATGGGTAACTCGATCGAAATCGGACAAACACTCCTTACAGGCTATTGTCGTATTGCGCTGCCTGAAGCTCGTCGGGAAATATATACCTCTGTGTGAGGGACGCAGAATTACTAACCTGTTTATGAAACCCACCTGTCCGGTATTAATGCGAATACTCCTGTGGAATGTGATGCGATCAATATGTGGCACTTGTTTTCAATAAACTGAATTACAAATTACAATAAGTGTTGGGATGAGTGAGTGTTTGTTGTTTCCTGGCGGGTCAACTACATAGATCATTCGTTCCGTATGTAATGAGGCGACGCCGCCTTGCGCCCCTCGCCGCTCGCCCTCTGCCCGGACCGCCTTGGTGTGGTTTCCAGATGTGCAGACTGACCGCCCGCCACCCCCGCACCCCTGTGTGTGCCCCAGAGCTAGGGCAACGCCACCCCCGATGGCGTCGAGATGGACCACGGCCACCTTAAGTTCAGAACTGAAGGTGGCCGTGGATGGACTGACCCCGCGGTAAATACAGGGTCTTTAGTTTATCTTGCAACTCATGTCTGAGAGCACTTGTTCGTGTTTTGGTAATTTGGCAACCGCGTCTCTTTTACACCTTTCAAGACAGCCGTGCCTGGCACGTCGGGACAGCAGAGGAGGCAACCGTCAGGTCATAAGCTGCAGCAAGTTTCCTGTTTCTTTGTTGATCCCATTCAAGGGTGTCGGCGGGCAGGTACACGGCTCTCATGCCGAAATCTTTTCACGCTGCACAGAGTGGGAGGGGTGGGGTGGGCTGAGGCATGAGCGTGGAAACAAAACGTCTCTTTAAGCAATTCTGCCTAATATGCTGAAGAAACAAAACTGTAATATTAATGTGGAGGGGAGTTATCGATTTATTTACAGCAACGTAACAATAATTATTTAAGTAAAGTCAGCTGAGAGAGAAATCGAAAAGATATATCGTGAAATATTACCGCCTAGCTCTTCATTTTATAATTTATTATTATTATGGAATCTGCATATTAAGCAAGTAAGAAAACTTTAGTAACAGACTATAAACATACCTAGAAATGTTATGAGAGTAATTACCGCAGAGGCCGAAAGTTAAAAATCGAGGTGGAGCGTAGCGGAGCCGAGATTTTTAATTTGAACGAGGCAGTCATAACACTGTAACATTTTGTGGTATGTTCAGCATTTTATCGGTCAATCTCACGATTTATGCGAAAATTTATATTACTGCGATAGTAAACATATGAATTCTGTTGTTGCGGCATGTTACTATGATATTGTGGGGTATTGCTTGCGATATATCTATTTAAACAATATTCGTATACCGTGGTTTGAAAAAAGATGGATACAAATAATTCTCCTGAAGTTAAAGATAACTAAAGAAATGACGTTAAGTGAGGAAGTTGGCGCGTCGATTTCCAGTGGCGACACCTCAGATCGTCAGTAAATATGATTACCGAAGAAGAGTTTCATTTGATGGAATGGTAGGAAAATGAAATTAATTTACCTAAAACACATTTTAACTGCACTATTAAAACCTATTACAATGAACAATATTGAACTCAAAAACTAATATGCGTTACTTTTATTCTGAATTATTTGAATCTAATTTGTTTTCTACACCGACTTGTTTCTTTCTTAATAAACATTTGACTTGCGATGAATCAATGGTTGTTTATTCACGTTGCCAAAGATGTTAAAACCCGATGCTAAGGATGTTAAATTGCTTAACATACAGATAGGTACACGCCTGTAGGGTTGCATGTTAAAATGGGCTAAAGACGCATGTGACCGATAAAATTATTCAAAATACTAATAAAATGTAACTAAGTAGTACATTAATAATTATTGAAAATAATTAATAAAAAGTAATAAAATATAATTATCTTAAAATGACAAAAAACTGACAGTCGGGTAAATGCTCAAAGTGACCACCGTTTATGAAGAGACAGGCGTTTGTTCTTTTCAGCGTAGTGGCTGCAGTACGTTGAAGAGTAACAAGGACAGAATACGTGCTTTCTCTTTTCTTCCAACTAAAATTAGACACATTCTCTCAGCCCGAAATCTGAGGGCACGCGACCGGGCTTCGCTAAAAGTGAAAGGGCGTCGAAGGTATTTCACGCGTTGCCAAATTGGCAAAACAAGAGTTGGTGTTTCCAGACCTGGGTTGCAAGATACGATAAAGACCCGGTATATATAAGGACCGCTTACGCAGTGTTGTCACGGTCGGTGCCACGAGCGGGAGTCCAAGGCTCGAGTGCCACGACGAAATTGCCTCTCCATACAGTTTATAACCCCGCCGCAAGAGACAACGCCATCACTATTGTAAAACGGCGGGGTTACTAATAGCTTCCTCTCCCGACGCTAGTGGCGCAGAGAAGCTCGTGGCGTGGCACGGTGACGCGAGGCGTGCCACTGCTACCAGTAGGAGACCTTGATGCCACTGAAATCGTCGCTCGTTCATGAGCGCGGTAGTGGTCGCCGGTGTCCCACTCTACGCTTGCCCTCGGGTTGGCCAAGACTGGGATCGACGCCGGGTGCCGAACCCGCCTCCAGCCTATCTGCCTTCGCCGCCGCCGCTGCCTGCCGCACCTTGCCCACCTCCTCCTGGCAATGACCGACGGAGTGCTGGGCTGTGCAGCCTCTGTTAGGATGTAACCGTGTACTTGCCACAAGGGCTCGTAATAAACCACTTTTAATAATCAACCCGGTGTTCATCTTTCTCCCATTACACACTCTCTCCCATCAAGTCTTCCCGACACGTAAGTGAAGTGTATGATATACCTGAGGAGGTGTCTGGGTTCCTCCTTCGCTAGAACGTAAGATCCGGAACCGACCTACATGTCGTCTTGGAGGTTTATTCCTCTCCAAGAATCTCCCCCAACAGGCAACTGGTCCAGTCAGAACAAGCTCTCTGAGTTCTATAAGCTCTATACGTTATAAGATTTTGACTGGTCTTCCAACCTGCTATCTAGCTAGAGGATACGTAAGCAATGTCCGATTCAACTTTACTATACATTGTCACTACATATTAGAATGAGAATCCATTGTGTCTATGATTCAAACTCTCTGCAAAGTCTATGAATACAGACAGTTCCAGGAGCATAAGCATTCCAACGTATGCCGTCACTCATGCATTCCGCGTCTGCTGTGCTGCACATAAGCACCGGAAGCCTCTTACGACGCAGTACTAGTAATTGCCCCAACGGCAATTATTTCCTTGCCACAAAGAGATGCCTCGTTTGCCATTATGATGTAGAATCGTCCACTGAATTGGTAAGTTCTCTAGCTATAACAAACAATTCTCATTATTCGCTGATAATTTTTGCGCGTTTAACAAAATATTTAATTTTGCAGACGACAAAATACATAACAAGTGTATTCTTGCCTTGTACCAGATATTTATTTTAACAGGATGCATACATTAATAATATTAATAGAGCTTAATCAAAATACTTAGATTTTTGAGAGTAATGGAATAGTTTCTAAACTATTCAAAAATAAGTTATTTGAGGTTCAGTAAAGTTTTATTCGATTTAAAGATCATTTTCATTATTCAAATATCATACTCGATTTGGATGGATAAGTATCGTAAATCAAAATATAGAATATTATAAAAACATTGTTCTAATAAAAACACAATTTTACAAAACTGGACAATATAACACTAATCGACAGTTACAGGGTTTTCATTTTCAAATTTCTACTTTCTTCCTTCATAAACTTTATTCCAGTGTTTCCTTTATGGTGTTTTCTTGTATTGATTCATAGCTTTCCTTCCAAACTCACTCGAAGAACGAAGACAGTTTTTTTTTTCCAATTTTCGATCCAGCCTATTAAACTCAAGTAGCAGGATTTGGATGTACGGAGTTGTCGTTTGTGCCTTCTTTCACCATAATCTCTGCCACTACCGACGCGACATCGCAAATTTGGGCTGAGCTGTGAGACCTTGGGGTAGCTGCTGCGATGGGCGCTCTTGGCAAGTGCGAGCTGCACAGTATTATTCGCTTTCTTCAAGGGCGAGAGAAGGGCGGCAGAAATTCATCAAAGAATGGGTGGAGTGTACGGTGTAAACCTTCAAATGAAAGAATAGGAATCTTGGCTGCTGGAAATATCCTCATTCATGACAACGCCCACCCTCACAGTGCTCCGGTAATCAAACAACTTCTGGAGTAGACGGGTCGAGCTTGTTTTCTAGGCCGTGCCGACTTAGCGCCGAATGATTTTCTTCTCTTCCTCGAAATGAAGAATTGTGTAAGAGACCAACGCGACCACCCCAATGGAAGCTTCAAAGCAAAATGCAGCCCATCTCTCATCACTGCCGAAAACGTTCGTCGAAGATGGGGTGGAAAATCTCGTCCACAGATAAAAAAATAAATGAATTTTTTCGGTGATAATTTGGAAAAATAACCATTTTTTGTACTATCTACCTTCGAGTTTCAAATGTGCACGTAAATTGAAAGAAAACTACGCACCCTCCGACAATGTAAGATGTGTCTATGGTTTTCTTAGATACACAAGAACTCTTGAAAATCCAAAAACATGAAGCAGTTTTAATTTTAACTGAAAAATCCAAATATATGAATGTGTGGTTCCTTCTATTTTCAAACTGCGCATACTGACTGAATTCTTATACGCGCGTCTTTGCTGACGATACAGCTAAAGTCATGCGACTACAAGGCTCCAAGGAAGATGCTACATGTCATTAAATATTCGCAATTCATCTGTTGCGTTATGGAACAACAAATTAGTTACAAATAACATTTTATTTGTTCTTCTTGTCCGGTGTGCAAACTAATTTTTGGAACGCAATTTTGTGTGGTTTTGTTCAGCACCATTTTTACTTCTCCAAGCCACTATTTTGATAAACTCATTTTTTGTTGACTTCTGTCTTTTAGCTGAAGCCCATTCGAAAGTTAACGAAAAACATCCAGGTACTTCCCCTCTTTCGATTCGAACATGTGTGATTAATGTTATTGGAACAGTCTAGTAGAGGAAGTCGGCAAAGCAATTTTTTTCTTTGTTTGAAGAAGAGGAAGTAAGAAATTAGTTTGGACCTATTAAAGGATATCCTGTTTACATAAGCTGAGCTGTAGCGTTGATAGCAATAGAATAATAAAAGTTACGTGACATCATCGTATTATGCACATTAGACGTGTATTACAACCGCTGCATCATCAAATATGTAGCAGATCTGAGACGAAGTAAGAGAAAGGACCTCAAGTTATAAAAAAAAGTACGGTGGAAATAAATATAATGTTCTTGGCAGTGTATCTCATCATTATTTCTGACAAATTGCCTTGCCCCAAGCAAAAAGCAAAAAGAAAAGCAAGAGGAAGATGTTTCAAATCATGTCCATAAAACAGACCTTACAAATCATTTCCTTGCTTCTTTTTCTTCTGGAGGGAATAGATACTAACTGTTAAGAAAACTATATTTTCGAAACATATCAATTATAAATTTTGGATATCAAGAGATTGACGAATATGAAAAATCTTCGCACAACTGCATGGCTCCTTTCGACACTTATCAACCAAATTTTCACATTGGGACTAAATTCGATTACCTTGCAGTTCTCCTTTGAAACGGAGATCCAGGTTACAAAGTTTGAATTCGAGTCCTGTTCACAAAGGTTAGTTCGGACATCAATTAACGCAGTTATTAACAAATTACATTTAATATTTGATGCAAGCTTCACTTCTTCCTGTACACGGTTAAAGATAATTACAGTGATCCGTCTCAAGATGTGGTGGGAAATAGAAGAATAAGAACTAGTTGAGTTAGAAAAGCCAACAAATTCACTTGATGTCCCGAATTTTTTTTAAAATTTAGAATGGAATCCTTCCACTATATTGTTAGTTCTATTACCACTTATAATTAACGTCATTATTGACGAAGACAATATATTATGAACGAATAAATATGAACGAACTTGTTGACTTGTGGACATTATTCAGTCAACTTTATGGTTTGTATATAATTGCTGTGTAAATTCTGTTTATTGGACAATATTCAATAGATTTGATGGTTTAGACATATATTCTGTAGATTTTCTGTATATTGGACATTACATTGTAGACTAGTTGACCTGAAGTACCCAGTTCGAACTTGTTTTGAGTACTCCTAAATTTAAAAAGGGTTTTGTGTCTGGCTGTCTAAGAGATAGTAAGCGTAAGTGGTATTGACAACTATAGTGGGAACTGCGCTTGAGTTGCAAGTTCCACATGATAGGGTATGAATCATGATTGCATGGGGATTAAACTATCATACTTGAATGTATAATGAATAAACATGGATCGACTCAGCTTCTCTCATCTCAACAATTGATCCATTGATTGATTTCAACCATTATTTCGTAATAAGTTGGTAATGTCAAATAACAGTTCTCTGACATTTGGGCAGCGACATCCAGACAAAAATATGACATTACGCCACATTCTAGTTTTCGTGCGTGACCTACCGAGCTTCGGGAGAGAGAGAGGGAGAGAGAGAGGAAGAGAGAGGGAGAGAGAGGAAGAGAGAGGGAGGGAGAGAGGAAGAGAGAGAGGAAGAGAGAGAGGAAGAGAGAGAGGAAGAGAGAGAGGAAGAGAGAGAGGAAGAGAGAGAGGAAGAGAGAGAGGAAGAGAGAGAGGAAGAGAGAGGAGGAGAGAGGACGAGAGAGGAAGAGAGAGGAAGAGAGAGGGGGAGAGAGAGAGAGAGAGATTGTGGTGACGCACTTTATTGTCCTCTACATGTGATTGCTGTTATGCGCGACCGCGCTTCACTGAAGAGCAAGTTGCATACCAACCCTAATGTTTCGGTCGCAACAAGGGAAGGTTACGTCACTGGAGAAACTATTGCTATTGCTCATCGCCACATCTCTGGCATTGTCACCACGTGCCTCTCAGACGTGCCTCTCAGAACACAGAGAGAAAACTAATTCGCGATATAGAAGATGACGATCCAGCATAGAAAGAGAACTGGTCCCTCCGCTACGAGACAACCAAGAAGACGGCAAACAGATGAAGATAGGCACATAAATACATAGACAGATAGGTAGCGATACAAGATAGGTAGGTAATAGATATATTTGATCTATCTACTCTTGGAGTTTAATATCCGGTGGTAGATTTCAAAAGAGTAATGCAATGAAATGTACATTATAATATTGTAGCGTCGCGAGGTGGCGCACGTGCCGTTTCGCTGGAAAGCCCGGCCTTAAGCCGGATGGGGGATGGGGGTGGAATGCGGCGGCGCCTCGCCGGCGCGCGCCGGGCAGGAAATCCCAGCCTCAAAATAGCCAGGACAACTGAGCGTGCCTGAGTGCGAGTCCATTGATGAAGGCTGCTCTCTGCTGAGGGCTGGCTTGCGAGCCGAATGACGCCCGCCGCTGGTAGAGTGGGGGACGAGCCGTGGAGTATTTATTGCGGCGCCGACATCCGCTCGGGGGATACGCTAGTGAGTCGAAAGACGTGAGGTATCTCCGTGCAACCTTGCACGTTTTGGCATCCGGCCATGTAACATCTAGTTACGGGGACTAATGTCCGACAGCTCGCACTTCGCGCAGCTTCTCATGCTCTCGAGCAGAGGCACTGGGCTCAGCCTAGGGACGGTCGCGGGGTTTCGCGGCTTAGAGAATAGAAAGGTTGCCTAAGGTTTTCAATTTTGTAACATCATCTTGTAATTTATTACTGTAAATATACTGTACATACTATTCAGAATCTGTCGTCTGTGCTTTTCATGTCCAGTACGCCACAGACTCGGAACCTTTCTTTTCTAAAACTGGTGGCAGCGGTTATCGTAAATTCACGCCGGGCTACCGCAGTTTTTTTTTCTAAAACTGGTGGCAGCGGTTATCGTAAATTCACGCCGGGCTACCGCAGTTTCTTTTCTAAAACTGGTAGCAGCGGTTATTGTAAACTCACGCCGGAGTGCCGCAGTTTTTGTCTAAAACTGGTAGCAGCGGTTATTGTAAACTCACGCCGGAGTGCCACAGTTTTTTGTCTAAAACTGGAATAGTACGCGTAAAGACAGTGTACCGCAGTTAAAGGTGCACACGCGTCGTAATTACGTGGCGCCGGCAGAGTCGTGCACGCCACGAGAAACCGAAAGTGCGGTAATTCGGTACGGTAGTTTCGGGGCGGTACAATCCGACTCGGAACCTTTCTTTTCTAAAACTTGGTACTGGAACTGGAGCTGGTATTGGTACTGGCACTGGAAGGAGACATCCCGGACGGACCAGAACGAGAGGAAGGAAGGAGGCCAGAACACCGGATCCAGAAGGCGCTGGCGCTCACGCGACACCGAGGTCAACTGAACGTAAGTGTGTTTTTTGTACTGGCCGGGGATCAATTCAGGCAAAATGTCTTTCTTAGCGGGTTATAGGAAAGAGGTGCTTGTTAGGGTCGCGACGGAGATGGGGAAACGTTGGAAGGGAACGAGACGATAGTTAGATTAAAATCTATCATCACGGGAAGCGAGCAGTACGATGAAATATTCGTGAAACAACTTGCTGATCAGGAGAAAGAACAGGTCGCAGAAGCACGCGAACTTGAATTAAAAGAGCAGGAAAGATTACACGAACTCGAACAACGGCAGTACGAACTCGAACGGCTGAAATTAGCTAATCAGGCTACCTCGCGCGAATCTTTAGGTAGTAGAGATTCGGGAAACAGAAGTAGTATCCGTATCAGCCATGTTATGGATAAATTCAAAGGCGAAGGTGAGGATATTACCTTGTTTTTAAGTGTATTTGAGGCGCATGCTCGTCAGCTCGACATTGCGCCGGTAGAATGGGTCAGTCAATTAATGGGATTGCTTCCCAATGAAATAAATACATGGTTAGTTGTAGGATCAGATTCGTCAGAGCAGGATTATAATCAAATCAAAACCCAGCTTTTGGATATGTACAAATTCACGCCTGAAAAATGTCGTCAGATGTTTTGCAGTCATGCAAAGGGTGCGAAAACTACATGGAATGTTTATGCTCGCGAACTGACGAACTATTGCCAGAAATGGATTTCAGGGTTGAAAGTTGAAACTTATGATCAATTATTAGATTTGATTGTCACCGATCAGATGAAACGGAAGGTGCCGGCGGACATACGTGCCCATTTCGTAGATGTTTGGGGCGAGGTTTCGCAGTCCCGAGATCTGGCGCGTAGGCTGGACACCTACGAAAACAATAGGTCTAGTGCGTATAGGAAAGATTTTTCTAAGGTTAATCACAAGGAGCCTGTGGGGGAACAAAAGTGGAAAAAGGTGACGGAGAGCGTGCCCTCCACTTCTAAGCCCGCAGCGCCCAAGGCAGATAGGAACGCGGAATTCGACAAGCCGCAGGGACGCACGTGCTATTTATGTAAAAAACCGGGGCACATTAAGAAATACTGCCCTCAGCTCAAATCAAGCGAGAAAATGTGTCACGTTGTCGACACCAGTGCGCAGGAATTGTTGCTCCCACACACATTTTTTGGCACGGTTTGCGGAAATCCTATTTCCTTCTTACGAGATTCTGGGGCGACGGTTGATCTGATCAACAGCAAATACGTCAGGCCGAATCAATATACCGGCGAATCCGTATGGGTTAAGCAGCCCTTGGACGAGGCGCCGAAAAATCTACCGGTAGCTAAGGTAGAAATTGTAGGCCCGTTCGGTAAGCTTGTTACCGAGGCCGCAGTCGCGAAAAATTGCGATTTAGAATATTACATTCTGAGTAATCGATCTGCCACGCTTCTCTCGGAAATCAGGCAAGGGTTTTTAGAACCGCAGTTTCTTTGTGCGGTGCGAACCCGTGCCCAGACGGCGGCCGGGCAGGGCGACGGGGTGGGGCCGGAGGCGATGGCGGCGGCGCCAGGCAACGCGGCGGCCGCCGAGCGCCCTGGTGACGCACCGGTTGCGGTCATGAACGAGGCTTTGGGGGAAGGAGCGGTCGAGCTAGGCGTGGTCGTAGGAACAAGTCGTGCGCGCGACGCACCCCAAAAACCTGCGTCGGACGCGAAAGCTCCCGACGAGGAAACTTGTGTCTTGTTAGGCGAGGTAAATGACCCGGGCAATGTTGTTGAAAACAACGCGGAATTTGAAGTAGATTCCGGGAGCGTTGCATTGTCCCGTTTAGACCCGTCCGAATTTGCGAAAGCTCAGAGACAGGATGAAGAGCTCTTACCGCTATTCGAGCTAGCCGAAGGCCCAGAAACGGAACGGCGCGATTATTTTATAGAACGCGGCCTTTTGTTCCGGAAACGGCAGAGCAAGCGCGGTGAGCAATTCTCCATGCTTGTGACTCCGCGGGTGTATCGTGGCACTATATTGAAGCTTTGCCATGAAGTCGCCCACGGTCATTTAGGTGTCACAAAAAGTAAAGACGCGATGGCCAAGTATTTCTTCTGGCCGAACTGTTACAAAGATATGGAAAATTACGTACGTAGCTGCGATAGTTGCCAGCGCGTAGGTAACGGCGGCGAGAAGCTTCGCGCGCCTTTAAAAATTGTACCTATAACGGGTGAGGCGTTTGAGAAAGTAAATGTAGATGCTTGTGGCCCTTTTCCCGAGTCTGAGTCAGGAAACAAGTTCATACTAACTGCAATGTGTTTAGCAACAAAATATCCCGAGGCTATTCCCATACGTGATCTGACGACGGTCACGGTCATTGAAGCTTTATTAGATCTGTTCAGTCGGATTGGATTTCCGCGAGAGCTTCAAACAGATCAGGGAACTTGTTTTACTAGCACTCTGATGGCGGAATTCGCCGAGAGATTTTGCATTAGATTAATTAGAAGTTCGCCTTATCATCCGCAATCTAATGCCGTAGAACGGATGCACAGAACTATGAACCGGTTGATGAACGTTCTTTGTTTAGAGGCAAGGACTGACTGGGAGTGCCAGCTTCCTGCAATTATGTTCGCGTTACGCACGAGTGTGCACGAATCGATAGGTTTTTCTCCAGCCGAGTTAGTCTATGGGAAAAATCTCCGCACACCCATGACGCTGCTTTACGAAAAGCTTGCGGGTGCTGCAGAAAGCGAAGAGAGCACGGTGGTTGAGCACGTGTTCAAGTTGATTAATAGACTGAAGCGTTCGCGTGAACTTGCCCATACCAAAATGGCGGAAGAACAACGCAAGCGTAAGGTGTGGTACGACCGCAAGGCGATCTCGCGCAGTTTTGAAATAGGCGCGAAGGTGCTGGTTTTGGCGCCTAACAGAACGCGGAAACTCGCGGTGCAGTGGGTCGGGCCAGGCGAAGTTCGGGAGAAAATGTCCGAACACAATTACGTAGTTCAGATGCCGGGGCGGAAAGAACCACGCGTGTATCACATCAACATGATGAAAAAGTATCACCAACGTACTGAATACGTGAACTTTCTCGGTTCTGCGACGGTCACTGCCGCAGGCGAGGAAGACGCGTTAGACCGCTACGCGTTAAGATTAGATTCCGATGACTTTGACGCGGAAGAAATGCTAAACGATACTAAGGTTGAACCCGAGTTCCGCGAAGCACTTAAAAATGTCATTTGTAAATACAGGTGTATTTTTAGTGAGAAACCTGGTCTTACAGATGTAACGACCATGGACATTGAATTAACTGACACTGATAAAGTAGTCCGAAGTGTACCCTACCGCATGTCGCCGAGACAAACTAAGATATTGCGGGAAGAGGTGGACAAAATGCTTCGCGACAACATCATTGTGGAGGCGGAGAGTGATTATACGTCTCCTATGATCCTGATCGAGGCCCCGGGCAAGTCTCCACGGCCCTGCATAGATTTTAGGCGCCTCAACGAGATTATTAAAACAGATTACTTTCCGTTACCCAATCTCGAAGAACGGATTGAACAGGTAGCTGCAGCTAAAATCATTAGTGTGTTAGATTTAAGTAAGTGTTTCTGGCAGATAGGTCTTACGGATAGGGCGCAGAGATATTCGGCGTTCGTGACCAGTTTCGGCACGTATCGACCGCTTAGGTTACCCTTCGGGATAAAGAACGGCCCTTATCAATGCTGTAAAATCATGGGCACTTTGCTAAAAAACTGCCAAGAATTCGCGGTACCGTACCTTGATGACATCGCGGTTTTCAGTAACACTTGGCAAGAACACATTCGGCACCTAGATACGGTCTTTAGTATATTGAAATCCGCCAAATTGACAGTGCAGCCGCGCAAGTGCTTGTTTGCGCGGGCTAATGTAAAATATCTTGGTTACGTCGTCGGTAACGGGAAATTGCGGCCGGCCGAAGCCAAGATACAAGCAATCCAGAACTTTCCCAGACCAGAATCAAAGAAACAAGTGCGTTCTTTGCTCGGTTTGGTAGGATATTATCGACGCTTGATACCCGGGTTTGCGGAGAAAGCGGCGGCACTGACAGATGCGCTGCGGGGACGCGAGCGCCAGGGTAAAGTCGTCTGGACAGAGGCATGTGAAAAGTCTTTCAATGAGTTGCGACAAGCTCTTAGCGAAAAAACAGCGGTATATGCTCCTGATTATAGCAAGGAATTTCGAGTTCAGGCAGATGCATCTCAGAGAGGCTTAGGCGTGGTTCTCTACCAAGTAAATGACGAGGGAGTAGAACAACCAGTTGTTTTTCTAAGCCGTAAATTAAGTGATACAGAAACTCATTATGGCACCTCAGAACTTGAGTGTTTGGCTCTTATTTGGGGGTTGGATAAACTTAAGATTTATCTCGACGGGCAGGCCACAATTCAGGTCGAAACCGACCACAACCCGTTGGTCTGGTTGCGTAATACGTCTGGCAAAAACCCCAGATTATTACGCTGGTCCCTTTTAATTCAGCACCTCGATTTACGCATCATGCACAAAAAGGGCTCAGAAAATGTTAATGCAGATGCGCTTAGTCGCATGTTTGATTATGTGAATTGATCCACAGGCGAGTGTAGGGAACACACACGTTCATGACATGTATAAATGTCGGTGAAATTCTATGTAAATAATTTTATAAAATTCAAGGGTAAAATTGTTTTGTTATTGTGATCATTTTTATATGTAGATACATACATGTGTCAATAAATTCAGTTAAGAACGGCACATGATGTATATAACGAATTCCACAATTATTATGTAATACTTCAATGCAACGTAAATGTTTTGTATTTTATATTTCAGGTTTTCATGTAATGCAAGAGGCGTCAAGAATTATCATGTAATATTTCAATGTAAAGTAAATGTTTTGTATTTCAGGATTTTATGTAGTTCAAGATGCGTCAAGAATATTTATGTATGTAAATAGATGTAAGGTTTAAATGTAAATGGCAACATAGTTAGGAAAAAACGGGGGGACAGCCCACAGATTTATTTCACAAATTTTGACTAGATAGGGTTTTGATATTATTATGTTCATGTAAAAAATTATGATGTAATGTCTCAGGACCAGGTACTTTAGCTAGCAGAATTTTTTTCCTGGGCATATTTTGCTGCGAAAAAAAATTCTCACCCCCGGCATGGGAGGGTCTGTAGCGTCGCGAGGTGGCGCACGTGCCGTTTCGCTGGAAAGCCCGGCCTTAAGCCGGATGGGGGATGGGGGTGGAATGCGGCGGCGCCTCGCCGGCGCGCGCCGGGCAGGAAATCCCAGCCTCAAAATAGCCAGGACAACTGAGCGTGCCTGAGTGCGAGTCCATTGATGAAGGCTGCTCTCTGCTGAGGGCTGGCTTGCGAGCCGAATGACGCCCGCCGCTGGTAGAGTGGGGGACGAGCCGTGGAGTATTTATTGCGGCGCCGACATGCGCTCGGGGGATACGCTAGTGAGTCGAAAGACGTGAGGTATCTCCGTGCAACCTTGCACGTTTTGGCATCCGGCCATGTAACATCTAGTTACGGGGACTAATGTCCGACAGCTCGCACTTCGCGCAGCTTCTCATGCTCTCGAGCAGAGGCACTGGGCTCAGCCTAGGGACGGTCGCGGGGTTTCGCGGCTTAGAGAATAGAAAGGTTGCCTAAGGTTTTCAATTTTGTAACATCATCTTGTAATTTATTACTGTAAATATACTGTACATACTATTCAGAATCTGTCGTCTGTGCTTTTCATGTCCAGTACGCCACAATATGTTAAAACATACTAACTTTAAAAACAATAGAAACCAAGGCACACAACACAAAAATAATCTACCTCTTCATTTTAATATTTCCACTGAATACAAGTAGCATATTTAAGAAGCACTACGCAAGACTGACAGCCTACATTTTCATGAGAACGGCACTCTCATATCTAGATACATAAACGCATGTACCCATGTGTACCCCCTCCACACTCCCATACACACACGCACACAAATTCATTGTCTCAATGCCTTTCATATTCCCCTATATCTTAACATGTAGCGCCAAAATCCATGGCCTACCCAAACAGTCACCATCTTGCAGAAACTTGCACCAACTTGCAACAAAAAAGATCAAATTTCCATGTAAATATTTTTTCATATATATCTTTGTAATTTCTTGTTTTTTGCAATTGGCATGCTAACTTGATGTCAAGTTAGGATAATCTGTATAGCGGGATTAAATGAAGAGCGGCAAATTTTCTTTTGCGTAACAAATTCTAAGATTAATTTCAATTTTTTTAAAGCTTTGCTATGCTAACTTTACGGATCTACAAAAGTATCCTATGACATTGCGAATGCTCCCGCACCCACACGAACGTATTATATGGATTTAAGTCAATGCACTCGCTTCAAACAAAAAACTCGACAAGAACCTTCATCAGTACATCTATATTTTACATTACTATTTTTTCCTAAATGTATAAACTTTGCGTTCACTCCATGCTCTTCCGCAAGTAAATTGTTCCATTCGTTTATTGAACGATTTAGAAAGGACAATTTCCTCGAAAGGACAAGTTCGCTGTGTTCGTGTTCGAAGTTTGAAATTTTTACCTCAGTTTGAGAGGCATGCTCTGAATTTTCTTGAAAGCCGGGAAACCTATACACGTCTTATAAACAGAACTAAGCCTAGCCACCTTTCTGTGATTTGAAAGAGGTATTAATTCATTGAGAGCGACTCGGTTACCAGAAGATTGGGCAACTCTCTTCTGAATTTACGTTACGAAGGACGATCGTATATGAGCCATTTGACGTCAAATCGCACAAAAAATACCAAAATTTGACCTTCATATTTTTAATTATTTTCTAAATTT
The DNA here is from genome assembly GCA_031308135.1 of Acheta domesticus. Classification (NCBI taxonomy): domain Eukaryota; kingdom Metazoa; phylum Arthropoda; class Insecta; order Orthoptera; family Gryllidae; genus Acheta; species Acheta domesticus. The sequence continues at coordinate 204,750,372 of JAHLJT010009436.1, read as the reverse complement.
TTCTATTTGTTATATGGATCAAATAAGTTAACACGTGTATTTTTAATTTTTTCTAACTTTATTATTTTCGGAAATATTGTGTAATGAAATTTGCTAAAAATGACGGGCATCACTAAGTTAAAAGTATCATAAACTTGAATACACTAATTATAGAAATTCCATTCGAAACTTAAAAACATGTTTAATTTTTATGATTTTGCAAAATATTTAATTTCCTGAATTTTCAATTTTTTTTAAAAAATTGAAATTTTGAAAATTAAATATTTTTGTAAACTCGATGAGCTAAAAATGTTAAAAAAATATTTATAAACGCACTAGAGTATTGATGATATCTCCAGAAAAAATCAAAGTGGGATATCAGTAACTTTAAAGATATTAATATTTTATGAAAGAGCGTATAATAGATTGCTGCAATAGACGCGTTTCATGAGTTACTGGCCGCGTCGGTTTCTTTGGATGAAGCAGTAATTTCATACTCTTGAGGTAGTAAAACTTCACGTTTGAATTTATAAATAATAATATTTATGTATATTAATTAATTATTTATAAATAACATTAATATATTTATAAATAATTAAATGACGGTTCTTGACTCATGTTTTGATTGACATTTTTGAAATTTTCTGGTCTCACAACTAACTTTAAATACAAGTACTCGCTTATCATAGGATTTCTGAACTTTCGTCACAATGCACAGTTTTAATGCCTTCCCAAATTTACTTCAGGTCTGGACAAAATTCCATTTTCTTCAGCCAACTTTTTGGACACTTTTATCATGCGTTCGGTTGCAGAAAAATGTCGTTTAATTTTATTGTATGTCCAACTTTCAAAAATTGTCAAAATTGTAATATTGAACGTCATGCCATCTGTTGAGTGAAAGGAATCGATACGTTTCTAAACAGTATCTTTGTCTGATTTTTCGACGGACGTCGAAGCATCTTCAATGTGAAAAAAATTATCTGTGTTGACTCTGTACTTTCTGAAATTACTCATGGGGCTACCGTTTTTGTTCCAATATTCTTTTCTTGGCGGGGGTTTCTCCTATTGAAATTAAACTCTTATTTATCTCCTCTTTATTAATTTCGCGGACACTTGACGAACTATCTGAAGAGCTTAAATTGTTATTTCCTTTGTTTTCCACTCTTTTCACTATACTTACAGGCTACTTTTGTTAATGTCACGAGAGCCACTGATCTCGACGCTCTCTTCAATAACAAGAGGCTGTTTTGGAAGCCGATTCCCTTCCAAACTGAATCATAAATTTGCCAATCTAATGACTCCTGTAAATTCACCAGAAAATTGTGGTTTACGCGTCTTGGAGATTTTCTTTTCTAAAAACCGTGATCAGAAAGATTAAATGGATTGAAACATCTGTCACATCTGATACGGTGATCGCTACTCATGTTGCACAGTGTACAGACGATTCACAGAACAAACACTAGCACTCTTGTCTTCATAAGGTGTGTATTGTGACTGATGTTGAGAAAATTTTACTCATGTCCCTTGACAAGGGGTTGATTGTATTTCACGAGTAAGGTCAGGAGGGCACCCCATCCCTAGGACGCAAAGAGATGCAGTAAAAATTCGTTTCGCTGACACGTAGAAAAGCAGTAGTAGAATTCGTTTTGGTGTCACCCATCCCTTCTGGAGAAAGAGTGAACATGTGAGTTACTATTGTTTCTTGAATCAGGAAGATGACCAATCTTTTTATTTTTTGTCGGCACTTGTATCAAAGACTGATCGAACACAATTCGTCAGAGCAGGTGCAGGAACCACGCTCCCGCATACTTACAATAAATTTGTTTATCTATACTTGTAAAGTGCTTACTTTTTTCTTGTTGTGTTTTGTAGAAAATTGAACAAGAAATACGCCTATAGTTTTTTTCAAATTTTTATCTGAGAGAGTTTATATAGAAATATTCATTTTTTTAAATCCAATTTTTTAATGAAATATTTATTTTTTGAGAAAGTAATTTACGGAGGAATAAAATACACATATCAATGTATTAAACAAAACAAACCAGGAATTTTTATGTTAAGTACATTCGGAGCATCAATCAATCATATTTTGCAAAATACGCGTATATTCTAAAATTTAATACAGACATAAGTACAAAAATAATCAATTATCAGGTGTATAAAAAATCACGTGCCTCTTTTTTTGATGGCCAGAATGAATGCCATATATTCGTGTCATTTTTTTAAAAATTGCATACATTTAAAAAATAGTCGTGTAAATTCTTGTGCGATTTGAGGTGGAATATTTCAATTCGTTTCGCTCTCACCCAAAAGAACATAGATGACCTGCAAGTCACCCACGTTGTTACCCACATAACAACAGTCACCCACGTTGTTTGACATTGTAACATGTATGATACAATGTCAAACATTTTGGGGGCAGAGTGAACATCTAAAATACTAATAGCTCTTGAAACCCTAATCAGGCAGGCGGTCATTCTTTTTTTATTTTCTTCAGCACTTGCATCAAAGACTGACCGAACACAACTCGTTAGTGCATGGGCAGAGGCAGAGGGCGCCCTCATACTCACAATTGATTTTTTCAGAACTGTATGTGTGAAGTGCCCACTTTTTTCTTGTTGTATTTCATAGAAAATTGAACAAGGAACACGCCTATATTTTTTTCAAATTTTTATCTCATCGAGTTTATATAGAAATTTTACTTTTTTTGAAAATAATTCATTTTTTAAATTAAAAAATGTATTTTCAGAGGAATAAAATACATATTTTAAAGTATTAAATGAACCATACCAGAAATTTTTATAATCAGTACATTCGGAGCAACAATAGATCTTATTTTGTGAAGTACCTGTAAATTCCAAAATTTAATATAGGCATAACTACGCAAATAATCAATTTTCAGGCAAATAAAAAAATACGTGTCTCTTTTTTTAATGTCCAGATTTAAGAAAAAAAATCGTACATTTAAAAAAGAGTCGTGTCAACTCTTGTGCGATTTGACGTGGAATGGCTCACATACGACGAGTATAGGACCGAGTAATGAAAGACATTACACAAACGATTCATATGGGAATGGATGAATGGTACAATAAACCAACCAGGGTACGACCGAATGGATTGATTTATTGATTGTTCGTGATTCCGGACGCGTCACATTCAGAGGTCATTAGTCCCGTAAGTGTAATGCATGTTTTTCATCGGGAGATGGCGGTGATCTTTTCCCCGCTGGATGGCGAGACCCGGCGCCGACCTACCGTCGACTAGCGGGAATTTCCTCTCATCTAGGTATCCCCCACCAGCGGCGCACTGCCCCAGCCGGGACATGCACTAAGCTCCCGACCAGTCTCCTGGCAACCGGGCTCCCTGCCCGTTTGTTAGGGTACTGCTCCGGCATTCGCCTAGTGTTGATCGGAGAAACCATGGAAAACTACCGATCGGAGAAGCCGGCCGCTAGAATTCTCCTCTAGAAAGCGACTGAATTCGACCTACCTGAAAAGCTAGTGTCGAAAACCCTGCCGCAGTCGGGACCCGAACCTAGGGCCTCCCGGTCAGAGGGATTGCAGTGACATCAGTGACATCAAAACGCGGGACTCGAAACGCACCGTTGAGCTCCCCGTCATCAACAACGGTGCCCAAGCCCCTGCGTCACTGAGGCGGGCAGGGGAAAACCGTGCGCCGCGCCCGTGCTGAAGGAAACCCGGCCGAGCGAAGGGGGTGCGCGGAGACCGGGGCAGCGAAAAGGGGCGCGACGGGGAGGCGGTGAAGCGAGCAGAGGGGGGTGGGACGGGCGCCGCGCGTGGATCGGGGTTAATCGGTGAAAGACGGCGGCGGCGGCGTCTGCCGTGGGCCCGCGCCGCTGCGCAAGGAGGCCGCCGCCGTCTCCGCCCCCGCCACCACCGCCGCCGCCGCCACCGCCGCCGCCGCCACCGTCTCCGCCCCCGCCGTCCCCACCACCGCCACTGCAACCGCCTCCGCCTGGTTTAATCTGGAGCATAAAGGGGCGCCGCTGATTTATGAGGTGGGGAAAAAGAGGCGACTGCAGGGGAGGCGGCGCGGCGCGGCGCGGCACGGCGGTGGAAGTGCGGGGGCAGAGAGGAAGCGGCCGCCCCGGCGCCGCGGATGTCTTCTCCCCACTTGCCACTAAGCGCTCGAGTGGCCACCGGATTAGAGATTCACACTGCTTTTTTCTGATTATGAAACATTAATGTTGTTCGTCTTGGAGGCGTAGGGGCTTGCTGCATCGTGCAAGTATGGGGACTGGAGGCTTAGATTTGAGTGTAAGGTATAAGTGATTTCACCATTTGATTGTGGTGTAGTGGGCTCTTTTATACCACCACGAGTCTCATCTCGATTGTAATCCCATTGATAACAATTCATTTATCATTATTCACCTCTGATCACCTTTTTACATTCTTCAGTGGAATGTAAAGTAAAACCATCTCCGTTGTGATCACCCGTGCTGAAAACGACGGGAATGTGAAGGGAACTCATTGAAAAAAGTAAAGAAATTAGAATTTTAATAATATTAATAATAATAATAAATTCGGATTATTATTATTATTATTATCATTTTATCATCAAAACTCTCGAAATAACGTTGAGAAAATTACATCTACAGAAGAGGGCTATTCAACGATCGGATCAGGGCTCAGATGTATGGAATTACCGAAAAGTAAATAGGGTTCAAAGAAATATTGTTGATGATGTAGAAACAACCGTAATTGAACTTGTTTGGATTAGAGTTAAAATGCTTAAAATTAACAACAGAAAGAGGATATCTAAAACATTTCATTAGAATTCACGAGGTATCAGTAGTTCAGTATCAGTTAAATAATATATTGTAGACGTAAATTACGCAGTTTAAAAAGAAATTAACTGAATATGCTTTGATTTACCCGAGCAAAACAAAACAGATGGCAACAATCAGTGGTTTTCAAACTTTTTGCTGGCGTGAATCCTTTCAGGTAACAAATTCTTCACACGCCTCCCCTCATTAAAATTAAATTGTTAATAGCAAGTAAATATTTTTCCTGAAAGTAAGGCCATTAAGTATTTTTTTATTATACACGTACAGTGTACAAAATAATTATTGTAAGTGGTCTGCACTATTCACTGCTGTAATTACTGAATTTCATTATTGATTGACAAAGTGAGGAAAACTATAAATAACGAACATATTGATAGTTCAGAAAAGTCCGAGATATGGATGGGCTTGTTTGGTGTCATACAGTTTATCGAATCTCGGGACTAACTTATATATGGCAATAAGCATTTCATTCTGGAGATTTACTCTTAATCTCATCTAATTTGTCTTGATCAGCGCCGTAGCTGAAAATCCTGTTTCTCATAGGTATGAAGTGGCAAAAGCAAGCAGAACACATAAGGCCTCTTTACTTGACTCTGGATACTTATTCCTTACGGGGCACCAAAATTCCCATAATGTTGCAGTTTGGTACAGTCTTTAGTGTGTTGTCAGACGAAAAATCAATAGGTTGTTCTTCTCCTGTCGTGAAATTTGGAAATAATTAGAGCATTATTAAGCATTAGAGCATTTTTTATTCAATTATTACGAAGTTCTCGAGTCCCTCCTGTGAAACTTTCGTGCTTTCCTGGAGAGGCGCGCCTCACATTTTGAATAACACTGGTACATAAAAAATATTACCGTTAATTGAAAGCCTGAAAGCTTCCGCTGCCGGAGTCATTGGCCTCGCATTTCGCCGTGAGGAAGGTCGCCACATGAGACGTTGGAAACCGCTTAGGACGTGGCGTCTTCCGGATAGCGAAGTATATCCTATTTTATTAACTTAATTATTTACGTTCTTCTTCGTTTATTTATAATTTGTTAATAATAGCGACGGTAAAATTACAATACATGAGGAGCATTTGAGATGTGATGGAGTTTTAAGCTTTGGGAATAATTCCTTGAGGAGATACATATACTTTGTTATTATATAAGTTGTCATTATTATTATTATTATTATTATTATTATTTTTATCAAAACAATCAATTCACTGACCTACAATACTTATATTAATTTCACAACCATGTCAGTATAACATATGTACACAATAAATATTTGTTGAATTTTTTAACAGAAAATTGGCCAATTAAAAAACGTCTTTAGCTTGCATTTACTTCAGAATGTTTCGGAACTTAGTTCCCTCATCGAGAATTAATATTACACACCAATTTCTCGTTACTAAATTTACACCATACTTTGAGATATTTCACCAAATAATTCCACACAACTGGTGTTATTTGTTTGGACATTTCCTTTCGATAAGTGCCAAACATCTTGAAACATCTAAGGCGGGGGAAAATCATATATCCTTTACTATGCACGTCCACGCAATGAAGTTTTTGGTGCCTCCTGAAAGATCCCGAATTTGGACTAGTTTCGTGCTTGTGAAAAACCCTTCAATTCTAGAAACACAATTTTCCATGAAAAACAGGAAACAAACAAGTGAGGTCCGCCGTCATTCATGGAAGCTGAAAGACCGCATTGAGGCCGACGCTTCCCAAAACGGCCGTCGCCTCCTGAACATCCGTCAAGAGCAGGAACGGGCCTCCTCCGCGCCTTCCCTTGTATGGGCGTCTCCGTGCTTCGGCGGCGGCGGCGGCCGGCGCGAGGCGAGGCGAGGCGAGCGGCACGCCGCGGCCGCCATTTTGTTCCCCGAGGACCATCGTGCGGGGGCCCGCCCCTGCGCCGCGCGCGGTGGGCTCGCGCGTCGGTCGCACAGGGCGAAAGCCCCAGAGGTCGGGTTGCGTTGTTTCACGGCCATCCAAAGCAGCGGATTCATACTGAAGGTGGCTTAGAATGAAAATTACTACGACACCTTTTTTTCCCCTGCCTGTTCGACTGTACAAGTCTTTCAGGAGTTTTAAAAATTAAAATTAATTGGCTTGTTAGAGTTGATCACTCGCACGTTAATTGTCCCTTATTGTGAGGGCAGTATGAGTATTATAAGTTATGATTATTGACAGAAAGTGTTTATATTTTAATATTGTAAAGATGAAAAGAGAAGTAGTGTGTTAGTTATGTATTGTAGTTTGTAAGTGTAGGGGAAAGGAGTATCTATGAAGGTCTGAATCGGTCGTTGGGGAATCGACTACGATGCTAAAAAATAAAGCAGCTACTACCAAACCAATTACAAAGAAACTTTTCACTGCATCAGATTTGTATTAGCCTATCGGCAAAATATCAATTAATTACAGTGTCCTCGACATCATTGAAATATTAGGAGAAATCTTTCGTGCCTTTTAGTTATTTGACTCATTAATTTATTGATAGAATCTTACGAGTGAAGTAGTTAAATCCGACATTACCTACTAAATTACATGTTTCCGAATTCACTCACCTTCAGACTATTTTTATTTTACACCAAAAACGGCAGAAGCGGGAGCGGCAAACAAGCAGTATTTGCCCAAAGGATGAAGGGTAAAACATCCATAAGATGGCCTCCTATGCTCAGAAATAATTGCTTATTCCTGTTTCCGGCATTACACGGGATAGAATTTGAAATGTTTAACGTTCTATTACCAGATTTTCTAGAGGGTGTCTTTCAAGAAATAATATGTCACCAAAATCGTAATTTTACAGGAGAGAAAATAGTGACTAATTTATTCTTCCACATAATTATTTATACAATTATTTTATATTTACATGTTTCAATGCCAAAATACTGTTTGAACTAAATTTTTAAAAATATTTAACTTGTAGAAGACTGAATAAAAAAGTTTAGAAGAAAGATAATTTTCCTTAAATATAGAGATACGGTATATTGTTTTTAAAAGTGTCAATACTTTCCGTTCACATAGGTCGCTGTTTCTAGAAATTATTTAGTGGAAAGTAAAGAGAAGATAAAAACGCGTAGTTTCTACCAATTTCAGGCAATATTTTTACTGGCAATACTAGACCTCCAATACGAGTATTTCGTTCACTGTGCGACTAGAGAAGCAGCAGCTCTCGCAGGTCAAGATAACAAGCGAAGGTGAGGTGCCGCAGGGACAGGGCAACGGGCTCTTTTCGATCCACCGTTTGCAACGATTCCGTTACGCCTCTCCGCAGAAACCCTTTCCAAGTGGGTTGCAAATGTATTCCCAAACGCAACAATTATCGTTATTCTTCTTTCCAGGAAACAGAACGACCGTTCTATGTCTGACACGCGCACTGTTATGTTGAACGCCAAACACCCTCAGGGAGCGAGGTAACAAGTCTCCCTGTTCTTCCGCATTTCATGGCATTCGGTTTCCCCGCTCAAGAAATGGCCTCCGATTTTGTCTCACAACGACCTATTGGTTGTTCTTTGAATGACGAGTTAAAATATGCGTGAGTGCTTCTTTCTTCTCAAGTCAACGATGTTTTTATGGAGAAAATGCTTGAACTGTAAATTCACGACCGCTAGTTGTACACACCGCCAGAATACGAAATAAGGATATTGATTCCGTGAAAAGTATATGGTTCTCATTGTCAGCCTGTTTGATTCATCGCTAAAATGTATCAATGGCGGCTGGTGCCTCCTAAAAATGGGAGTTGCAGCCCATCGAATTTTGGGTATGTAGTATTCAAAATTCAGAACACTATCTAATATATTAAAGCGTAATAAACTGGCGTAAATTCATGAAAACCAAGTTTAATAAATGTCTGTATTCAAACATTACTTACGTAATTTCATGCTGATCCTTGGTCGTACATCTCCAGGTCAGATGGTTACGGCTTTGATTTCCAATGGATACTAGTGTTTTGTATTTGTTGTGCGTGGAGGCAATTGCATGAAATAGAATCCATAACTTCGGACTAGAATTTCAAAAAACTATAATCAGACTCCACAACTTTGCAAAATTCACTATTGTTTGAACATGTTTTACACTAATTCATTCTAGAACTTTTGTTATTAATGCTGCTAATGATTTTTGTTGTTATTGCTAATATATATTCCTAAAATATATTCTTAATATACATTTGGAGATTGTGCAACCTAAGCACAAACTGCAATCGTCGAAAATGATTCAAATGTTGTCTAGGAAGGAATGTCAGAATGTGTATAATTTCTTTATGATGTTCTATCAGTTTATCTTTGAAATTGAATCTGCAGTTGAACTCTATTCCTACCTGTCATTTAGGGCTATTGAAATTTATTGCTTATCATAAATTATAATTCTCACTTAATACTTCTGAACTAGTTGCTTTGTAACCAAAGATTCATTTGCTTTTCGAAGGATTATGAGAGCTAAGGAACCCATGGCACATTTTACGAAACACCAATTACGAACAGTTTTACGACGCATATCTTCTGTACATAAGAAAAGTGACACATGTAAAAAACGTGAAGAAATACTTAGAAAATAGTATATTTTCTTTAGCAAAAATCTTGCATTATTCAAGAGCCAGCCGGTGTATAAACTGTATGAATTGAATAGAGAAAAATTAACAGATGAACACGAATCACTGTCGTCTGTCTATTGTTTCTTAAGCAACCCGCTTAACTTTTACGCGTCAAGCGTTTTCGTGTTGCATCGATTTCTGCAATTGTCCTTTTAATATGGCAGGGTCATCAAGGGGAATGCGAAGATAAATGGAGAAAGAGAAAGATAAGAAGGGGGAAGTAGGAAAGAGGGAAGTAAGACATAACCTAGGAGGAGAATGGTAATAAGAATGAGGAGAGGGATACGTAGTAATTTGCCTCCCCCGAATACTGTGTGCTCTGTCTACTTCTCAAGTAACAAATTCTGCACTTACTTATTTTTCGCTTATAAAAAAGTCCCGGTAGAGCGGAAGTTTCCGGTACAGAGAAAATTACTTTACCTTTCACTGCAGTATAAAAAGCTCCGCAAAGAATAAAATCGTTACCCTGTAAGCAAAGTCAAGGTATGTTGGACATGGCATGTACCACAGGTACCACTCACAAGGGCGCTATCTAGAACGGCAAAACAAAATAAGAAATCTAATTTGAAGTAAACTGACAGTAGCGCAAATTCTATGCTTGCCATGTTCGCCTGAATACCTTGACACGCCTCTGCCTGTGAGACGACATTTTTTTGAGATGTGTCATGTTTCTTGTATACCAGCGATAACGATTCTGCCCTTACATGAAACGGCCATCCCCGCCGGGGAAGCGGCAGCGGCGTTTGTCCGCAGCGAAGACGCCCACCGCCCACCGCCCACCGCCCGCTCGCCCGCAGAAGAGTGCCTGCCTGCGAGACGGCGTAATGATGCTGTAAGCGGAGCCGGGCGCGGTGGGGGCGGGGGCGGGACCGCACGCGCCGACGTGTCGGTTCCCTAATCGACCCGGCACGTGCTTCCCCCGCCGCCACGGCCTCCAAGGCCCTCTCGAGCGTGCCCTGCCCTCCCCGCCCTCTCCGCCCTTCACGCCCTCCATCGGTCGCTACCTTCTCTTGTTTTTTGTTCTTGTTCGGTTCTTCGTTTTGGACAGAAGAGAATGTTCTACTCACTGGAAAATACAGCATATTGCGGCTTCTTGCAAAACGCGGTTTTTAGAGGTGGATACGGGGGGGGGGGCATGGGGGCCATGACCCCGTTCCAAAGGCCTAGAGTTTTCATTTGTTAATATTTCTTTGTCCAATTTTTTAAGACAGTCTATACTATAGTTTGATGACCAAAAAGGTAATAAAAGGCCTTCTGTTTTAAATTTGGAAATTTATTTTTCGTTTATTACCTTCTTTTATTTGGCAAAATTGATTTAAATATTTGTGTATGTTAGATGTATGTCATTATTTAAAACATAATATTGTATAATATAGTATACACACTGCAAAAATAATATACAATATAATAACAAATGTTTATTTTTTAACAAAAATCTATGATGGCCTCCTCCAAAATGATCGGCTGGATCCGCCCCTGGATTTTTACCTTTTGACCAATACAAAGTAAATGAAGTTGCCATTCTTCATCTTCATCTTTTCTTATTCTCCTCCTCCTACTTTCTTTTCTCAGGCGCCGGAACCTTAATGAATTTTGGCGTGATATTCGCGTACTACTCGCAGTTCTGCCGCGTTTGTACATCATGTAGATCAGCTAACTCACGGCCCAGCCCTAAAGATTTGAGTGGGGCAGGATTTAAGAAGGAAATAAGGGTGATTGCCCGCTGTCTGTGACTCGTTGCACATGATTCTTCTCCAACATCCACATAAAACCGGAAGAAACTTTGAAACGACCGGTCAGAACGATCGAAACGGCTATCAGACAACTGAAACTACCAATCAGAACAATTGGCTTCAAGACTTGTCAATCAGAAAGCTGTTTTCTAGAATTTTCATTCAGGCTTCGACTCAGTTACTGAGTTAAGTGTCGAAAGTGCTCTACCGACGGGGTTGGAACCTAGAAACCCGCAGTGTAGGCTCCTAAATACTCTAAAAATCATTATTTCGTGTGTGGCGACGCATCGACACTTCGCTATCAACCGGTCCTTCAAAAAACAAACCTTTGAAGTTGCAACTGTTGTGTACATTTGTCTTTTTCATTGTACCCCAAACCCTCTCTTTTCTCTCTGCCCCTCTCTGTCCGCCCAGCCACATTTCTCTATTCGCCTCGCCGTGCTTCTTTTGAGTGTCTCGATTGTGCACCCAGTGTACCGGACATCCGGTTCTTTCAAACAGAGGGCAGTTTGTCCAGTTTATTCCCGCTGGACTGTGAAGTTATTGCGAAAGAAGTGCCCCCCCCCCAAAAAAAACAACAGCGCCGTGCTCTTTTTCTCTCGTTGTACATGGCGCGCGGATGCTGGTTGAGAGGGCTCGAGTTTTCATTTGCTGTCTGGCGTACTTGGGGTCAACGTTCTCGCCGAATGGTTAGCGCTCCTGTTATGCCTGATCGTATTGTTGGTTTCGACATGTTAACAATGTTTCGCTCAGTAGTATTACGGCAATAAGACGGAAGAGAGCTATTTGCAATCTTCGTGAACTCCCACTGAGAAGTTAAATCTTTAATTCACAAGAACTAACAGTGCAGCACACTTTCTAGTGAAAAGACCACTTGAAAAATGAGATGCCTTGCCAGACTACAATACAGAATTCGCAAACACTTAATGTATAAAAATGCTGGTACGTTCATCCTACATATGATGCCTCTCTTTGAAGCCGTGGACAACTCTTGAGAGGTACAAAAGAACTCCTCATATAGCCACTCAGACCACATTAACTCTCTCCATATTTGCAGGAGCGGCAAGAGACATTCTACAAAGAAAAGCAGCATGTCGATTCCCGCGTCTAACTGCTGGCCGCTACCACTTTCTCATGCCATCGTGGATTGTCATTTTAAAACCTAGGTTTGCAAGATTTACAGTTTTTTTTCATTTCATTTTTCATTTTACCTAATTATAACAATGGTAAATCTGGCCAAATATCGAAGTATATAATATGAACTGGAAAACATAACGGCGGAAGTAAAAGCACCAAACACACGTGAAATTTCATAAAAATAATGTTAATGAGCAAAATAATTGGGCTTTTTAAGAACTATTGTTGATTGAAACAATTTACCACCAGTGGTGTTAGTGATTTTTTCCAGGAGCACGACAGTTATGTGTTCGAGGGTTCTTAAGGGCGTAAGTATAGAGTGCAGTGAAGTGTAGTGATGTACAAAGTGCAGTACAGTGTAGTGACGTTTTTCAAGATAACGAATGGCCAACGAAAGTACCGGTATGTGTAAAGCACATATACTTAACTTTCGTGTAGAAATTATTGGATAGCAAAGGAACTTGAAGTGAAGTGAAGTGATGGGAGTAGAGAAAGAGCGAATTCTATACATTTTGCCGATTATTTTCTCGCATACTGTTTTCGAAGTATTACACCACTATACAGTGCAGAGAATTTTGTCCAGAAAATTTCGTAATATACGTCTATCATACCGAAAAAGTGGATAATTCTTGTTCCTTTGTACAGCAAATCATTTCCTCTAACACGTTACGTTTCCACGTTTTGTGCGTCCTTGATACTGAAAAATTGGGTTACGGAAGAACGACTGATCATTTATCCAGCGGCAAAACCATAGGATGAAATTTCACTATAATTGATATTTCACGATGGATCTGGCTATTGTTATGACATTTTGAATTTGAAACATGTTTTGATTTTCGGTGGTTCTTTGCATGAAACCTAAAGGATATTTTAACCTTTTTATAAAAAATTCATCCAAATTATTCGATTAAATATTTTTTTAAATCAGATAGAGCAAAGCACGTTTTGAAAAATGACTCAAGCCTAATTTTCGTTGGATTCTCTGGATTTTTCAAAATTGCAAACGTTTCCATATCAAGGACTCTGCATATAGAAGCAAAAATAAATTTTTTGGGTAGGTACCAGGAACCCACAAATAGAGATTTTCTGTCGAAAAATTGTCGTTTTCCGCTGCAACATTACAATAATTTCTCTTTAGAGCGTAAGTAATATGCGAGGAAGTAAACAATGAAATATGAAAACAAAACATCTTTGAAGAGATACTATAATTTTGTTTATATTATTAACTACTTACTTTTGCATTCAATTTCCAATTTTTTTGTCATTATACTAACTATTAATAACACATCCGTTCAGTTTGGTCCTTGAAACCAGGTTGGTTTCTATTTTTCAAAGAAGGACTCAGAAGGATAATACACCAATAGTATATTGTCGACGATCTTATTCCCCGAAATGGTAAATTCGGTAATACATAGACTCTAAAAAGTTCTACCTTCTCAGAAAACTAAAATTACTACTCTAAAGGTTAATGGCCGTTAATTTAAGTATGTATAAAACAACTAATAAGGCGAAAGTAAATAAAAAATGACAGAAAATGAGAACCCTTTTTAACACAAAGATACAAAAGTGTTCCTGTTTATTCTAATTTATAAATATACCTGTGTAAATCAATAGTGGTCGGTAATGATCTTAGATGTTTATAAAGCGACCTAAAATAAATTAAAAACATAAATTAAAAAAATAAAAAACATTTAAAAGTAATAAAAAATGCTATTAATGAAACGCGTAGAAAAAACATTACACTGTAGGCGCGCTAAAACCAGTTAGATATTCTTCTTTGATAAAAATCAGTTGCACCATTCTCAAGGTTTTTTACTGCGTCTATAACAGGTTTGAACAGCTGCCATAGAGTGGGAACCATTACGTTGAAGAAAGAGTTTGGAAACAGACACGTTTCTTTTCGAGTATTAAAACGTATTACATTTAAAATACAAAGACTCCAATATAAGGGAACAATTATTTTATTTTCATACCAAAGCATGGAGTCACTGTTAATGAAACTTCACAAAATTTGTAAGTAACGAATACTTCATAGACTTCATACAAACATAGACTTCTTTGATTGCCATATTTGGCTGCTAACTGCATGTAGTACGGTAGGTATCTAGTAATTAAGAAAGTTCGCACAAGTTCATTTAAACGTGCAACGGTTATAACTGCACTTTGCTCACATTTAAGGAAGTGAATTCATGACTGGCACAAACTGATAGTTCCAAAAACGGAAATGACTCAGAATTTTGCAAGTGCCACACAGTGTGCCAGAAGAGCCACATGCAGCCACCCATGATCTACAACAGAGGTCTTGAACCTTTTAAATCGTTAGGAACCCTTCGAACTCAAGGTCTTCTTGAAAGAACCTCACGTTTAAGTAGCAAATAAAATAGTTTATCAAAGTTTTCTTCTTTTCAAATTGGCAAAATTATTTAAACAGTAAAAAATATACAAAATAGAGTGTCACATAATATAAATAATTTAAGAGTCAGATATCCTTTCTTCTTTTTTGAACAATCACAGTACAAATTTTCAAATAAAGTTTCGTTTTCCACATATTCTGAAAATAAAAGTTTTGCGTAATGTAATTTTACGTATCATCAGGTGTGGAAAAATTCATATTAATTCATTTCCGTATGAAAATAAAAACAAAATATGAAAATGAAAAAAATCTTTTTTGAGTGTATTTTGGTTTAATCCTTATAATTTTTTAATTGTTTGATCAATTTTACATGTTTGTACAATAAACTTCCTTTTTATATCAAATTTATTTTAATATTGTAATTTTTACTTAAATATATTAATCTATGTAATATTTCAATAAAACAGTCCACTACTTCGTTCACACATGAAAAATTCCTTATGTATACGACTTACATTTTATGTGTATTTTGGCTGACCAAATAATGATCACTTACGAAAGCCCTGTCAACATTCCAGGGAACCCTAGGGTTCCGCTGAACCCGCGTTGAAGACCCCTCTTCTACAATAACGCAACTGGTCCATCTCGTGAAACATTTCAAAATGCCTTGCGTAACAAGTTATCTGAGCGGAGAACCAATTGAACAGTAAACATCGGGAAGCTCTGGGCAACGCTCGTCATCGGCACTCTTGTTCCTGCCTCGTGTGATCGATTCGTCACGGAGCCGTGCGTTCCGGGTCACGGAGCCGCCAGGGGCAGAGGAGTGCGACTGCACGAGCACGCTGCGTACACACTCGCTTGTTCCACTGCGATACCGTCTCTGTTCCCTCGTTTGGCCGCTGTTCGCTCTCGTATCTGGCGTCTCGTCTCGAGACCCTAGATACAGAGAGTAGCGCATTCCATTGTTCCACAGATACCGCCATTTTATGACCTGTTGTCAGGAAAATTGGAACTGCGTAATACTCGTATCCCTTATGTTGGCAATAATGAATCTACCCAAAACCAATATATTCTTGAAAATCTTCATAATGTCACTAATTGTTGTAATTTCCCTTCAGTTTCTGATTGGTGCGTGACGGGTTTGTCGAGTGAGTGGATATTAAACGGCGGCGGTCGCGCTACTCTGTGTCTATACTAGGGACTCTAGCGTCTCGTGCGTGCGCGCCCTCGTTTGACCGACTACACGCTGCTGCATCCCTTCCCTCTCCGCCAAATCCTCTCTTACTCGCTTAACAGTCAACGACGGCTATCGCCTGTGTCACACAAGCGTTGTGTTGACCCGCTTTAAGTACCGCGCGCCGTAACACTATTTTATGCTGATGAGCCGTTTCCCCTAAGATACGCGCTCATGAGCCAACGCGCTCATGAGCCGTTTCCCCTAAGATACAGTGTTATTCTACGATGCGCGTAACTTAACTCGCATCAACGCAACGCTCGTGTGCAGAGACTCTAAAGAGCTAAGCTATTGATGCGACATCGCTCAGGCATGACAACAGTGGAAGATGATGATTGCCAAGTTTGCAGATGACACATCATGAAATCAGCTGGTAACTGTGGCCTCGAGTCTCAGCCCTTAGCTGATGGTACGTGTGCGACTAGTAGTGGCTGGAGCCAAACTATAACTAAAAATGTTCACTATTTAACAGAGGCAATGAAAAATTTCCCGGGTCGTTATAGGTGTAATGTCCGGGTAACCTGATGTTTATATGTAATGCATTTTTCATTTGTGAGAAATTTGAAATTAATAATCATTTGCTGATTTATAATTATTTATAACAAATGTATTTGAAATATTCAATAAATTGTGTTACTATAGGAAAAATAATAAAAAACTATATCTGTGAATACGTGTGTTTGGCTTCTGGGGAAGAGGGCTCATGCTTCGTGAACTCATCCAATAATTTTATTCCACTTTCACTTTTCCTAATGACAGGTTCAGTGTAAACCATAATGACGATTTATTCGTTTTATATGCTACAGGCTGTGAAAGGAAACCATGTACACATAAATATTTTGCCGCCCTTCATTAACCAAAAATACGTGGGAAATGATTGTTACGAAAATGCTCCCGAGCTTGAGGGTAGAGATACACTCTGTGAACCTGCGGTGTGGTATGCCACAAACATGAACAATTAGAACAGAATTTGCTTTCCAACACCACTTTCGCCAACGACGCCAGTATCTCCTGCCGACGCTCTCAAAATGTATTATCAGAGCATATTATTGATTTCTGAATAGCTGTGATATAATTTTATATTCTTTTAACAAACCTAGTACAATTTCAATAAATAATAAAAACGTGACTTAAATTCAAATTAGAGGTGAAACACATTCTTTTTGTCCCTCTAAGACACCAGAGACGTTTTCAACATCGATATTTCAAAACCGATGTTAAAAACGAATTTGTTAAAAATATCGCTTTTGAAATATCGATGTTGAAAACGCCTCTGGCGTCTTAGAGGGACAAAAAGAAGGTATCTCACTTGTAATTTTAATTTAAGTAATGTTTTTCTTATTTATCTTTATATTAAAGATCGATGTTTTGTGCTCTTCCTTTTTACGTTGTCGATGTTTCGTTCCTGAATAAAAAAATTCCACAATGAGAATTTTGTAAAAGTGAAAATATGAAATAATAACAGATGGTATCCCTATCAAATTATGTATTTCAAACCAAACGAACTCTGTTTGTACTTTCTTCATCGGGCTATCATTGATCTTAATGTTTTTCACTTCGTTTTCAGTTAAACATCAATTATCAATTAATAAAGACGCCTACTATCAATTAATAAAGACGTCAAATTACCGAAATTAGTGTCAATTTCAAATTTGACGAATGTAAGTTTACTAAACCGCCCTTGAAATATCGATGTTAAAAACATCGATGGTTTTTAGTCAATGTATTGTTACATCGACGGTTTAGTTTTGGATGTAGACGTTCATTAACATCGATGTTTTGCTGTCGATGTCGCCTCACTAGTGTAAGCACGGCACGGTGCGTCCCCATCCGGCCGCGCATGGGCGCATTCCGGCCGCTGGCCTAGTGCGGAACGGGGTCGGCGGCGAAGCGGTGCGGAATCGCATATCGCCCCGTGGCTGGCGGGGGCGGGCCGGGCCGGGGCGGGCGCCGACCCACATCCTCTGGTAATTGGGCCGCGGCCCACGCGAACGCCCGGCGCCGCCCTGCCTAATTGACAGCTGCGTCGCGCCGAGCGCCCCGACCGACCGCTCGGGATGCTTTCGGCCCATTAACAAACCTCGACAGACGCGATTTGCACGCTTCCTTTAGACCAGTGGTGTCAAGGTCTGCTACTGGTGGCAGTGGCACGCCTCACGGCACCGTGCCGTGCCACGAGCTTCTCTGCGCCACTAGCATCGGGAGAGGAAACTATTAGTGTTTTGCAATAGCGATGGCGTTGTCTCTTGCGGAGGGGTTATGAACTGCGTGGAAAAGCGATTTCGTCGTGGCACTCGGGCCGCGGACTCCCGCTCGTGGCATCGACCTTGACAACACTGCTTTAGATGAGCGATTCCCACGAGCTTAGCGAACGCGCGCATGCGCACTGTCCCTTGAGGGGCAGTTCGTTCGCTAAAAGTTGTTTTTGACAGATTACTGACTCCGGGCGCATCAACGGCTAAGGTCGTTAGTCCCACAAGTGTAGTGCGGGTTTTCCTCGCGAGGTTGCGCTGGTCTTCCCGCGCTGGATGTCGAGAGATATTCCCCAACCAAGCATCTCCCACAAGCGGGGCACCACCCCAGACGGGACAACCTCCCGATTTCTCTCCCGACAAGTGTGGTAGTGTAGTGCATGTGAGTGTGTGTCTAAGTAAGGGGTGAGGATGGGACAAGGAAGCCGAAGCAAAGATCGCGCGCGGTCCTTGCCCTATTTGCATTCTCCTGGTGTTGATCGGAGAAGCCAAGCCAATAAAAGCAGACGCCCGCTAGAATTCTCCTCCAGACAACGATACACACGACCTATCTACATAGTGAGTGTCGAAAAATCCTTCCACCGGCGTACTCGAACCTAGGACCTCCCGGTCAGACGCACTGCAATGACATCAGTTGAGTACCACCTCTCCCAGTCTAAAAGGCCTGCCCTGAGCCACGTTTCGCAGTCTAAAAGTCCAGAGTCACTCGATTTCGTGTCTTAGATTCTTATAGCCATAGAAGAATAACAGAGGTTGCAGTAGTTGTTGTTCTTATCCTACATTATAAAAAGAAATGCCACCCCTTTACGTCAGTATTGTCGATATCATATCAGGCCCTAAGGGGTCGTCTATGAATTATATAATGCAAATTTAGGGTATTTTCAATATCCCTTCTCCCCTGTAACGCGCACCCCCTTCCCCAAAATAAGTATGCAACCCTTGTGACAACACACGACATTTTCAATAAGTAAAAATAATTTAATAACAGTAATAATAACTTGTATTAATTTTATTTGCGTTATATATTAAAATTTAAGCTGATTTAAGTTCGCAATCGTGACTGCACCTAACATTAAGAGTGGGAACAATTTTTTAGAGAAGAAAGGGCCACAAGCGAGGAAATGTTTGACTAGTCGTGTCCATTAGGGTGTCCCTTATATTGCCTGAAATTTTTTTTTTGCAATTTTTTTTGGGCTCACCCCCGGAAATATTTTCCATTTGGTCAAATTAACTCGAAAATAAAATTTCATCACAATATGTCGATATTAACCAGAGCTGACTTGAACACGAAATTTGAATGTTAGGGATCACTGGTTTTGTTGGGTTAAGTCAGTGCAAAACTACTGATACATTTTTAATATATAATTTTATATTACAATTTAATTCATTTTCAATCTTTAGACTGAGTTATAGTTTTTACTTTTCTTGTGGATACTTTTTTTCAGTGTTTCATTCTTGCAATATACGTACAGTGAACGATGTTCTTGAACAACACAAAAAATTGCTTCCGCTGCTCATGAAAGTCGTCCAGTAGTCCATAAAAACCTTACATTAATTCAATAAGCCTTTCAGCGTGGACATTCACAGCTTTCAACTTTATAAATAACCTTTTAGCTTCTAAATATGAAGCTGCATTACCAGGTCAAAGGACAGTTTTGAATAAAACTAGTATCCATCTTCAAGCAAGAGAACATATCTGCTTTTGGTTGACACAAATTCGGCTATGGTTTTTATGGAAATTAAATTTAATGTGAATTAGGAGATATATTGTATAGTAACGAATTAATAATTAAAGAACTGGCCGGCCCCGTGGCCGAAATTGCTAAATCAGTAGTGTCGTGGCGATCTTGCACCGCAGGGTCATGGGTTCGAGTCCTGCCTCGGGCATGGGAGTACTTGTGTATGTCATATGCGTGTCCTTTCACCCCTCACTATCATCATCATTCATTTTCCATACCTAGAGCTAACAACCCTGGAAAGTAACAATCGGATCCAGGATAATGCTGACCCCCCCCCTGATGAACTGTATTTTCAGCATCCCTGCGTGGTCCGAAATGGCCAGCTCGAAATAAAAATTAAAGAACGATCATCGGGATACAATTGAGTTCACCATATTGTTTTCCATCTAATTTTTCACAAAAAGGAATATAACACTCTTCCATGTGTAGATTTGCTCAGGCTAAATTCACTACTATTATGATTTTGTTTCTTAGCGTCTACTTCATCATCAGAAAGCGGTAAGGCAGACAATTCTTCTAAGAAATACTGCATACGGTGTCTACATTTTTTAAATGCTCTTGAAATTATGGAATCTATCCTTTTATGCGAGTTTACAAATTTTATAAAGCATCTCGATGAGGAGTTTTTACAGTTGCACTGTCCTAAAGCCACGATTTTACATAAATAGTTGCAATCAAAAGAGAGATATTATTTAAGGAATTTTTAATTACACAAGATAGTTTAGATTCTGATCTTAGCAGAAACGTTTCAAATATTGAATATCTCTTGCCATCTATCGATCTAGATGCATTACCCAGGGAAAATGTATCTTTAGTTTGTTACTTTCCTAAATGTCCAATATTTCTTTAATTTCGGACTCATTAAAGAACATTCCCATATTCTCTTTGCCACTTTTAAAATTAATGAAATTAAATCTTTTCTAGATTTCCTTAAAATGCTGAAAAAGTGGTGTCAGGATTGCTTGCTACATTACGTATTTTACATTCAAACACATTGTAAAATACGTTTGAATATGTGATGACGACACGGAAAGAACGATGCCCTGTCCAAATTTTCTTCAAGAAAGACGTATACTCCTTCAAAACGTCAAGTGTTTGTTGCAGTTTTATCACAGCAAAGAATTTGTGATCTTTTTTCTTATTGTATTGATCTTGTCACACCCTTTCTTCTGTATCCACGAGATGTTCGTCTAGTCCTCCAAGATAGCTTTTCCATCCTGACTCTTCCTGCCGAAATAAAAACATCCTGTCTTCTTCCAACGTAATCATTTGTAAAGCATTCGGATGTGCAATATCAAATACATTGTAAAAATTATTTCTAAGCTTTCCACGGTGCTTCGAAATATCTTCACACTTGCTTACGTTTTTTGTAATTTTCCTCACTCTGAATAGTACAAGTTAAGTTTTTGCGAACAACGCTGATTAGCTCTTGTCGGAATTCTTGCTTTATTCCAAAATATCATGCACTCACGAACCACAAGTTTAGCGCTTGCACTAACTGTTCATTTTAATTCCTATATGTTATAAAATAAAACTTCAGGCACTTATTTATTTCATGGTAAATTGTGTCTAGTTATTTGGAGTTTATATGAATAATTAATACTATCTCCTATTAAAAACACACGTTTTTCGGCACGCATATGACACTTACATATGACATTATGTTAGATTAGCAACCTTTAAGCACGAGTGACACGATCGATTAAAATTCATGTACTGTTGTGTTCGGGCCTGACTCAGCGGTGGGTGATAGCTCAGGACATGTCCGTCACGCGAATTCGCGCTCAAGTCGGCACGGGTTAGAATGCTCCGATCTCAACAAAATTTTGTATAGGCATGTTTTAAGGTAATTCGAACAAAATTGGAGGGTGAGCGGTCAAAAATTTGAAAGTCGGAGAATAAGGGACACCCTAGTGTCCATGCCATCGTGGAGAGCGCATGGGGGAGAATCTGCTGCGCCAATATAATTGGAATCTAGAATACACTATACATTAGTATTGGATATTGTGTTGGTAATACAACAGATTCAATCAGTACACCATTGATGAAAAATATTTACATTTCTTGTAACAATTTAGTATATATTATTCATTTTAATCTATTTGTAATTTTATTGACTTTGTTAATATTTTAATTAATTAGTGCAAGACTAAATAAAACGAATTATTGAAGCAAACGTTGAAAAACTGAAACAATAAATACCATCGTTACGAAACTCTGAACTAACACTCTTACTCCTATGTAACACAGCGTAACGTTACCTCAAACCCCTCCTATTGTAACTTACGGATGACCCCCAAACTGTAGTTTATTAAATGTTTTTTATGTATTTATTACGTACGCTTTAAGTGTAATCTTACCTGTTTTAAAACAATACTTTCAAACAAAGGTTTCAATTTGGATTTGGAGGAGGCAAACTTCGATCGAAAATTGACATTTAAGAGATTTTAATACACATTCCTATTTAATTAAGACTACTTTATGAGCTAATCCGAAAGTAAGGCTAATACATTTGTAAATTATATACTAAATAATAATAATAATAATAATTTTCAATTATGTTTTATAATTTCTGAAAGAGTTTTTTAAATTGTGAATAAATCGATCATTGCATTAAAATTACTTTAAATGGTTGGGCCTTTTGGTTAAGTCTGCTAAGAAATCAGACATCATAACGATGTTATTGTACTTTTGTCCTCTGCGAGAAGCCGGTCAAAGGATGAAATTTGATAGGATGAAAGTTTGTTAAGGTAAATGTCGGGAGTCTTAGCGCGCAATCTAGTCCGTGTTCAATTTCTGGAGTGTTTGCTCGAGACCCATTTATAAACAACGTCCTCCGATCAATAATAACCTTTTGGCTAAGAATGAAGTAATTGATGTAGATACTCAGCGGCTTTCTAATTGTGAGGTCTCATTAGGGTCCAGATGTATTTATATGACTGAACTACGTCTGCATGCTTTTCTCGCAGAAAGCTTTGAAAATAAATTCTAAAAAAAAAGCTGAGTGATTGTTGAGTTCATGTTTGAATTGAATAGTCGGTTATAAATGTTATTAATTATAACATGCAGAACTACAGTATAATATTTTTTTTCGTAAAAAATGTAAAAATTGTATGGGACATGTGGGGAGAAGTGTAAATCTACGCACGTTTTCTTGTGGTTCACCCCTTCTCTAGCCGTTTACTACACGAAGTTGAATGACAAATAAAGGAACCAACAAAACGAGGTATACATCATATGAAAACTAGACGTTTTGCCTCCGAATTACAAAGACTTGTTTGAATCAGTAACTAATTGCAGATTTGTTTTCAGAGTGTTGCTAACAAAATAGCAATTCCCCCCCCCGCCCCTACCACAACTTGCAAAAAGAGAGCTCCACAAAATCCGCCCGTAGCGATGCTACATTTATATCTGCAAGCAAAACAAGGGACCATCTCAGCATTTGCTCAATGGATCTGAGAAATGGATCGAAAGACCTGATCGAGAAATGGTCATTGATCGCGAAGCTGAAGTATCGGTATATTCTTTATTGCAGG
Source organism: Acheta domesticus (assembly GCA_031308135.1). Classification (NCBI taxonomy): domain Eukaryota; kingdom Metazoa; phylum Arthropoda; class Insecta; order Orthoptera; family Gryllidae; genus Acheta; species Acheta domesticus. Next base: position 204,727,023 of record JAHLJT010009436.1, on the reverse strand, counting down.
CACGTTGAGTATTTTTACTTTCCCGTATACGTACGTATACACGGAGTGATATACGTAGTATAGGGAAAGTTATGTAATGCTGCGCGAAAAAATGGCCAATTTTCGGCGGAAAAAAAATTAATTGCCGGGCCATGAAAACGAATAAGTGGATAAAACCAGTTGCTAAATTAAGAAAAAAAAATCCCCTAACACGTGGTGTAGCCAGAAACCCTGTTTTCTTGGTCCTTGATACCGAAAACCCAATTGAAAGGAAAACGTCCGTCTTCCGTCCGTCTGTCCGTCCTTCTGTCTGTCCGTCCGTCCGTCCGTCCGTCCGTCTGTCCGTCCGTCTGTCCTTCCGTCTGTCCTTCCGTCTGTCCTTCCGTCTGTCCGTCCGTCTGTACGTCCGTCCGTCTGTCCGTCCGTCCGTCCGTCTGTCCGTCCGTCTGTCCGTTCGTCTGTCCGTCCGTCAGTCTGTCCGTCCGTCGTCCATCCGTCTGTCCGTCCGTCTGTCCGTCCGTCTGTCCGTCCGTGAACACTGCTAACGCCTGCATATACGGCTGCAAATTTTTTCTTGAAACTTTTGTAACAGTGATAATTACACTCTTTAATATGACGTTAAGTTTATTTTGAGTTATTTTTTTGTTTTTTCAAAAATTATATAAATGTAAATTTTTTGAAAGATCTCTCACATCTTTAGTATGCACATTACGAGCAATTTGAAAACATTATTATATTTGTGAGTGTAAGTGCTTTAAATAACTTCAAATAAAGTATTTTGAAAACTCAAACATTTTCTGTGAAAATGAGCTTCAAATTTCGCATTTTTAGTAACGCTAAAACGCTATTTTCTCTTAAACGGCACATAATTGAAAAAATAATTGCCATTTATGACTAGTTTTTTGTGTTCTTTAATATTCTAAAATTAATGTTTCCCTTCTACCAATAGGAAACCGAAAAATTAAGAAAATTACAAAAAAATGTACTTTTGGCTGTGATAGATGACAGCTGGAAAGAAAGAGTTTGTGGCAATTCCGAATAGATAGCGAAGACCCAAGGAAATAGAAAACTAATACGGGAAAGTCTGTGCCATTCTGTAGCACCACTAGTTAAAATTATGCGATACAAATTTAAACTAATGCATTACATGTCAATGCTATTTTTTTCTTTTTAATGGCTAGTACAGTCTCTAATTGTCTAGAAACAGTTCTAAAAGACAAATTATTTTATTTTGAACTTAAACTTTTGTGTAGAATTTAATTGCTAATGTCATCTTGTAATGTAATGTATATGTATTATGTGTGGATTTCTTGATGACAGTTGTTGATATTGGCACTTTGTGATTACGATTCCTAGGAAGTGTGTTGTAATAATAAATATCTGTTTTGCAAGGAAATGCGTTTTCACCATTAAGTAATTCGGTTTTGACAAAAACAGAGTAAATAAATCGGCAAGGAAAATGGTAAGATTCCAAGGTCAATGAAGGAAGGGTTGCAGGAATAACGTGGTTGGCATTTGTTCATTATTCGCACAATTCCTTTCTGCATTCTAAACGTTTGGAAACTTTGGAATGTGCCTTTCTAGAATATTACGCTGTATCTCAGGTGGAAATATACATTAGCAAAATAGACGCAACAATCTGCATGAAGGATGATTAAATTTGATAGAATTCTGAATGCGTACGATAATGAACTTAATTTAGAATTCAAATCATTTATAAGGATATTCGATTTGAGGCTTGTGTGAAATGAGAGACTCTGAAATTTTCTTACCTTAACATCAGCTAATTGCTTATTGTTCATTTTCAATGACGCATGCGATTGCCTATTTGAAATGCAAACTGCAATGAAACAGTTTTTTCTTTCTTAACCATTGATTTGTTGAAATGAAGAAAGTTTTTGTATTTGAATCATGGCTTCAGCTTCATGACATGAACGTTCAAAATGGACGAACAAATAGAAATGAAATTGTGGAAAGTAACGAAACGTAATTACTCAGTTCCTACTGTGAAATAAAGTAAATAATTTTAGAGGCAAATGTATAGAAATTGAACAAATATTATAATGACTAGATGCAGTTCTTGTACAACTCTCCGAGCGACAATCTTCCGGCCACTTGATTCCAGAAACTAAACTATCTTGAGTAAATTTTAAGTATGCTAAGAAAAAAAACATTTTTAAAGCCCTGCTTGGAGAAATTAAAGTAATAGTTTGTAATTAATTTCATAAAATCAAGAGTCAAAAACATTTTTTTTTTAATTTCGTTTTGCCAAATTAATTTTAGAAGTGGAAAATGTACACGAAACTATAGACTCATTTTTACTTTCTCAGAGGGCGTTCTTGGAATTACGAAATCTGAACTCTCTTCACAAACATAATCGCCTAGCTGGATATTGTTTATTTTTTAAAACGTTCCATAACATGCGCTTTCTCCGAGTTATTTCGTGACAACTGTATGCCATTTTTAGATCTTTTACACTTAAGATTACTAACAGTACCATGAGTGGAACGTGATCACACTGACTGCTAGTTTGGGAGAAGATCTAGTATTTTACAGAATTGTGTCAAAAGAAAAAAAATGTTTGATTAAATATTAATTGAATTGAATAACAATTTAATTGAATTAATATTTAGGAAAATATTATCTCAAAGTACTATCACACTGCCATTCATTCTAGCGGATTCACTGCATCAGAAATTGCAATAACCAGACATACAGTGCGTTCTCTGCTCTCCACAGTGAGAAAGTATTAGTCTGCAGTTATTACTTTCAGTCCCTTTCACGCAGTTTTTCCCATTACGGGAGGAAATTAAATTGCTGGAATACGATTGATTTCAATACAAAGGCTCTATTGGAAAAACCGGATTTTTATGAAATTGCTGGCTGTGATCAATAGTGTATTTCCGAGAAAATTTCAAAAACTGCTGGACCACGAATTTTTACGGAGATTACCATTCCTGACATTGTACGTCAGGGCATACGTTCAACAGAACTCGATAATACGAGCAAGATTATACTATCGGGTTAGGTGCCTCATGGCATCAATTCATGTCACTGCAATGTTAAGTCGAGTTCAGCCGCTACCTGTAGGAGAATTCTAAGAGCCGTCTCCTCTGATCGCTAGTTTTCCAAACACCAGACAAATGCCAGAGCATTACCTTAACAAAGGAACCACGGGCAATGCGCGGTCTTTTCTTCTCCTTCTTTGTCATAGCCTCACCAACGAGTTAGAGATACATAGAGAGGCAATAGCGTCGCCATCTTTGAAACAGTTGAGTCACTCTCCGCCATGTTAAAAGGTGCCAAACGTCAAAGAAGCGGGTAAAGAAACGTTTGCTGGTTGGACACATTTTTGCAGGTTCATGTAGTATTATATCGCGGAGTCGTTACAAATAATGCGAGATAGTGAATGTTCTGTTGTAGCATCTCTAGTTTTAGAACAAATTTCATTTAAGACAAAAATATTTCATCAATATGGAAGTTCTGGAATGTTAACTTTTTGCAATTTTCGAAATTATAACTAGTTCACTGGAAATGGGACTAGCACAATCCGTTTTACCTTTCTTTGATACATACGAGGAGTATATTTAAAGAAAAAATTGTAGCTCTCTTTTATAAAATAATTGTATTAAAATTTTCTACGTTTCACGAATTACTCCAAAACTACTCATATTTTCGAAAAATTGTACATGACTATTTTAAGATCTGTGTTTGAAGAACAGATTTTATTAAGGAAAAATCTCAATCATCAATATTGTAGTTGTTGGAAGACGCCTAAAAAAATTGAAATTTTGCAATTTTTGAGAATTGAAAAATTTCAACGAAAAGCGAGGCCTGTCATTCTTTTAAGCGCCTTTTTACGCTTTCCGCTAACCATGTTTGATCCAAAAACTTGAAACTATCTTTGAGAACATTTTGAAAATATTTTTGACAGTTCATAGAAAGTGCCTCTAAAATCAAAATATCAATTTCAAACTCGCAGAGCCTCGAGGTACTTTAAAATGATCGGAGTGTTTCAATGTTTGATAAAATCGCGTGAACGGTTTAGGCACTAGCGTTGACCACAGACAGACGGACAGAGAGATATTTTGCTTGCTATGAATCGATTTTTTCGTTAAAAACATGGATTGTGACTACACAACGTGTTAAAGAAACTAACTTACTACATATATGAATAACAAACTGAAGACAGGGCTAATACAGCACCATGATGATAATCACGCCGTGACACCTTAAAACATGGCGGCCATATTTCACGAATATCACGTAAGGAGCGCTGAAACAAGGCTGTTTGCCTCTCTACGTATCTCCAGCTCGTTGAGCCTCACCGCTTACAAACTCGCACTTACTCGTGCATGAAGTACACTACCACACATGTCGGGAAACCGGTTGGGAACTCAGAGCTTGCCGCGGCTGCGGCGGTGCCCCGCTGGTGGGAGATACCTGGTTGGGGAGAATCCCGCAAGCCGACGGGTAGATAGCCGGCGAAACAAAAAAGCACTACACCCACGGGACTAATGATCTTTAGAAGTTAAAGCAATCAGTAAATAAAAAAATAAATTTATTGGTGGCGAAGCTCAGGCCATTTAGCCTGCTCTTCCACCTGACCACTTTCAATAATTTTTATTACAATTTATTTTACGATAAAAAGAAGATCATTCAATGAGAAATACGTTCGCAATTTAGATGAAGGGTTTCTCACATTGGAGGCAGGAGTGAAAGCGAGGGAGGAAGTTGATAGAATAGGAAACGCACTTACAGCATTTGTGTGATAAAGTTTATTAATTTCGCGTTAGGGAAGTTAATATTACAAATATATCAGATTGAATACTACGAGATTTTACTTAAATTTAGAGAAATTATTTTTTGACTCGTAAGTTAGGTACAGAAGAAAATTAGAAGGAACTTGTTTAAATCAATGACATGTTAATAAGTACTTTTAATTGTTTAAATCACTAATCAATATATCGATAGTAAATTGTTGGTTGGTGCATTTTATAGATTTAGGAATACTCTCTGAACGCCGACTTCTTTCTGCGCGCAGTTGGGCGACTAACTAGCAGCTACTAACAAGCAGAGCAAGGTAGTAGAACGGAGCGAGTTGTCAGGCGGAGGCTGTTGGTAAGCGGAGGCACCTCAGAGGCGGAGACTCAGTGCAAGGCGCAGTTGCGTGTGGCATACGACGGGTCCGTGGGATGGTTCGACTAAAGCCGAACGCATGAATCAGCAGTTTGGGTCGAGTCGGCCACTCTGGACGGACGGTAGGACGAGATGTTCGGGCGGTGTACAAGGGCAAGGTACAAGGTAGAGAAGCCATATCGACAACAAAACATCGATGTTCACAATTCGAATATCAATGTTAATATTACATCTCCCAAAACCGTCCATGTGTGTAAACAATATGCTTTGACAAGTTGTATATTAATATTTAAAATTAATGTTTGCGCAGGGCATTTAATTTGATTGTAATACATTTATAACTACGATTTAAGTGTCGAAGTAGTAATAAAATAACTTAAAATACTTTTATGAGACTGAATAATACAAAAATAATAAATAACATTTTACAGTGAAAACTATGTCTTCCAAACATTGTATGGACTATTTTTTAAGTATACTGATAGGCAATTTTCAAAATATGGATGTACTACTAGAAATTATGCAAAATTTTGTATTAAAATAAATTCAGGAAAGGAGGAAATTATCTATTCTACCCCCCCTAATTACTAATAACGTCACTCCAAAACCACCATCCCCTTTCAACGCAAAGGAAAAGGAAAATCGTCCTGTTTCTCGACAGTTATAAGCTGAAAGATTGATTACTATTTCTCTCGCTCGGGAGAACGTTCCCTCCTTTGCTGGAAGGTGCAGCTTTTCTTTTAGAATTTAGAATTTTCAGACCCGTCGTCCTTGGTCACTTCGGTATGCAAGTTCAACTACTTGTTTGCGAATTGTTACAGAATTTATTATGGTTCTTTTTAATCCAAAAAGAAAACATCGTCCTCAAGTAATCGATGTTATAAAAATTTCGGCTTTAATAAATCGATGTTTAATGTAGGGATGTTTTATAAAATCAAAGATGTTTTGAAAATATAGACATCGATGTTGCATCTCTAGTACAAGACTGGCGTATCTGGGTATGGCTTGTCGGCGGAATGGCTGAGTGGTGTTTTGAACGCAGTGGCTTGGCAGGACGATTGGTCGGGACTATAACGTTACAGAAATGGTAAATATTATATTGTTATGAGAAGTATGTCATTGTAAATTGATTAGTTTTATATGATACGTTTTGCGCACTGGAAGTACATTGTGTTTCTAGATATTCTGTAACATTGCAGACGTAATGTGGGTCCCGTAGTAAAAGATCTTATTCAGCAAGAAGGCGTGGGGTTCCTTTTTGTTAAAAAACATGTAGTTTGAACTCCGGAGTTGGATATGGAGGGTACAATGGCCAAACACGATTTCAATGAACTATAGTAGGTTTGCATCCAAACTCCGGAGTGCAAACCATACTACAATTTTACTGGGCGTATGTAAATTGAGGACCAAATAATCCCTTCATCTTATCTCGTGAAGCTTACTTCTTAATCCTATATGTAAAATGGGGACCAAAACATCTCAGGTAAGAAACGGACTGAGGCGGCACGAAGTGCAGGTAGGCGCGTTAAGAGGGCCGCCGCCGCAGCGCTGCTGGCCAGTATTTCCTTGTTCCTTTCCCTTCACTTGCCCGGAAGAGATCTTTCGAGAGGTCCAATGATGACAATAGTCTCATTCGAGCTTTGAAGTAGCAACAGCATTTACGTTTTTTCAAAGATGGAAGTGAAACCTGGTGTTACGCAGAAAGGGAAAGAACTGGTGACAGACGGATCTTTTGATGACATTTGATAGATGATTACTTGTATCCTACGTGTATCCTTGTATATTTATATTAGCGGCAATTTGTTCACATAATTACATTTATGAGTACATGTGCTTTAAATAATGCCAAGTAATTTTTCTCGAAAACTCAACCGTTTTCTATGAAAACTAGCTCAAATTCCGCATTTTCAGAAACGCTCAAAAGGCATTTTCTCATAAATGGCTCCAAATGTTTTCTTCAAACATTTCAGACGGATAGTGCAAATTGCACTCTTTGATATGAAGTAAAGTTCATTTTATGGTAATTTTTGTTTTTAAAAATTAGACAAATGTATTTTTTAAGATTTCTAATAGAGTTAATATGCACTTTTCCACCAATTTGTAAACACTGTTCTATTTACTGAGTTAAAGAGCTTCAAGTGACTTCCAATGAAGTTTTTCGAAAACACAGAGAAAATTTCCATTTAGGACGAAGTTTTACTGTGTTTTAATGTTCTTAAAATAATATTTCCGTTCTACTATTAGTAAACCGAAAACTTAAGAAAATAAAAAAAAAATACTTTGGGCGGCGATAGATGGCAGCTGGCAGGAGTTTGTGGCAAGCACATTGGCAGATCTGCTGATTTAGGAATAGCTAAGGACAGATATCCTGGTAAAGAAGAGTGCAATCCAATAGTTTAAAAGCTGAGTGCACTTGAACTTCAGAAGAAGTCTGGATTACATCACTAACATATCCGACAGCTTGATTTGTTCGTGGGAACTGGTTTTGATCACATCTTTTATGTCATTTTTCTTTGATTTCAGGGCATTCTTATAACATTTTAAAATCATTTTATTGATTTTTTGGCGATGCTTCAGGTCATCAAAAGCAGCTCCCTACTCATGATTATACCTTGCCGAACGACAAGATTCAGTTATTAGCGAATCGAAAATAAAACACCAATTTCCAATTAGAACTATGACGATACCGATACCATTTATATTTTTATTGAAAATAAAATAATTGTTAGAATTAAAAACAAAACTTCTAACTTTAACTTCAACTATATTCGTCTACATTTTAATAATTCTATTAAATAAAATATTTAATGTTCACGTAGTCGAATATATACGTACACGCACAATACAATTTTTCAACAAAGTTCAATAATTTAACAATCACTACAAGCACTTATGAGCACTAAAATCAGTTTGGAAACGCATACATAGGTCTATATTCGCTTAAGTTAATGTGAATTGAAAGATTGACGATTCATAAATGAAAATTTCTTAGAATTGTCGAAGCTTCAGTCACGGACTTTCCTGAAGGGTCTTTTCCATACTGTAATCTAATTTGCAGGTGTTATTATGCATTGAACACTATGCTTTATATTAAAGGAGTCATTCTCGCTGAATATTAGCCATAAACGTCCACGCACAAAATAAAATTCAGGAAATCAAAACAAGTCAGTACAGACTGTTGCCAGTCGCTACAATTAGGAGTATTTCATTATAATACACTAATTTAAAGAATTCGTCACAGAGTAAGTAAAGAAAGATTCCGTGCTCATTTCAATGGGTCCGAATCGTAGGTGTGACAAACATATGAGATGTAAAAACTTTTAAAATATATTATTATTGTTATTATTAATATTATTATTATTCCCCTAAATCACGGTTAAATATGAATTATTATTTATTGTGAAATTTTGCTGCCTGGAGCCGGCCGCCCCTGCGGCCTCCACTATGCTACGCCAGTGGTCACCTTTCACTTTTCCCTGGAATGCCAGTTAGTCGGTCTTCAATTTACGTATACCCTTTTCTGGGTCGGTCCTCAAATTACATATAGGCTTAACTCTTATACCCCTTCCGGTCCCCATTTTACATACCCCGATTTTACTAAGTGAAATTTTTAACAATGTGAACACTAAACTGTGAATTTATGACCACGATTTGCGATTGAATTAATCCTAGAATTTTTCTATAGAAATATTATGAACATAACATTTGACAAAATTACGAATAATAATTTATGAAAGCCACAACATGTACCTGAAGATGGAAATACTATGTTCTCCGAAACGTCAATACCAAATGTGGAAAATAAACCAAGTTTATGTGTTTTATTTTCAATAAATGTGACTGTTTCCTAATTATATCCTGATTGTCTATCAATAATTCGAACCTTTTTATCATATAAAATTATTACAAATAATCAATAAAATTTGCCATATATTCCAACGAGACCTATGAGTTTATAAGAATTGTACCAGCTTTAAACAAGTTTCAAGTGAATTTGTATGAGTTCAAAGTGACATGTTTATGTAAGAACAAAGAGATCTAACAGGTAATCAATTATTCAATTATTAAATCTTTAATTTTGTTAAAAACACGTAAAAAATATTTGTTAAGAAGCCTCTGCGAATGAATTTTTATTGGGAGAATTCAAGAGTATCCAGATAATATAAAATAACTTCTCAAGTAAGAAAAGAAGTGTGGTATTTGACTTACACAAAGATGTACGTTCTGGACTGCTTAAATGATAAACAAAAGCGTGTCAGTTGTATAGACTGAAACAGTGGCCATGAAAAGTTAGAGAAGGCAGGTGGGGCTCGTCGCAGAAAAGGTGGCCTGTCGGGTAGGTGAGTGTGGGTGTTGAGTGAGGTGTCAGGAGAATTATTTGGACGTGGGCTATATCTCTATTGGGCGCTGCGACAAGAGTTCGGGAGAAAGTACTCGGTATCGGGGAGAGAAGTTTGGGTGGGGCAGTGGGAGATGAGGGAGGGGCAAGGCGTATGGAAACATCGGTCGGACAATGGCAGTGAGCGAGGTGATGAGGCGGGAATTCGGCGGGCTTTCCGAGCGTAGAAAAAGGGCGAAGAGGGAATGGAGGGTGTGAGGGAGGGAATCTACCAACTGCATCGAGCGGTCAGTTTTACCTCATCCTCGCTTTCCAGCTAATCCCCTTTCACATTCCGTTAGTTGAGAAGGCATAGTCCTGCTCCATCTCGTTTCGTTCATCCGGTGTTTCGGAAGAAGTAAATATTTGAATAAAGTTTGCATTCGTAAGTAACATATAGATATACTCGCACTAGTTCAGAGAAAAACTCAGAGAAATCAGATGAACAGAGCATAATCTTCGGAATTGTGTATGTTAAGGCAGCCAGGTAATAATATGCTCGTGATGGGTGATTTCGTGTTTTATTTCCACAAACTTTTTAGCGGTGGTTTGGAATGTTGGACAGTACTGTATGCAAGTGTTTCTTGAACACAGACAGAAATGGATAAATTACAATCGATCAATGATATTCTAAGCAGACCACGGGAAACGTAGAAATCAGTCCTTAAGGAGGAAAACGACGGAATGCAGACGGGCTATTTCTTTTTAGGGAGGTTTTAGGTAAAAGGCTTAGGAAAAGTTGACCGCGGGTTGCTGTTGGTAACGCTCATGGGGGAGAGGGGCTGTGGCGAGGCATGGGTTGGGAGGGCGGGAGGGCGGCTGCGCAACGAGACAGGTGATGAAATGTTTGATGGTGATGAAACATCGATGTTTTAAATTTGATGAAAATGATTCTATTTTCCCATTCTGCTTCCATTATTTAATTAGTATTTAATTAAATGAGTTATATTTTATTGTTTTGTCACGTAAGAGGAATACGTTAATAAGAATGTTCATTGAATGTGAAGAAGGAAATAGAAAAAGTGCATCGTGTTTTGCTATTTTTTTTCTTATTCGTTTATTCACTGTAATCGATAAATCATCGAAATGAAATGTGTTTCTTAATTGATACATAACATGTCAATATCGGTTTTAAGTATATTCTGCCTTAAAGTTGACTGTCACCTTACTTTTCTAATCAATGTTCTATGAAGTCAAGGCTCAAAATTTATATTATTATAAATTTACAGCGATATTACCACGTACAAAACAATTAAAAAAATGTAACAACACTAGCCAAAGGTCCCGAATATCTAACAGTTTTGTCTGCCTGAGGATTGATAAGGTCAGGGGTAAGTGTCTGCTGATTGCGAGCATTCCATAAAAAATTAGATTCTGGAAATGTTACTTATATCATTATAAGTTTTTTAAAACATCGATGTTTCTGTACAATGTATCGATCTGAAGAAAATATCGAAAGCGAAACACCGATGTTAATATGACGATGTTTCTGCTCGAAAATATCGATGTTTTTAAAAACGTTTAAAAAATATCGTTGTTTTCTGGCGTCCTGAATGGGCGTAGCAAAGGGATGACGCAGGGCTACTGGCAGAAGACGCGGCATGGTGCTTGGGGTGCAGGGACGGATTCCGCCGATCATTTTCTTGGTGTGTGTGCGTGAGTGTGTGCGTTTGTGTGTGTGTGTGTGTGTGTGTGTGTGTGTGTGTGGTGGGGGGATCGTATATTTTTATTAAATAAAAAAAAAACCTTTGTTATTATAATGTGTTATTAATGTACTGTCGATATGCTATACAATCTTGTTTAAACAATTACATAATTCGAACATAAATAAATGTTTTAATCAATTTTCCCAAATAAAGGAAGGTAAAGGATAATTCTAGGCCTGTGTGGAGGGAGCAAGGATCCGCCAGCGGGGGCGCAGGAGCAGTTGCGCCACGGAATGCGCGCGCGCGTCCAAGCGATTTTACGCAGCGCACGAAAAGGATTCCGCGCGCCCTCTGCACGGAGCGGGAAATTCCGCGCCGTCCGAGAGATAGGCACTGTAGCAAATGCCAAACGCGATAAATTGAAAATCGCGAAACCGAGATAAACGTGGGTAAGCTTCCTGTTTGATAGCATCCTTAACGAACCTCATTGATTAGGCAAAGCTGTACATTTCGAAGTTGCGCATTCTAAGAGTGAAATTAAATGCTGTAAATAATTAACTTGATTGGTACGGCGCCATTTCGAGATAGGTTGTTTTCCTGCGCATTATTTCCTCATTCGAACGTTACAATTCAACACTGAAGCCTTTTGTGTGATGTGACGCTCGTTCTCTAATATATTTTGCGAAATTTGTTTAGACAACGCTGTATATCACCTAAAAACACCTTTGTAACAGCGTAACTGACATCTGTAATTGAAACGTCTTGTACTATAGAGAGTTTTTTTTTTATCGTTCGCCGAAGACTCCGGCCGCGTCGCCCGCGCAGTCGAGGGCTCATTCGCCCGGCAAACCGCTGACTCAACTCCCGTGCTATCCGAGAACTATTGCTGCGCTGCTTAACGTACCTTAAAGAAGATGTTGAAAGTGGTGTCCTTCGGCTCGAATACCTTCTTGGCACCTCCGAAACACATTCTGAATTGCCCTTTTAAGTAAGTCCCGAGAAATTGCTGCGATGTTCTCAATAGAGCGCCGGAGCTCTTCCTCCGAATGCGGGTTTTCTGCATACACCTGATCTTTCAAGTACTCCCACAGGAAAAAATCACAAGGAGATGGATCAGCTGATCTAGGAGGCCATAACCCACGACTAATTATACGATCGTCGCAATAAACATTATTTAAAAAGTTCATGGATCGAACAGCAGTGTGAGCAGTTGCCGAATCCTGTTGAAAGTAACCATAGTGCCTTTCTTCTGGTGTCAATTGTTCGAAGAATAATGCCACTATTTGATGTATGTAAACGTCAGCAGTAATGGCGGTGTTGAAAAAATAGGTCCGATAATTCTTGTGGAATTCAACGCACACCACACTCCGATCTTTACGCCGTGAAGTGGTTGTTCCTGAAGTTCTATTGAAGAGAAAATCGCAGCAATTTCGAGACTTACTTCAAAGGGCAATTCAGAATGTGTTTCGGAGGTGCCAAGAATGAATTCGAGCCGAAGGACACCACTTTCAGCATCTTCTTTAAGGTACGTTAAGCAGCGCAGCAATAGTTCTCGGATAGCACGGGAGTTGAGTCAGCGGTTTGTCGGGCGAATGAGCCCTCGACTGCCCGGGCGACGCGGCCGGAATCTTCGGCGAACGATAAAAAAAACACCCGGTACAATCCAGACATGTTCCAAACAAAAAATTAATATTTCTATTGGGAAAATCTGCCTGACCTAAAATCAAATCTCCCTCCTAGGGGTGGGGGAGGCAACTTTGAAATCTTAAATGGAAACCCCCATTTCTTCATTAAAGAATTTGATTTAACGAGTTTAAATCAGCGTGGGCGATTTGAAGCCGCTGGACACACATGAATACAAATAATCGGATCGTCTCTCTCGATAAAAAAAAGTTTTAGACCAAACTTATGTATATTTTTAGTGTAGAATCCGAATCTGCAAATAAAAAGTGAGGGTTCTCATTTAAAATTTCAAAGTTGGCTCCCGCCTCAGCCTCAAGGGGTGAGTGGGGAAGTTTGATTTTAAGTCTAACAGATGTGCCCATTGGAGATATTAATTTTTTGCCTTTGACTTTTTTGTGTATATATATATATATATATATATATATATATATATATATATGTGTGATATACCAATTATTCAGGAAAAGAGTAGACGATGGCAGGGGTTGCTAGGGGGCTTTGGTATAAGATGGAAGTCGACTTTTTGTGAGGTAGAAAGTTCTGTTGGTTTTGAACGAGTGATAGTTGTAACCAAATGTTCTGCGAAGTTGTAGTCGTTCACTAAAGTAAAAATAAAATTGCTGAGTGTAGTGCAACCTGAAAATGATTTAAGTTATTTAGGTGCAGCGCCCGCTAAGATCAGTCAGAAGTCGAATTGTGATCCAGAAGTGAGAAAATGTCTGCAAGCAACGAGCAAATCCGCAGCAATCAATAGCCAAAAAACTTTCACGGAGGTTTCGCGTCCGTCGTATGGCGGGCGGGTCGGGTGGCCCAAACAGTTTCATGGTAAGCAAATGGTAGATTTAACATTCAGTAGCAGTAGTAGAAAAAGCAGATTTGTTACAATACAAGGTAACCAGAATATATATATATATATATATATATATATATATATATATACATAATTCAAAATATTCAACATATAATATACGTAAGATTTGTATATATATATATATATATATATATATATATATATATATATACATATATATATTCTGACGCAAACCCGTCCGTAACACCCCTTTTCATATTTATTATAAAAATCTGCCAATCCTCTCGACAACAATCGAGCGTCAGGGCGGGTGCGTCAGATATCTGCTCTTACGAGCTTACTTAAATCTCAGGGCAGTGGGATCTTTGGGGTGTGAGAGCAATCCAAACACAGGAACACAAAAATAACAGTAACAACAAAAGTTTAATGATTCCAAAATAATAACTAATACTACTACAGACACAACTCGTCACTTTTCTCTTTCAATTTTCCAAATAAGTCATTAGCTTACATTACATCCTCTTTAAAAATCACGTAACCAAAATTTCTGCCAATTCTTAACATAATTACTGTCCCAGTAAAATTCGTAATTCTTTTAACAAAACCAACTGATTAAATTCTGCTTGCACTTTAACTTTATCACGGCAGCGCTCTACCAATGTTATTGAACACTCGATTTTAACTCTTTCGCAACCGTGCTCTGTAGCGCACCTTCCTTCACACTTTGATACAATTTAACACCTTTACTTTAATTCATTTACAAAAGGAAATTAATAGGTAACCAGGCGTCAAAATGGCTCGTGCTTTTAACACTGCAACATGAAAGTCATTTATCCGTTACATTCTATAACCTCCCCAAACAACTCCTAACGTCTCCATTCGACACGGCGCGAACTTGACCTATATTTTTCGCTAGCCTCGTTACCTCTCCTTCCTGGCGGTTAGGTGGCCTTGTCCCCAGTCGCTCGCAGTCGCGTCGCTGCCAGCGCTGGCGCTCCGTGCCGCGGCCTCGGTACTCGGCGACGCGCTGTCTTCGTTCTTCCGTCTTCAACTCCCGTCACCGTTCTTCTTCCGTCTCCTTCCTCTTGTGGTCCCGTCCTTCTTCTTTCTTGCGCTCCCAGCTCCGTCGTCCTTCTTCCGTCTTCTTCGTCCGCCTCGGTCCCGACTCCTCCGTCCGATATTGTACGGTGCTCGTCCGCCTTCGGGTCTCGTCCGGCGCGTTCTTTTACTCACGCCCGTTGTTTCTCGCACGCCGGCGTGAGGTATAGTTTTCGCCGCGTACTAGATCTCTCCTCCGTTTCGGCTACAGATTTTATGGTGTAATCTGAGCGTCAATTTGTTACCAATTTCAGAGACGACCTCTCTCACGATGCCGTAACTGCCAGAATCTTCACACATGTTTTAATTACTTTGCTGATGACTAGCTAGACGCCTTTGGACGTCGGATACTCCTAACTAACTTGACATTCCTTCGCGTAATCTTTCGGCGTCGGCCACCAATGCTTCGGAGAGAGATGCTGCCTGCTCCGACCGACAAAATCTGAAGAGATGTTTCTTCCTCCACTGACGAAAGCTCAAGAGATCTTTCTTCCTCCACTGACGAAAGCTAAAGAGATCTTTCTCCCACCACTGACGAAAGCTAAAGAGCACCATCCGGTTGCGGATCCGCGTTTTATGCCCTCGGTTCGCAGGGGTAACGCGGTGCCTCCTACTCCCCTCCAGTTACTGCGTCATTTTCTCGGGACTTGTGAACGACGTTATAGGCGACAACTTCCTCATCCGCGGGCGCGCCTCTTTTGAACTGCGCCGCGCTCTCTTTCTCGTTCTTTTTTTTGCGTTTTATGGGGTTCTAGCACCTGTGACGAACCTCATAATTCAGGTTCGTCACAATATACACATAAAGAACTATACGTATGTATATACTTTGGCGCAATAGCCTGTGAGGAAGCCTAGTTCTACCAGCGGTGTCCCGGTCTTGCGGCCACGGGTTACGGGGTACGTGTGGTAAGCACGTAAGCATCCATACGCCGTGTTCTGGTCTTCTCAACCTGAGAAGTGAGTTTTCTCATCGTTACACAGCAACATATACTGGGACATTGCAAGGAAAACGCTCACTCTAATCTTGCCCGGCCGGGAATAGAACCTGGTGTCGCGTCATGGAAAGCGAGCACGCTGACCAATGAGTTACCCGTGTCGGCAAAGTACTACATAGTACTATTAATTTAAAGTACCGTATAGTAATTTAAAGTACTATATATAATTTATAAAAATTAAGTATATACGTATTATTCGTTCATTTTACATTTGCAGACGGCAGAATTAGGAACTAATATTGTTTTGAAAGTGAAGGCCCAAACACACAACCGAGAATACATGAATGGTCCCGATGCCATTCAGCATCTGACCAATTAGCTGTCTCCGAAGGCAGCACAAGCGCTACAGACAGAGCTGACGAATCATGTCTATCTGACAGTGAGCTGGAGTCGCGCCCTTAAATGATTAAGATAATTTACAGTAAAATAGATCACACCACACGCTATTCACAACATTCACGTACAATATTTTTATTTCTTCTTTGCACTTATCTACTGCTTAATGGTTATGTTCTTCCCCCGCCGGGGTTCTGTACGCTGCTCACCGCCATCTATATCATATTAAACGGTCAGTATATGCTGCAGACGCGCGTTTCTCATTCAGTCGGCGGTGACCTCATGTAAACAGATCGCAGCGCTCCGTCTGCAAATGTAAAAGTGAACGAGTAATACTGTACCTAAGCTATACGTAGAGCAGAATCCACAATCGCACAATCGACTATCGCACAATCCATTTCTGTTCTCAACAAATTATTTAGTAAACAAGGTAAGATTAGGTAAATTTTATCACAGATTACTTGCTTTAACCATTCACATCTATCTCACAACGGGTACTACTGTATGTTTTGTTCGGAACATGTCTCATTCTTTGCTGTTTTTTTAACAATTTTTAAAACTGAGTTGTGCACTTATCAAAAACGACCATGTACATATGAATTTGCATGCAAACATTAACTGGACATTTGTCCGAAATAAAATATCCAATGATTCGAACAGAGGTTTTTAATTGCATGTCACTTCTAAAATCGAAAGTGTGAAACGAAAGGAAATAAGTAAATGAAGTAAAAAGAATGCGAAAAAGTTTCACCGGGCTGGGTGAGAGTACAATTAGCATAACACGCTTAAAGTATTGTCTAATTAAAACTAAGACAAGAATAAGATTAATAAAAGTAGGATATACGTACAAAGGTGAGAATAAATTAAATGAGTTCAGTTCTTACTTACCAGCCGAAGATGAAAACAATTTCTTGTAAGACTTTTTTCTAATTTTCTTCGCATTCAATCTAAAATAAGCCTAGCGATGAGCTACTGCGTTTACTTCGAATGAAAATGTCCTCTGTAAAATCGCAAAGTTTTTCACAATCTCATACACTGCCGATACCGGAGACCAGAGAGGAAATGAAACTGGAATGAAACCCAATAAAACTGTAGGCATACACTGATTGAATTGCATAGCAATATTTACATAGAAATCAAACAACTCTCATTACAAAAATACGAGCCAGTAAAGTGATCTGGACGATGCTTCTCATCAGTTGCTCAACTTCAAATATTACATTGACTACATGCAGGAAAATAAACTTCTTTAATAAACAGTTTTATGGACTCCCATTCGTATCAGGAATAATGGAAAACTCGGTTTTGTACATTGAAACTGATTCGATGTGTATTCAATACCGCTTCAGTATAATAACGGGCAGCAGAAGAGAGATCCAAACAAAGAATAGCGAATAAACCGAAACCCTCTTCTCGGAATCGCCAAAGAGCATCAACTGACGCTAACATTAGTGTCTTCTGTTGTGGCTGCCGATAGAGAGCAATGACTCGAATATGCGTCAGATCCTTCTTTGAGATACAAAATAATGTGACTAGTATTTCCAGCACTCCCTGTACTAGCGAAATTGAAGAAAATATAGAGCATTGCAATTAAACGGAATTCAAGAAATTCACATTCATAATAATGATCGCATTAATCGCAGTAATTAGAAAAATGTTTCATTTATCATCTACTATTCACCATACTTGAATAATAACGAATATCAATTCGCTTCGACTGTACGAATTGCATAAATATGAATTTTTAAAAGCTCTAACTTATTTTCTATCCCTAACACCCGAACAAAATATAATTTCCAGTTTATTAAACACGTGTAGTGCATAGATGATATTGGTATTAATTTGAATGATACGTATACTGCTATGCGATAACACATATCGCGAGAGGATACTGTTATACACTAGTTATTATTTCATATAATTCTTTAATAATACGCTTTAAATTTTATTCTGCAGATGAAATGTTACAGTGATAGGCAGGACTTGATTTTCGACTGAATGCGACAGCAGAACCGCGGAGTTTCAGTACCGCGGAAATAAGTATTAAATTTAGTTATAAATATATAACTATTTTTATTGCATTAGCAATTAATTTGGGGCGATTTCCGGGACCTAAAATTTTATGAATCTAGAACTAGTGATAGGTATCAAAAGAATATGTAGATACTGTAACGTAAAGAGTAATATAATCCGTCCAGTCATGGAACCATTTATTTTCACATTGATTCATGTCAAACTAAATTTGGAGCCCCTGATCGGTAAGGAACACGTACACATGATTCGCTATCACTTTTCAAACATTAGCTCTGTTTGGGTACTTTCTATTATGGGAATGCGGTACTTCGTATTATTTTGCTAAATGGGAAAAAAGTAGACAATTGAAAACTGGTGGATTTTTTAAACTGTAACGGTCGAATTCATATGGAGTCTGGAGGAGAATTCTAGCAGCCGTCGGCTCCGATTGACAGTTTTCCTTGGTTTCACCAATCAACACCAGGCGAATGCCGGAGCAATACCTTAACACCCCTCCTTTTCTCTTCCTATCCTCTCCTCTTACACTCTTATTTACATGCCCTACACCACTACATACATATTAAGTTGGCTGTCCGGGTGACGCCGCGTCCATGGCAAAGGTGCCGACGTTTCGGTCGCCATTCTGCGACCTTCCTCAGGGCGTAATGCCTCTACATACATGTCGAGAGCTTAAGCTAGGGCGGTGTCCTGCTGGGATAGTAACCTGGAAGGCGTATCCCCTGCAAGCTTGGGAGTTGGTCGACGCCACTTCTCACCATTCAGCGGGGAGGAACACCATCACCTATCTGGAGGAAACATTTACTACACTAACGGGAATAATGACCTTAGCAGTTGACGTTTGTCCGGAAACATCAAACAATCCAAACGCAAAACAACTCACAAACTGAAAAGCTTTCGAGTTTTGGCAGTTTCGAACGTTAAAGCAATGGAAAGCACTATCGATCTTCTGTGCATGCGCAGTTCAAATTCATCATCACTTCTGCATCTGCGCACGCGCAGAAGATCGAGATTGCAGTCCTGCCCGCTATGATTGATTGTTCGTGATTCCAGGAGCGTCAACTACTTAGGTCATTAGCACCTAAAGTGTAGTGCGTCTTGTTTGGGAGGCGGCGGTGATCTTTTCCCCGCTGGATGGCGAGATCCGGCGCCGACCTACCGTCGACTAGAGGGGTTTTCCCTTCAACCAGATATCTCCCACCAGAGGGGCACCGCCTCAGCCGGGACAACCTCTGATCTCCCGACCGATCTCCCGATGTGTGGTAGTGTAGTATTTGTAGAGTAAGTGTAAGGGGTGCGGATAGGACAAGGAATTCATAGGAAAGATCACGCGTGATCCGTGGTCCTTTTCACAGGGCACTGCTCCGGCATTTGCCTGGTATTGATCGGAGAAACCATGGAAAACAATCGATCATAGCTGCTGACCGCTAGAATTCTCTTTCAGACAGCGATAAGAGTTCGACCTAGCTGTCTGGCTAGTGTCAAAAATCCTGCCACTGTCGGGACTCGAGCAGTATCGGTCAGAGGCACTGCTGTGTCATCAGTTGATGGCTTGAGTTACGTCCCTCGGTCCAACCATCCTATTTCTGCTGTTCCCGCCGCCTTCAATCGCGTCTTGCCACCCACCCCACAGAGGTTTCAACGCAGCCACCGCAATCGTCGTAACCACATACGTCTCCGCCGTCTCTGGCCTTCACCTCCCGTCCTACGAGGCCATACCCCCAGAATGTTAACCTTTTTCTGTAATTATACTCAATTTACGTAAAGCAGTTGTCGCAAATTGATCACATCTTAAGGCTGTGACCCTTTCAAACATTTATTTCTTCATGTTAAGTTGAGAAATGAAAATTAACGTCGCTACAACAGCACAGATTTCTCGTATCATTTGTAACTTCTGAAATTTTCCAAAATGCCGATGCCGCT
The DNA here is from genome assembly GCA_031308135.1 of Acheta domesticus. NCBI lineage: Eukaryota > Metazoa > Arthropoda > Insecta > Orthoptera > Gryllidae > Acheta > Acheta domesticus. The sequence goes on along the minus strand of JAHLJT010009436.1, from coordinate 204,707,004 downwards.
GGTGGGTGATACCGGGTTGGGGAAAAATCAGCTAGCCGACGCGACGGTAGGTCGGCACCATATCTTGCCACCCAGCGGGACATCATCGCTACCTTTTGAGTAAAAACATGTACTACACTTATGGGACTAATTACCTTAGCAGTTAACGGGCCCGGTATTACCAGTAATCAATCAATGAATCAATCGAAAGCAAAACATAGATGATAATAAATATCGATGTTCTGCTAAAAAATATCGATGTTTTTGACGTACCTAGTGGGCGTAGCAAATTGATGACTGAGGCTCAATCAAGGATGGTTGGGGCAGACGGGGGCGGAGAGATGACGCGGGGCAATGTTTGACGAGTTGACGGACCGGGTCGGGGACGGCAGTGGAACCATCTCAAGGACGGTGAGATGCGGGGAGTGTGATTTGAATGTGATGTAGAAACATGATGAAATGGTTTCGGCAGAGATGTCGACGTCACTAACCGTGACAAAGGCAGCGAGGTTGGGGCTAGAGACGTATGTCTATGGAACTCGGAGGAATCGGTGGCGGTGATGACCGGGAGACTGGGAGGAAGTTGTGTCATGTGTAAATTTAACTCTGGGAACGGCAGCAGGGTGTCAGATTATTTTAAGCGCACGTGTCAAATTATTTTAAGGGCATTTATCCACTGGGTTAGTAGTCAACTCAAACCTTTTTTTTAAAATACGAAGTAGAACTAACGGGTAAAATGAATGACTTGGCAGAAAAACTGTCATTTAAATATTGTACTAATCCAAGAAGTGGAGAGGAGCGGCGGGGAATTGTTGAAGTGTCAATGGCGCAGCAATCGAGGGCAATGCCTTAGAGTGCGTCTGGGGTAGGAATGCCAAATCGATGTCGATGTTTTAACAACGTCGATATTTTTATACAAACATTGATGTACATTTTATCATCGATTTATTGATGTCGATATTTTTTTTCCAATAGACGTTTTCAGCTCGATGTTTTTACTTGGTTTATATTTTATTTTTGAATATAAAATATAATACTAAAAACTATAATAATATTTATATATCTATAATTTGAACATTTTTCAGACCAAAGTTACCAAGAGTGAAAAATAAGTTAGTTGAATTTATGTTCATAAATGTAGTGCATTATTTTTGTCGACGTCGCATCCCTAGTGTGGGGGGTGATGACGGTGGAAAGAGATCACTGGGCTTTTTCACCGGTCCACCTATTTTCCGATCACCGGCACACCGATTTTTGCTCGTTCTGCGTGGCAGCATTTCGCGTCACGAACCACGTGACCACAGCACGGGCACTTCGTTTGAAAAGCCAGACCTGACCAGGAATAGACGCTGGCCGCCATGTTGCATAGAGGGCGAGAAATGTAGAAAAACATTTTGAATGTGGCATAAAGTGACAATTTTCAACGGTGACCAAAAATAACACGATAATGGTGTACAAGATGCAATATTTAAAATTAATACTTCCCATAACTATTCCAATAACTTATAATTATGCAATAATTTTCGTATCTGGCTACATTTAAAATTCCCGCTAATATTGAGACGCAAACTGGTGCTTGGAATTCACTGGTTGAAGTCGGATATGAAGCGCAAGAGCTCACCCATATCTTTTCATCATGGAAGGGATTGTGCAGTGGAGACGTGACGGGGGCTGGGAGATGGCGTAGAAGTCGGCTGCACCGCGGGGCGCGGCTTCTCCCAAGAATTGAAGTATTTTGAACATCGATTTTTAGAATTTGAAGATCGATGTTTTGTTGTCAATGTCGCATCCATAGTTTGGGGCGATTGCAGTGCACTCGTGCCTAGAATGAGAGAGGGCACAGAAGAGGGTTGCGCCGTGAGCAGCGGTGTCTATCAGGAATCATTTTTGGTTGATGTATTTTGAACATCAATTTTGGAATTTGAACATCAATATTTCCAAACATGGATGTTTTGCTGTCTACGTTTAACTCTAGTCTGGGGCGATTGCAGTGGAGTGGTGGCGGGAGGCGGCCTGGAAGAGGCTGCGCCGCGGGCCGCGGCGTCTGCCAGGAATCGGGGGCGGGCGGGCGGAGGAATTTTCGGTTGCCGAGGGCTGTAATATACGAGGGGCGGCGCCGGCCCGCGGGCGGCGCGGCTGCGTTCCGGACGCGCCGGCCGAGGGGGCGGGGCCGCGGGGGCGTGGCAGGGGGGGTGCCCTGTGGCCAGGGAAAATGGAGGGCGTGAAACGGGGTGGAATGGACGTAGAAACAAAAAAAGAGGCATCTGAGGCCAAAAACGGTCTGCTTGCGATTACAATTGCTTTCAGCACGGGGAGGAACAGAAGCACCGCGGAAGAGTGAGCGGAGATCTGACAACGCAGGAAGCAGGAATCGGGAGAAGAGGTGGTGGCAAGGGAGGGGGTACATACTAGTGATTAGTAGGGATTTCGATTGCTTTGGGAACCTGATATTATAAAAGAAAAGACAGGCAGAATGGAAAGTGACAGGTGAAAGTTTTGGGGGTATCGTGGGCAGAGATTGTGAGAGTGGGAAACACGAAAGAGAAGAACGACAGAACTGAAGTGGAAGCCTGACTGCTTATTCATATGAATAAAATGCAAAGAAATAGTTCGTAAAGGGCATTTTACATCCTGGAGACTCCAGAGGCTGAAGCCGGAATTAGACGCAAGTAAACCTGACGTGAGCGGACAATGCTTCGCTGGACATTCCAGATGACGATGCTCCGATTCTCTATAGTGCCTATTACCTGTGGAGGTTAACAAGGCTGTAAGAGGAACGGTATACAATGCACACAGACGGTCAAGTTACGAGCAACCACAAACCTGGATATTTGATGAGACCAGGAGCCGACAGGTTTGTTTCGTGAGGGTTTTTGTGACGGGTACTGCCTCGTAAGGCCACGAGGGCGCCGTAAGGTAGAAGGCGCCTTTAACCTCCAAAACGTTTCCATTCGTACCTCCGCTACGAATAGAAACGATTTGACTATTTCTTCCAAGAACCAATATGTTTCTTTCAATATATCCGTAAAATGACACTGTCAATTTGTGACGAGGCCGACTGATTAGGCATGCAACGATATTGGATGTGGATGACGCCGTGGATGAATCGATCTTCTTAGAACTGGTTTATTAACTTCTTGCCTCTGCTTTTTGAATCTTTAACATAATGTTCGCGTGGGAGAGAATTTAAATTCACGTTAACCTTAAGTTAATAATAATAATAATAATAATAATAATCCAAGACCAGGTTATCGCAACAAGAAATTACTTACGATATGTAATAAGAGACCCCTCCATAGTAAGTGATGAATGTAGAAGATGCGGTGCACAGCATGAAAACATCCAGCACATCCTGGCGGGTTGTAGTGTGTTGGCTCCCACTGCCTATAAAGTTAGACACGATAATATGGGGAAAATAATTCACGGACGACTAGTAAGAAAATACGGACTTGAGTCCTGTGATGTCCCATATTACAAATATCATCCTTCTACAGTCTTGGAAAATGAAGAATGGAAGCTCTACTGGGACAGAAACATTATTACAGATACCACAATTTCGAACAATAGGCCAGATATAATAGTTCTGAACAAGCTCAAGAAAACAGCCATGATCATCGATTTTGCAGTCGTCAACAATAACAATCTAGAATCTGTTCACAGCTTGAAAATTCAGAAATATGTACCGTAGACTCAAGAGCTTCGCCACCAATGGAAACTTGAAAATATCGGCATACTACCGATAATAATGTCCACCACAGGATTAATACCAAAACACACAATGCATGCAATTCAAGTTTTGGAATTACCATTCTCATGCGTGGAACAAATGCAAAAATCAGTAATACTGGATAGCTGCAGAATAGTAAGAGAATTCTTGGCATGTACGACTGATTGGGACACGATTGATTGAAATGTCAAGAGTAACATTCGTTCGTGTTTTGTCTCAGCGAGACCGACCGAGCCTAGACCAGCAATGGTCAGGTGAATGTTCCTGCACATAGTGCAGAGAGTGAAAAATTCGGATAATAATAATAAACAAAAGTGAACCTAAATGCTCAGTGTCATCTCAAATGATTAGAACTTCATTTCGTCGTGTAAGGTTGACGAAAGCAGGAGGGTGACCCTTTGCCTATCGCTCCTGCTTTGGTCGTGTCTCCGCATGTGACATACGAGGAAAGGCGTAGGAAATACAAGGACATTGGGATCATCTCTCTCAGATATACATTGCATATAAAACATCGTTGTTTCTACAAAAGAATCGATGTTTTCAAAACATTGACATCGATGTCGCACCCATAGCTCCGATCGCTCGCTTCCGTGCTTTCTGTGACGTTGTATTGTTAGCCGCCAGGGGCGGAGCGAAGGATAAGGCGGCGGCAGCGGGTCGGCGACGGTGCGAGATTGGGGGCGGCGGGGGCATCGTAGACATCGGGGGCGTTGGGGGTGGCGGGGGCGGCGGGGGCGGCGGCGACGGCGGGGGCGGCGGGGGCGGCGGGGGCGGCGGGGGCGGCGGGGGCGGCGGGGCGGCGGGGGCGGCGGGGGCGGCGGGGCGGCGGGGCGGCGGGGCGGCGGGGCGGCGGGGGCGGCGGGGCCGTCTGGTCGGCGGGGGCGTCAGGGACGGCGGGGGCGGCTGGGGCGGTGGGGGCGGCGTGGACGGCAGGAGCGTCGGGGATGGCGGGGGCGGCGGGGCGGCGGGGGCGGCGAAGGCGGCGGGGCCGGTGGGGGCGGCGAGGACGGCGGGGGTGGCGGTGGGCGGAATTCCGGAGCGAACTGCTGGCGCACAAGTCGAATTTCCCTGGTTTCAAACATTCGCCCACCTCGAGGCCGCGGTCTACCACATGATTCTGCAAACTTCGGAAATATGAAGCGATGCGGAACCGCATTTTTTTCCTTTGGGAGGGACGTGATGGCGAGCCAACGTAAAATCTGCTGTCAGAGAAACAGACGTCCACGGCCAGTAAAAGGGAGAGTTTGAGTGGTGTCGTGGTACTTTTCTCTCAGACAAAATATTAGCCATGCTGGGAAAATGGAATGGAAAAATTTTACTCTTAAGTTTATTTAATTTTTTCATTGTGAAAGGAATCTTGACTCTTCATTTCAAAAACATTTTAACTTTATTGACTACATAGAATTAAGTTCTGAATATCTAGTTACATGAATTGCGAATTTCAATTCACACAGAGATGAATACGACCCTTACGAAAATATCTCACATGAAAACACTGCGCTGATGGAAATTGGTGCGTTGATGATGGATCGAATGATAGAAATGTTGACTGATGGAAGTAACCTATTACGAATATGACATTAATGTAATTTAGTTGATATGAGCAGGTAGGGTAATACATACACCTCGTTTATTTTAATATGCTTGGGTGATCCTTCTGACACAAGAGTTTAACCTATGATCTTCAGGTGAGTACATTTTTGCCACAATTTGTATATTTGTAAATAGATAATATTTCTTGAAATGTTTTACAACGTGGAAATGGGGAAACAAGAACACATTCTGAGAATTTAAGGATTTGGAATATGGGGAATATTTCCTAAATAGTCATACTTTTACTTTAATGTTGTACAATATCATTAACTATTAATGTGAATTCAGAAATGATTATTTTAAGTGCAGTACACATTGGAAGGGTTACTATATTTACATATATTTTCGAGTTTTCATGTATTTGATTTTTGCACTGGGGAAAATGCAATGAGTGTAAAACATGTCAAATTCAAATGGGGTTCCGATTAGAGAGACCTCCACAACCACTGGAGGGGTGAGGTGCGAACGGATTATGTGGACTATCCTCGGCGGTCAACACCTCTACACACTTTCCCCTCCTCTCTTCTCCCTTTGTGCGGCCAGAAAATAGTAAACATTTTATACAATTAAAGTAAACACATTTTGAAATAACATCATATTTTTTAATTATTAACACCCATTAAAATCTATTGCTTTATAAGAAAAGGGTACATGTGTATTGTAACCGCTCTCTTGTCGGTTGTGAGGGGAATTCTCGTGAGATCGTTGCTCTTTTTTGGAAGATTTCATAAAAAAACGAAGTCGTGACCACAGAACAATATACAATTGGATAAGTGTTGTAAGCAATACACAAAAAATACAGAATCACAATAACATTGACACCTAAAAGAAAACAAACAAACAAAAAACCCTTAATAAATATTTTTAAAAAAACGGAAGGAAAAATCAACTGCAAAATCAACAAGAATTAATTTCATGTTTGGCCCACCTTAGAATCACAGCAATATCTTCTGTAACAAAATGAATTGAAATTAAACACATTGGATGAATGTAATCCCTGATGGGAATGAGGAGTGCCTATAACGTCACTTCTAAGTTAAGGTCGTATTACTTTCTGTTTACGAAAATTGCAGATAACTGTCCCTCAACATACACTGCCCCAACATTCATATGTAATTTCTAAAATGAATATAGTTTTTGAAAACAGAATATTCATAGAAGTTTCTTGAAAAACTACAGAAAATTACCATTTGTTCCAACATCTATTTTGAGACACTTAAGTTCACTCAAATTGATTAATAGATCATAGGAAATACAATCTCTATAACACTTTTAATTATTTATTAAAAGCTCTGATTAGGACGTAACATTATCATCTTAAAATGTTCTCTTTAAAGAACAGAGACCCCACGTACATTTTATTGGCGTAACAAGATCAGAGGCGTAGACATGGCACGTGCCATGGGCGCCACTCACAAAGGGCGCTATTTAAAGTATACCTGCTAAAACAAATAATAACAACAACCCTAATTTGAAGTAATGTGTTAGGGGCACAGATTCTATGCTTGCCATGGGCGCTGGATTACCTAGATACGCCTCTGAACAACATTCTTTCCAAAACCAATGATGTTCTCCCTTCAAAGAGATACATAACTTCCCACATCGCCTGCATTTTATAGCCAATTGCTTCAAAATTCGCAGTTTCTTTGTGGAATACCGGTGACCACTTCAACTACTATGAAATTACTTTTCTCATACTACCGTAAAACACTTCATTTCTTACATCACTAGGTTTACTACATTTCATTACCCGCCTCTTCCAGATGCAGCGAACTCGACGTTTTGTGCAATCTCAGTAGTTCGTGGTGATAAAAAACAAGGAAGAATTAGAAACAAGGAAACAGTTTTACCGACCTTTGTTCGGGCTGTAGCCTCGTTTACGCAGTCAAAAGCTAGCAACGGGCAGGGCTGGCCCACGAATTTTCTTACGCGTCAGTGCAACACAGATTCTCAGAAACGACGCCAATTCCAGCGCCTCAAGACACCGGTGCAGACACACTGTTGACCATGCTTGCCCCAGCCATCTCCAACTTAATACCTGCCTCCCAAAAGCTCACTATCACCGTCCTCACGACCTACCTCTGCGGATCACAAACTGCCCTCTCTCCGTTCGCCTGTCTGCCCCTCTCCTCCGTGAGCGTCACCTGGATAGGGTAGGGCGAGCCCCCCCCCTCTTGTTGCCCCCCCCCTAACCCTTGATAAGGCGTCGGCCCCGGCGGTGGCGGCGGTGGTGGCGGGAATGCGCAACAAATCTCGCAAACGGTCTGTACAATAGAGTAATTAGCGATTCAGCCTACATTCGGGCTGATCGGTTACAGTATGTCTCTACAATCAGTGAAATATAACAATTGTAAAAAGCTTACATGTTACAGAAATCTCACCCTTTTATTAATTGTTAAACATATCCGGGGAAATTATCTAAATTTAAACTTGATACAATTTTTTCTTTGAGGCAAATTATTAATTTATAACTAGAAAGTACAGTAGTCACTAAAAAGTTATTTAAGGTTTCATAATTCCTACAAAAACATGGTACAAGTAAGTTTGAATAAAAACATGATGATCCTTGTCGAATAAAATGATTCAAATTCATTTTAAATAATATCATGTTTAAACAAAAATAATAAACAAATCTAAACAAACTTCTGAAAATTAATAATGCAAAAATTTCCTATTCTTTGTAAAATAACAAAACCAAAACTGAACGAAAACAAAGTTAACTAAACGATGAATTAAAATCAACAAAACAATTAACCTGCCTTCAAAACTTCCGCATAAAGTTCAATTTGTTCGTCATACAATCACAGGAATACTTGCACACAGCCTTGAACTTAAAGTAATTTCTTGAATCCGCTATCTTTCTCTTTCAGTTCCATTGAAAACTTTATGTTCCTCGGCAACACTAATTATCTCTTGAGGACGACTGTTTATGAGCTCACGTTTGCACAAAGACGTTTACACCAATTCTCCAATAATCTGTTTATTGATTCTCTACACTGAACTCACTATTTCCATCACTATGGCATCCAATGCCTCTATAGTTTCGTCTTTGCAAGCTTTGATCGCATATGCCCATCCATGTCGTGTCACATTGACTCGTTACAGAACTCATCTTTAAAATATTAAATTCACACAATTTAATTATTAATTTTTAATACTACTTAAATACATGCAAGAAATCACGAAATATCATTTTGAAGCATATTGTGGCGTCGTGGCAACGTTTCCAAGCGGGCGGCAAGCCTGAGCTGTAGTGAAAAGGCGCACCTGAGCTAAAAATAAAGGGGCAACAGGATGTGCCATTGGGCTGTAGGGCCTAGGGACGGGCGGGGTTTTCGCGGTTAAGGGGAAGAAAAAGGTTGCCGGGATTTAATTAGCATTTGTAAAATTTTTTTAACTGTTAAGTTCTTGAAAATAAATGTAAATATTGTTATCTTCAACGCAGTGTCTGTGTCATTCACTTCATACGTCACAATATACATATACATAAAAATAGTTTAAAACGTATGTATTGCAACACCATATATTTCAAGGAACATCACGGGTCCCCATTGGGCCCCATACTCTTTGGAGCCGCCGTTGCCGCGCGGCCCCTGATTTCGTATTCAAATGCTACAAATTTGACAACTGACGCCGCCGCTGTTAAGTGAGAGGCGAAGTCGGCGCAGGGGAACGCTCCCAATTTGACACGCCAATTAAGAGATGGCGATCATGCAAATGAGCGCAGAAGGGTTGCGGCGCCCGCCCTCGCAATTAGGGCGCCGGGAGGGGAACGCCGCGTTGAGGGGGCGGAGGCCGACCGACCGGCCGACCGACCTATGGAAAGATGTGTTTTGTCAGGTTTTAAACTAATTGGAAACGAAAGAGTTGGGATGTGCGGTTCATTAAATTTTCCGCTCGCGCTGCAGGGTGAATGAAGGAATTCCGCGAAAAGGAAGCGCCCTCCCAGACAAGTATCCACTAAAGCAATTGATTTCTGACATTTCATTAAATCTAGAGCACCTCCTGGATTATGAGGCGAAGGAAGGATCGACTTTCGTCCGGGTTGAGAGGGACTCTGAATGACTTCCTGTATTTTCTTGAGTCTCTTCAAGGGTTGGAGAGTCTTCTCTGTAGATTGCATTGGATTTAATAGTGAGCTCCAATAAGACTTGGGCCATTGACAAAATTCATTTATTCTGGTAAGAAAAATGCACGGGCAATGTTATGCATAATGAGTAAAAACAGGACGAGTAATAATTAATGAAATGTCAAAATCAATAAACAATTTTTAATCGAATAATGCGGGAAATATCCTCCAATTTTATCCTGCACATAAATTAGAGTGGAAAACATCACATAATATATAATTGCAATGATTATACCTGATTGATGTTCGAAAACCGCGTCCACGTTACGCAGCCGGGGGTTAATAAGTAATTACGAAGAATTTTCTGAAGTTTATGTTTCACGAGTGAAAAGCTACAACAGATTTCTTTTGTGTTGTTTTGCCTTAAACTCCACTGAAATCTCCAAAAATGTTAAGTCTTCCGCAAAGTCTACGCGGCAATTCAGTGCTTATTAGCCCTTTACTCCTTCAGATAGTTCCAGTTGTAATATTTATTCTGGGAATAATTAGGAAATAACTCCAAAATTAAATGATTATGATGAGGGACGTTATGGAATCCTCCAGAAGAAGACTCTACGTCAAAATCAACTTTTATGATTACAGATACGTAGATATTGGAATATGAAATGGAGGTTGTGCTCTAGTTGGTACACCAAGGTCCATAAAGCATAAAACAATATCAGATGCTGATGAGCTGATCGTATATCCAATAAAAACGCGGATGCGCAGATTACAGTACAGCGCGTATCGAGCAATGGAAAGCAGAGGACTGTAATGAAATGCCGCGTTCTCATTAGAAGGTAATTGGTTCTTGTTAACAACGGAATTTGCATCAGGCAAATGAACAGAAAAATTGCGTATGCAGAGGGTGCATGCGAGATGCGATTCCAGGGTAGGCTATCATCATGACGTCCTCGCTCCTATTTGCATGCATGGGAATGTCGGTACTATCTTGTTTCCAAATGGCGGAAATTGGTTGGAAAATAGCTTGCGTGACTATAGGCCCAGCCACAGGGTTTATGCTGGACAGGTGCTCTCTCAATGCACGTAAATGAGGTTCCGGCTTATTACACTTCCATTTTCCCCCCTCCCGGAGTCAACTAAGTGGAGACCATGGCCTTGAAATGAGAGCCAAGGAAAGAGTGAAAGATGTGAAAGCTTGTGCAAATGAATGAGCGGGAGAAACAAAAAGAGAAAGAGAGCATGGGCAAGTGGGAACGCGGGCAACAGAAGCAAAGAGTAAAACCTCTTTAATCTGTGACAGAAGTATGCTTTAGGGGTAAGAGAGAGGAGGAGAGGAAAGGAAGATGAGAGAGAAATGATAGAAAAGAAAGAGAAGGAATGTTCAGAGGAGAGAAAAGAGGTTGGGGAAAAACTGAAGTGAGAAAAAAATTACAAAGAAAGGCGGAGGGATACTTTTTTCTTTAGAACAACTGAAGGTATAGATTTTTCTTTCGTTATCATTATTATTTATAATAGATGAAGTGACAAATATCACAATGTGACAACATGGTCCTAAACACTATCTAATTCGTATTTCGGACAGTTTACCGTTGAATGTTTCACATCTTTTATTGAACGAAGTTAAAAAGTAATTGCAAATCACTCTCTGGGAAACAAATTTCTTGCGAGAATAAATTTGATTGCAAGCAAAATCATATTCCAACATCAGTACGTTAATATCTTATTATTGTTAAAGTCCGTCGAAAGAAAAATTATTGTTTTCTGAAGAACCAAAGAAAATATTTGTTCCTTTATTTCTTTAGACATCATTCAGAGGTGGTTTCCGTTGAAACACTAGGAATATCCTCTATGGTACACACGTCAAAATACTGAGCCTGCTAGTGAACGAGCGTTGAATCGCAGTATGTTCCAGCAATTTCTCAATGTATTTAATTATTTAACGTTAAAAACCGCGTGACATACTATGGAAGAGAAAAAAACATCTGGACACGTTTTCTTGAATCCTGGGATCCCTACTTTCACTCATACACTATATTAAGATTTTCGTGAAAACAGGAAGCAACGAAAAGTTTTGGCACGATTTAATAAGAAAATGTTCGCTCCTGCCTAATAAAAACAATTTGCTAGGGCAAATGAGCTTCACATTTTGGCTACAATATCTTATCGTGCCCTCTGTGCAGAAATAGACTTTCGGCCGCGAGAACATGGAGTAAAATGATTTGTTTTACTATTTTCCCCCTGAACACACGAAAACGTGCACAGATAGTAAAGTTACATATCCACTCTTACAAAAACGTTCACAGATAATGAAGCTACATGTCCAGAAGCAAAACAAGAGGCCATCGCTCCATGAAGCAATGGAAACTCGAAGAAAAACCCGATCAAGTTGGGTACGACGAATAACAAGCAGTTTGCGAATTTGCAACTAACAAGCAGTTTGAAAAGATGCTTTGTCGAATTGAAAACTGACCCTACGAGATGACCCCGGGCGCTCAGGCTCAGTTTTTTTCATTGTTCTCATTATTTTTTAACTGTTTTCAATTAAATGTCAAATTAAATTTTATTGCGCACGAATTAAATGATATTAAACCACTCTAAAATATCGATGTTTAAACATTTCGATGGTTTTTATCCCGTGACTTATTAACATCGATGATTTAATTTTGAACGATGTTTTGTAATCGATGTCGCATCACTACTTCCCTATGTCAACGCTGCACAGAGGAAGTGGCACAATGGGAACGGAACATGCGGCATTGGCCAGCGATATGCGCCGTGCAAGGCGGGCGACGACGTGGAGTGAGTGTTGGTGGGTGGGGCTCTGTAAGGAGTCGGGCGTGAAGGCGTGCAGGCGCGGCGATGGATTGCACCTTGGGGTCAAACGTTGAAGATAAAAGATGTAGAAAATACATGCAATTGAAAGAGAAAAGAAAATAAAACTGGGAAACGGAGCGTTTAAAATAAAAGAAATGATAATCTAAGGAAGAAAAACTGAAATAATGTTGAAAGAGAAGAGACCAAGGCCGAAAGATGAAGAGAAACTAGTGGTGTTAAAACAGCACATATTTCTAATAGCATTTCTAAATTTTGCAAATTTGGAAATTTGCGGAATGCAACGAAATTGAAACCTGCGCCTTCTTTAAGCGTCCTTTACTCTACCCGAGGAAAAAATTGCAGACGCTAGAAAAAAAATATAAATGACATTAAATTCAAGCAGAACTTATGCTTAAAAATATTCGTTTTTTTCCCTTCAAAACGTTGTACGTGAACTTACTTCAATACATAAGGTGTTAGAATAGATGTCATTAAAAAATCTCCATTATCAATATTGCACTTTTGCAATGTTCATTTTTTTTAACTTTTCAGAGTTTTCCAAAATTGGGATCAAAACCTCTTTTTCCATCCGTTTATGTGAAGATAATTGTTTAAAGATTTCTTACATTTAACGCCAAATTACGCGACCAGAGACACTCTTTCGGAAAAATGTGTATTTTCGTATTTCATGAGCAATCTTTGAAAAACAGATTTCATTTTCACATCTCATTGAAGATAGAGAAAAATATCTCCATCTTCAATCAAAAATTCAAAGTTATAAGACGACATGAAAAAATGTGAAATCTTGCAATTTCCGAAAATTCAGAGTTTACAAAGAAAATTAGACATTTTTAAGCGTCCTTTACGGAATCCGAAGACAAACTTAATGAATAAAATTAGAGCCATTTTTGTGAAATTTTTGAAATATTTGTTAAGGTTCCATGGTAATGGATAAATAATAACCCCTCAAAATAAAGATAATTCGCAGAACCTGAAGTTCCTTTACATCGAACGAGGAAAATCAATTTTGAAGAAAATCATCTGTCAGTTCAGGCGTCATCAGTTACCACATGACAAAAAATAGATGATTGGCCGACAGTCAATTTTTTGGAATCAATGACCCACAAACGTGGTTTCTGAATACACGACGCGTTAGAGGAAGTATTTAATAAAAATAGGAGTAAGATTTATCCCCGTTTTCGTTACAAGAGCCTAACATTAGGAGATTTTTGTGGAAAAAATTGCCGTTTTCCGCTGTACCTTTGCAAAACTTTCTCTTTAGTACGTACATACGCTGTCAGGCGAGAAAGTAAGAAGAAAGAGGAGTCATTAACAAAAGGCAACGTGCGAGAAGAGATCAACAAAAGGACGGCGGAAGAGAATAGGTCGTGGATAAGAGGCAGTTGGGAAAGATAAGGGGGAAAATGGATTGATTAATGATTTCGGGCGCTTTAACGGCTAACGTCGTTAGTCCCGCAAGTGTAGTGCATATTTCGCCTTGGAAAGTGACGGTTATCTTCCCCCCTAGATGGTGAGATCGGCGCCGACCTATCGTCGGCTAGAGGGCTTTCCCCCAACCAGCTATTTCCCGCCAGTGGGGCACCGGCCCAGCCGGTCACGCTCTAAGCTCCCGACCAGTCTCCCGGCATGTGGTAGAATAGTGTATGTCACTGTAAGACGTGAGAATAGAATAAAGAGGAAAGAAAAATCGCGCGCGGTCTGTTTGTTCAGGTATTGCTCCGGCATTCGACTGGTGTCGATCGGAGAAACCACGGGAAACTACCAATCAGAGCAGCCGGCCGCTAGAATTCTCCTCCAGACAGCGACAGCACTCGACCCAGCTGAAGAGGAGGAAGAAAGGCAACACGCACGAGGTGAATGTCATGGAACCGGAGATGTCAGGTCGGCGGGCGGCAGGGCGGCGGCGGGGCGGGGCGGCGCTGGTGAAAAGAGCGCGGGCCAGCGCAGCGCAGCTCAATTAGCGAGGCGAAGAGCGCGCGCGGCTGGCGCGGCCCGCGGGCGGCGGTGCAATGCCCCGGCGCGGGAGGTTGGCGACCGCCGCCTCCGCCTTTTCCTCCTCCCCCTCCCCCTTCTCCTCTTCCTCCTCCTCCTCCTCCTCTAGCGCCGCCAGGAGCGCGTCCCTTGTTTTGCCGCGGCGGCGGCGGCGGTGGCGCGGTGGCGTAGGCGAAGGCGCGCGCTCCGTTGCGTTATCACAGGCGCGCTCTAATGGCTTACGGGAACGCGGGCGGCCGCCGCCGGGCGATAGGGTTATCGCACAGCGCGTGCGAGAGAGGAGAGCGGAGGAGAGAAGTGTGCAACGGTCGCTGCTGCAACGGTCGGTTACCGGCACCCCCGCGTCGCGGCGGTGTGGGCGGAGATAGAGTGCCTGCGCCCTCGCTCGGAAGAATGTGAGGAAGTGACTGATAAGCAGTTGAAGGTGGGGTGTTGTTCTGCGGTCGTCATCCCCCGTAGAGTTGTCGGATTGGCGTTTTGGCCACACTTTTCTTGCGATGGGATTTTATTTTAATTATTGTAACTGTTATTAACTTATCGGTGTTTGCTATCTTCATTTTTTCTTTTTCGGAGGCCTCAAAGCTATCGCCTCCGGCATCAGTCTGAAACTGACGTGAAGAAACCACGGAAAAGACTCATCAGAGGAGGCGACTGCGAAATTGCAGGCAGCAGAAAATCTGCTATGGAAATCGAATCTAGAAATTTCCTGACAATGAAGTTTCAGTTGTGAATTCGAAGCTAGTTATAATATACTTCCTGACAAGGTTCTTTCTTTATGACTCGACTGCGCGAACGCAAAGAAGGTAACCTAACTGGCTTGGACAGTGTGTTCGTTTGTTCGCATCCACCCACTGCTCAAGATACTCGATCGATTATGACCTGGTAAACTTTGAATTGCATCCGTAATGTCCCGAGAGTAACCTAAGCTACATGTAATCATCTCCAAAATCAGCATATAATATTAATTTACAGACAATTCCACATTTTACTGTGGTGTGCCTACCTGCAGGGGGCCTGTTTTCTCATTGTTACACATTCATTTCTACGGTTAACCAATGGCGACCGTGCTTAGGTTGCACGGTTACACCATCATCAGATAATCAACAAATTGTATATGTTAGGAAACTGCACTTTCCATTTAATATCATTCAGTATTCGAGATATTGTAGAAGGATCGATATATGTACATGAAATCATTTTGATATCAAGGAGTGTTTCAAGCCCTGCATCGCATACAGTGTCCGGGTAATTGAGAGTTAATGCCACCTCGAACGTTAAGCTCTATCGATCATCTGCGCATGCGCAGATGCCCTAAAGTGATGCGAATCGTGAACTGCGCATGAGTAGAAGATCGATAGTTCGTAACGTTCGATGTGGGAAAAACCTTTTTGCACCTTCTAACGTTAAGTACTATCGATCTTCTGCTCATGCGCTGTGCAAATTTCGCGTCACTTCAGTGCATTTGCACATGCGCAGAAGATAGATAGTGCTTCACGTTCGAGGGTGCAAAACCTCTCTATAATCTCTACAGACCTGTATTATTCCTTGTCTGAGTGCCGTTGGTCTCACTGGCGTCACTTCTCATAATAGCTGTATGTGGTGACGACGGAGATGTTTCGCGCGGCCACCACTAGACTGCAGGGCTAAAAACGCCAAAAATACACGTTTTTGGACAAAATTCTTAGATTATTTTAGATGGATCCGCAAAGAAAACATTTCTTCCTCACCTGGAAACCGACATGCGTCCAATGACAGCTCATTTGTCTCGATTGGTGGACTGGAAGGGGTCTAACCGTGAGTGATGGACGGCCCGACGCACGCACGGACGTAGATTACTCGTAAGCTACATAGCAGTAAGGATTTTGGAGAAATGAATATCGGATTCCCATCTACGTACGTATGCACACTGTACACACTTATTATTTTTAAATACCAAACTTTAATAGTGCGTTGTGACCCAAAATGCAGGGTAAAATTTGTTGTACATATTCAGTTGTTTCTTGCCGCACATGAAGGACTTTTTGTTTCCAAATATGGCGTGTCGAATTCGGACATTACTACTAATGGAAGTTTAATAGTCGAAGCCACGCAGTTCGCATTCTTTGCAAATTCCTTCTTGCATTCTTCGCGAACACAATTAAGGTCATACCAGCCGTCTACGACACAGTTTGATGAAATCATAAAGGCTTTATTGCACTTCATCTCCGCTCCTAATCAATAATTCCATTCCTGCGCTTTTTCCTTGTAGCAGGGTGATTAGGTAACTGGAGCACGTTACCGTTGCTTTACGCTATCTCAAGAGCTTGCTCCTAATCCCATGAGGTATGTAAAATTCGTATACGTTATAATTATAAATTATCACGTTTTCTATGCTACATTTAAGTTTTTTTCTTGATTGCGCCAGTCTGAACGAGGAAAATTCATCCGACGCAAACAGGGGAACACGGTCTAGAATAGTAAGTGTACGGATGAGAGGAAAGCTTTACGAGAGTTCCACACGAACATACTGCATGCAGACGTTTCTCCCCCCCCCACACACACACTTGCAATCAAATTGTAGGAGCAGAATCTCAGCATTTACGTTATGTGTCGCCGTGAGGCCTTGTGAATTGATGCTGTTCGATGTTATTTAATAGTCTGCAAAATGCAATGTCACGTCACGTCGGTGACAAAGCTTTGTCCCAACATGACGACATGAGCTTCAAATAATTCGGATTTTCAGAAAATATGAATAGTATTGCGACTGTTCACAAAAGAAATTAACAGTATTGTACGATCAATTCTGGTTTATCAGTTTATCAGAAATATGTTACGGCCAAAATCATATGCTCCACAGTTGGGCTGACAAATTTGGATGATTTTAATTCAGTTTTAGGAGGAGAGTCTTTCTCTTGTCGCCGGACGGAGATTATTTAAACATTGCGAAATAACTGATCCGACGAGCGGGAGGAATTAAAAGAAAAGAATAAAGGTCAGAGGAGAAATGCGTGCTATTCCATTAACAGCTCGTTAACAGTCTGTGCGAAGATGCGGGAATTATCAGGCAATATTCAAATAAGTGAAATAAATTCATTGAAGAGGAATGAAATATAGAGGTGTAATTATTTTACTAATGTTTATATTATGTAAGAATGAGGCACATTCAAGGGATGTTTCGATTTGTGTCACAATGAATGAACAAGTTCAATTGACACCCATGCCCTAGGCTCTCTTCCGTCCTTCTTTGGCAACACGACTTGCAATTACGGTGAGAATAACTTCAGAAGGAAGGCAAAGATTTTCGGATAGTTTAAAGGGTTTTCTTGTTTTGTGAGATATCTTCGGAAATGCTGTTTGTGAAATTTCGAATACCAAGAAAAGAAGATACAAATTGCGGAGTTTTCCTTCCCCCCGAAGACCATTTTACGCTGTTGTGAATCTCTCTTCATGAACAAACTCACATTTGGGTCGACGGATAATGATTATGTCACAATGTTTTTTAATGTAGTAGCTCCGTAATATTGCCGGCAGAAACGTCTCAGGTGACAAGCGAACTATTTCGAATCTGTAGTGACGCTCATAAGGGTTCCTCAAAGTAGAGCAAATAGCGGCGGCTTGATAGCACAAGACAAACTCTATGGAAGCGACATTCAATGAAGTTACGTTGAACATACACAACCTGCTGTGTATCGTATACTCAGGATGGTTTCATTTGGAGGAGAGCCGGCGTTTGTAATGAGTAGTTGTTTATGTCAGGAATATGGAATCATGTCGGCGCTCTTGACTCTGAAGGGACTGTTCCCAAAGCACAGGAAACCTTTGAAAGCTAATACTAGCTAACGGCAATAACTCCAAGGCAGAGGGTCTCTTGGAAGATACATACAACGCAAGGTCTTTTTAATGCCTGGCATCGCCAGGGGAAGAGCAGTGGTTATATTCAGCTATGGTTTTTAGCAAAGCACCCACATTCCCGTAAGTACAGACCCTCTTCAATAGTCATAGTTTGTATGGAAAAATAGCATTACCCTCTAAACATTCCATTATATGATATCGGTCAATTTCAGCTCTTTTTGTGACATTGACAAAGGAGTCTCAACTTTTTTAACATCTTTGATGATGTCGCTTGTAGAAAATATACTGTATAACCTCTAATATAGATAGAACAATATTCCTTAACTTACGAGTAATGTCAATATCCTCTCATTTTAGAATGATTGCATCTTCCAGGCGCGTCACGGCTCAGATCATTAGTCCTGTAAGTGTAGTGTCGAGACAACAGTCATGATGATGGACGAAGTAGACAAAATTATTGTTCCTTTACGGGACAGTTTCTCTGAGGACGACAATGACGAAAGGGACAGCGAAGGCTGCAGTGTCATAATGAAGGCTATGACACTAATGATATAGCTCCTCCTTGCTGGAAGAGGGCGATGAATCGCGCATTAGGCCAAGAATTCCGCCACTACAGCAGCGGAAGTCCGCGAAAATAAGCTCCTCAAAAAAAGGAGATTTCAAACATAGGCTACTACAGGGCTCTAAAAGATTTAGGCGCCTAAAAACACTTATTAATCAGAAATAAGCAGGGGAAAAGGCAATAAAAATGCAAAATTGGAGTAGGAAAAGCACTAATGTTTGCATTTAATTGCGCTTGTATTAAATATTGGCCTAGTGGTATTTTGTACCTATGTGGTATTTTAAATAATTTAATATTAGAAAAGATATTCATGATTTATAATCTTGTTAGGTAATAGAAAAATAGTAAGTAAAAATGTTAATCGAAGTTTTGTAAGCCTAAAAAATAATAAAAGGAAATAATTTCATTTATGATTTAATTTTCTTCAAAAGACCGAATGGTTAATTCTTGGAATTAACGGAGGGGTATTTACTGTACCTTACCTTCCTGGAAGAACATCTAGTGCGGTATGATACCAATGCCGGATGTTGAGGTCATCGATTTGCCCTTGGGACGCGAATGTTTTTGATTCCGTCTTGAATTTCGGCCCACTGTTCACCCACGACCCACCGCTTGATGGTTTTTTTCTTTGTAAGTTCTAGAACAAAGAATAGAGGTTAGATTCAAGCAGAGAGCGTACAAGGAGAATAAAATTAAATCTAGAATGATACAATTAATAAACACAATAATATGTAATCAATCAATTACTGATTTTATGCGGAACCGTTTGCAGGTTTGCCAGATGGTTTAAAGAGCTTCTTCTCGGAATGTCAAGTAATAATTACCCAACGTCTCGCCTTAAAAAGAGAGAAAAACACGAATCGATAATATTAAAACGTTTTGTCGACGTTGCATCTCTGGTCAGCAGCGTGGACAGCGGCAGGGAAGCGAACGCGTTCGCTGGGAAGCCGGAGCGGCGTGGGCGGGGCAGGGCAGGGCCATGCTATCTGTAAGCGGCCTGCGGCAGCGGATGCTGGCCGAGGCGCCGCGCCGTGAGCCCTATCGCCTTATTGCGTCTCCGGGCGATAGGGCGCCCACCACCGCTCCTGATGGTACCGCCCACGCCGCCGCCGCCGCCGAGGTCGCCGGCCGTGCGCCCTGCCGCGCCGCGGCGCCGTTGACCCGCGGAGAGCGCGGGCGCGGCGCGAGGGCGCCGCTCGTGAGGCGCCGCTGCCGGAAAAGCCTCCCCGGAAAACGCCCGCGGCTTCTTTGCAGCTTTTTTACGCGCGGGCAACTCACAAACTGAATGGACGAGGACACGGCAAACTGGAAGTATTACCATCAACTAATGTAAGTGAAGTCCATTCAGTTCCCGGATTGCTATTGGTTCATTTCGTTCTTTAATACTTCATTTTCTCCTCGTTTTAATATTTTCCCTTTTTTTTCACTGTGCTTACTTAGTGTCACCTACGTGAATCATAGCGACATTATATTCGATCCATATATCCTCTCCAGATGGATATACACTACTTTCACTTTTCGGAGATACACATGCAATTGTTTCTTGATACTGCGAGAGGTGCAGGACATGACTACATGCAATCCCTTTTTCTTAGAAAGTCCTGAACATTAGTAGTATAACTGTTGGTGATGTAGATAACGTTTTTTCAATAATGAATGAAAGACGTATGTTGTCTGGTAACAAATATTTCTTTTAAGGCTTAAGATCTTTTCGATAGCATGGCTGTCATCCTCAGAGCTATCTGAAAATTATATTGAAAACATTGAAAAGAAGATATTATAAATTATTTACAAAAATACGGAACATTAGATTTCATGTTCTGGAACATGTTAGATTTGAGAAAATATTGAATACTCTTTTTGGATGTGTTAGGTTATCTCTTTGTGAATGGATTTCGTTCCTCAGATTCCCGATGTCTCACACTCTCACTCAGCGAGCAGCTAACATAAAGCAGCTAAACAAGACGTTTACGTATTTGCGTATTTTTTGCATAATTCAGGAAATAATGCAATATAATTTCTTTACTAAAATATTTTATCGGATGAAAAGCATTATAATATTATTTTGTACTATTACATTATAGTATTATACTTAACGGATAAAATCTCTAGTTTACGGAAAATATATTGCTCTAGCGAAATTTATTGAACAGATTCCTAATGTAACAGACGCCAGACACTAAAAAACATTGTCTTTGTCAGTTAAGTTGGCAGAAACGTCTATGAGTGCTTCCCTTGAAAGTATAGGTTCACAATGAGTTTGTGACTTTAAAGGTTTTCCTGCCATCTCTTCTTGCAAAACCTGCAGGAAAAACATGCGCAACGATTTGCAAACAAACAATGCCTGCGATGAGACGAACACTGGTGAGCGGAAAACGATTCCGGAGGCCATCTGTGGTTTCCGCTTCCTTTGATCTCTGCCACCTCTCAACCAATAACACGACGAGCAGTGACTCAATCCACCCAGATATTTTATCTCCCATTCCGGGAAACGCCGCCGTCTTTCCGTTATGTAGAAATCTAACATTCTATTCCAGTGAAGAAACTGGAAATTCATGATGCCAGGATCTCATGCATCATTCAACATGATTTCTAGGAAGAAATTAAAAAGGATAACTCAACATTAAAAAGGTTAAAGGACGGGCTTATAAAAAACAATCGCATACCGTACTTATGGTAAATTTCAAGGATGGAGATGAAACTGGCAGAAGTAGTTTGTGGTATTTCTTACAGTCAACAAAATCGTATGTTGTACGTGTGACACAGCAGCTTACTCTTAACGTTTCAGAAAGTTCAACAACACAGTCCGTCATTGCTTTAATCTGCCGTTTTACTTTCTCGCCTTACAACATACTTACGCAGTAAAGAGAATTGTAAATCTGCGGCAGGAATCGACGAATTTTCACAGAAAAACTCCTAATGTGGAACCGTGGTTACGAAAGGTAGTCGAATCGTGTCCCAAAATGTAATAAATTATATCCTGTAACACGCTTAGTGGGTCCTTTATGTCGAAAAATTTATTGATGGCAAAACTCTCTGTTTTTCGGTCTCTCTGACTGTGGTCAACGTTACCACCTAAATTATTGTGATAAAATTTTCCTAAATCGATATTTCCCAATCGACCTGGACGAACTCAAGGTCCTGAGAGTTTGAAACGGGTATTCTGATTTCTAGGTCTTCTTTACGTGAAGCCCTAACAACATTCTGAACATTTTCTAAAAATGGCTTATTTTTAATCAATTTTTAATCAAAAGGTTTCCTAGGATAGGGCAAAAGACGCCAAAAAACCAAGACGCGGGCTTCGTTTTCCTTTAAATATCTGAGTTTCCGAAAAATGCAGAAGTTCAAAAGATTTTCGGCGCTTATCTACACGAGAGATTTGAAGTTAGATACTGCTATACCTTCAGTACCAGCAGCGCATAAGCGAATCGGTAGTTCAGTGCGCTGTCACCACACATTACTACGCACATGGAACCACCTACTTACAGAAAAATGAAATTGTAAGAAGGGACCACTTTGAAACGCAAGTCGGGAAACAAATTTACGTCTTACAGGGCGAGGACATTGACATTACAAGAGATAGTCATGAAGCCGTTTAAAAATGAGCTGACAGAAACCGTATGCACCAAAAACAGGGTCGCTCAAGCAGAGAAAATCGGCAGCGCGGAGCCGTGTTGTCAGCCGAGAGCGAGACACCGGAGCCCGAGCGTTGCGTGCCTTGCGATAACCCCTGATACAGTGTCCCTGAAGCTCCAGTCGCGGAAACATTGAAGTCGACGCGAGCACTTCACAAACCAGAGCATTTACACCGACATTTACAGTCGACCGAGCAGCATGGGAAGAAAAGTATCTTTTCGCCGACTACAGCAGCTATGCCAAATGTTTAGTTTACATAAAGGGTTCAATCACGTGAAGATCTGCAACGACATTATGCATTTAATCATGCTGATGAAAATGACAAGTACGCTGAAGAAGTACAAAAGGAAGTTTTCAGTATTCTGAAAAACAATGCCTCACTAGAATGTGGCGTCGTTTAATTACTCAGACACAGACACGAAGGATTCGTAACAAAACAAGTTTATTTGTAACTAAAGAAATATATTGTAGCGGTACGCTAGTTCTTCTGCGAATTATTTTCATAAATAAAATGCCGATGCAGAAGGCTAGTGCGTGGAGAGAGGCTACCGCGCCCCGTTGCCCGCCCGCGAGCGCGCGACACGCGCCCTCCACGAATGTTTATGGCACTAGGGGACGAGGGGAGACCTTTTGTTCGGGACCTCAGGCGCCCCAGAACTATTTGAATAGGTTCGCGGCGCGTGCCCGTCACGGTTTTTTGGCCGGTCACTCGCGCTGGGAAGCTCAAAGTTGTAATTCACTGCAACCTTCGGGGGTACAACGATCATGTCTCACACCCTTCTTGACCTACTTTCTTCGATAGACGAAGAGGGCTTTTGGAATGAGACAGAGTAAGGAAAATTCCCAGAATCGCCGGAGCTGGTTGGCTAAAGAAAGAGTTAATACGCCATCACACTCAACCAATCAGGGGTAGAATTCTGTGGGGAAGGGATGATTTCGAAATATCTGCGAAAATTTGGGGGGGGGGAAAGAGTGGAAAAACACACGAAGTGAGGGTACGAGAGACTTGGGTGGCGAGAGCTGAGGAGAGAGGTCGAGGTACATACCTCGGGCATCGCGTGCTCTGGGGAGCGATTTGGGATTGCCCCGTGCAATCCAATTCTGTCTTGCTTAATCTCGATAGCCGGGAGAAATTCTTTCCGAGTATCAATTTTTGAACTCTGCCACCACTGGCAATTAGACCGATACTCTCCTAGATTTGTGCTCGCATAGAGTTTATTGGAACTCTCAGATCGCGCCGTGTGACTTTGTGCGTGAGATACGCGATTGCTCGTGATTTGGGCCAACGAAACTGCCGCCGCCGCAGCCCACCACGCCGCCGCTGTGCCGACGAGCACCCCTTCGGCTTGAGAGGCCGACACGCCGCCGCCGCCGCGACCAGCTGCCACCGGTGCCATTTGACGCCTGTTCAGCACCATCATCATCATCAGGCATAGTATTTGGTCAACGACCGTACAAAGACTTTTTTTTGTGAGTTGCGGTGCCACGCTGAGGCACGTAATCGCCAGTTCAGAGGGCGAATAATCGTTTCCTTTGTGTAATCAGTAGAATAATTGCATTGTGAATTTATTTTTGCTTTTCTCTTAGATTTAAGTTTCTTTTGTTCCTAATCAGAGCTCACTAGGTAGGGCATTTCTTCTAAAATTCCTTGTGTAACTTCTCCGGCCTATCATTAGGCGGAAATAAACCTTCTATTGTGTTTACCAGTCACCCAAATTGTTATTGTCATTGTATTGCACCTTGCAGTTCCTTCCATCACCGCCTATTTTCAGAAAGGTAACAAAATTGACCGACTGAGCTAGGCCCGGGCCGCCCTCACGGATTTCCGGCGCTCCCACGCCGCCGGGGACCGCGTGCGGTGCGTGACAATATACAATGTTGCACAAGTTCATTTACACTTACCCGTGCTTTACGGAACCCTCCTAAGAACAGCTTATCTTAGCTGCCACCCGCGACTGCTTTGCGAGTCCCCCACCCGCCCTTGCAAGCTACAGCGAACGATTGACCGCGTCGCTACATATGAGACTGACGTCTCCCCCGGACAAGTCCGGCCGCTCGCCCTGGAGCGCAGTGCGTGAGCACTTAATGAAGATACCAATTCGGCTACGTGCCGCAAATTATCCTGGCTAATATGCCCTTACCTCACCTTAAATAGATTCGGTCACATGACCGACGGATCACATGATCTACTCCCACTCCGACTAAAGTGACGTGGGTGCCCCACGTGACCTCCCTCCCAGAGCTTGCTAGGCGACGTCTGTGACGTATACAACAGACCACTGTGACGTGTCTTGCTGCCCCCTGGCGGCACCTACGCGTCCTTTCTACTTCCTGGCTCCGGCCTAAACCATCTTAGACACGCCCCCTTCCTGCTCAACCTAATGGTCTGTCTATTTGTGGTTTCCATAGACAAAGGCACATCCTGTCTTTTATGTATACAGCGTCACTATGCCACAAGAAGTAAGTTTTGGATGTATTTTGATGTTCTTATGTTCTTTTGACAGTAAAATAACACTATACAAAATAATTTAATTTTATTGCATACCGGTACTACAACGTGAGCATTTAGAAAAAGAACTTCCCACAAACCCGTTTTCCAAAACTGCATCGGAATGCTGCTCGATTGTTAAGTATGTTTGGATCAACATACAACTGTGAGCAATTTTTTGCTTCTTTGAAAATTTGTAAATCTCGAATGAGAAGTACAATTACAGATCACAATCTGAAATGTATGTTACGGCTCAATAGCACCATGTCATCTCTTTCAAATATAGAAATTATATTGCGAGAAAAAACACTTAAAAGGTGTAATTAGAGTATTTGGTTTTGCAATCAACTCATTCTTTTAATTTTAATTTCCTTTACTTGCGGTATTTTTATTACTAATTTATTTAATAACATTTTTTGTGCAACATAACATTTTTATAATACTTTTCATATTCAGCAGCATGATAAACTGTGTAATATCACCGCTATTAAATTTCTTTACGTTATTGAGCACTTTTTTTACAACTAAACATTTGACATTGCCGGCGAAATTTACAAGAAGATACTTTTCTTTCCACGCTGCATTGCAAATTGTGTTTTTTTTATTTTCCAAATCACACTAATATGTTTATATCTACTAACTGTTCCAATAAATGTTACAAAAGTATTTTACTGGTGTTTTCTGTCGTAATATCCTTTCCCAGAGCAGTGAGACTTTTTCATTTAGAACAACGGAAAATACCCCGTAGAAATACCGCGACCCACTGTGCCACATGCCGCCGATCGATATTTGATGACGTCATTTCCTCTTTCTGCGTTGAAAGAGGAGAGAGCAAACGGCGGCTCCTCCTCGGAGCAAATGGTTGAGCGGCCCTGACCTAAAATATGATTGCATGAACCTAACCTGCAGTTATGTTGCCAAAAGTGGCCAAGCAGTAGCTGTCAAAGTGGTCCCTTCTTAGGACTGTTTTATACGATAATTTTTTCATCATCGCCGGTACAGAAAAAATATCAACGACACTGGATGTAATATGTACGAAACAATGAAGCATGCTTCATTTTTCGGTACAGGTTTCATCCAGTTTCACTGCTGCGCCCCTGGCGTCACGTTTCGGAACTTTCTCAGGTTTGTTATGCATGTGGCGCGATTTTTTCCTTTTGTACAGTTTCGAGAGTGTTTTGGTATGTTGAATTGTAATGTGAAGAGATTATGTAGTAGAGAAATAAATTATGTACAGTGTTCGAATGTCGCCGAGTGAGGTGGTCAGTCCTAATACAACCTTGTTACCAAAGAGACAATGTTCAAATGTTTGATCTTCAGCGCTTTTTGCGGCGTCCAGAGGAAGTATTTTTATCACTATTACATAAGACCAGAAATTACCGTGCAAATCACGGTGTAAGATATATAGATGAGCCAACTAGCCACCTTTGGGGAAAAATTTTTGAAGCCAGTTTGAGGCTAGTTGCTCGCTTGTTCGTAGAGTGCACACTCGGTTTGGGACGGTGTAAGATATACATCTTGAGATGGCACCTTAAACCGCGGCTGATACACAGTTTTACAAAACATTTCCTACTCATTTTCGTAATTGTTCGCTCTAGACTTTACCAATACCACCGCGAAGCGACAAATCACTGACTTGAAATTAGAAATCAGCTGTCGAATGGATCACGACTATTCACGACCTTGCCCAAATGAGACCCATAGATCGCAGCCCTTATATCCGAGAACTGTGAGAACTAACCTCACATAAGCTTCAGTTTTAGACTGGGAGTGAACACACCTAAATAACTTACACCGTGGTGCACACCCTGGAATCAAGTTCATACAGTTTCGGCACCGAAACATAACGCGCAGCTACGAACGTTCTTTTTCCATCCACTTTCTGAACAGAAAAATGACTCTCTCTGAAAAAACTTTGAAAAATGGATGAAAAAATGACGTGTAAAACAGGCTACTAACTTCTTTATATCCTTAGCTATTCATTGCGCTCCGTATGCGCTAGGGTGGCGAGGGGGTGGGCGTTGGGCGGTGGGTGGTGGGCGGTGGGTGGTGGGCGATGGGCGATGGGCGGTGGGCGGTGGGCGGTGGGCGGTGGGCGGTGGGCGGTGGGCGGTGGGCGGTGGGCGGTGGGCGGTGAGCGGTGAGCGGTGGGCGGTGGGGGTACGCGCGGAAATGCATTGCCCGTCGCAATGCCGTATTTGGGCGCGGGTGCACGGTGGCGCACGCTGCGGCGGCCGTGAGGGAATGCGGCGGCGCCCCGCCCTCTGCGCCTCGTCATCCACCCGGCTGGCGCAGGGGAACGCCTCCTATGGTGCGATTTTTCTAACTCTGCCTCTCAAGCCCTATGGAATGTGATGGAATATCACACGGCATTTCGCGTCTTTCTCGGACCTGACACTGGATGTCGTATGATCGCAAGCACTGCTTGATGCGGTCGCGATCATGTGATATCTAGCGACCCGACTGATAAAGACGACAAATACCGTGAAGACAGGCCTTGAGAGGCAGAGTTAGAACAATCGCACTATAGAAGTACTGCCTTGTCCATAGTGGCTTTCTTATGTATCGCGCGGACGGAAACGAAGCAAAAAGAGTACGTTTTGAGGGTCCGATACCGAAAAATTGTTTCTTGGCAAAACGTCTATTTGACTGCATGCCAACAACGCTAGCACCTAAACCTACGTAGGATTTTCATTAAATTTGACACGCCCCGCAAGATCTACCACGACTCCGTGAATTTGAAAGCGTCATACACGCTTCATTTTCACGCACTGACACAGCGTCATTGTCACGCAAAAGACGTAGTGCCCTTGCACAGTTCATGCACCAAAGTGAGTTGCGTTTCTCAAGCTGATCATTCACTCTTCGAGAAGGTTCAATGGATGGACTGACTGATGAGTGATTGCGTGCGCGTCATCTGCTAAGATCAGTAGTCCGGAAAGTGTAGTACATGTTTTATCGCGGAAAGTGGCGGTAACACCTCGGCGTGCAGTGTATTTACCAACCAGGTATCTCCCAACAGCGGGGCATCGCCACAGCTAGAACATGCACTAAGTGAAAGCCCCCGATTGGTCTCCAGGCATGTGTGGTAGTGTATTGCAAGAAAGAGTGAGTGTAAGCAAGGGGTGAGGATAAGACGAGGAAGAGAAAGGAAAGATCGCGCGCGGTCCGTGGCCCTTTTGTTACGGTACTGCTCCGGCATTATCGTGGTGTTGATCGCAGAGCAGCCGGCCGAATCCTTCTTCAGGCAGCGGCTGAATTCAATCTAGAAGAAATGTAGTTAATGATGAAAATCCTGCCACCGTCGGAACTAGAATCCTCGGAGCTCCCGGACAGAGGCACTGCAGTGACATCAATTGATGCCCTGAGCCACCTGAGCCGGTACGGGAGGACGGATGGGTGTACGGAAGGATGGGCGAGAAAGGAAGTTGCTATTTTCACATAATCAATTTTTACTCGAAGCATACGCAGAAGCTTTCTTGGAGCTTCTATCATTTTCCAAAAATGCCTTCTAAAAACGCTTTTGCGGCAATAGCCTAACACTTGTGAAGATCAATTTGTAAGTGAACCAGGAAAATTGCCATTGCAGGATTACAGGGTTTCATTTTAAATTTCTTTTATTTCACATTATAGTGTAATGTCTTCTCTTTTCTCTGATATGAGTTCCAAATAAACATGTTTTTAAAGAAGATTAATTTAAATTCAGATTTTATTAATGAATGTCATGGACTTTCCATTGACATTCCTCTTTGAGTTTCATCCAGAAAATATTTTGAAACTAACTAATTGTAGGTTGAAAATTTATCATCTGGGAAACTACATAACGAAATTTCAATGGAATTTCATCCATTACTCATAATAAATTTATACCAAAGGTCAGTCTGCAATTATTTTCTTGAACTTACGATGGCAGGCAGTCTATTAGACTAAAATTGAAAAAAAAGAGGAATATATATTTATTACCTGGACAAATAGGTTCTGTCATTTACAAAGTATCTACAAAATATGTGCCGCAACGTTCAGAGTACACTCCCAGTTCAGTTTAGTTCACACCAAAGATGGTCAACAAGGCAACAAATATATCACTTCGATGATTAGGGTGTTGAAAAATGATGAAGTAATTATAGAATATGCGGCAAAAACGCGAGAACCCAGAAGAAGCCGCACACGGACCTGCTGTATCCACCAAACATTCCTCATAGAATAATCGGAGTTTGCGCCAAAATAGCAATGGACGCAATGCATCATGTGTCCGCCCACGTACGTGTATCCCCTCTGCTTCTCTCCCAATCTCTCCCTCCCTCACCTTCCATCCTTCTCTGCGTGCAGCTAACACACGCCCAGCTCCACTCGACCGTCTGCACGTCGCTGTATCAGAGCTCCCGAGTTCGATGCCCCGTCTGTGGCGCGGGCGCTTGGGCGCCCGAGGGCCCTCGAGCAAAGGCTCCGGTCCGCTCGTCGGGGCCTCTGGAGGGCGCTGGAGGGCCCTCCACCTCCCACTCCCCCCGCCCCCACCCGCGCCCGCCAGCAATGTACGAGCTCAAAGGTGAACGATCCGCTCGCGGCTCTTGGGCAGGAAGTTGTAGTGGAAATGAAATAGTGCACACCGTATGTCAGCATATCGCAGGAAATACCAGTGATTTGGAAAACTCACGTAAACGTTCATGGAGCGGCGAATATATGGAATCACCCCAAGCAGGAGTGGTAGTTAATAAGATTACTCCGCGAGGGAAAGCAATGAACGTCTAGACCATGAAACAAACTCGGTAAAATTCTAACAGTTAAACAAGGCGAACACCTCATCTCTGAATGATTCCGTCAACACGAATTTTAAAACCTTATTGGTACACTTTTTTTCACCGCTGAAGCATTCATTACAATAAAGCATAATATTAATGATAACAGGCATGCGAGCGTTGTGATGTTATGATAACAATTTTAGTATTTCTCATACTACAAAATTTGAAAATAACGGAATGCCTAAAATTGAACAGTGGCATTTTTGTTTGTGATGATACCACAGCTATGTAATGAAAGTATTCAATAGAGCGACGTAAAGACTGTTACATAATCGTTTAAATTGCACGCCAGGGAAGTAGTGGTACTCGTTGTTCTTCGCAGAAAGCTTGCACATTTCTCGCCCCATGCGGTCGGGGCCTGTCCTGCTGAAATATGGCATGCGAAGCTGCTTGCAGGGAGGGTTCTAAAACCTCCCTTATGTAACATTTGCTGTTCATATTGCCCTCCAAACGTACGAGACGAGATTGCATACTGTAGCCAATGGCGCCCCAAACCATCACACTTGACGTTTCTTCGCTATGTAGGCTGGCAGATTGCGATCACCTCGGAAGCGTCGAACACGTACGCGGCCATCGCTATACCACAAATAGAAGCGGGACTCGTCCGCACCTTATAAAACTACGATAATGATTTTCTCGGAGTCCTAATTTCTATTTCAATTTTGTTCCTATCGGTCACATCATCGGGCCCTTTGACTTGCGGGGACCCGGGCAATCGCCCAGTCTGCCCATGTCTAGCGCCGGCACTGCTCACTTACTGTACTACATTCCTCCTTCACACCTTACTAGTTAAATTATCACAGGGAATCGCCGCCCAAAAAGGATTTTTACTTTCCCGCTCTTACTTCCTAAGAACAAAAAGTATTGAAATTGTCTGCCGGAAAACGGCAAAATATCGACAGAAAAACGTTTATTGTCGCACCCTGGTAACGAAAAAGTGGATAAAACTTTTTCCTGTGAACAGAAAATTATTTCCCCTAACACGTTGTGTTGTCAGAATCCATGTTTTGTTGTTCCTTAATAATTTAAATTAAATTGACGGCAAAACGTCTGCCTGCCCGCCCCTTCGTCCGTCTATCCACCTGTCTGTGGTCAGCGCTAGCACCGTAACCGTTTTCTCCAAAATTGATATTCCCCTATCAATTTAAATGATGTCGAGAACCTTTGAGCTTGAAACGGATATTTTGAATTTAGGAGGTACTTTAATTAAGTATCAACAACGTTTTCAAAATTTCGCTCTATGCGAGCACCTCTCATTTACGAGTACTCGCTCTACGCGAGCACTTCTCGGTACTATTCGTTGCCAGTTTCTTCTCGTATGGAGGTGCCTCGAATAGCAGGAGAGGACCATCGATTTTTACCTATGGAAAATGTTGGCTCTTTCATCGGAGAAGAGGCAGATCCTTTGGTCCCACGTTGTAATTCAAAGTTCTCTTGGTGCATTCACCATCATCGGTAATAGCAACCGTTACGACAATGCCTGACGATCGAAAAATGCCGATCAGGGGTTCGACCGGTGATGCACTTGATATGATGAATATCAAGTTCAAGGCGCCGGCGGAGATCGTAAATTGACTTTTCGGTGTCAAATCAAAGGGATTTTTTAAAATCGAAAGTCAATGCTCTTGTTTTCGTATTTTTCCTCTAATCTGTTTCTCAGAAATCTACAGTAACGGTAGAGGTACATCGACATTTCGGCTAGCGGAAACCCGGTGCATGTTCTAGGAGTTTAAGCAAGATGGAGGGAATGATCATGCAATATACATGTATTTGTTTCCGTTGCCATTGAGTAATGAAGTGTGTGGTTCGTAGGGGTCTTTTCGATTGGCATCTGTCACAACTCTAGGTAACCGCAATTAAAAAAACATGTTTTGATCAATTTGAAGGGCCGAGGCATGCCCTATTTTGTTTCCTTGAATATGCAACATACTCAGAGCAACAAACACATTTTTTGGCGTCTGCCAATGGTTTTTTGTAGTATAATGCTAATGACCTTACGAATGTACTTGTGAAAGCTGCGGTGACTCAATATACACGGAAGTCAGCTAATCAGAACATTTCCTGATTTTTTTAACAGCTGGTCACTGAACTTACTCTAAAATTCCTAATCATGCATTTGTAATCTATTGTCATCATAATATTCTTCCGCATACATAGTTGTCAGTTGTCTCTTTCACGATTGCTTCACTGTTCTTCGTTATTAAAATTTTAAAAATAACTCAGTTTGTTTTAACGTACAGTAATCCTTCAACATTCGCGAATTTGGTTCCCAACAAACATCGCGAATGTTGAGTCTATCTTTTGTAGAAGAAAGGTGGGTTACGTTCCTGGATATCAAAAATCTTTAAAAAAGAAAGACAAAATATCTGACACTCAATTATAGTAGAAATGAGTCAGAGTTATTTTAAACACAACAAATTACAAACATCCCAAAATGAGGAAATAAAATAATGTTTGAAACTTATTTCAAAGTTAGAAGTGATTGGATATGGGATTTTGTTTTTTTTTTGTTTCATCGCCATCCTCGTTGTTCTAATATTCAAATATGGAAGAGTTGCTGCTTCTATTTTTTCTTAAATTTTGAAGTTATTTCCATGTTCGGATCGCATTCGAATGCCAGTTCCACCACAGCTTGTTGGTTTTAGAACGCCATAAACAGTTTTGACATTGACGTAGCTCCAGGACGCAGTTTTGCTTCCATTACTTCATCATTACCGTCGAGGACGTTTCCTTCACTGAGGATTTCCCGAAGCTACTCTGCAATGAGCTCATTATAATGAGAGTTGCACAGTTCCTGAATGGCTTTTCTGTTCATTTGGCCAAAACCCTTACCTCCAATTTGACGCAACTGAATTGAGTTATTTTACAATTGTGTTATTCCATTATTGTGAAATGACATTTCATTTATGAAATTTTTGCAGAAAGTGATACTCTGAGTTCCGACATCTTCCGAGTTCGTTTCCCAGATGACGCTGATAAAGGAAATGAAATGCGCTCAATTAAAAAAAAAGTACGACCAAACGACGCACTCGCGAAGGTTAAAACCGGTAGCATTTCGGAACTCGCGAATAGCGAAATCGCGGATGTCGAGGGATTACTGTATACAGACAATGCAGATACTGACGCATTCATTGATGTTCCCAATTTGCGGCAGTCATCTTACAAGAACAAGATTAATATTTCCACAAAGTCGCTAAAATGTGACAAGTCTCTTTTTTCTATTCTTGTTTCTTCAGCAGCAATGCAAGTTGCATTGTTAGAGCCTGAGTGGACGAAATTGTTCCAGTGAGACGGCTAGGAATTGCTGGAATGCTAGCTTCTCCTTCCCATCTACTTATCGGAAACTTGAGGCCGCGTCGCTGACCTCCTTTCCGAGCACACGTCATTCGGAACGCGCTGCTTTCGTCAGCTGGTTTAACATTAAGGAAGCTTCCCTCTCCTCCACGCTCAGGAAGTTTTAGTATTTCTATTGCTTGAAAATATGTAAAAACAGTAGGTCCACAAATTAGTAAGTTCAGTGCTTTAGAAAATTCTTAATGA
This sequence comes from Acheta domesticus, assembly GCA_031308135.1. Classification (NCBI taxonomy): domain Eukaryota; kingdom Metazoa; phylum Arthropoda; class Insecta; order Orthoptera; family Gryllidae; genus Acheta; species Acheta domesticus. Next base: position 204,673,950 of record JAHLJT010009436.1, on the reverse strand, counting down.
GGCTTTGGAAAATTCTTACTAATGCTTAAATTCTTAAGCATGAGTAAGTAATGCTTTAGAAAAGCACTTGGCGCGTACACGACATCGAAAATCAGAAATTGTGAAGGAGACGAAGGAAAAAATACGTTCGTCTGTAAACCCTTCCGTCCACTTTGTCACAACTCTTAACATTTACTACCCGCACCGCCACTCTCGAAGTATTCTGTATTCCATTTCGACCCAGCCCCTTACCATGCTGCATAAATGTAATCAACCGTATATCAATATATAAAACCAACCATATATTATTTACTCCTTGTATTTGCGGGATTAATAACTCAAGAATTACACAAAATTCTAAAAGAACTCCTCAAGAATTATACAAAAAGCTACAATTGTACTTAAAAGAAAACACAATTATATTTGCGTGGTCCTAATTATATTTCCTCTACAGGTGTAGCGTCCACAACCGGAAAACCACACAGAAATGTAACCCGGGACAACCGTCGTATACAGCCACAGCAAGAAAATTAATTAAAAATATTGCCTCGGGAGAGAAACGGAGAGTCCGCGATGCCAACTCCTCTTGTGACAGACAGAGCAAGTTCAGACCAAGGCCTAGCAGGCGATGGCACAGAAAGGTTTTGTTTTACTAACAAGAAAAAATAAATGAAATGAAATAGACTTACCAAAAGGCAGGAAGTTCCATGTAATGATGAGAAGTTCATTATCATTATCATCATCATCACTCATCATTGGTAAAATAACCTGCCAAATAAAAAAAACTGCTAGCTGTTTCTTTTCATAATTTTCAAAGAACATTAATAAAAATAATATTTGCATTTAAGTTTAGATTCTGGAACATACGACCCAACAGCCGAATGCGAAACGAAAATTATTCTGAAATCAAAAGGACAAATGATTTCAAAAGCTGTTGACTAATTGCATCCGACACATAAGGAAACCCGTATCCTAGCGTTCTGATCGATAACGCACATTGTTTTCTTCTTCTGTATAATGGAATTTCATTTATTAATTGATTGGTTAGTGATTCCTGGCGCGTCAACTGCTGTCATTAGTCCCATAAGTGTAGAGCATGTTTTTCTCTCGTGGGAGGTGGGGATGATCGCCCCCGTTGGATGCCACCGGACCTTCCCGTTGGTTAACGGGGTTTTCTCAACCAGGTATCTCCCACCAGGAGGCACCGCCCCTGCCGGGGCAAGCTCTAAGCTATCGACCGATCTCCCAGCAGTGTGGTAGTGTAGTGCATGTAAGTGCGTGTGTGTAAGTAAGGGGTGAGGATAGGACAAGGAAGAGGCGGTCCGTGGCCCATTTGTTTGGGTACTTCTGCATTCGCCTGGTGTTGATCGGAGAAACCACGGAAAACTACCGATCACAGCAGCCGGCCACTAGGTCCAGACAGCGGTTGAATTCGACCTAGCTGACACGCTAATGTCATCAATTCTGCCACCGTTGGGACTCGAACACTAGGACCTCCCGGTCAGAGGCACTGCATTGACATCAGCTGATGCTCTGAGCAACTAACTCAGGTCGTATAATTGAAGTTAGAGCCTTCCCGAAAAATGGTTTTGATGATTATTACTAGGGAACAGATTTTGATGACCTAAAACATCACCAAAAATGGTCAATAAAATTATCTTAAAATGTTTTATAAATGACCTAAAAGCAAAGAAAAATGACGTAAAATGTGATCAAAACCAGTTCGGATGAAGACCTCAAGCTGTAGCATACATTATTGATGTAACCGAGAATTCCTCTTCTATTCGTTCAAGAGAACACAGCTTTCAAAATTTTGGTTTGAACTGTTCTTTACCAGAAAATCTGTCTTTAGTTATCTCGAAATTGGTTGAACCGCCAATAGCGCCGACATGCGTCACAGGAACCTTAGATTACATGCTCACAATTGCCGACAGTACAACTTCTGAGCGAAGAAATCGAAAAGGCAACTAGGTATAGGTAGGTATTCAGGAATTCTGTAGAGAACATTTGTTGCATCTCGTAAATATTATTTGAAGCATGTAACATTAAAAAGGTATTAAAATGAATTAAATCAGACAAAAACGCATTAAAGTGGCAGGAAAAGACAAAAAATGCCTTTTAGTCGAAATCGACGGAAAATGTAAATATGGATCATTTCCTTTTGTCATAACATAAAATGAATATCTGTACTAAACGGCATTAGAAAAAATTGCATTTCATTAAAATCCGCCCCCTAATTATCATAGTGATGATTACTTTATTCTTTGTAAGCAGAGTTAACATATTCACCATGGAGTTTCCAGTTCATGGCCTTCTAAAAACAAATATTCAAGCATTTTGTACATCCATTAAATTAGCTAAACGAAGCCGAGGAGACATTGGTGAAATGGAACAAATCTAACGGTGACGTTAATTTTAACGAATCGTAATTTTAACGTCACGTTAGGCGTACGTTAGTGAAATCGGGCCTTGTAGGCAACTACTCTTGCAGCTTACTCGTAGAGGCAAGAATTCCGTGCAGTCTAATGGAGATCTCTGAATCTACACCTCACAACGTTAAAGTAGCTTCATTCGGCCAGAAATACGGTATTTATAACGAGAAAACGGATTCAGTTACGAAGAAAAGCTTTTTCTTTTATCTGCGTAGTCTCTCTGCCACAGAGTGAACTCTCAATTTGGCGGCTTCAATGGAAGCGTTTAATCGTTTCCGCGTAATGCGCTCTTCAGCCATTAGCTTCTCACGAACATGCTTACTTCTCTGTCGGCGCCTTCTCTTTCAATACATTCTTATCAGTCAGAAGAGTCACACTTATCTACGCTGGCTCGTCCAGAACGGGCGCCGTTCGAGAATAAAATATGCGGAAACATGAGTCATCGCAGGGAGAAAGAATGCGTATAATTCGATTTTTCTAACGTGGTCGATGACATTAGGTCATTATTACACCTCATGCCTTATAATATGAATCTTTTTAACAGTGGTAAGCACATTTCAGAGGCCACCAGCCCCGTTGAGAAGGTCGTTCGCGAATTAATTTAAAAAATTCATTTTTTTACGCAGGGGGTCTAATAATATCCTATTATCATCGACTACTTTAGAAACTAGTGGTGCTACAACAGCACTTACTTTCCCGTATTAGAGGAAAAAGCTAAGTAGTACTGTAATATTGCACTTTATGCGCTACTAACATCTTCGCTTGGAACTCACTATTTCCATTGCAGTGTTGTCAGAACTATGTGAATTCTACAACTTCACAAAAATAGAATGCAAAAGTTTTGTAACCCTGTATTGGAAAAAGAAGCCTGATACCCTGGAAATATAGAAATGCCTTCCATTGGACCATGATTAGGGAAGAGTATTTTAAAACCATGCAACAAATTCTCTACTCACTACAAACGGTACAGCATTTGGTGCAAAACTAAATATTTGCCTGCAAATATCAACATAAATTAGACAATTATAACTCCTTTTCATACAGCTCCATTAGGTCACAACAATGACACTAATTCACAGATATTCGCGAGCGCAAAGTGAATTCCATTGTTGCAGACCCTGCATTGTCGCTATTCTGAGAGCTATTAATTCTTTTTACTAATTTCAAATATTTCAAAATAAACAATTTCTAAAATATTAATGTGTAAGTCTACAACAAAGTTCGAATGTAAGAAACGAAGAAAGAAATAATATACAAAATTGCACATTCAAATTTACGACGCATCCAGCTGTCCGAAGCGCAGTAAATTTACAGCGGCCTATTACGTTTGTCACAAAATTAAAGAAAAACTACTCTATTTTGAAAAAATTAAGCATGACCGTATTTATTTTATTTATTTATTTGTCAAAAAACAGAAACAGAATGACACAGACTTTCCCGTATTAGTTTTCTATTTTCCTGGGTCTTCGCTAGCTATTCGGAATTGCCACATACTCTTTCTTGCCAGCTACCATCTATCATCGCCAAAAGTACATTTTTTTGTCATTTTCTTAATTTTTCGGTTTCCTATTGGTAGAACAGAAACATTAATTTTAGAATATTAAAGAACACAAAAACCTAGCCGTAAATGGCAATTTTCTTTTAAAAATTATGTGCCGTTTAAGAGAAAATGGCGTTTTAGCACTACTAAAATTGCGAAATTTGAAGCTCATTTTCACAGAAAATTTTTGAGTTTTCAAAATACTTTATTTAAAGTTATTTGAAGCACTTACACTCACAAATATAATCATCTTTACAAATTGCGGATAATGTGCATATTAAAGATGTGAGAGATCTTTCAAAAAATTTACATTTATGTAATTTTTGAAAAAAACGAAAAAAAAAATCAAAATAAACTTCACGCTATACTAATGAGTGTAATTAGCACTATCCGTTACAAAAGTTTCAAGAAAAAAATTGCAGCCATATACGAGAAAATGACGTTTGAGCATTTCTGAAAATGCCGAAATTTGAGCTACTTTTCACAGAAAACGGTAGTGTTTTCGAGAAACTTTACTTGACATTATTTAAAGCATATATATTCGTAAATATAATAATGTAAAAAAATCGCCGATAATGTAAATATTAACGACGTGAGAGACAAGTAAAAAATTTACATTTTGGTAATTTTTGAAAAAACCAACCGATAGACCAAAATGGCTTTTATGCCATTGACAGAGTACATTTACCACTATCCCTACCAAAAGTTTAAAGAAAAAATTTGGAGCCGTTTTTGAGGAAATTTTGTTTTTGTAATTTTTTAAAATTGCACATATTGCACGCAATATTGCACGAAAACTACTAAAATTGTGAAAAACATTTACATGACCTTTATTAAAGAACTCAATATGCAGAACAAATTGTATTTGAAGAAAAAATCTCTATCTTCAATTTTGTAGTTGGTGAAAGACGCCGAAAAAAATTCAAACTTTCACAATTTTCGAAAATTCAGAGCTGTAAGTGAAAATCGGACCTATGCCATGTTAAAAAGTGTATTTTCCTCTATTCATACAAGAAATTTAAAGAAAAAATTTGGAGCCGTTTTTGAGAAAATGTTGAAAATCCCCGGGGGGCTTCATATAAAGTACCCCCAAATTTTAAAAAATCTTTTTCAAAATCACAAAGCTTCGACTAGAATCAGATCGACTGGGGAATATCAATTTTGAAGAAAATCGACCGAACGGTTTAGGCGCTAGCGTTGACCACAGACGGACAGACGGACGGAATGCCGTCAATCGATTTTTAAGTATAAAGAAGCAACAAATCATGGATTTTGACCACACCACGAGATAGAGGATTTTTTTTTCTTAATTTAGCAACTGGTTTTATCCACTTAATCGTTTTCACGGCCCGGCAATTAATTTTTTTCCGCCGAAAATTGGCTATTTTTTCGCGCAGCATTACATAACTTTCCCTATACTACGTATATCACTCCGTGTATACGTACGTATACGGGAAAGTAAAAACGAAGTTGTAGGTATAGCAGTGCGGGCCCGAGCACATGGCCTTCCATAGTTCTCAAAAAATCATTTAATACTAAATTTAAAAAAATAAAAGAAACGTATGAAAAGTGATATATGATTAAACTACACGCAAAAAATTAGCATAACGGATTGATTCGTCGCGCATCATTGGATAATATTTATAATAAGGATTGTAGCTTGTTGATTCGTTTCAATTTTGTGTTGTACAATTCAATAAAAAATTAAAACTATTTAATTTGCAGTCTTTTTCAATGTAATTTTAATTCTGTTATACTTGCGTACTGATACATACGAGTATATGTTTCACTGTTTTGTTTCAATAAAGTTAAATTGAAACACTAAGAAATACTTCCAAAATATTTAAAAACTAGAGGTGCTACAGAATGGCACAGACTTTCTCGTTTTAGTTTTCTATTTCTTTGGTCCCGGCAAGCTATTCGGACTTGCCACATACTCTTGCCAGCTGTCATCTATCACCGTCCAAAGTACATTTTGTTGACATTTTGTTAAATTTTCGGTTTTCTAATAGTACAACGGAAATATTATTTTAAAAACATTAAAGAACAGTATAACCTCGTCCTAAATGGCAATTTTCTTTGAAAAAATTTGAAAGTGTAAAAACAGTGCAATATAAATGAATAAGCGAATGTGGTGCGAGATCAATGTAAATAGAGTGAATAATTATGAGAAATGGAGTGTAAAAGAGAATAACAATAATAATAATAATAATAGTAATAATAATAATAATATGAAGATCGGTTTTGAAGTATAAAACATATGAAGTTCCACCTTGGACGCTGAAACTGCCAGATGTTCGACTCGACACAACTAGTGTAAAGAAAAAAGAATACCTTCCCGCAGAATTAAAAATCGGATTTAAATTAGTTCTCGAAGAATACATCGCAAATCATACAATGATCTACACCGATGGATCAAGAACCAAAAATGGGGTTGGAAGTGCATTTGTAACTGAAGGCATATCAAAAGTATGGACTCTTCCCCTAGAAGCGAGTGTGTACACAGCTGAATTGTTTGCAGTATTGCAAGCTTTGCGATATTGTGAAACTCTAAGCCCAAGAAGATTTGTCATCTGTACAGACTCGCTCAGCTTTCTTAGTGCCATAGACAGACGTGCACCTGTGGACCCAATACTTCAAATGATACTTCTATCGTGTCATAAAATAAGACAGAGAGAAGCATCAGTTACATTTATCTGGTGCCCTGGGCACACAGGTATCTCAGGGAACGAAGAAGCCGATTCTGCAGCAAGAAATGCCACAAACAAACAATTAGAAATTGATACGGAAGTAAGACCTCTAGACGCAAGGAATGCTGCTTTCAAGTGTATCTTCAGAGCATGGCAAACCACATGGAATAGCACTGAAACGAAATTAAAGCCAATTAAGCAAAGCGTGAATAAATGGCCATCACACGTCAGCTACACTCGACGAGAACAAGTGTGCCTTACCAGGCTAAGAATAGGCCACACAAGAATAACCTCTTCATTCATGATGAATAATGAGGAACCACCTGTCTGCGACTGCGGTGGAGTTGTAACAGTGAAACATCTACTAACAGACTGTGTAAATCTCGCGACAATCAGAGACAGATGTGGAATGAAGGGGGATCTGAGGGAAGACCTAGGAACGGACACAACGGCGACTGACAGGACGTTAAAATTCCTGAAAGAAGCAAATCTGTTTCATAAAATTTGAATTGTAACTGTAAACTGTGCTTGTATATGTGACATTTTATAATAAACAGTAAAAAGGCTAAAGGCCTTAGTTGCCAAGCCTTCAAACATAAAAAAAAAAAATAAATAATATGAAGAAAAGAAGTTTAAACTAAAATGCACAATTTATAAACATTTTTTCTAGATCTAAGGAAAGGGCCAAAGCGCCATTCTCTAAATAGGTTAGCTAAGGCAAGATTTGCTTTAGCTAGGTTACAAGTACTGTCCCCCCACCTTCTGCCGCAAAGGCCAAGAAGGGTTGCGGTGCGCGCAAAGATTGTACTGCCCCAAAAAGTTAATAAATTACCGCCTCCCCAGGGACACTGGGGAGAGGAACATAAAAAGTTGACCCTATTATGACAAATTTTCGAGAAGCGTTATTTCATCTAAAACAGTTCAGTAATTTTCTAGAATTCCGGCAGTATTTTTATTTTCTCTCAAGAATCAGCTTTAACAACACCTTTCATTCATATATTTTAAAAATACAAGCGACATTTAGAAAGAGACGCTGTTTTAGGAGTCTGGGCAGAAATGACGAGTTTGTAAACGAACCCATAAAAGTCATTTCCAAGATGCATCATTTGTGCCTCAATCGAGTAATTTAATTCATAAGAACTGTAAGAGCCAGGGATATCTATTAGAAGTTTCTACGTAACAGGGTGCAATTTTTATTATATTAAAACTTCCGCTTCGCTGGCAACTGGGGAAGAATTAATTACGCCCACCCACTGTTACCCTTTCCTATTGCAGGTCTCATTTCCTCAAGTGAGTCCTCAAGCGGATCGCGGTGTCCCTTCCAATTGTCTCGCCGGTCTGTTGGCTGGCAAGTTATTCAGCTCCCGACGCAAATTGCGGGCATCGTTTTCTTCAGGCCGCTGCACTCCGCCCTAATTACAATTCTCTTACACCCTCCTCCTCCCTTCTCCGTGAAGGAAGGGAGTCCCCCACGAAAGGGTGCGGACAGGTTAAGGGTAACAAGCCCGCCCTCTCCCGTCGGCCTCACAAATTTCCTCAAACGAGGGTATAAATCTATGGAGTAATATTTTTGAATTAAAACGCCCGTATCGTGCAGCTTAATGTCGTGTGTTGCCGCTAGTGGATTATATGGGCGGGGCATCAGAGCCCTCGTACGGGCTCCTGTTCTACAAGACCAGCAGGTCCGGGGATGGCCGTAATCGTCTTCTGGATGCTTTGATGCACTATGGTCCGGTTAGGAGAAATAGCGGTAAAAAGTATCTTCCTTCATTGTTATGAAATTCGACCTTGCAACTTCTGCTGTTGTCAAGACTAAAAGTTCTGTAGTCAAGACAAAAAATGCTCATAAGTGGACCTGGTCGTAATGTCACACCTAAAAGATATAAAACAAGAATGTGAATTTTTCCCTTCGAGTGCTGATAGGAAGACGTAATACGAGTGTTATGAGTAGGGGGCGGATGTTGATGAGCTAAAACGTTGCCAAATATGATCAATAAAATATTCTTAAAATGTTTTTAAAATGACCTAAAAACAAAGAAAAATTACGTTACAAATTGATCGAAGCTACTAGAAATGAACAATATAAGCTGTTGGATATGTTATTGCTGTAGTCGACGCTTCTTCCTTCTTCCTTATTCCTCCCCTATTACCATAGTAATCACAATGGCTGACACTAGAATATATGAGCGAAGAAATTAAATAGGCTACTAACGAATTCTATGGTGAACATTTCTTGCATCTCGTAAATATAGTTTGAAGCAAGTACCATTAAATTAGATTAAAATCCATGAAATCAGCGAAAATATGCCTTAAAAATGACGTTACAAAGTAAAAAATGACTTATTAGTTGAAATCGACGAAAAATGCAAAAAAAAAAAAAAGATATCAAAATGGGTCATTTAGTTTTTTCATAACATAAAATGAATTTCTATACTAAACGGCACTGTTCTAAAGTAAAAAGAAAAAAAATGACATTTCATTAAAAATCCGCCCCCTAGATTCAGAGTGCAGAGTAAAAATTTGCATTGAGCCATAGACGTGCCAAACCAGATCTCAGAAATAATGAATTCAGAAAGGTTTCATCAAGATTAAATAAAATTCCAAAAATTTCCAATAATTGTTTTGAAATCTGTATACTTATTTCATAGAATACAAACGTTTTTATTCGAAATCAACATTAGATGTAGGCTCCCCATCGTAACAGTTTATTGTGGCATAAAGCTTTTTCGGCCGCATTGCGGCCATCTTCAGTGCTACAAAAATAATAATAGTAATAATAATAATGATAATAATAATAATAATAATAATAATAATAATAATAATATATCTAAATTACAAAAAATTTTAAAAATTTTAAAGAATTAAAAACTTTTAACAGAATATTGTCAAGAATTGGTTTTTAAGAAAATGTAAAATGTGAAATGGACATATAAATTTAAAAAAAATACTCGTTCAATGAACAAGGACACTCGTGAACTCAATGAACAAGAACAAGGACACTCGTTCAATGCAGACACTGACGTCAAAATTTTAGAAATTGAAAACAGATACACACATAGACTTAAACTAGAAGCAATACACATTAATAATTTATTAAACAATCCCCAACACGCTATTTTGAATGAACAGATTCCTTCTCTCTCCCCTCTTCTGAAACTGGCCGCTTCCAAAGCACATTAACCCCTCTACCTGCCTCTTTTCCGCCACCCGCCTGGGCCTTTCCCGCAATGGCCATTTCCTAGAAAAAACCCTGTGTTCTCCCTCCCTCCATTGAACGTTTCCTTTAAATAGCGTACAATGCCTTCGCCCTTCGCTGTCTTGTCTGGACTGAGGCCCACAGCCGCCTCTGATAGGTATGTCAGTTTGCTCACTTAAATTTATTAATTTATTAATTCATTTATTTATTTAGTTACATATTTATTCATTTTCTATTTTCACCTCTCTTCAAAATGTACATTTTTTATTCAAAATTATGTTTCCATTTATTATATTTTTCCAGTTTTCTTTCACTCCAGTTTGCTTCATAATATTATTTGTAATAGATTCCATTTATTTAATTCAATTTTCATTTGTCATTTTTTAAAAAATTTATATGTCCATTTCACATTTTACATTTTCTTAAAAACCAATTCTTGACAATATTCTGTTAAAAGTTTTTAATTCTTTAAAATTTTTAAAATTTTTTGTAATTTAGATATATTATTATTATTATTATTATTATTGTTATTATTATCATTATTATTACTATTATTATTTTTGTAGCACTGAAGATGGCCGCAATGCGGCCGAAAAAGCTTTATGCCACAATAAACTGTTACGATGGGGAGCCTACATCTAATGTTGATTTCGATGATAGCATCGTAAATGCCACACCATTTCCTACTACTACGTTTTTATTCATTTTGCTGTGTCATTTTTTCAGAATTCATGAATTCAGAAAGGTTTCATCAAGATTAAATAAAATTCCAAAAATGTCCAATAATTGTTTTGAAATCTGTATATTTATTTCATAGAATACAAACGTTTTTATTCATTTTGCTGTGTCATTTTTTCAGAATTCATGAATTCAGAAAGGTTTCATCAAGATTAAATAAAATTCCAAAAATTTCCAATAATTGTTTTGAAATCTGTATACTTATTTCATAGAATACAAATGTTTTTATTCATTTTGCTGTGTCATTTCTTCTTTGATAAGTCCCGAAATCCTGTTCTGCCTTGAACTTCGTAACTGTGCGATGACTTTGTTTCTAAAAAATATTGCGGATTACATGAATTGAATCAGTTTAATAGTATGTCATCTGCCTATTGTACTACAGATTCACTAATTTCATATCTGAAATCATCTAATTTCATATCTTTTCGTTCATCTCGAGTCGAGATTCTCGACAAAGCATCGCAAAGCGAAATTTATTCGAGTCTATTAAAACCAGGCGCCACCTCTCACGTTGCAACTCCACGTCAGAGTTAAAAAGAGTGACTTGTGACCGATCATCAGTAGTGATGCGGTTAACAAATCGGGAGCTTCAATATCAAACATTTAAATTGTAACGAAGCTCCCGATTGGATAACCGCGTCTATCATAAGTAGAGACCGGATTTTTATGTAATTACATATTTTTTGTCTTTCTACTTACCGTTCTCAAAATTTTAATCTTGGCGAATCGTCGCCGTCCTAAGACAATATCCAATTTTTTCATTACATATTTTACATATTTCGCTATTTTCTCAATATTTCTTTTTATTTTATCGGTTTTCGTGTATATTTTATGAAAATAAGCAGTTTTTAAAAAAATAGCATTTTTCCTACCTTATTACTACATGCTACTGCGTATTCTACTCGAGGTACGCTTCGTGAAGACGCGATCGGATATTCTCACAGTCCGAAGCGCCTGCCTCAGTTATCTCAAAGGCGGGAAGTGCATGTTAGCGACAAATCATTCTCACTTTTGGTGTGAAAAGTATCATTGACGTCGCGTTTGATGACCTTTAGCCTCAATGTCCAAGAAACTTTGGCGATCACCGTCATATAACACTTCGATGAGAATATTCCATGCTGCAGTGACTGTTTGGTCGTAAAATTCCCAGTTTGTACGATGCCTTCTATTGTGTCTAGTCTGCTAAACTGCATTCCTGGATAACAATTTGTGAAGGTTTTATTACGGATGGGAAAGTTATAAAGTCAAGTGTACATCATCCTGTGCATTTCAAATGATTCTTAAAACGTTTGCATTAATTTTAAAATGTTCATAGGGATTTTTTTATAAATATAAGTTCATTTTATGTAAATGAGTTTTATAATAACAGTATTTTAACATTACATATTATACCCGTTTTTACATATTTATTACATATTCTTACCATTTTCATTACATATTTATGTACATATTTTGACGTTTCATACTACATATTTTTCTGGTCTCTAATCATAAGTCACTACCAAAATCGAAGTGTAGACCATTGAGCGCAGCGGTCGGCGGAACAACCACGCATAGGGAGTGGCAAGAGGGCGGCGCGGCGGCGGCGCACGTGCAGGAAGAAGTGGGCGGCGGCGGCGGCGATGGCGGCGGCGGCGGCAGTGGCGTCGGCGGCGGCGTTGGCGGCGGCGGTGGCAGTGGCAGTGGCGGTGGCGGCGGCGTCGGCGGTGGTGGTGGTGGCGGCGGCGGCGGCGGCAGTGGCGTCGGTGGTGGCAGCGGCGGCAGCGGCGGCGCCAGTGGCCGAGGCGGCGGGTGCGGAGAGATAGGAGGCGAGGCAGGCGGTGGAGGCGGGCCGGGCCGGGCGCCAGGCGGAGCTTGGCGCTGACAGACGCGAAGCGGGGGAGCCCCGCCGCGCCCAGCTCCTGCCCTGTGCACGCGCTCTCCCACGGCCCGGCGCCCCGCAGTGGGCCCCAACCAACTCTAAACGCACCTGGATGGCCTGCTCCCGCCGGCTAGCGGATGTCGCGCGTTAGGTAAATTGATTGATTGTTAGTAATTCCCTGCGCGTCAACTACTAGGGTCATTAGTCCCAAGCATGATTTTGCTCGGGAGGTGGGGGTAATCTTCCCCCCGCTCGAAGGCGTGATCCGGCGCCAACCTACCGTAGGATACTAAGGTTTTCCTCACCCAGATATATCCCAACTGCGGGGTATTGCCTCAGCTGGGACAACCTCTAAGCTGTCGACCGGTCTCACGACATGTTTGGTAATGTAGTGGATGTTCGTGTAAGTGTATGTAAGGGGAGAGGATAGGTCAAGGAAGATGTAGGAAAGATCGCGTTCAGTCCGTGGCGCGTTTGTTAGGATACTGCTCCGTTATTCGCCTGGCGTTGATCGGAGAAACCACGGAAAACTACCGATCAGAGCAGACGGCCGCTAGAATTCTCCTCTAGGTGGCTAGTGTCGAAAATCCTGCCATCGTGGGGTCTCGAACCTAGGACCTGCCGGTCAGAGGCACTGCAGTGACATTAGTTGCTGCCCTGACCTATCTCTTCCGATCCGCGCGTTAGAGGACACACGAAAAAAAACCCTTAAGTTTGGAGCTTTTGTTTTGAGTCAACCGCTGATAAAGCTGTCAGCACCGATTGACGGATATGAGTTTTCTTCCCGCCATGCGACAGTTTCCAGTGACCAGTTTTCCATTCTGCAATCCTTTTTCTAACACCTTGTATTCTCAAATTTGCATATCAAGAAATAAATTTATAATTTCGAAAATAACTGTCTCCAAAAGCGTTACACGCACACATCCGAAAATCTAAGCAACCAATAGGGAGTTAGTACACCTTCGAACGTTCATGCACTATCGATCTTCTGCGCATGCGCAGTTCAAGTTTCGTATCACTAGAGAGTTTTTGCACCTTTCAACATGAAGCACTCTCGATCTTCTGTGCATGCGCAGATGCACTGAAGTGATGCGAAACTTGCACTTTGTATGAGCAGAAGATCGATAGTTTTTAACGTTCGAGGGTGTAAAAACTTCCTACTAATGCGTCTGCGCATGCGCAGAAGATTGATAGTGCTGTCCGCTATAACGTACACAATCTCCTTAGTAAGAGGGTACATTTTGAGCACGGTATATCGCGATCCTTCCAAGGCTGAATAGATGTTAAACTTTGGCTAACTAGCTCAAGATCCTGCGCCGGTGGCCGAATATCAGGATTACGAACCTTTCAGGTACGCATTAGTGTTAATTTGCTTTCGCGATTTTTCCTCTGCACTACTCGTTAAACAATAAAGCTGTAGTGAGTAGGGGAGGGGTGAGTACATTTCCACATGAACTTGTTCATGTTTTGCATCGTGTTAAGGGAAAACTGAATCTCGTCTCCACAGATTTTCTTTCCATACGGACTATTTATTGAGGCAAGTTGAATAGAGTAACTGAAGTAATTAAGAATTTCTGCACAACAGCAACAGACACTTCTTTTCTAAAGAAGTGGGTGGATTTCAAACAAAGCATTCTGGGTAGATGTTAACGCTTTTGAGATGTATTCCTTACATTAATTCTAAATTCCATTTTGTTGCTCAAATCTAACATCTGAAGATGTCCGACTAACTTAAATCAAAGAAACAAAACTAGCGAAATTTTTCAAAGTAAAGTCCATTTCCTTCGTCGCCCTTTTCACTTCTACCAATGAACATGTGCTCTTGTATGTCCTCATTAAAAAAAAATTCTGGCCTAACATCCTGCGAAAATATATACTAAAAGGTTTTATTTTACTGTTTGTTTACTATAACTCGGGACCCTTTCAGACTCCGAATCCCAGTTTAAAAATACTTACGATTAGAATGCACTTTTTCGAGTAGCACGACGATACCGTGAGTTCTAATGCAACGAAAAGTGGAGAAGTTGCTGAATTTGGATCGTCGCTAAATTGGACCGCATATGTATTTCAGTTCATAAGACAAGAGCATTTGGATTATAGAAGTTGCACTGATGTTTGTGAACGCTCGAATTGGATCGAGTGTCAATTTTCAGTAAATAGCACTCATTATCATGAGCAGGATTCGTGTCATAGAGTTTTCATAGAATCTTTCTATTTTTGTGCTCTATATCGTGAGTCAATGTGTGCAGTAGTAAGTAATTGCAACTTTCATGCTTCACTTACAAAAAATAGTTCATACGAATACGCATAATACGAATAACGTTCCCCTTTAATTAAATAGTTGTGTGTCTTTTTCTTATATTTGAACGAGTTGCCGAATTGGAGCACAAGATGTCCTTCATTCGACCCGTCCACCTTAGGATGCACGAAAGCATAGTGTAATATTTTTCTTTCGCGTCAACAGAAAGCAATGAAATGGAATGTAGTAGTAGAACGTAATATTGTGAGCGATCTGAAGCCATGCCTGTTGAAGAAGACAGCGAAACTAGTTCTAACAATTTCAGGGAAAATGGTAATGAAGGCAAGTGATTCTGTTTCGGTGATACTATCTATTGCCATACGAAACATTCGAACTGAAATGTGCAACAAATCGGCTGACAAATTTTCCTAAAACGTCCTTTTGGAAGAAGAGGAAATTGTTTTAACGAACAGCCTATCCAAATGGCAACTATGACAATCGCAAAGGCAAAACAAGAACTTTCGATATAATACGAATAACAAAAATGAAGTTTCTCTTCACACGATCACAAAGAACATCGCGTTAATAATGAATTTAGATTGTGATGTACGATATGTAGAAATAAAATGGATGAAGACTTATATGGTACTCTAGGATGTAGGTTATAGACTCACACTCAAGATGTTAAAATGTTGTTAAGATGTTAAAACGATGTTAAAACGTTGAGAAAAACTGTCTGCATGAGTTTGGAGAGATAAAATATAATGTTACAAGCCACCACATTGGTTTGTAATTTTTTTTTCTCGTAGCTGTTAGATTTTATGGTATAAAATGTACAGCACTCAATGCTTCCATCACACACTTGTACAGTTCAGATACAAATATTAAAATGATTGAAATGATAAATGATGATAAATGAAAAGTTCACACAAACATCATTTCATTAACTAAAAAATAGATTTTATATCCCAAACTACTATGGGTATCACTATTCTTGAATTAGTATATTGAACTCAGACTCGGTAATGAGTGTACTAAAATGGATTTTCTCAGTCAGCTGAATATTTCGTCAAAATTGAAAATGTCGTTGTGCTTGTCATTGTATAATTTGAACAATGGTTATATTTTTAACTTTACAAATAATATTGTAAAAGCGTAAAGTCAGTGATTTAGTATGCTAACGCGCTGATTTGGCCATTTATATAATTATTA
Organism: Acheta domesticus; assembly: GCA_031308135.1. Taxonomy (NCBI): domain Eukaryota; kingdom Metazoa; phylum Arthropoda; class Insecta; order Orthoptera; family Gryllidae; genus Acheta; species Acheta domesticus. The sequence continues at coordinate 204,658,063 of JAHLJT010009436.1, read as the reverse complement.
TAAGTTTGTAAAACAATTAATCCTGTTAATAAATCAATGATTCTTTAGCTAGCTTATTGTAAAGAAAGGATTCTTCTCTGCACGTACTCTTTCTAGGGATGTCGATGGCTTCAAAAGATTGATGTTTCTATAAAAATATCGATGTTTTAAAAATCGATGTATTGAAGCCGATGTTTTTTGAACACTGATGTTTTGGGCTCGATGTTTTTTTTACGTTTACGACGTTTTGTTCATGGATTAAAAAGTGCACAAAAACATAATTTTGCAAATGTTGAAGTATTAATTAATAACTGTTGGTACCATTGTCTAGGTGTTCCAACCAAACGAACGCGGTATGTTCTATCTTCATCCCTGCTCAGAGACGATCCAGAAGCCCTGGTAATTCCTTTGTTTTTCGCCGAATTTTGCACATGAAGAGGTGCTTTTAACTTTGTTTTCAGTTACATTTTAATTATAAATTATTGTGCACAGCAACTGCCAAATTAAATTGCTGCTGACGAATTTTTGAGAGGTTACTAAACCAACTTTAAACCTTTGATGTTTAAAAACATTATTATCAACGTTATTAACATTATTAATTATTATGTTTAAAAACATCATCGATTTATTATTATCATCGATGTTCTAATTTTGAACAACGATGTTTGGCAACAACAATATTTTGTTGTCAATATCACATCACCGCGCGACTCACGAGGAAAACGCAGAGGGAGGACAATGTTGAGACAAAGAGCGCAGGCGGGAGGGGTAATAGTTTGTTTTGACTCTGGGAGACCTCTAGTTTGGCCCATTTCGACCCATTGTGAGGCGCCGCTGCTCTCACGGAAGTCGGCGCCGCCTCCGCCTCCGTCCCCCTCCCGCCACGAACCATTGCTCCGGCGGCAGGCAGACCGACGCGATCATCTCGGAACTCGACCTTTCGCCCAGGCATCCGCTCCAGATAGGCGCCCCTCCATTTGCGGGGTCACTGCCCAGCCATGCCATTCGCCTCTCCGAAGACGATTCTTCTCGAAAACACATTAACATGGCGATATTGAGTTACGCGCTGGTTGGTTTTTACTTGGGTTTTCATCCACGTATCCTGAATGTATTTGGGAAATGGTCCTGTTCATTAGAAGCCTCGAACAGTTCCAAACAATAAAATGGTTCAGATTGCATATGATCTGAATCCGTTCAGAAATGAAGCCATGCGTTGTAAATCGACGTAGAGGATCAACGTGGAAGATCATGTTCTACGACTGAGATGTGATTTTGTCAAATTGCTACAACCCGGCAAGTTTTCCTCGCAAGAACCCTTGTCAAGCAATCAATGCCCAAAGCCTTCTAGTTTTATAGGTGCTTTGGTTAGCAGAAATGGGTCAAATCGCCCTCCATAGTTGAAAATAACATTTGCAACTTTCAAATTGAAATATCCTATAATCAAGGTATTAAAGGGACGTCAGAAGTACGATTAATGTCTATGAATTTAGAGTACATAGTATAATGTAAAGTAATATTATGTTCATGTGTTCTAAATACATATTTTTATAGGAACATGATACCTTCTTTCAATAATATTTTATAATAAAAAAAGGAATATTCCATAAACGAATCTGCTAATGTTACTGCTATCGTCCCGCTTACAGAGCAATGTAACACTGCGCTTCTGTGATCATCGGCCCTTTGCCGGCATAATTGTCAAATTTAGTGTTAGAGGAAAACTTTGCAGAGCGACCTTTTGAGCTGCTTTATGAGAAGTCGTCCATTGAAACGCTCACCTTCCCCTCCCTCCGGGTCTTTTAAACCCTCTTTTGAACCTATGACACAGTTCAGGGAAATTTCCCAGACAACATAAATTATTGCGAATATTAATCGTGCTTGCGTAAATTAATATCAGAATTAAGTTGTGGTTAACGTATTTGTCAACGGCAATGTTATATTCGCACAACGTTCCTTATTCGTGAAGTAAAGTAGTATAATGAATAATTATTCTTGATACAATTATTTATTAGTGCCATATTGCGTAAGCATCCTACCGAAGGATTATTTTCGGTATTGATGGAAAGTACTTTCTTTAAAGCAAATGTGCGCGAGACGAATTTAAATAACGTTTCTTGTTCGAATTTTTATCAATTCATCTGTTTTCTTATCTAAAGCTTTCCTAATCTATTTTGTGATTCACTAATCATTGATCATTCAACGAAACATATTGTTTCTATTTTTTGTTTAAAATTCCTTTTCTAAAATAAATCCTTTTTTTAATGACATGCGAGGAAACTGTGCACATATAGTCCTTGCTAGATTGTTTAGTGACTAATTATTATAAACTAGCTGAATGTGACGTCGCCGACGCTTTAAACTACCTTCGATTATTTGACTTCTTTTTTTTCTTTCTTCGTCTGTCTTCGTCTCCTTCTTCGTCTTCTTCTTCTTCTTCTTCTTCTTCTTCGTCTTCGTCTTCTTCGTCGTCGTCATCGTCTTCGTCTTCTTCGTATTTGTCTTCTTCTTCGTCGTCTTCATCGTCGTTGCCTTCGTCATCGTCGTCATCTCTCTCTCTTTTTCTCTCTTTTTTTCTCTCTCTTTCTCTTCGTCGGTATTGATACTGAAGTACTACTTCTAATTAGTTGATTTACTTCCCAGCATACTCACTAAGATCGCAGCGCCATAATACGAAAAACACGTTTTTGGAAATTTTTTAGAATTTTATAGCCGAATCTGAAACCAAATTAACAGTTCCCCGTCAGGATACCGAAACGCGTCGAAAGACACCTCGTATGTCGCGATTGGTGCAGGGGAAGTGGTCTAACCGTGCGAGACAGAACCGCAAATCCGCACGCATGCACGCACGCACACGAGTTTACTCAAATACTATAGAGGAATAGTATATACAATACATATAACATCTTCATTACTACGTCTGCAGCAATTTAATTTGGCAAAACATTTGTGTCAACATATTTGCCTATTTTTCTGATGAAACAGATTGCAATTAAAAATATAGGGAAAAAACGTTTTCCTTTCTAATAAATAGTGTTATACTTTGACACTCTGAATTTTCAAATATGACAGGATTTAATTATTCGACCGTCACATTTACATGTTATGGAAATTTTCCATAACCCAAGGTTTGGATTACCACCCGGGACCTTGACAATATTGCGCAGTATGCAATCGTATTTGTGAACATACCACATGATGCATAGTTGAGATCAAATTTCAGCTTACAAAATAATACTTAAATTCACTAGGTGCACTTAAATCGGTCATTTTAAAAGGGAAATAATTTCACTTTTTCCGTAGAAAAGAGTTGAGATATATATTTTCTTTGTTATTCTTCAAACTACAGATCAGCGTAAAAATGAACCTTGTCCAGCTTAACGTATGCGTTCTAATGCCAACTAAACTTTCTAATGATTAGAAAAGACAAACACGTCCAGGACTAATTCGTCTTATAGAAGGAATTGAAAATTTTCTAGGTTCACTCATCATCCATGATTAATTATAATTTGCCTAAATGCTTTCAGGGCAAATAGTAATAAACACTGAGATCATTATAAACTACAAACCGTGGTGATTGAACTATTTTAAGAAGACAACAAAGTCTCTTGCTCGTCCACACTCTTTGTGAGCCTGGCCGAAGACTTTGCCCTCTTTGTCAACCTAATGTGACTCTTTCCAAGTATAAACAGCTTAAATATAAAGAGAACATTTTGGTTAACTCGTAGCACGTGCGTATACTGAGGGACTCATTCAGTACACATTCATATTGACAAATGGGAATACACATCCAGATTCGCCTTTCAAGAAAGTTTATGGCTCAGCTGTTATCTCAATCAGCAGAAAGCAAATAAACAATTTTCAAAAAAATAGTAAAATATATCCTATACGAATATCTCCATTTCTACCAGAAAGTTTTGACTTAGCCACAGTCTGAAGTGAAAATCGATGAGTAGATGATGATATTATTAAATTAGTAAGCGTATTTTTCATGTCCACACATCACAATAGGTTAATTCACGTAATTACAGATTTATTCTATGATTATTTGTGGACTTATGAAAAAATATATAGAAATATAATTTTAAAAAAAATATGTCTTAATTATTTTATAAAGGAAATAAGTCCAGGGTACAAAACGGTTCTGTACATCATAGAAATGCATATTTGAAGTTACTGAGTAGCCCAAGCAACCATTAATGATTAATGTAGATTAGTACAACTTTTGTGCAGAATGTAACTATCCCAGATGCCAACTGAGGAAGTTAAGAAGTTTTGTTTTGTTTTGTTTTGTTTTTTCTCAAAACTATGGAAAAAGGACTTGGTATTTCCTTTTCAAATCACCGATTATTTTATTCAAGAGGGTCTATTAAGTTGTTCTTTGATGTGAATACTTGCATTATGAAGGAAATAATCATGAAATACAAGGAAAAAGATTTTTAAAGTAGGAGACACTAGTAAACCATTTTTCCAATTATAGTTTTCTTCTGGGAACGTTTAATGAACATTCAGAATGTGAAACAAGCAAGGAAAAGTCCTTGGACGATAATGCGTGTTTTTCCTTAAAGAAGTTCTAAAATGGATCATTTCTTATGTTTTATGCACTATTCGTAGCATATATGATCATTTGACGATCTCTTAGGAAGATTAAAGCCCGTAAGAACCCTTTCCCCACACAGTGACATTGTAGACCTGAAAGAAAGAACTCAATACAGAAGATTTTTTTTTTGCGTTGAAATGGCAACCGGGGTGCCTTTACTCTGTGGAATTATCAAGTATGACGGTATTGGTGAGTAGTTCTCTTTTCCCATTTTGTATTGACAATGTACATAATAATGGAAAAATTTCAACTGAATGGAGTTTGAAGATATTAATTTATATTGTTTCTATTGTGTTGCTTCTTTCAAAAGGAAAATAAATAATTTCCTCATTTATATTTTCATTGGATAAGATTTTAAAAGAAATATAATTCTAACATACATGCAAGATCCCAAATGCATTTATAGAAGTGAGTAAAATACACTTTGAAATTTTATTGCATTTCTATCAAATATCATGAAATTTATTTTGCAAGATTGTCATTTTTATTTTAACTTAACACAGAACACGTTGGGCCCTTAGGGCCCTAATTTGCATCACTTTACAATGAGATAGTTCTATGAAAGGAAAAGAGATCAGATTGCCATCGAGAATACGCACATTGGATTGGACGGTGTGTATGTACACACCGTCACACAGTACAAGGTTTTCAAAAATGTAAAGAAAGGTTCTATTCATTATAGGCAATCAGGTGATAATAAAATATATTTCATACAAGGCTGAAGTTTATACATAAAACAAAGTTGGAGTTTCAGAGATCATTTGTCTCCATCATCAGGTACATTTTGGCTAAAATCAAATTTATTACATAAATATGAATCTTTATAAACATCATGTAAGCAGAAAACAATATTAAATAATGGAAGCTTACCTTATATTGGATATAAGTTTTAAGTTTGTGAATCGTAAGTAAAACAAATGAATAGAATATTATCACCCGATTGTCTATAATGAATGGAACCTTTCTTTATACAATGAAGAAAGACCATCAATAAAAACTTATTGTTTTCAAAAATGGTTTTAGGGTCTTCTTAAGACGAGCAAAGGGATTTTATCCGAAAAAATGCATAAAAATGTTAATCACATATGGCGTCGACTGCATTAAAAAAGCAGTTATCAATGAAAACTATTGAAAATAAAAATATTACCCCCAAAGTTTGTCTAAAAAATTGTAATTTCGAAATGAATTGAATGGTCAGTATCTGGAGAGCACATTTCAATAAGAAGAAGCAAGAGAAATAGCATTTGTTTTATTACTGAAAGATGATATTCACATTTGGAACTTTTAGTCATGTCTTTTGTACAGTGCTTGGGAAAAACGTTATGCTTATTAGTAGTCTGGACAATGTAATATTCCAACCACCGTTCTAACTTGGGAACTAATCAACGGATATTGATGAACCGAAATATATTTGAAGCGTAAAAGGCTAAATAAGTTTATTGTGGGAATTTTGATGTGGTATTATTGGCGTAATTATATGAAGAAATAAAAAATCATCTCTGTCAACTTAATATATTTAATATAAATATACTAAGTTGACGGAGATGACTTCTTTTATTTCTTTATAAATAAGTTTACTTAAATATCATGTGTTGGAGAGTAGAAATTGTATATTGCGTATTGATAAAATGCATATTGATTAAATTAAAGTCATGCAAAACAAAGATTATTCACAGGCTGTGCGAAGCACAATCACTTACTCAAACTGTTGAAGTCCATGGGTAGAAATGCTGACCTTAAAGAAGTGCCTTAAGGCAGTGTTGTCACGGTCGATGCCACGAGCGAGAGTCCGTGGTCGGAGTGCCACAACGAAATCGTCACTCCACGCAGTTCAAATCCTGCCACAAGAGACATCGATATCCCTAATGTAAAACGGCGGGGTTGCTAATAGTTTCCTCTCCCGATGCTAGTGGCGCAGAGACACTCGTGGTATGGCACGGTGCCGCGAGGCATGCCGCTGCCACCGGTAGAAGACCTTGACACCACTGCCTTAAGGCCTACCCCTGCGCTAACCTCTTTTCCCCGAAACGGTTCACCGCGGCGCGGCGTCTGATATGGAAGATAAGAGAACTTTCGTGAAACGGAAGGAAATCAGTTTCGAACTATCATTATTTATCACGGAATTCTGTTTTCACACATCAACTTTCACTCATTTGTAATTATTTGATAGTAACATACATGTTTTAAAACGTGATTAACAATTAATATTAAATCATTTTCAAAATGTTATACGACTGCGAAGGTAGAAAGAGAAGGAATGTGTGTGGTTGCCCCCCCCCCCCAAACTGCCGTAAAACTCTCCGTAACCGTCTGTGGCAGAGCTAGACAATTTTGGGCCTGGGGCAATGCTGAAACGCGCCCTCCCCCCGAAAGAAATTAAAATGTGAAAGTTATATTAAGAAACTAAATCAATTATTTTATTTCAACAGTTAACAAAAATATGTTTAAACTAGAAACAGGTTTTGGAAATATACTTTAAATATTAGTTTTGAGTAAAATTTAGTGATCAAATAATACAATTTCCATAGTGAAATTAAAACGCGAAAAAAAGTTGTGTTTATGTAGTACAATTACTTAGTAAATACATAAAGTAATAAATATGAATTTCAGTAGAACTCATTTTAATGTTAGCGCTATTTGATTCATTTCATACAGTCCTACTTTTTAAGTAATGACTATAAACACATTTAAGGTAAAATAATAATTAAAAATTTTATGAAATATTAGACAGCTATAACGCTGCCTTATAAAATAACTAAATTATAAAATTATTTTTTCGAGTTCTAATTTCTTAGTAAATGTTTTAATATTTATTCCTCAGTCCCATCATCAGGCCCCTTGAGTTGCGGTGTCCCTCCCGATCACCCGGTCCGCCTTTGCCTTGCACCGGTACTGGCGACCGTTGAAGGCGAGACACATTCTGACTCAGCCAAATTAATTTTTGTGAATCCGCCAAACATCATTGCACAATGCCTACCAGTCAGAGCAAAAGTGACACGTGCACTTCCTTGAATGAAATTTCCCACCAAGTGGTCATGAACAAAAAATCAGTCTTCTTGCCCTAATGCTTGCCCTACTAACAGTAAATCCTCAGTGTTGGTTGGCATGGATGCTTTGAATCACTGGTTCAGTTCATTACAGAATTATACCAGTAATTATACCGGTTTCATTTTTATACTGGTTATAGTCGCGTCTAGATAAGTTCGTAATGTTAACGCAATAAATGTAAATATATTCTAAAATATTCTGCATATTTTGTGTCACGTACACTCGATATTTCTTGATCCAATTTCCTAAATGTGTTGGTGGAATGTTTCAGGTATGAATTTGAGCATCAACCCTTTCGCCATGCGTTTCATAGGCCTGTGGTATGGCCCAGACTTGCAGCGAACTTTCCGTATTCGGGTGCTCTACAACTTGCTCACTCTGTGGATGCTCGCCATGCTCTTCGGCGTGATGGTGATCTGCGCATCAGCCATATACATGTTTCGAGGAGATATGGACGCCATCGTCTCCAGCGGTTCCTTGTTCATCGAAGACACCGGCGCATTCATTAAAGTAAGGCTGCATTTGAAGGCTGCATCGCGATGACATATGAGTTATGCCAGAATTCTTCAAGGTAGCATGTACATCGAATAGAGTCATTGCAAGTTTCGGCGTTAGTAATTATTCACTTACACCAGACGGACAGAGGGACAAACGGACAGAGAGACGGACGGACCGACGTTTAGAAAAGAACCACTTTTTCGGGATCAGGGGAACCCAAAACGTGTATTTCCGTTGAAATTACGAAATCGATTTTCCGCAGCATTTCCTACATAACTTTCCCTATACTATGTATATTAACTGTGTCGTAAGCAATATTGCACTGAATATGTGAATTTAGTCGGTGTGTAAGCTGTGGTCGGTAAGCTGTATTGCACTGAATATGTGAATTCTGTCGATTGTGTAAGAATACTTAGCATAACACGATCAAATATTTGCATTTTTGCAGTCATGATATAAACTCTTTCATTGCTTTATGATTTTTCCCATGGCTAAAGAAATCATACTCGTCTCTCACCAGGGAATGATCCAGCCGATCATTTGGGGGGGCCATCATAATTGTTTGTTAATAAACATCTGATATTATATTGTATATTATTTTTGAAGTGTATATATGATACTATACAATATGATTTTTAAATAATTACTCTACTCCAACATTAATAAATATTTAAATCAATTTTGCCAAATAAAAGAAGGTTGTTCGGGCCCACAGCAAAGCAGAAACAAATACGTTTACTTCACAAGCAAGGCAGAACAGTTGAATTGCGTAATCGGCAGAGCGCGGCCATTGAGCAGGTGTCACATATATCACCCTCACATCCGCTGTTCGGCGAATTCTCCCAACGGACGGCAACGGACGGGCGTGGCCGCTCGTACGTGTCCGCCTGCCCATCTCGCCCCCACAGCGCGGTCCGTTGGAGGATCAACGGACAAAACTGCCAGATCATTGCAAATCCAGATCAAATGGCAAATGGTAATTGGCCATCGCCATCCCCACCTCTGCGCGCGTGTGAGCCCTTTCCTAACGCTCTGCCCCAACCGAATTCGGCTTAACCGACTTCGGTAGATCGCATAAAGACACCGTGCAAGATAGACGCGTGTGTTCAGGGCTCCGCGCGTAAAGCGTGTAAAGAATATAATCGTGCAAATGAGCTGCATACGGCTCGCACATAAATTGTTTAATCGTGGCAGTGCACGCTTTAATTGTGTCTGTCGCTCTTGCGTGTATTTGCGCCCGCAATTTTGGATGAACTATGTAACTCGCGGCTGCTTCTGGTCGGCGCAAGGTAGCCACGGCGGTCCAAGGTGTCACTACAATAACTACGCTTGGACAGGTGTATTAATGCACCAAGAGAAATTTTCATCTTAATTCTATGCTTCTTGTGCATTTACTGTGTGAATACTGTACATTTACTTATTAAATATTGTTTGTGCTGGAAATTTGCTCGTGTATGCATCCTGCACTCCTGCGCCAATCCCAAGAGTTATCAAAGGGTTTCGGGACTACTGTACTTCATCAATACAGTCCATTCATACAGTCCACTCATGAACATTAAGTGTATAGTAGCCCCGAACAAAGGTAACAAACGAAAACTCTAGGCCTTGGGGGGGGGGAGGGCTTGGCTTCCCCCGGATCCGCCACTGCTTCTCATATGACCTGACGCCGTGTAGTTTTAATTTAATTTCTTGCAGGCAGTGAAAAATAGCAATACAGCCGTTTCTGTATGTTTTTCCCACCACGCAGGAATCTAACAAAATTACAGACACTTTACACGGACTTTGCGTAGTTTTTTATAGAAATGTCTGGATGCATTAGAAATAAGTAATATTGACGTTTCTTTTTCTTCATGTTCCTGAATACCTACAGAAACCACAGATATTTATTTGCAAGGGCGGAGGCTGAATTTTTTCAAATTATGCACGCATTAAATCTAGAAATATAGATGATTTTGTATTTTTCCACATGTTCCTGGGTATGAAACGAAATCATAGCCACTTCCGGCAAGAACGGAGGTTCAATAGTTGTTGTTTTTTTTTCAATTTCTGAGTGAAATAGAAATTAGTAGCATAGTAGGACCTAGATGTCATTTTCCTCGAGTTCTTAGGTACGTAACGAAACCAAACCAATTCTTGCAACGCTGAAGCCTGCATAAATTCCATTCAGTTTCTGAAGGCATCGGAAATTAGCATTACTCGAGCCCTACTATTCCTTTGATAACAATTCAATTCAAATCAATGAATGTCTTTATTTTCCCTGGCAAGGCTTGGACCATGACCATCGGTCCTGCTCTTCTGCCTGACCACAGAAATTCCGATACGCTTTCAGCGACTGATAACAATCTGATTCGCTAGCCGTTACACCGGTCTCCCGTCATGTGTGGTTTAGTGCATGCAAGTGTAAGTGTATGTAAGTAAGTAGTGAAGATAGGACAAGGAAGAGGAAAGAAAGATCTCGCGCGGCCCTCGGCCCTTTTCTTAGGGCTCTGCTCCAGCATTTGCAGGGCATTGATCGGAGAAATCAAGGAAAACTACCGAGCAGAGCACCCGGCCGATAGAATTCTCCTCCAGACGCAGCTGAATTGGACTTAGATATGTAGCTAGTGTCGAAAATCCTGCCTCCGTCGGGACTCGAACTGTAGGACCCGGCTACCGGCACTGCAGTGACGTCATTGCATGCCCTGAGCCACCTAAGCCGGCGAGAAAGAAAGGTTTCGTTATTCCGCGTCGCAGTTAATGCAAACACTGTCGTTGTGCGCAGGCGCTGGCGTCTAGCTAGTGTCGAAGATCCTTTGAATCTGGACTCGAATCGTAGGATCTCCTGGTCATAAGTACTGCAGTGGCGTCGGCCTGACTCTGAGCCACCTAAGCGGGTAGGAACGTTCTCGTTCCGCCGCATCCCTGGCTGAGGCGCTCGGGTCGTTGTGCGCAGGCGCTGGCGTTCGTGGCGCGGCGCGGGGCGCTGGAGCGCGCCATCGAGAACCTGGACGAGCTGTCACGTGACCCCGTGGTGGCGCGCGGCGGCGCCTCCAGCCGCCGCCTCATCGCGCTGGCGGCGCGCAAGGGCGCCATCATCAGCTTCTTCTTCGTGTCGCTGTGCTTCTGGACGTACGTCACGTGGTGCATCACGCCGCTCATGACCTCCTCCAACCTCGAGTGCTGGGCGGCGCTGCGCGCGGCGCAGGAGGCGCAGGCGGCCGCCATGCCCTCGGACGCGCACCCGCTCAACGGCACAGGTGCGAGGGCAGCCAAGGTTTGATGGAGAGATTGAGTGGCGGATGGGTGGACTCATTGATTCCGGGCGCGTCAACTGCTAAGTCATTAGCCCCGTAAATGTAGTTCATGTTTTGCTCTGGAGGTGGCAATGATCTAGGATGGTGAGATCCGGTTCCGACCTACCGTACGCTAGACGGGTTTTCCCTAACCAGGTATCTCCCACCAGGGGGGCACCGCCCCAGTCGGGAAGAGCTCTGAGTTCTCGACCGGTCTTCCGACATGAGTGATTGTGTACTGTATACAAGCGCAGGCAGCAGACGCGCCCACCCCCGGCATGGAGGGGCACGCTCCCAAAGGCACAGGTACAAGGCGCAGCGCGGGTTCGAAGCTCAAAGACCCTCTCTCTTTAGAAATACAATGGGACGTGGATTATCCAAACGTCAATCATTCGAAACGCCAAATATCAGAACTCATATTTTCTCTGAATATTTTTTTAAAAATTTGGTATCATATACTAGACTCATTTTCTGCTCATTTTCTTTTGTAATACTGATTATTTAGAATGATCCACGATATGATTGACAGTATTAAAATAGATCCTGAACTTAAGTCAATCATCTGACTTTTGTGAACTTTGAAAAATCCTAAGATAAATGCTTAAATACTCCGAATATTTATTATTAGCGTAAAAACGCTTTTCACAACCTTTAAGTGCAAGATAACTATGGGTACTTTGTCAAACAACCGACTGTAAATATTAAACAGCTGTCACTCATTCGGATTGTTCATTGTTGGCAGAAAACCCACTTCCTTTTTGTGCAACGGTAGCCTACAGGGATATTATGTTCGGTTAATCAAATTCTCAAATATCTGAGTTACACCTGGTCCCAATTAGTACGGATAATTGACGTCCCACTGTAATTCTGAATGCGAAACATGGATCATCCAACTTACTGTGCAATTCATTTACACGGGTATTAAGGAGTTATGACATCAGCCAGAAAGTGACAATCTTCAACTGTATCGATCATGGGACTAACGATGCTATAAGGTCGTAATGAACAACGTTAACACATGGAAAGGAACTCTATGATGTGTATTTTCTAAGTACGTACATACTGCGATTTTTCCAACTTCGCCCCTCAAGGCCCAGTTTCGCAATGGAATATGTCACGGTATTTCGCATTTTTCTCAGTCGTGCCGCTGATTTCGCATGATCGCGACCGTATCAAGCAGTGCTTCCGATCATGCGACTTCTACTGGCAAGACCGAGAAAGACGCGAAATGAAACGCTTTACTTTATTTCTAAACATCATAACGTATCACCCGGTTTCCATATATACTTCCCAGAATATAAAAGAATATTAAGAAAAGTAATAGTTCACACAAAAATAATGAAAAATAGTCAGGACATTTTGAGCGCTAGTAACAAAACTAAAGCAATGTGGGATATCGTAAAAAATACAACCACATCATCTCGATACCTTGTAGAGAATGTTATTTTAAAGGATAATGAAAGAGAAACGAGTAATCCGGAAAAAGTTGCCAATCTCTTCAACAAACACTTTTCCAGAATTGCGTCTGATCTCACGAAGGGACTAAAATCACAAAATTCAACATTTTACACTTCCCAAAAAATTTCAGATACAATGTTTATTTCCGAAACTTCTCCCAACGAAATCTTCAGAATAGTCAGTAAACTAAAAAATAAATATTCATCTGGTTTAGATGAATTTCCGGATTGTTTATTAAAAACTTGTGCACCTGCCTTTATACATCCGTTAACTCACATTTTCAATGCTCCTTTATGTACAGGAATATTTCCAGATATTTTCAAAACCGCAAAAATTAAGCCACTTTTTAAAAAAGGGAACACAAATGATATTCAAAATTACCGGCCAATTTCTCTTTTGTCAGTTTTGTCAAAAATATTAGAAAGGCTTTTGTACTTACGAATGGAAACATTTCTCAGGAAAAACAGAGCGTTTTCAGACTCACAACACGCTTTTAGAAAATCAAAATCTACGGAAACTGCCATTTTTTCTTTTCTCAAAGCTGTTGCTTCATCAATAGACCAAAATGAAGTACCCATTGGAATATTCTTAGATCTCTCGAAAGCTTTAGACGTTATTGACCATAAGATCTTGCTCTCAAAGTTACCTTCGTATGGAATTCGTGGTATTGCCCTAGATTGGATAACTTCTTACCTTAAACATCGGACTCAAAGAGTAGAAATACCATACTGGCAGGAAAGGACATTACATACTTATATTTCCAATTCTTTGCCAATTGTGCATGGGGTCCCGCAAGGTTCGATCTTAGGTCCTATTCTCTATCTGTTATATGTAAACGATATGCCCTCGTCTATTAAAAATGGAAGAACGGTTCTGTTTGCTGATGACACGAATGTTCTTTGCAAAAAAGAAGCAGTAAATAGTACAATTTCAGAAGTTTCAAATTGGTTTAATAATAACAAATTAATTGTTAACGAAAGAAAAACGGTTTCAATGCATTTTTGCATCTCAAATCGGAAATCGCATGTTCCATTGAAAATGAACAATATGCAATTAGCTGATGTTGAGGCAACAAAATTTTTAGGTCTTTCAATTCAATCAAACCTCAAATGGAATATACATATAACAGAATTAAACACTAAATTAAGTTCATTATGCTATGCATTCAGAATTCTTTCAAATTCTGTCAGCCTTCATGCAGCCCGTTGCGTTTATTTTGCAAATGTGCATTCCCGCGTGAGATATGGCATAATATTCTGGGGAAGCTCATCCTGTAGTATTCAGACGTTCAGATTGCAAAAGAAAATTATTCGAATAATGAAAAAATGCCTTCCACGTGATTCCTGCAAGCCTCTTTTCATTGAGCTGGGAATCCTACCATTGCCTTGTCTATTTTTTTACGAATCTGTAATATTTGTCAAAAATGACCTGCTTAACGGAGGGAACATATTTTCATGCAATAATGATATTTATAATTACAACACACGCCGTAGAAATCACGTGCATCAAGTGTCAGTATCAACAGCTCAGTACAAGAAATCAACATACAATACATGTACGTTACTTTACAACGCATTGCCAGATGACATAAAACAATTAAAGTCGATACACAAATTTAAGTTAAAAGTAAAATCTTTTCTGCTGCAAAACTGTTTCTATACAATTAGAGACTATACTGATCGTGAAAAAGAAAAATAATGTTTAATGTAACAAAACAAAGATATATAATGAATTAGTACTGTTACGCCTGTAACAAGTAATGTACTTCAGCTTCCGGGTCAATGACCCCCATCTCGATCAGGTTTTTGTCCAGTTTCCCTGATCCATTGAGCTGAGATGGCCCCTTGTTTTGCTTCTGGACGTAAATGTAGCTTCACTGTGCGCACGTTTGTTGAGCACTCCTTTTGCTTGTAGTTCATTTACAGTTGAAATTGATTTTCTATAACTCGGGAAAAAACATTTTTCAAATATCTTTATTTTTCTAAAATAATTATTTTCTAAATTCATTTTTTCGTTTTTTTTATTATTATTTTTTTTAAATTCTGGCCCTCAAGAAAATGTGCGCAGATAAATTTCTTTCCCCACACGTCATATACAGTTTTTACTGTTTTTGACAAATAAATAAATAAATAAAATGCCGTGTGATGTTCCATCGTGGCCATAGGGGCTTGAGGCGCAGAGTTTGAAAAATTGCACCATAGACTACGAGAAAGGTGTAAACTTCCCGGCAAAGGAAGCCGCCACGGCCGCCCCCGACATGGAGGCGCATGCGCTCAACGGCACAGGTGCAAGGCGCAGTATGAGGCATTAGAAATAATTCTGAATGCGAAACATAATAATCTACTACCTTACTATTCAATTCATTTATACGAGTATTAGGGAGTTACAGCACGAGGCATGAAGTGACATTCTTACACTGTATTGATCACGTGACCAATGACGTTATAAGGTCGCAAGGAACAACGTTCAGATGACCTTGAGCGTCACCACCCAGATTTCATGCTAACGTGTATTTCCTGCTAACATGTATATACAATTTCGTATACCTACGTATAGGCTATGAGAAAGGAAAAAATCTTCGCAGCGCAAGCGGCCGCATGCCCTCAACCGGTATGGAGGCTCACCTGCTCAACGGCACAGGCGCAAGGTGCAGCAACAGGCTTCCTTTGATTCAGGACGGCTGACTGCATTTGACGTAATTCTGATTGAGAAATATATTGAAAGCCTGGATAATAAATGAGTTGAACAACACCTTGCTGTTCAATTCATTCATTCAGATATTGGGCAGTTGTAGCAAGAGGCATGAAGTAACATTCATAAAGTGTATTGAGGTTTTGTGGGAATGCTGATGGGTTGGTAATGTAAATAGATGATGAAATAATTGTAGTCATCTGGCATTCAGGAATGAAAAACTTGCTTACATGTTTCTTTTAGGATGTGTACGTCTATCGAAGAAAATACGTGTTCGGAAAGATTATTACCATTTCTTTTAGTTTAATATGCAGCAAGATACAAGAATCACTATACCCTGGACATTTGGTGAACATGGTCTCTTTTGGAGGCATCTCTTAAATGCATTTTTTCGGTGTATGATATTCCAAACATTCTCCTTGATCTAGTTAGCTGAAGAGTGTGTAAACACAGAGGAATCGGAGTAACTGGCGTCATCAGACAACGTGGTGTTAAAATTACTTCAGCGCCTTCCCCTTGATTGTACACATTATAGAATGTGAAACAATTTTTCGTTGATAATATTTTGTCAGTCGTTCTTAAGACTTTTGATTATTGGGACATGTCGGACATTTTTATTGTGTACACATAATAAATGGAAATAAGTACTTCTTATTTGAATCAGGTTTGGAGATTGACGATATTTTAGACATTCCTCGAACTTTTTAGTCTATCTACTTCACTGACGTCTGCACTTACCCTTGATCTATAAGCTGAAAAAAAACTTTACGGAAATGAACATTTACTGACATTTCAGAAGGACCGAATGAGTGTCTTCTGCCTGCCTCCCCAGGCGTTGCGTATTATGTTTGGGATTTCTACAAAAATCCTGGATACACTTACGCTTACCTCTTTCAGGTACGTAGTAGAATATTAAACAAATATTGGTGATGTATTAATAATCTGAAATTTACTTTAAAATTGGTTCATGATTTGTGGTATATTTTGAATTACATCTTTGTAACGAATAATTATCAATTCTCATGTTATTAGATGCTGACCATCTTCTATCTCTCTATTGCTACTTCTACCATCGATACTTTGTATATATCGATGATGATTTATATAGCGGCCCTCCTTCAGATTTTGGCCGAAGATATTGCTGCATTAAGAGAGAGGTGTTCAAATGACCAAAGAAATCAGAAAGGAGTTCGTCCTTTAATCATCGACGACTTAGTAGATCCAAATGAAAGGAAAATGGAAACGGAGATGATTGACGTGGTTGATTTTCATCAGAAAATAATTGAATACGTTATTACTAAGAATGTGGTGCTGAATGATATTTTCAGTAAATTACTTTAAATGTGAATGCGTGTTTCAGTGCTGTCTATGAGGTTCAATCTGTCATCTCTGCTCCAGTGCTTGTTCAGTTTGTAGTTTGCATGACAGTAATGTGCATGGCTCTCTACGCTACGGCTGCGGTAAGTGAAAAAGAAGCACTTAATGTGTATAAATATTCAAGAAGGCATGAATTCGAAATTGCATAATGCAGTTAAAACCCGTTTCAATAGTGAAAGTGAGACATTTGAAGTGTTCTAATAAGTACATTGTTGAAACAAGAATCGTATAAATCGTATTCAGTTACTATTTCTGAGTTTAGAAAATTTTCATAATTTTCTTTAACTTGCAACATTGGGTTTACGTATCGAAATTTGAAACATTTTCTAAAGAAAATAACTTTCAGAAATACGTTCTTTCGAAATCAGAAATTTCATTATTACATATTTCTTTCAAGTTAACGAGATACTTCCCACGGAAAGTGGTCGCCGAAAATATCGCTTTATCATTAATTTTTAACTAATGTAATAAAAATACTCAAAAACTTTTTAAAGAGTTTGAAAAATCCCAAACAAAAACCTGAAACAAAATTGAAGCATTTTGTTGATAGAAAATGAAACGCATATATTGTATTAATTAGCACCGGTTCATCTTTTAGAACGATTCGAAGTCTTATATTTGATGATTTTCTCAAATCACTAAAGAGGGAAATTTTTGAGATTTTTCTTAATTTTTCATTATTTTTTGAAAAAATAATATTGAAATGTAGTCCTATAATGCAATGTTATATTTTCTTTTATTAACCAATTCTTTTTGATGTCGAATTATTTTTGTTTTACTATTTTCATCTTTTTAAATTTTTTTTTAAGTTGTGAACCAAAAACACTGGTCTGTGACCAAACATCTGCGTAGGGTTTATTGACTAAACTTCTGATTGACATTTGACAGATATCTCTTGGCGTGCTGAAAGCGATAATTACTTCAATTTTTCTCCATCACAAATAATTTTGGTTTGCAAATGAGGGAATTGTAGTTCACGGGTAAACCAGCACATTAACAGTAATTAACACATTAACCGTAATACTATATTTGTTTTCAGAGGAATTACACGAAAACTATTCATATTTTCGAAAAATTGAACAGGAACTTATTAAAGATCCATGTTTACAGAACAGATTTCATTTAAGAAAAAAATGTCCTTCTTCAATATTATATTTGTAAGAAGACGCCCAAAATCAATTGATTTTCGGAATTTTCAAACATTCTGGGATTTCAAGAAATATGACACCAGTACCACTCTCTTAAGCGCCCTTTACGCTATCCGAAGACTAAGTTTAATAAAAAAATAAGTGCCACATTTGAGAAAACTTTGAAAATGTTTTTGAGGCTTCATGTTCAATACCCTCAAAATCAAAAATATCCGTTTAAACTTCCAAAGCCTCGAGATCATTCTGACCAATTGGGAAATATCAATTTTGAAGAAAATCGGCTGAACGATCTAGGCGTTATTGTTGACCACTGAGGATAGACAGACGGGCAGATATACCTTTTGCCGTCAATCGGTTTTTCAATATCAAGGACCCACAAAACATGGATTCTGGCGACATAACGTGTTAGAGGATTTTCTTTCTCTATTTAGCAACAGGATTTTTTCACTTTCTCGATACCGGAGCCCGGCAATAAGAGTTTTTCTTCCAAAAATTCGCTGTTTTCCGGTCCAGATTACATAACTTTCTCTTTTGCGAGGTGCCGTAGTAACGGCGAGAAAATCAAAAGGTTTCACGAGCAAGGTTTATAGGAGATAAAGATGATCAAAATGTATTATTTGAGTTTAAGGGTACAATAAAAAATTCAGTCTATAGGTCTTTACAATTTTTCTTGCTCTTCAAAATCGAGTTCATATTTGACTCTGCTTTGCTACCGAAGAAAAAAACCTGTACGTGATAGGAAAAAAAACGGTTTCATTTTTTGGTTTCGCACTCCTAGAAATGCTCACATCATTTGAAACATAATATACAGTTTGGCGAAAAAAAATTGCAGACGTGTGTAAATCATTCACAAGTTATTGGATACTTTGATGAAATATGATGAAATATAGTTTAACTTGGATATGATTTTTTATTTGAAAAATTTTCAATAAAATTCCACATCTTTTACAGAATTCCGGAGGAGATAATGCAGAAACCACGAAATATGGTGAATATCTTTTCACCATAATGATTCAACTATTTCTCTACTGTTGGTACGGAGCAGGGGCGGGATTTCGGATCTTTTATTGGGGGGGCAAAATCGGCGCTATTATAAATATCAAAATATTCGTTTACATGCTTTAAGTTAATTAATTGTGCTGCAATTATACACATTGCTTTCAATTTTGTTAATTATTATTGAATGTTATTAATTATATTATTTGCACACAGCGGTGAGATTCCGCATTGTTACTTGAACGGTCCGAACTGTTAATTCAACGATACATTTTTACTTTCCCGTATACGTACGTATACACGGAGTGATATACATAATATAGGGAAAGTTATGTAATGCTGCGCGAAAAAATGGCCAATTTTCGGCGGAAAATATTAATTGCCGGGCCGTGAAAAGGAACTAGTGATGCTACAGAATGGCACAGAATTTCCCTTATTAGTTTTCGATTTCCATGGGTCGTCGCTAGCTATTCGGATTTGCCACATACTCTTGCCAGCTACCATCTATCACCGCCAAAAGTACATTTTTTTTTGATTTTCTTAATTTTTTTCGGTTTCCTATTGGTAGAACAAAAATATTAATTTTAGAATATTAAAGAACACAAAAACTTGGTCATAAATGGCAATTTTCTTTTAAAAATTATGTGCCGTTTAAGAGAAAATGGCGTTTTAGCGCTACTAAAATTGCTAAATTTGAAGCTCATTTTCGCAGACAATTTTTGTGTTTTCAAAATACTTTATTTGAAGTTATTTGAAGCACTTACACTCACAAATATAATAATGTTTACAAATTGCTGGTAATGTGCATATTAAAGATGTGAGAGATCTTTCAAGAAAATAACAATTATGTAATTTTGGAAAAAAAACAACTCAAAATAAACTTTACGCCATACTAGTGTAATTAGCACTATCCGTGACAAAAGTTTCAAGAAAAAATTTGCAGCCATATATGAGAAAATGACGTTTGAGCGTTTCTGAAAATGCGAAATTTTGAGCTACTTTCACAGAAAACGGTTGTGTTTTCGAGAAACTTTACTTGACATTATTTAAAGCACATGTAATTGTAAATATAATAATGTGAAAAAATCGCCGCTAATGTAAATAATATCTACGTGAAAAACAAGTGAAAAAATTACATTTTTGTAATTTTTGGAAAAAACCAACCTATTGACCAATATGGCTTTTATGTCATCTGATAGAGTATATTTACCACTATCCCTGCCAGAAGTTAAAAGAAAAAAATTGGGGCCGTTTTTGAGAAAATCTTGTTTTTGTAAATTTTTAAAAGTGCACATATTGCAGGCACTATTGCACGAAAACTACTAAAATTTTGAAAAACATTTACATGACCTTAATGAAAGAACTCAATATGCAGAACAAATTTTATTTGAAGAAAAAATCTCTATCTTCAATTTTATAGTAGGAGAAAGACGGCGAAAAACAATTCAAACTTTCACAATTTTGGAAAATTCAGAGTTATTCGTGAGAATCGGACCTATTCCATGTTAATAAGTGTATTTTACTCTATTCATACAAGAAATTTAAAGAAAAAAAATTGGAGCCGTTTTTGAGAAAATTTTGAAAATCCCCGAGGGCTTCATATAAAGTACCTCCAAATTTTGAAGAATCGTTTTCAAAATCTCAAAGCTTCGACTAGAATCAGATCGACCAGGGAATATACATTTTGGAAGAAATCGTACGTATGGTTTAGGGGCTAGCAGTGTTCACAGACGGACAGACGGACGGAGTACAAAATTATTTATTGTGGTACAAAATTAGTAGACAAATAGAAGATAATAATTGGCCAGTTGCATTTGAATTTGTGACTAGTGTGGGTGGCTTGACAGGCACTTTTGTTTCATGCCACATGCAATTTTTTCTGTTTTTCGATTGCATTATCTCCGTTGAGAGACCAGATAAATTTTTGAAACAAATACTCCTGAAAGGTCCCTATAGCAGCAAACAGCTGTATACATTTCAACTTCGAAGTGTGACTCCAAGGGGATTTAAAAAATTCGTCAATATGTGCAAAAAGTGTATCTTTTGCAACCGTTTTTTAATTGTTTGTAGGTGAGTTCAAAATTTTTAATTAGAGCTCTGCAATCAGGCGAAAACAACCGCTCGAGACTCTCGGGCTCCGCGCCGACGCTCGGCGAAGGGTGGGGGACCTTGCTTGGGGGGGGAAGAGATAGCTGTTTAACGGACATTTCGACCGGCCGCCTTGCTGCTCCTGCCGAGACGCGGGAGTCGCCGAGCGCCCGGGCGCTCGAGCGCTCGAGCGTCTCGAGCGCCTCGAGCGCTCGAGCGCTCGGCCGCTCGGCCAAGCGCCGGACTGCACAGTAGCTTCGCCCCTCAATGCATGTACGGGATATAAAGTCGCCGCATGTAGTGATCGCAACACTTTCAATTCATTGTAATCGAAAGAAAATACAATTTCAATTAAACGATTAATTTGTTGAAAAGTAACAATTTATCGATTGACTGGAAATAATTTTATAGAAACAAACAATACATTTTTTGAAAGAATTAAGGCAAACAAAGACTCTGAAAATAAATTTTTATTGTTTTTCTATATTTATAGTGCTTGAGGGAAGATAATTCGTTGCGTACCAATTGTAATGTCATTGAAGTTTCTTACAAACCCGAATATAAGGCATCTTTATTAAATAGAATGAATATTTGGTCATAATTTCACGAGTATATAAGAAAAAAGCATATGCTAAACAAAAATGAGGTGGGTACTATTTTCCTTGCATCAAAACGTCTTGTCATTGGACGTAGTAATTTATTGTGAAATAGTTTATGTAAGCCGACATGGCCTTTGTATTTGTCGACTCAGTCGGCGGCCAAACAACAGCGGTCACGGCACATCAGCCTATTCAACTCAATAATTCAAAATACATTATTTACTATTATATACACACGTTTAACATTTTAAATTCGTCAAAAGTATGTATACATGAAATGATGCATATAAAGTTTTATATGTACGAGTACAATGTTTTTCAATTATTCCATTATTTTTCGTTTCAATACAAGATAAGCGATTAATTGTAATTAAAAAATCGTAAAAGCTGAATTTGTGAATCATTGACTTCTGTGGAGTAGTATTGAAGCTCCAGGAGACCCCCTTCCTTTGGGTGAACTACTGAGAACAGCGTGGCAGGAAGCGATAACAAAGGTTGTGCGAGGTGACTCGGTGGCTCCCACGCAGCGCGCCATCGCCGTTGCGACGAAATTTCCAGGAAAGGACAGGAAGCAGTTGAAAGAGAAGGGTCGAGATATGTGCACAAAGCTTTCCTCGAAAGATATTGAGAAGCTCGCAAGATTATAAATAAAACTAAAAGTACAATGAGCTCAAAATAATGCTGAGATGACTGAGGCACCCCGCACGCCTACTGCCGGGTTAAGAAACCAAGACCTGCGTTTCAGATGCCTGAAAATTACAACAACACCAACAACAAAATATTTGGAAAAAGACGGCAAAAATACAAAATTGGAAGGGAAAGGTACTAATATATTTCATAGCACTTGCATCTAAATTTAGCAGAGCATTTGTATTTGCTCCATATTGCACCATATAAAATGAAGGAAAATTAATAATTTTATGTTCATTAGAATAAAATCGGCAATTTCCGAAGCATCCGATACCTAGTCATTACAAAGAACGGAATTTATCTCTAAAACTTTTGAGTGCCTTTTCTTTGAAGTCACAGGCAGAACTGCAATAGATCCACTTGAGGTTCTCCCGTGCGTCCGAGGAGTCGATTTTTAAAGCTTTTTATTATTTTTTATACAATTTATTAAAATTATTTATTAAAATTATTTATTACAATTTATTAAAATTATTTTATTAAAATTTATTATTTGAAAATTAATATTAAAATTCCTCTATATTTTAAATTTTGAAAAAACGAAATTATTGGTCATTTATTTAAAAAACCATTCAATACTCCTTCCTTTTCCTGAAACGTGCCATTAGATATTTACTCCGACGTGTCGGCCGATTGTTACGTGGCGCAGTTCGCCTGAACGGGGTCCGCCGGTTGTCGAGTCTCGTCGGTTGGAGGCCGAGTCTCGGTCGGGCGCCGGCTCCCGGGAGTCCGCAACCGGCTGCGAAGGACAGTCGAGCGCGTGGTCTCGAGAGAAGAGAGGCGAGCGAGCGCTGGTCGGTAAAAATCGCGGAGAATGCAGACCTCTATTTTTAATTGTGGTACAAAATTAGTACATAATTAGTAAACAACAATAGGTTAGGTGATTTTGAATTTCTGAAAAGTGGGGGTTGTAGGTTGACATCAAGCTAGCACCCCCACTTTTGAATGTCGTTTTTTATTGGTTTATAGTTGTGTACAACATTTTTTATTTTGGTACAAAATTTGTACATAATTAGTTTAAAATTATAGGCTAGTTAATTTTGAATTTCTGACAAGTGGGGGTTGCAGCTTGACGGAGGTCCGGCTGTTGCCGATTAGGCAATGCCGACGGCCCTTTGCTCTCGACTCGTCTTTTTGATGAACCCTGATTTACACTGTAGTACAAAAGGCGTTTAATAAAAGTAAATATATTCCATTTTAATAAACGAAAATATATTTAGCGAGAGAACAAATGGCCATCTAACAAGTCGCCGTACTATTCAGCCCATTTACTAAGTTAATGTGCACGAATAAAGTTACAGGAAGTAAATCGATTCAAGCGAAAACAATGTTATCAGAATATTATCGGAAATATTATGTTGGTATTGTCTTGGCCCAATTCACGTTTCATTCGAAAGAGAAATATACAAAAATAAGTGACTTCGACCCACTTCTAGACAAAAACCTGTAATATACGACGGTAGTTCTTAGCGATCTCGCACCGAAGGATCGCGGGTTCGACTCCCGCCTTGGGCATGGCTGCATTTCTATTCGTCCTTTCACCCCCTATCATCACCATATCATTTCCTCTTCACAGTTACCATGACGTCACAACAAATAACAAAACAACAAAAAACAGACATGCAATTCCATGAAATTCTGCGGTCTAGTTATTAGAATCGAATAAAGATACATAATTATTAATGTCAAATTTTGTGTGATGGTACACTTAAACTTTACACATTAATATATTTTTTGTCAAAACATATGTAAAAATTTTGCTTTCACTATTTTGTTCTTGTTTCTGAATAAAATAATTACATGTAGCAATTTTTCACATGTTAAGTATAAAATTGAATATTGAAATTAAATTATTTGAGGAAAGTGACAATCAAATAATTTTCTTTACAAATAATGATCAGTGTTAAGTATTAGAATTAAATGATTGAAGTATTTGAATTGTAATTAAAATTTACAGTTTTAATTACATACAAATTGCGCGCATTGAAGTACATAAATATTAGCTATGCAATGTTAAATCGACGAGATAAAAACATTCGACATTCTGGAAAGTGGACAAAACTGTCAGTTTGCCGAACTTTACCATGCACGAACTTTAACTATTCATAGCAATAACAAACCTTTTTTCAAATTATCGTAATAAAAGTTGCTCTGTTGTCCAAAAAAGAACCAAAAAACTTTTTTGTTATAAAAACCTTTTTGTTGTAATAATATAACCGACATTAGATTAAAACAACAGATTCCCACTTATAATAACAGAGAAGAGAAGTTATTATCAGTGGCCTAGCGTGATCATTTTTCCTGCGTAGGCTGCAAAGCAGATTAACGTATTATTTGACACTCCTCTGTCGTCATTAATGAAGAGATGTTATTCTCTGGATTACCCAGGGGATACTAGAATAACGTGAGTCAATGGCCACCGAAGTTTGCTATTTTGCTATAACTTCTAGGAGAACAAAGTATCTATGAGATTGTCGTCTGGTAAAGTCACATTTCCTTCAGTAAACAATAACACTTGTATTATTCATCAGCTATTGATTAAATTCTAATTTGAAATAAACGCGATGAACTAACATTAATTTCTCACCTGTCAGATACAAGAGCTGAAATCTTCTTACTTTCTTGATCTGGCTCGTTTCACTATAATAAAAGCTCGTGCGTTCGCCAGTACTGCAAGAACTCAACTGAGCTCTTATTCTTATGACGTCGCAGAGATGTCGTCGTCACCTATACCGAAAGCCCTCTGACTGAGGACTAGGACAGTGGTCCGCATTCATGTTGGACAAACATTTATTTCACAGCCCGCAAAAACCATTTAAAAATGAGAGAACCCAATGGGTGGACAACAGGCTTATTATAATTAACGACTGATTTATTTTGCTCTCTTTTGTCCCTGTCACTCACAGCTGTCGTTAAGACATTTTTAATTTTATTATTAATAATAGAGTATTTATTTTGGTCTATAAGAAAAATACTAAGAATCAACTTTCCACGCCATTTACAAGACATTTCTCTTCACAAGTGTGAATTAAACGAATTACGTGTGAATAGTACCGATTATAATGAATCGTAGCGCAAGCCGCCCACTGTTTCCTGACACCTCTTTCAGCGCCTCTGAGGTTGGTCATTCCGATAAGCTGGGCTGATTTATGTGGTGTGTTTGTGTGAGTGAGTGTCGTGGCGTGAGAAAGCCCGCCACTGACCCCACTGATCTACAGTGCCGAAAGGACACGTACTGTGGATGCGTTGAGGGCTCCGAAAGAGCAGAGACTTCGTTCTCTCTTTCGCGTAAGTTCGAATCTGAGTAGGAAGTACAAGATGTCAAACCTACCATGATTTTACGCATGAAACTTTAATTTCTAAGTAAATATCATTTAAAAGTAAAATTTAATTGAAGAATGTTTTTTTTAATACGGGATATTCACAGTAACGCTGAACATTATCCCGCGCGTTTTATAATATTGAACTAAAGTTTGCCAATTTATTTAAGCAGTATGGTATTATCTTAGCTTAATAAAATTATTATTCCCTTAATTGTTATTAATATTCTTCTGAAAATACAGAAAAAAGTAAATATTTTTTACATAAACTTGAATGCAATGTCTGAAAATATTTTTAAAAATATGTCCCAACATTGGGGGGGCAGCTGCCCCCCCTTGCCCCCCCCTCCCGAATCCCGCCTCTGGTACGGAGACAGAGTAACTCAGCGAGTACGTTTTCCGTTCCTTTAAACTTGAGATGGGGTAAAATACAGTAGTGAACTATATTTTATAAAATGCTGTAGCATTTTATGTAGCTGCAATTCCGCAACTGAATTTTCATGGTAAAGGAGATGATAGATTGTATCCAGACGGTAGCAGATTTTCCACAACAGACATCCTCCTCTGACTGAATAATTCCAGAAGTTGGCTGCTCTGACTGGTCGTTTTCCACCTGTTTCAGGCGGTTACCGACGACGTCCCTTACATGAAACAAGTTAAGGAACGCGCTCTATCCCGGATTCTTTCCATGTCCTATCTCCACGCCTATTGCAATGGCCCAACAATCCAGTCACATTCCCAGTATAACATCACAATCTTCTGCCCATTATTTGTTCTCGGTCGACTGCCTGCCTACCACTTCTTTGGGAAAAAACGAGCTGCTTCTCCCCAATACTTACAATTGCATTCGTCGTATTTAAGGATTATTAATTTTTAAAACATTGCTTGCACTGCAGTAAATTATTCAGTTCACAAGAAACTACAATTTCCCATGAATCTACTATGCGTAGATTAGGAAGGCTTTATCTGATTCACTTCCATCTCTTAAGCTTTTTTCGTTTATTTCAGACCTCTGCCTATTTTACCTGGTTACAAGGCGATCTCCACTCAAAGAAACTACATTATAACATATGCCCATACTATGCGTAGATTAGGGAGACTTGATCTGATTCATTTCCATCTCTTAAGCTTTATAACACACGTCCATACGTCTCGTAATCGTGAAAGACTCCGATCGGGAGAGGTGGACGGGGCATCCACTGATGTCACTGAAGTGCTTGTGACCGGGAGATCCTAGGTTCGAGAGCCGACGGTGGCAGGAATTTCAACACTAACCAGATAGCTAGGTCGAGTTCTGTCGTTGTCTAGAGGATAATTCTATCGACCGGCTGCTCTGATCGGTAGTTTTCTGTGGTTTCTCTGACCAGTATCACACGAATGTCGGAGCAGTGCCCTCAGAAACAGGCTACGGAATCCGCGCGATCTTTTCTTCCCATTCCTTGACCTATCCTCACGCCTTACATACTCTTACATGCATTACACTACCACGCATGCTGGCAAAACTATCGGGAGCTTAGAGCTTATCCCGACTACGGGTGTGTGTGCCCTGCTGAAGGAGATGCCTGGTTAAGGAAAACCCCGCTAACCGACGGTAGGTTGGCGCCGGATATCGTCATCCAGCGGGGGA
This sequence comes from Acheta domesticus, assembly GCA_031308135.1. Lineage (NCBI taxonomy): Eukaryota > Metazoa > Arthropoda > Insecta > Orthoptera > Gryllidae > Acheta > Acheta domesticus. Next base: position 204,630,678 of record JAHLJT010009436.1, on the reverse strand, counting down.
CGACCACCTATAGGGTGTAAAACATGCACTGCACTTACGGGACTAATGACCTTAGTAGTTAGTGTACCCTGAATCACTAGAAATCAATTAAACAGTCATTGAAAGTCTCCGCCATGCTGAAGAGACAGCGAAAAGAAAGTTGAGCAAGTATTGCTACAAAAAATACTTCCTTGTATTACAGTGAAAACGACTAAACGACTGCCTCGATTAAGCAGTCACCTCTAATAACGACCATTTTATCGTGGAACCGATTGATTTTTTAATAAGATTCGTGTAAAAATGTTCTCATTTCAGGGGCCACTTCGCCCCACAAGTAGTGGCCAGGCACATTTCGTAGATTGACCTCTATTAATCTATCATCTCTAGCGATTTGAACTGTGATAGAATGAAATGCGGAATAGCGAGGGATATAGTGTTTACAATACCTTCCTTCGACGGGATGCGATGTCGAGATTTCTTGTAACAGTTATATAGAAAATAGTTCTTCTGGCACGGGTTTAATGTTTAATGATTTTAATAAGTATCTCTATGAAACAACAACGGTTTGCTTCGCTTGTACCGGAGCTCATGAAATTTACTAACTTCTTCGCCCCATCTGTGGGAAATTGTTGAAAGTTGGTGAAGCGAGAAACCGATCTGTTGACGATCGCGCATGTGAAATCAGAGCCATTTGAGAACTATTTTGCAGGACAGTCTTGCCCACGTAACTCCATTTTGGAGTCTAGTTTGCCAAACCGAACTCCCTCCTACAAAACAACAACAAAACCTAACGTATTTCCCCTAAAATGTGAAAATCTGTAATTGCAACATGACACTACTTTCCCTCTACATCTTCCTTATATTCTACGTAAAGAGAAAGCCAAAAATGAATCTTGGCTAGTAGTCTAATACACCACCACAAACGGAGATAACACAAACTGCTTGCGACGTTTCTCCGTGTTGGCATGGGCGACTTGTGTTGCAGCACGAAGAGGTGGCCCTGTCTGCGTACGGGTGCGGGTGGGCGAGCGGCTCGCAGCACTTCAAGAAGGGCGTGCTGCTGGTCCTTCTGCGCGCGCAGAAGACCCTGGCCTTCCGCGGGGGCGTCTTCTACGACCTCTCGCGCAACACTTTCTTATACGTGCGTATCTGCAAGGGATTAGCGCATACAGCATTCAAAACTCAAGGGTTGTGTCGGCAAAACTCTTTCGATTGTAATCGATTAAGTATGATCGTAAAAACAATCAATTTCGATTATTTAATTGAAAAGAAACCATTCATCGATTAATCGAAATAACCAATCTGTAGGATGACAAAATCCTCTGTAAATTTCTAGCATAATTATCTGTGGATTTTTAAGCTAAAAATATTGAATCATAATTGAGGCACATTTTCCTAAATTTAGCTTTCTGTAGTGTTTACATATAACTCAATTATTCGGAAACTTGGTAAAACTCTCTTTTATCTGACTTTTTCCTGGATTTTTTACACTTGAAATTGTAGACCATCAACTGAAACTCACACTCGCAGCTGTGAAACAGAAATAAAACAATGTATGGAAATAAAACAATGGAATTCGTCCAGAGCACTATTTCAAAAAAATCGCTGAGAGCGAGACAATCCAAGTGTAATGAAATGAAGGAGGTATTCAAAGTCTGGAACAATGCAAACACTGTCCACTGTGAACACAGAGTCAAACACAAATAGTAAACACATATTTTCTGAAAATGTAATTGAAATGTTTTACATTTACCAAGATCTGTATATGTATGTAGAAGCTGGCTAAGGCTGCTATCCACATTAAGTTACCACATAATTCAACACATAGTGTAATTGTAATAATTGATTTTTTTGTAAACAAACACAAGATTCAAATGACTGCTTCACATTGCGTTACCGTACACTCACTACTCTTTGCATTTAAAAATACTCGATCTTCGAACTCAAAAATTCGCTCTTCGCTTCTCTCTCTATAACCTCACTCTTAACCGCATTCTTCGCACGCATGCAAATCAATTGCAATTCGCAAAACATAACGACCAAAAACAACTAGTACTTTGATTTAAACTTTCAGTCCGTAGATACTTGGTCAGCTGTGACGCTGTCATCCAATCGGGAACTTGAACGTCACCATAATGATGTCACTATAGTGATGTTCAAGCTCCCAATTGGATGACAGCGTCGCAGCTGACCAAGTATCTACGGACTTAAAGTTTAAATGAAAGTGTCTATGGACCTAATGTTAAATCGAAGTAGAGTGGGCCTTGAATAAATGACGTTTAATGAACAAATGACGGCTGGTAAGGGTCCATTCTATTAATTTTAATATATTATTAAAATTTTGTGTTTTTACAAAAAACTGTTAATAAGGAGAAGGGATAACACACCTTAGGCCTATTACCTATCATTTAAAGAAAAAAATTACAAACTTAGGTTGACCATAAAGCCGTTTCTAAACGCAAGCCCTTGGTGCTGTAAAAAAAACGTAGTATTTATTATTGTTTTCCCACTAGGAAATATTAAACATTGGTATGGTTTATCTTCCAAGCATTTTCTATCTTTTGAATCAACGAAAATGAACTTTTGAAATTCCTTCTTGGAATTTACAATATCAATTACTTCTTTGAATATTTTTTGCCTATTTTATGTTTCAGATTGTGAACGCCTCTTACTCATTCTTCAATCTTCTTAGAACTGCTCAGGGTTAGAAGATGGAACGATACTTCTAAAATAATCGTCTATTATATAGAAGTGAAGTTATTTACATTGGTATGCGCCTCAAAAATAGTACCACGGGAGTGATTACTCCCAAATTTGGCACAAGATCTTTGAATAATCAAGAATCAAACGTAGGTTAGTTGTCATACAGAATGTTACTACAAAATATGCTTTTCAAAAAATTGCAAATTTACATTGGAGTATACACAGTATATATGGTAGCTCACCCGTAGTAAAATTCAAACTATCAAACATGTGAACCTAGAGTAGAGAACTAACTGTCTACGTGTTGCTCTGAGTTATTTAGTAGAGGAATAAAGCGTAATGTTAGAATTAATTATTGCATATTATTACCAGGGATATTTGATGTATTTCTTATTTATTTGGTCAACAAAACAGTAGAAACTGTATATGACATATGGGGAAGAAGATTATCTGCGCACATTTTGTTGAGGTCCAGAATAAAAACAAATAAAAAAACGCGAGATTAGCAACATTTGAAAAGCTAGACATTTTCGTTCCCGAATTATAGAAAACATAATTGCAACGGTAAACGAACTGAAGATGTGATTTTTTTCCATTGCTAACAAAATAGTAACACCCTCAGTTCTACTCCTACCACTAAAAACAAAAGGAGTGCTCAACAAAATGCGCACATAGTGAAGCTACATTTACGTTCAAAAGCAAAACAAGGGGCCATCTCAGCATTTGCTCAATGGATCAGGGAAATTGGACAAAAACCTGATCGAGATGGGATGAAGCTAGATTGGTGCAATCGATTGGTGACAGCATCAGGGCCACCGAAGTCAAGATCCCCCAGAACAAATCCTTGCCATCACTCAATGAAAGTGCGCTTCCTGTTCAGAAATGTGTTAAAGGTATAAAAGTGTAATAAATTACTCATCATCAGAATAATGTTTTAAGATTATTCTTTATTATTGTTGCAATTGAATATGAAAAACATTTCAAGAAACAACAGCAACAACAATAACACAGAATACTCTGAAGGACCAGTGGTTGAGCGAGGGGGTTCTACAGCGCGTCCGCCGCGCGCCTCTTAGTTTGTACAATCAACTATGCTACTCGTTCGATATTGCCTCCAGCTCTGCTAAGTGCAGTCAGCTGTGCTACTCGTCCGTCATTGCAGTCAGCTGTGCTATGTACAGTCACCTGTGCTACTCGTCCGGCATTGCAGTCAGCTGTGCTACGTACAGTCAGCTGTGCTACTGATCCGACATTGCAGTCAGCTGTGCTATGTATAGTCAGCTGTGCTACTCGTCCGACATTGGAGTCAGCTGTGCTACTTGTCTGATAACTAGCTCGGTTTCAGGCATCGTCTAACTATCCGTCATTACTAAAAAAACTGTAAATGATATTGAAACATCTGCTGAAGAAGTTAAAAAATCCAAAATAGAGGCAAATGTAAAAATTAATATGGGAAATCTCGGGTTCAACTAGGATAATATTTGTAATAATTTAGAAGATGATAACAATCAACCAGAAGGTCTGGAAAATGAAGTTACTAACCAAAATGAATTTGGAAGAGATTGAACCATCATACTCAAGAAGAGAATTTAAATAGATGCATGCAGAGCAACATGTTTGCTGTCGAACTCCGGGCACATTTGTAGTGACGAAGAGATCAGACTGATCAGTCATCAAGAAAAGAGATGAATGAAGAGGTGCCCGGAAAGGGACATGAAAATCCTGGGTGCGAATTTGACTCTCTTGGTGAGGACGGGGTAATATGAATTATATCATCTTTTGACAGTCGTCATCCAAAGTGTTAAAAGCAGATAATAAAGATCACTAATTCCCATATATAATAGTAGGACAACACTATTTGAAGAACAGTGAGTACAGAGGAAAGAGTCATTTGATATAAGACAAGTTATTAGATCTGTTGAAGTTATTGTTTCAACGTAATTGTATTTTATTAATATAAAATGAATGAAATTCATTTTATAATAACGTCGTTAGAGGTGATTCTGCATATCTGGTTAGATAGGTACTGCCGTGCACTGTGTTGAGCTGAAGCTGGATAATAAAGTGATCTGATTACATACTGCATTATAAACTGATCTGGTAGTTTGTGCTCTCCACACAAATGAATTGTCATTGATACATTTAATTACACCCTTTAGATGGCGAAACACCGTTCAACTACAAATGGACAGGAGTAATAGGTTAGATAATTGAAACTGCTACATAATTGGAGATGGATCAATCAATTCCTGTACTTCAGCTGGGAACCTCTTACCCCATCGCTTCCTAGAACAATAAAAGCTCTTTTGATTGCTCGAGATAGAGACTTTAGAAGCACCCCCATCATAAGTTCAGGAAAAGTTTCTTGAATAACTTCTTCTTGAAATTGGAAAAATAAACAAATTATTTGTTTTAAATCCCATAATTGCACAATGCATCAATCTACAAATAGTTAAAATAGGTGAGTACAGTATTGTTCGACATTGGATTCAATTATCGAATTGTTAAATTATATTGCTAAAGAACGAAAATGCAAACAAAAGTAGAAGTAAAAGAAAAGCGTTTATTAATTATAATATCAATTGCACCGAAGAAAGAAGAAAAACGTTTAAAGACCATTCTCCCAATATTCAAATGCTACACCTCTGAGAATAACATTACAAAAAACAATATCTTTAGTACAAAATAGCTATACTTTCAGAAACTGATACGACCTTCTTACGTTTTTTATTCGCAAAATGAGAAGTGGGTACGGTCATTAGATAACGTAAATAGAAGTTAAAATTCACATCAGAACGTTAATTTATGGGAAGTGTATTCCTCAGGTTGTGTCGCACATTTAAGTAATTTTTTGTTGGTAATACACACCATTTCCCAATTATTCACGTGAACTAAATTGTGACTTCTGATGAAAAATACACATAATATTTCGTAAAAGTTCAAGAAGAGTATATTTTTAATATACTAAAAATGTATTTGAAGGTTTATTATTCAATCTTTTATTAAGTAGGCTGCCTAGGAGGCTTATGGTTACCACCTGGCAATCAATCAAATGTAGACCAATAAATATTATTATTAAGTAAAAACTATTGAGTTTAAGACACAAGCTTTGTATTGGTTTTCTTCAGAGATCAACGAGGTAAAGGGAAACCTGTAGGTCAAAACGTAAGTAAAATGTGGCACTTCATACGTGTTTGCTGCCTCCTTGGTGACGTGTTGTTAAGAAACCATTTAGGAGAATCAGGACACCTTTAAAATATTGTACCATAAGCAATCCTTGTACCCGAGATCATGTCAAGAAACGTCCATCTCCGGTCAGTAAAAAATGTGCATAACATAGCACACACGACAAATGATATCTGGAAGTACTTGTATGGAAAAATGAAAACCAAGTGGAGCGAAGATTGGAAAATTTATAAGGCTAGTAGTATTCTTAAGAAGATAAAAAACTTCTACAACTTGCAAACTTCAAAAAAATTGTGCCGCAAAGATCAAGTTCCAATCACCAGAATTAGATCAGAACACACGAGGCTTACTCACCTCTACCTCATAAACCAGAATACTCCCCCAATTTGTAATATATGTAATGAACAAATAACAATAATACATATTATTCAGGAATATCCTATGTACAATCAATCCCGCCAAACAATCTTCCAGAACTTTAATTCTGATGCTTTACTTTATTCAACCTCCCTACAAAAAAAAATTTTAAAATTTTGCAAATCAATTAATGTCGAACTGTAAAACAAACTGTAATATTGTTTTTAAGCATACGTACTGTGTAAATTATCACATGTAGTAAAATATTTCCAACCCCTGGTGTAATATAAACTGTAATGTCTCACTATTCACTGAACAAAAATGTATAATTGAAGGGAAAAAAAATGTAACCATGCTATGTAAACTTACAGAACCTTGTAAACTTAATGTATGTACCTTATTGTAAAATTACAGAATAGTCGCTAATAACCTCGCAGTTGATGCGACTATAAATAAATAAATAAGAAACGTCTATCAGAGATGGAGCTTGTACTAACAATTTTTTTAAAAAATTAACGAGGTTCAATTATTCAAGAAGGTCTATTACGTTGTTCTTTGACTTACTTTATAAAGGAAGTAATCATGAAAAAGATACCCTTCCTTACAGCAGTAGACTTCAATTAAACATTTCTTCAAATTTTCATTCTCGGTTCATTTAATGAACATTCAGAATGTGAAACAAGTAAGCAAAAAGACCTTGGAATACTATGCAGGTGTTCCTTAAAGCAGCTCTCAAATAAATAATTCATCACTCATGATTTATACACTATTGGTAGCATATTTTATCATTTGACGTAGAACTCACAGAAAAAAGGAAGCACGTAAGTACCTTTCCCCACACTGACTTTGTAGAGCTGATAGATCTCAATACTATTTGCTTCAAGACTATTTGCATAGAAATGCCAACTGGAGTGACATTACTTTGTGGAATTATCAAGTATGACGGAATTGGTGAGTACCCTCTTTTCCCAGCTTGTAACTCAAAACTTCCTATAGTATGTAGTTTAAACATCTAAATTTACGCTTCTTCATCTTAACCCGGAAGTGGTAACGCGGGGGTCTGTGGGACCCCCACGAGCGTTTCTTTCCGCTTCTTGTATTTCCCACGTTGGCTACCCTGACCATTGCTTCAGTACCTTTCTGTTTTTGTATCACGAATCATGATATTTATTGTGCTCTCAGTTTGCAAATTTCATGAGTTTTATCCGAGTAACAAGCTGATGTTTTGTTTGTGGTGCCCAGCGATCCCCGCGTTACGTTCTACGTTAGCAAAGATGTCTTCAGTCTCGTACATGCTATTAGTTTGGCAACGTATCGCATGCTGTATTTTCACGTTAGGATTCCCCTGCAAAGTTAATACTGAAGTACTACGAACATTTTAGGTCACTTTATGTGATAAAAAAGGATTTGAAAAATTCGCCCAATTTTGCTGAAAGCGTGAACAGAATATCGTTACTCACCGCCCTGGAAAAATCAGTCTGGACGCAATTCCAAAAGACCAGGATAATGTTTTCTTTGTTTATTGATTTGGATATGATTGAGAGAATTACAGAATCCACCAATATCAAAATTTAAATGGATTTAGAGAAGAATAAAAATGATCGCAGCACCTATAAGACCGACAAAGCGGAAATAAAGGCAGTAATTGGGATACGTATTTTGGCTGGATCTGCAAAAAAAGGGCATCAAAACCTTGCTGAATTGTGGAATGTGGATAATATGAGTATTGAAATTTTCCATTGTGCTTTGAATTTGAAAAGATTTCAATTTGTGCTACGAAACATGGGCTTGTATGTGACAACACGCGCAGACTGGTAGAAAAGTTAACTCCAATTATTAGATGCTTTCCTCGCAGACTTGTTTAGCATGTAAATTCTTAATAAATTGTTTAATTATACTCAAAACATTGTTCACAATATAAGAATAATATTATATTAATTCATTTTTTAATAATTTAGCATATATCATGAAAAGAGTATGGGGGTCTGGAGACACCCCACGTTACCACTTTTGTTTCAAAAAGTCACGTTACCATTGCCGGGTTATGGAATGGAATACCTTATTGAATTTTATTTATTCGAAAGAAGAATATTCATTTCGTCATTCGTATTTTTGTAGGATCAGATATTAATAGAAACAAAACTATTGATTATAGAATCTGCAGGACACATATATAATCCTAAAAGCATTTGTTGAAGATATTGTTAATTTTGTTGCATAGCTGCTGTAATGATTTCATTATTCTTAGGCATTCCCCAAAACAATTGTGGACAAAAGAGTAAATATTTAGGATCTATAGTCTATGAAGTAAACAACGTGTATGATGAATCGATGAACAAGACAAAAGAACAGCGCGCCGCGGAAGGTGTATTTCGATCCTTCTGGAGAATTTTAAGGGGTTCAATAAATTCAGAAAGAAATTTTGACTATCCAGTTAGTTGAAGAAGAATTAAATGAACGCTGTAATTTTTGTTTGAACGAGATCGGACGACGGGTTCTCTTAAAATTGTAATTAGAAAATTTAGAGGAAAAGCCCAGTCGAACATGTTAAATAACATAACTTGAATTATCAAGATTTCGCGAAGAAATGCTAATTAAACAACGAGAGGCGGCGGGAATCGTCGTAATATGAATTTAGCAAAATTTATAAATGGTTTCGAGAGTTTATAAAAACATTGAACGCCCTAAATAAATAAATATTACAAACTAATAATACCAGAAAACAAGCGACGAATTATTGCTGTGGAATGTCGACAGAAAAATTAGCATTTTCGACGTGAAATAAATAGAAAACAGCCGTCTTGACAAGAAAATCTTAACATTGGGGAAAAGCTGAAACGAATAAACACGAAAACAAGTCAAAACGAAGAATATGGGACATTTTTAAAAATTTTTATGGAAACAACAATGAAAAAGCGAAATGGATTTCGCCGGCATTTTTTCATAACCCGAGTTAACATGTTAAATCGACATGATTTTTGACTTCACTTCGGTCTAGTCAGCGGTTGAAAGGACATGGTTTCCACGCTTGCCGTATTCGTGATTTTAAATACTTTCGGACTTAGACATTTTTTGGGCGGCGGATAGAAAGTGAATAATGGACATATAACTGTGCAGACATTGTTAATGCAGTAAACATTTTGAAGAGAGAAGAAGTATTATTTTCTGTAGTGAATTTGTGGCGCAAGGTGTTTGGACTATTTTATGGAATTCTTGGGGAGAAATATTTGAAGAGAACCGGCCCGTGCACGATTGGAACGTGCGAGGACATCGAATGCGTGCGAGTGAGCGCGCATAGGACCACCGAACCGGCAACGGCGCTGTTTTTCGACGATGCAGAAAAAAAGGAAAGTGATGCATTCGCGAAATAATCAACAAAAAAAAAAAATCAGATCTGAACTTGCGCATATTCAAGACGTAAATAAACGTTCATGAGAATCTTAAAATTTTCCGAAATTTTATAGGCGGAATTAATGTAATATAATAATTTGTCAGCTAGGATCTAGTATTTGTTAGTTTTTCATTTTTCATTGTTGCCTTGGAAGTACGTACGTACATAGTGTTGGTAATAACATTGATTTGTTTTGAAGAAAGGAATTCCTAATTATTAGTAAATTGTAAAACAGTTAATTAATGGCCATTTCGTGTTGCAATTAATTGTGATTCATGCAATTGGGCAATGGCATTTTAAAGAAAATCATAACAATATTGCCAAGCATAAGTAAATGTTTACGCGCTGTGCATTGTTGCCGAAAGAAACAAATAGATAAGGAATTAAAATTCTTGCTTTCCTGTTTGCGAATATATGTTTTATTTCAGTATTTAGTAGCCCTGTGCATGCTGCTTTGTTAAACGTTGTTTACAGGTAATTCTCGTACGGGGCCGTCCACGACCTACGACCCAAATAAATTTTATGCAACGCCATTAAATAATAATATTGATAAATTGAGTAGTGGTAAGAGAGGTACAGTTGCATTGGCACCCGAGTAAAGAGCAAATAGGAGAAGGGGAAATAAATAAATAAGTGAAATAGAGGGAAAACACATTGCACTGCATTTCGCGAAATTCATTTTGCAAGACTCACGTTTTGGACTTCACACAGAACACTTTTTTGTCTTTGCGTTCTGACTTCAGTTTACAATTAGATAGTTTAATGAACGAAGAGAGTTATTGCCATTGGGAATACGCGCACTAGATTTGGGATACGCATATATAGCACTGTACAGAACAAGAAACTATTATAAAAGGATAAGTGTAATGTCCAAGAGTTTGCCTCAAAAAGTGAAATTTTGAAATTAATAAGATGTTTGGAGAACATATTTCCAAAAGGCGAATCATTAGAAAAATAGCATTTGAGCACACCTCGTAACGAAACTCTTCATAACGACAGAAAACACTCGGTCTCTTGAGTTTTGTTATAGTTTCCACTGTATTGTGTCGGACAGTAGCAAGATGAATGTAAGGCTCCTTTACAAATTTATTAAACTTAAAGAGAGGGAATTCGTTTCGAAGTCTTATACTAGACGACTTTCGCTTTCAGAGTTTTCCTGATGCGTATCCATCCAGATACGAAACCGTAAGATAACCGATACGAAACCGTAACAATAAGAACCATTACGTAAGAGAGCACTTCAATACTCACCTTGTAACATACAGGTAAAATCACTCTGATTATGACAAAGAATCTGTCCTAGCAGAACGTTTAGAAAGAACATACACCCCCAACCTCATAAAAAAAACCCATTTCCAACTTAAAAATCGGACATCACCTTCAACAAACATATTATACAGTTCGAAGCAAATCATTTTCAGCGAATCAAATTCATTTCCCCCTCTGAAATAACCAAATTCATTAATTGTCTCAAAGCCAGAATGTCCCCCGATCATAATAACACATCTAAACACGTTTTAACAGAATTTTCAAAATCAGCAATAGTCATCATAATAGCTAACTTTAATGCCTCATTAAGATTAGGATACTATCCGACCATGTGGAAGAAAGCAACAATTCTTCCCTTTCATCAGGTCAGGTAAAAACTCCAAACTTTCCATGAATTAACGCCCAAATAAGCGTATTACCTTCCTTGGCTATTCTGTTTGAAAAAGTACTTCTGACTCGCCTACTAACGCCCGACAAATTCAAGCCATTCCCAAAACGCAATTCGGTTTCCTTTCAAATCACGTCACTACCCATCCTTCGCCTAATTATAGTTCGACTGGTCGAATTTATAGCGTTAAGTTTCGCTGCAAAACGTTATATTTTGACAATCTTCGTAGATGTATCTAAAGCATTTGACGGGTCTGTCGCAACGTTTTTTTTACTTTCTCGACTTACGAATACTTCGTAAGAAGAGAAAGTTATGCAATCGTGCGCCGGAAAACGTCGACTTTTTGCCAGAAAAAACTGTTATAGCTGGGGTCCGGAAATGAAAAAGTGGATAAATTCTATTGCTAAATTTAGAAAAAAATCCTCTAACTCGTGGTGTAGCCAAAATCCATGTTCTGTTGCTTCTTAATACTGAAAAATCGATTGACGGCAAAACGTCTGTCCGTGCATTTGTCCGTCTGTCCATCCGTCTGTGGTCAACGCTAGCGCCTAAACCGTTCAGCCGATTTTCTTCAATACTGATATTCTCTCATCGATTTGGCTGATGTCAAGGATCTTGGAATATGAAGCCGATATTTTAACTTTTGGAGGTACTTTACATGAAGCCGTTGGATATTTTCAAAGTTAAAAAAAAGGCTGCAAATGTTTTGATTAAAATTTGTTGTTGAATAGTGCGAAGAATGTTTAAGAGAATGATGCAGGTATCATGTTCGTTGATACCTCTAATTTTTCGAAAATTGCAAACAACAATTTCAAAACTGCAAAAATGAAGATAGAGATTTTTGCCCCAGACAAAGTCGCTTGTACAAAATTAGTACTTTAAATAAGGTCATGTACACTTTTTTGAAGAAACGAGTAGTTTTTGCGTAAATTGCGTTTGATATTTACCAAAATTGTGTTTCTCAGAAATCGCTCCAAATTTTTTCTTTAAATTTTCTTCACTTACGTAATAAGGGACGGTAAAAATATGGTGCTTATCCGATTTCCGTGTGATTCTTGGATTTTGGAAAATTTCAAAAAAATATTTTTAAAACTACAAAATAGTAGAAAGAGATTTTTCCCTGAGACGAAATCTGTTCTATAAAATTAGTTCTTGAAGAAATGTCATGCACAATGTTCTCAAAAAACTAGTAGTTTTTGCATAATTGGCGCTTGAAATTTGCGAAAAACATTTTCTCAAAAACCGCTCCAAATTTCTTCTTCAAATTTTCTCCACAAGAGTAATAATGGACGTCAAATAAATAAATAAAGTAGTGGTGCTATAGAATGGCACAGACTTTTTCGCAGAACTTAGTTTTCTAATCTCTATAATTTGAACTAGTTTTGCTGTTATGAATGATGATCTTCCCAAATACCTTGTTTGGGAGCCACAGGACATTTTGGTTCACATTCTCTGGGTTTTTCGGCTTCCTAATTCTAGAAATGAAACCACCATACACTTATTACTATTATATAAGTGCCGTTGCCATGCATAACGAAGATGGTTGCAATTGTTAATCAGCGCGAATTGGCACAGCTCTTCCGAGGAAAGCGTTGCTGGTTCGAGTCCTAATCAGGGAATATGATCTGTCAAAATTCTCTGTGCTCACAGGAAACATTTGAAAATTCTAGAAACTTGATTGAAAACCATTCGAATCACAAATCTTGATAAATACGATAAATGGAGTGGAAGTGTATGTATATACGTTTTTGATTTTTTAACTTTTAAGTATTTTTCACATCTCTTCTTGGATTTGTAAATCCTGTATATCATCATATCAATTGTTTCTTTATTACACATTTACCATTTTATAGATCGGTTCATTTTATGGCTCTGTTCGACCCATACGGTGCTAGTGTGGCGTAGTGTTATAAGTGAAGGCTCCTCAACTTTGAAAATCGGGTTTCGGAACCGAAAAACTTCCTGGTAGAAAACACTTTTGCTGATTTATGTAGTAGTGGAATAGCGTTTAGGACCATGTAGGTGCAGTGCGAGAAAGTATGCGAGTTGGAAGCACCACTAGTTATAAATTACAATATTATTGAAGACATTCTTGAAAACAGAAACTTAGAAGTTAAAGTAAACAACACTATATCCTAGTTATTAAATAAAAGCAGGAGTCCCTCAGGGCTCAGTAATTTCTCCTGTCCGAAACTGCGAATCGAATTGAACCGCGCAAAATCACAAGCAAAACCCTTCTCCCTTCGTCGCCCCAATTCACACCTTTACAAATTAACGCATCTCGGTCCCTTGTCTCCCCAATTCTTCACTAGTAAAACATCTGGGTGTGATGCTTAACAAATGACTTACTTGGTAGCAGCAAGCAATACTTATAATATCTAAATCCAAAGCTACAATATTAAAGCTCTTCCCTCTCATTAAACAAAATTCCTCTCTGCGAATTGATTCAGCACTCTTCCTATATAAGTTTATAATAAGCCCTGCCATGACTTATTATTTGACGCAATATAGCGCCAATCAATTTGCAAAAACTTCAAGGGACACAAAATAAATATTTACGACAGATACTTAAAGCCCTATGGTTCTCGCTTTCCTAAGGACCTCTTGCGCCCTCTACACGAAATAAAGACCTCCACTTTCATCTACCATCACACATTTTCCACGCCCCAAAGTGGTTTGACCCTTCTCCACACTCCACATCCATCCCACACCATGATCATTCTAATGTTGATTTTACATCTGACCGTAACGTGCCACAATCGCTGAGGTACATTTCGTACCACATTCGCCTGAGGATGTCCCAATAAGTTTATTTATTTATTTATTTGTCAAAAAACAGTAAAAACTGTATATGACATGTGGGGAAAGAAATTTATCTGCGCACATTATCTTGAGGGCCAGAATTAAAAAAAAAAAGAATTTAGAAAATAATTATTTTAGAAAATAAAAATATTTGAAAAATGTTTTTTCCCGGGTTATAGAAAATCAATTTCAACTGTAAATGAACTACATGCAAAAGGAGTGCTCAACAAAACGTGCGCACAGTGAAGCTACATTTACGTACAGAAGCAAAACAAGGGGCCATCTCAGCATTTGCTCAATGGATCAGGGAAACTGGACAAAAACCTGATCGAGATGGGGGTCATTGACCCGGAAGCAGAAGTACATTACTTGTTACAGGCGTATTAAATATTTTTTTAAAATGTATACAATGCAAACGTAAACTAATTCATTATATATCTTTGTTTTCTTACATTAAACATTATTTTTCTTTTTCACGATCAGTATAGTCTCTAATTGTATAGAAACAGTTTTGCAGCAGAAAAGATTTTTACTTTAAACTTAAATTTGTGTACCGACTTTAATTGTTTTATGTCATCTGGCAATGCGTTGTAAAGTAACGTACATGTATTGTATGTTGATTTCTTGTACTGAGCTGTTGATACTGATGCACGTGATTTCTACGGCGTGTGTTGTAATTATAAATATCAATATTGCACGAAAATATGTTCCCTCCGTTAAGTAGGTCGTTTTTGACAAATATTACAGATTCGTAAATAAATAGACAAGGCAATGGTAAGATTCCCAGTTCAATGAAAAGAGGCTTGCAGGAATCACGTGGAAGGCATTTTTTCATTATTCGAATAATTTTCTTTTGCAATCTGAAGGTCTGAATACTACAGGTTGAGCTTCCCCAGAATACTATGCCATATCTCAGGCGGGAATGCACATTTGCAAAATAAACGCAACAAGCTGCATGAAGGCTGACAGAATTTGAAAGAATTCTGAATGGTAGCATAATGAACTTAATTTAGTGTTTAATTCTGTTATATGTACATTCCATTTGAGGTTTGATTGAATTGAAAGACCTAAAAATTTTGTTGCCTCAACATCAGCTAATTGCATATTGTTCATTTTCAATGGAACATGCGATTTCCGATTTGAGATGCAAAAATGCATTGAAACCGTTTTTCTTTCGTTAACAATTAATTTGTTATTATTAAACCAATTTGAAACTTCTGAAATTGTACTATTTACTGCTTCTTTTTTGCAAAGAACATTCGTGTCATCAGCAAACAGAACCGTTCTTCTATTTTTAATAGACGAGGGCATATCGTTTACATATAACAGATAGAGAAAAGGACCTAAGATCGAACCTTGCGGGACCCCATGCTCAGTTGGCAAAGAATTGGAAATATAAGTATGTAATGTCCTTTCCTGCCAGTATGGTATTTCTACTCTTTGAGTCCGATGCTTAAGGTAAGAAGTTATCCAATCTAGGGCAATACCACGAATTCCATACGAAGGTAACTTTGAGAGCAAGATCTTATGGTCAATAACGTCAAAAGCTTTCGAGAGATCTAAGAATATTCCAATGGGCACTTCATTTTTGTCTATTGATGAAGCAACAGCTTTGAGAAAAGAAAAAAATGGCAGTTTCCGTAGATTTTGATTTTCTAAAACCGTGTTGTGAGTCTGAAAACGCTCTGTTTTTCCTGAGAAAAGTTTCCATTCGTAAGTACAAAAACCTTTCTAATATTTTTGACAAAACTGACAAAAGAGAAATTGGCCGGTAATATTGAACATCATTTTTGTTCCCCTTTTTTAAAAAGTGGCTTAATTTTTGCTGTTTTGAAAATATCTGGAAATATTCCTGTACGTAAAGAAGCATTGAAAATGTGAGTTAACGGATGTATAAAGGCAAGTGCACAAGTTTTTAATAAACAATCCGGAAATTCATCTAAACCAGATGAATATTTATTTTTTAGTTTACTGACTATTCTGAGGATTTCGTTGGGAGAAGTTTCGGAAATAAACATCGTATCTGAAATTTTGGGGTAAGTGTAGAATGTTGAATTTTGTGATTTTAGTCCCTTCGTGAGATCAGACGCAATTCTGGAAAAGTGTTTGTTGAAGAGATTGGCAACCTTTTCCGGATTACTCGTTTCTCTTTCATTATCCTTTAAAATAACATTCTCTACAAGGTATCGAGATGATGTGGTTGTATTTTTTACGATATCCCATATTGCTTTAGTTTTGTTACTAGCGCTCAAAATGTCCTGACTATTTTTCATTATTTTTGCCTGAACTATTACTTTTCTTAATATTCTTTTATATTCTCGGAAGTATATATGGAAGCTGGGTGATACATTATGATGTTTAGAAATAAAGTAAAGCGTACGTTTGTTTTTACACGATGTTCTAATTCCTTGTGTGATCCAAGTATTACTTTTGCTTGAAATGTTTAATTTTCTTTTTTAAGAGGAAAGCACACGTTAAAATGAATTGAAAGCTTGGAGAAAAATAAATTATATTTTTCATTTGTGTCAACAGCGTTATAAACTGCGTTGCATGATTACTTCATCAAGTAGTCCGTAAATAATTTTATATTAACTTTAGTGAATGCTCTGCACATGCGTGTATTATTTATTGTGTCAGTGTGTATGTTCTTAGTAATTGTAAGAATTTGTGCATCGTGGTCACTGTATCCTAGATTATTCGTTATAATTTCATATGTAATTGTGGTTTTGTTAATTATACTGCGATTTGTCTCAGGGCGACTCCCAAGGGAACTCAAATCCCATCTTCGCGATGGAATATGTCACGGCATTTCGCGTCTTTTCTCGGTCTTGCCGGTAGAAGTCGAATGATCGCAAGCACTGCTTCATACGGTCGCGATCGTGCGAAATCTAGCGGAACGACTGAGAAAGACGCGAAATGCCGTGACATGGTCCATCGCGGAGATGGGATTTGAGTTTCTTTGAGAGTCGCTCTTAGAAAAATCGCAGTATATAATTTGATCTAGTGCTTTTGGTGATTTAAACGTATTCCGTGTAGGTACATTTAGTTAGTAGGTAAGTTAAGTTTCATATATGCAAACTTAAAATCCTCGAAAGACTTTAGACGAACGGGTAGCAATACGTTAAAAAATAAGAAAAAAAAACTATTATACTGTATCACAATATTGTTTTCATACATTAATTTTCAGTTTTTTTTATAAATAATCGATAATAAAACAAAGGTTTAAAAACAAACATAAACATTCAAGTTAAACTTTTGAAACATTTTATACGATTTGGAAAAAAGAAGGGGAAAATATGAGGGGAGGGACTGCTCGTGATAGTTGACGGGTCACTTTTCGTCCCTGTCAAAATATATGTGAATCTGCCGAACATATTCGATGACCCACCAATCAGGCACAACAGACACACATGCAACTTCGTTAAATAAGCAGTATATTGGTCATTTTTCCTAAATGTGTTGGTTGAATGTTCCAGGCCTGAATTTGAGCATCAACCCTTTCACCTTACGTTTCATAGGCCTGTGGTATGGCCCAGACTCGCAGCGAACTTTCCGTACACGGGTACTCTACAACTTGCTCACCCTGTGGATGCTGGCCATGCTCTTCGGCGTGATGGTGATCTGCGCATCAGCCATATACATGTTTCGAGGAGATATGGACACCGTTGTCTCTAGCGGTTCCGGCGTTGTCGAAGACATCGGCGCATTTATCAAAGTAAGGCTGCATTTAACGTCTGTATCGCGATAACGTATGAATATACTCGTATGAGTATGCCAGAATTCTTCGATGTAACTTGTACGTCGGATAGAGGATCTTTGCCATGCGCCTAGCTTTTCCAATTGGAATTTTTGTTTAATACAATTGACACAATACAATAAGAAACACAACAAAAATCTTATCATTCAATTTTGTAACAATACGTCTTACTTCTCCCAATTACTCCTTCTCCCGCTTGTTTCTCGTACTGTGTCTCATTATACACTGAGGTGACAAGGAAGTACATTGTATATTGACAGAGCTTTCATTTGTTCTCAAGTGATTCATGAGAAAATATTTCTGTCATGATTAGTATGGGAATTATGGCGGGAGGGCCGCATGACGGGAGTTAACAGACTTTGAACACGAAATGGTTGTTTTAGCTAGACGCGAAAAGAAACCGTTAGCACATTCAAAAATTCCGAGATCCACAGTTTCAATAGTGAGACGATAATACCTACTCATTTCAAACATGAACTCAGGAAGCCACGGATCCCAGTTCTCAACAAGTCACTGTCCAAGCTGATGGTGGCTCAGTAATGATGTGGGCTGTTTTATAAGGAATGGATTGGATCCTATGGTTTAACTGAACCGATTTTTGACTGGAAGTGATTATGATCAGCTACTTGGAGATCATTTGTACACATTCGTGGACTCCATGTTCCCAAACAACGATGGAATTTTTGGGATGACAATATGCAAAATCACAGGGTCACAGTTGTTGGCGATTCACTTGAAGAACATTCTGGACAATTTAAGGGAATGATTTGGTCATCCAGATTGACACATCGAATATTTATGGGACATAATCGAGAAGTCAGCTCGTGCAAAAAATCCTGCACCGGTAACATTTTCGCAATTATGGACGGCTGTAGTGGGTCATGGCTCAATATTTCTTCAGGGGTCTTCCAAGGGCTTTTTGAGTCGCTCGTCTCTACACAAGTCGCGTTGTGCATTTTGCCAGGCAAAAGGAGGTTCGACAGTATATTATGAGGTATTCCATGACTTTTGTCACCTCAGTGTACGTCGAATATGTGATGGCCGAATCGTGTAATTTGGCAGAAAACCAGTAAACAAGAATTTAGGAGAAACAACTCCAATGTTTATCTTTAATTTTGTACAGAACAGAACAGAATACAATGAAAAATATGGCACAAGTGAGAATACGGAAATATAATATACCCAGTCTACTTTCCGGTAGAATAAAGAGTTGTCAGTGCAACTACATTTAAATCGGAGTATAGAATTACTCATAAGAATATCGATACTATTGTAGCATCTCTTTGGCTGCCGTGCGTGGGAGGCCGCGGAAGGGTCGAAAACCTGAGGGTTGGGAACCGACAAGTCACAGCGTTGGGAGTTGCAGATATTATTAGAATCAGGTTACTCCGGCTTGGCATGCCCTGCAGATAATGGTCACGTGGCAATAACCCCCCTCCCACGCTCAACGGTGATCACATGGAGTGAGTCGGTGGGTTTAAATTGGGCCGACTCACTCTCGACGGCGGGTTATGTTCTTGAAGACATCGCGCTTTGAGCAAAATTCACGCTTTGTGAAATACCCGTCTGAGGCGTCGTGAAAGTAAGCACACAATATGCTTTTCATTACACTTAAGAGAAGGAAAGCTTTCGGAAAGCCGCGCATTCCGGCGCGTATCGACGCGTCGCTGTTGTTCTGCGCATGCGCTAGCTTCTAGAAGGTGTCGAAGATTCTCGGGACTCGAACCCTAGGACTTTCCAGTCATAAGTACTCCAGTGACATCGGCTACTCTCTGAGCCACCTACGCGGGTAGGAACTTTCTCGTTCCGCCGCATCCCTGGCTGAGGCGCTCGGGTCGTTGTGCGCAGGCGCTGGCGTTCGTGGCGCGGCGCGGGGCGCTGGAGCGCGCCATCCAGAACCTGGACGAGCTGTCACGTGACCCCGTGGTGGCGCGCGGCGGCGCCTCCAGCCGCCGCCTCATCGCGCTGGCGGCGCGCAAGGGCGCCATCATCAGCTTCTTCTTCGTGTCGCTGTGCTTCTGGACGTACGTCACGTGGTGCATCACGCCGCTCATGACCTCCTCCAACCTGGAGTGCTGGGCGGCGCTGCGCGAGGCGCAGGCGGCGCAGGCGGCCGCCTTGCCCTCGGAGGCGCACTCGCTCAACGGCACAGGTGCGAGGGCAGCCAAGGTTTGATGGAGAGATTGAGTGGCGGATGGGTGGACTCATTGATTCCGGGCGCGTCAACTGCTAAGTCATTAGCCCCGCAAATATAGTGCATGTTTTGCTCTGGAGATGGCAATGATCTAGGATGGTGAGATCCTAGATCACGTCTCTACTTTACGTCTCTACTTTCTCCTGAGTTAAAAGCTGCGAGAATCTTTGTAAAAATGAACATTTATTCACATTTCAGAAGGACCGAATGAGTGTCTTCTGCCTGCCTTCCCAGCCGTTGCGTATTATGTTTGGGATTTCTACAAAAATCCTGGATACACTTACGCTTACCTCTTTCAGGTACGTAGTAGATTATTTTTGAAGCAATTATATAAAAGCAATTTAATTTAGAATATAATAGATGAACAAACATTAGCGGTGTATTAATATCCTGAAATTTATTTTTAAGTTGGTCCGTGTACTATGTTACGTTACGTATTACGTCGTTTTAATGAATATATTTTATTAGGTGTTGGCCATATTCTACCTCGCAATCGTTACTTCCGTCATCGATACTCTGTACATTTCGATGATGATTTATGTTGCGGCTCTCCTTCAGATTTTGGCCGAAGATATTGCTGCATTGAGGGAGAGGTGTTCAAATGACCAAAGAAATCAGAAAGGAAGGTCATCAGAAAGGTCATCAGAAAGGAAGGAAATCAGAAAGGAAAGTCCTTTAATCATCGACGACTTAGTAGATCCACATGAAGGGAAAATGGAAACGGAGATGACTAATGTTGTTGATTTTCATCAAAAAATAATTGAGTACGTTAATATTAAGAAAGCAGTGCTCAATTAGTTTTTTTTGTACCCAAATTACTTGTAATGTGGGTGTGTGTTCCAGTTCTGTCTATGAGGTTCAGTCTGTCATCTCTGTTCCAGTTCTTGTTCAGTTTGTAGTTTGCATGACAGTAATGTGTATGGCTCTCTACGCTACCGCTGCGGTAAGTGAAAAAGAAGAACTATAATGTACAGATATTTAATGAGTCATCAAATTGAAACTGCAACCGAAGCAGTTAACACTGGTATCAATGGTGAGAGTAAGCCCGAAATTTAGTTTTTTTTATACTAAATATATTGTTGAAACAGAAATCGTATAAATCGCATTCTGTTACTATTTCATTTTTTTTTATATTTTCATATTTTCTTTAAGTTGTAACGTTGGGTTTATCCATCGAGAATCGACAAGGGAAATGTAAACAAGATAAGTGTCAGAAATTAGATATTTCATTATAACTTATTTATTTCAAGATAACAATGATCTTTCCGTTGACGGGAAAGGAATCTTTCTGAACATCGATACATCGAAGCATCGATAAGATTTGAATAATTTAATAAAATGTTGGAAAACTTTTGAGACTGTTCGAAAATTCCCAATTAAAACCTGAAGCGAAATTGCAAATTTTGTTTTTACCAAAACACAAACATAATTTGGAACGATTTTAAATTATATTTTAAGATTTCCTCGAATATCTGAACAGGACACAATATATTCATAACATGTTTGTAAAGTGTAATACTTGATTTTTAACCCGGCATTGGTAACGTGACTTTTTGTAACAAAAGTGGTAACGTGGGGTGTCATCAGACCCCCACACTGTTTTCATGATATATGCTAAATTATTAAAAAAGAACTTACTATAATATTCTTCTTCTATTATTAACAATATTTTGCATGCAATTAAACAATTTATTAAGAATTAAGTTCCTAAACAATTCCGATAATTCATCAGGAGAGCATATAATATTTAGAGTAAATTTTTCTACCAGTCTGCTCGTGTTGTCACATTCAAGCCCATGTTTCGTAGCAAAAGTTGAAATCTTTTCAAATTAAAAGTACAATGGAAAATTTTAATTCCATATTATCTACATTCTACAATACAGCAAGATGTTAGTGCCCTCATTTCACAAACTCAGCCAAAATACGTAGCACAATTACTGCCTTCACTTTCTCATTGTCAGTCATATGGGTGCTGCGATCATTTTTATTCCTCTCTAAATCCATTTCTTTTTTGATGTTGGTGGATTGTGTAATTGTCTCAATCATATTCAAATCAATAAACAAAGAAAACATTATCCTGGTCTTTTGGACTTGCGTGCAGACTGCTTTTTCCAGCAAAAGTTGGCGTATTCTTCCACTTCTTTCTTAACATATTAAGTGACGTAAAATGTTTGTATTAATTTTCAAGGGAATCCTAACGTAAAAATACAGCATGCAATACGTTCCGAAACTAATAGAATGTACGAGAGTGAAGACACTTTTGCTGACGTAACGTGGGGGTCTCTGGGCACCCCAAACAAAACAATAACTTTCTACACGGATAAAAGTCACTGAACTTGCAAACTGATAGTACTCTGAATATCATAATACAATAAGAGAAAGGTACTAAAGCAATGGTCAGGGTAGCTAACATGGGAAATACAACAAGCAGGAAGAAAGAACCGTGGGAGTCCCACAGACCCCCGCGTTACCACTCCCGGGTTAAAAGTGATAGTATAAAATGTATTTCCATTAAGAAAAATTATATTTATATTTCTCTCTGATGTCTTGCATTAATTTTTGTGTGATTACTATTAATAGTAGTATTATATTATTTTATGTTTTTATAACACTTGTAAACTAGTAACTCATCTACAAAATTTGTGATTCTTTATACGATATGTTCATGTGTATATTAGCTTAAACACTTTAATGTTTATTTCAATAATTTTCAACAAAACTCCATTTTTTACAGAATTCTGGAGGAGATAAGGCAGCCACTATGAAATACGGTGTATATCTTTATACAATAATGATTCAACTATTTCTTTACTGTTGGTATGGTGACAGAGTAACTCAACGAGTAAGTATTTCCGAATTTTTAATGTTGAGGGGCATTCAAATGCAATGTTATTTTCTCGAATGCAATAGCATACTATACGTGTCCAATGCCAAAGAAAAAAAACAACAACTTGGACACATGTTGAGAATCCCATTGCGAATTTTTTGTAGCATGGTGGTTTTTATTGAGAATCGATTATTTTTAGTGATACATGGAATTTGTTATAACACTTGTTGAGAATCATTTACGGAGATGTCTCGTCCAGTCAAAAATGTACGTTTTCACACTTACTTCAAATTTAAATGTCATTGATAAATTTATTATATTTTGAATTTGTGTCACTGAAACGGGCGGATATTGCACGTCCAGTCACAACCTTTTATTAGTAATGGAATTGAGAGGGAAAGAACAGATAATCGATAAAGAAATACACACGGCCCCTTTATCAACGATCTTACTTACACTCCCTTACTCTACGGAACACCATGATCCTCTATTGTTCTGTGTTATCGACGCTGCGTATAGAAAGTCGAAAATATTTGAAACTGAACAGAATATTCACACAAATGATGTGAATAATTATAATCAATGACGAATGAGGTAATGCATATTTTCTCTTACTGCGTTACCTAATTTTTTTCTGTCGTCTGCTTTTTAATGTGATACATCAACGACTTAACAACCCATAATTTCATACCGTTGAATTATTTTTTTGATTTGAATTTGGAAAATGTGAGTGTCAGCCTAATGAGAGCGGGACAGATTGTACATCGAACATGGCGCGGAAGTTGGTAAAGCCAATCTATTAGTGTTCCTAATCTATTAGTTAACCTATAAGTGTGTGCATAGAAGAGTCCACTTTTGGGAATCAGATAGGAAGAGCGCGAACGTTTGCCGTTTGTTCAGCACACCAAGTCACGCACGTAGAATCTCTACATCTTTATAATTTGTAAATAATTAGTGAATACTTAAAGAATTGTAGTAAATACTCATGATTTGTAAATAATAGTTTTAAGTCTGATGTTAAGTTCTTACATGTCAAATTTTCATTGTCAGTTTATGTATCCTAATGGCTACATCTCAATATCAAATATTATCACTCTGTTTTCTAATTTCTCTCTTCGCATAACACCCCAGTTTTTTAAAAGCGAATTTGTTAATTAGTAGGTCAGTCTGGCATAGGGGCTACCGGCCTGGTACCTGCCTTCCTACTTAGGCTAGGCGGACTCTTTCGGTCTTGCACACTTTAAGTTACACAATAAAAACCCATACTGCCATTTGTCTGTTAGATGTGCTTGAGTCATCGAGTTCTGGCCATCATTGATGGTCCGAAAAAGAACAGCTAGTGTTTTTTTGACCGCGCAAGGCGTGTCAGGAAGTGAAATTCATGCCAGAACCTCCATTGTGTATGATGAACACTGTGGAAACTTTGCAATTTGATCAAGTCCAAACGCCCAAAATTGTTGCCAGACAGCATCATTCTGTTACACGATAATGCCCACCCACATGTTGCAAAGGCTGTTTCGACTAAGCAGCGTAAGTTTCGCTGGGAAGCTCACACATGCCCCATACAATTCAGATCTATCCCCAAGCGACTTTCAAATTTTTGGAGCCCTGAAGATATTCATGGCCGTCTATTTGCTTCGGACGGATAGGTGCTCGCTTGGGTACAATCATTGTTCCGTAGGCAACTGCAGACATTTTTCTATGAAGGCACTGATGATATAGTCTCATTGCGGGATAAATTTATAGTTATAATAATTACTATTGAAGTAATAAACAGCTTAATTACTTTCATCCCATCTGTCTCGTTTTCATTTTACTGATCTTCGTAATTTCGTGAACTTTAAAACGAAAAACAGCACCAAGCTGTGGGATTGGGGGGAAACGATCAGCTGGTGACTTAGCGAAACAATACGAATATTATTAACACACAAATGAAATTACATGACTATACGACTATCGTATGCATTGAATCTTAATTACAGTCTGTTAAAACTTTCGTTTGAAGGCATTATATTTAATGTATGAAAGCATTGTGTTTATGAACATCGAAAAAATCTGTTGATTTCTTCCGTGTCTTGACATACTTTTTGTATTAATTCTAACCATAATACAATATTATAATATTGCCACCTCAATACTAGTGATACTTCAGTTTTCCCCTGGGACCTATGCCATTCTCAATTAGGCGCCTTGGTCAATTCCAACAAAAAAAGTTAAGACATTTTTCAGTAAATGTAGTAAACGTGCTAGGGGCTTAATCCAAAATGCATACTTCATGCCTCCACAATTAGAAAATCCATTTCAAATTGGCAACTTCAGCCAAAATAACAACGGAATGTCGATCTGGGTAATAGTGCTGTGTACGGATGTCAGGGTCTTGTGTGACGTTTTGAAAAGGCAATTTGTTTCGGTATTAGAACCCCGCCCGCGAGGTAAATTATTTCCGGTAAAATCTTGAAAATTGATAATTGCGCTTTACACGACTTTATCTGTACATCCTCCTATTATACTACGTATTCGAGAAAATCAATAATGAATCTTGACTAGTAGTATATTAATGACTAGTAGTAGCCCATTAATGGAATACGGGACGATTTCTTGGGACCCTTATAGAATCTCACAAAAGGAATATTTGAATAGAGTACAGAGAAGAGCATGTAAACTTATTTTCCGAAGCAATAGAAAGAAAGTAGAGTGGGAGTCACTAGAAATCAGGAGGGTTAAGGCAAGACTCTGTGCTTTGTACAAAGCGTATGCCGGTTATCCAGCTTGGAAAGATATCCACATCCGGCTCAGTAGACCCACGTATTTTAGTAGAGGGGATCACAAACACAAAATTCAGTTCAGGCCACAGAGAACAGATGTCGGAAAATTTTCCTTTACAAATAGAACTATAACGGACTGGAATACGTTGCCTGCGACAGCCTTGGAACCCTTTCCTCAAGGTGTTCATAGATTTAAAAGTAAACTAACAAATGATATTTGTAAATTTTATTAGTTAGTAAGTTAGATTTATTAGAATGGTTATTATTATTATTATTATTATTATTATTATTATTATTATTATTACTGTTATTAATTATTGTTATCATTATTAGTATTGTGATAATTATTAGATGCATTGGTTTATAGTATTTGTATTGAAGTGTGGTGACGTGTTGTGAAGTGTAGTGCAATACAGAAGTAGAAAGAGAAGTGAGGTGAAGTTAAGTGGAGTGCAGTGTATTAAAAGTCGTATATGTTATTATAAATTATCTGTACAGAAACATCATAAGTGTAAAATTAATGCGGTTATTGTTATTAATGCATTTATTGTTAACATTGTTATCTTTTTATTATTATTATTATTATTATTATTATTATTGTTGCCTTAAAATAATTTTTAAGTTACATTGTATTTAATTCATAATTATAATATGTAAATTTTAATGTTCCGCCACCAGGTTGCATAAACCTACTTGCGGAAATAATAAATATCTATCTATCTATCTATCTATATATGATGATTAACAGAAACTCTTTTCTGAGCATCCTCCTTGTTCCTTGTATTCCTCCGTGTTGGCATGGGCGACTTGTGTTGCAGCACGAGGAAGTGGCCCTGTCTGCGTATGGGTGCGGGTGGGCGAGCGGCTCGCAGCACTTCAAGAAGGGCGTGCTGCTGGTCCTTCTGCGCGCGCAGAAGACCCTGGCCTTCCGCGGGGGCGTCTTCTACGACCTCTCGCGCAACACTTTCTTATATGTGCGTATCTGCAAGGGATTGGCGTATTCTCAAGTGTTCAGAACTGAAAGATTAAACGGAAATCCGGAGCTTGAACATCACCACATTGACGTCTCTATATCGATGTTTAAGCTCCCAATTGGATGACAGCGTCACAGCTGAACAAGTGTCTACGGACTTAATGTTTAAATCGAAGTATAGTGCGCTTGAATGAATGACGTTTAAGAACAAATGGTGACGAAAGCGTCCATTCTATTAATTTTAATATATTATTAAACTGTGTATTTTTACAAAACAAAGATTAATAAGGAGAAGGGATAACACTCCTAAGGCCTATTACCTATCATTTAAAGAAAAAATCACAAACATAGATTGAGTATAAAGGCCTTTGTCTCTAAACGCAAACCTTAGGTGCTTTAAACAAACATATTATCTATTATTATGTTTTCTCACTAGGAATGATTAAACATAAGTATGGCTTATCTTCCAAGCATTTTCAATCTTTGAATCAACAAAAATAAGCTTTCGAAATTCTTACTTGGAATTCACTATATAAATTACTTCTCTGAATATTTTTTGTCTATTTTATGTTTCAGATTGTGAACACCTCTTACTCATTCTTTAATCTTCTTAGAACTGCCCAGCGTTAGAAGATGGAAAGATACTTCTAAAATAATCGTCTATTATATAGAAGTGGCGTTATGTACAATTGTTTGCGGCACAAAAAATAGTACCACGGGAGTGATTGCTCCCAAAATTGGCACAAATATCTTTGAGTAATCAAGAATCAAACATAGCTTAGTTGTCATTCAGAATGTTACTATAAAATATGCTTTTCAAAAAATTGCAAACTTTTTTTGGAGTAAACACAGTATATATGGCAGCTCACCTGTAGTAAAATTCAAACTATCATACATGTGAACCCAGAGTAGAGAACTCTAAATGTCTACGTGTTGTTCTGAATCATTTAAAAGCAGAATAACACGTAATGTTAGAATGAACAAATGCAGATTATTACCAGGGATGAAGCTAGGCTGGTGCAGTTGATCGTTGTAAACCATCGGGGCCCCCAATGTCAAGATCCCCGAGAACAAATCCCCGCCAACACTGAATGAAAGTGCGCTTCCTGTTCAAAACTGTATTAAAGGTATAAAAGTGTAACAAATTACTCATCATCAGAATAATGAATTAAGGTTATTCTTTATTATTGCTGTAATTGAATGTGAAAAAAAAATATTTCAAGAAACTACAGGAACAACAGTAACACAGGGCTGAGGGGCTTCAGTTCAACCACTGAAGGGCCAGTGGTTGAACGAGTGGGTTCCACACCGCTTCCGCTGGTGCCGATGTTTGTATAGTCAGCTGTGCTACTCGTCCGACATTGCAGTCAGCTGTGCTACTCGTCCGATAACTAGCTCGGTTCCAGGAATCGTCTACCAGTCATTACGAAAAAAAAAAAACTGTAAATGATATTGAAACATCTGCTGAAGAAGTTAAAAAATTCAAAATAGAGACAAATGCAAAAATGAATAGGGGAAATCTCAACTTCAACGAGGATAATATTTATTTTGAAGATGATAAAAATGAAGCAAAAGTCTGGAAAATGAAATTACTAAGCGAAATGAATTTGGGAGAGACTGCACCAATCTACTTAAGAAGAGAACTTAAATAGATGCATGCAGAGCGTAATGTTTGCTGTCGAAGTCCGGGCACATTTGAAGTGACGGAGAGATCAGACTGATCAGTCATCAAGAAAAGAGATGAATGAAGAGGAGCCCGGAAAGGGACATGAAAGTCCTGGGTGCGAATTTGACTCTCTTGGTAACGACGGGGTAATATGAATTATATCATCTTCGACAGTCGTCAATCAAAGTGTTAAAGCAGATAATAAAGATCACTAATTCCCATATATAATAATAGGAGAACACTATTTGCAGAACTGTGAGTACAGTGAGTATCTCCGTCGTTTCACAAAAGAGAAATAACTAGATCTGCTGAAGTTATTGTTTCAACTTAACTGGATTTTATTAATATAAAATGAATTGATCAAAAATTTCATCAAGGTCGTTCTGCATGTGGTCGTTCTCAGGTGATTATTCATAACTGGTTAGGTAAGTAGTGCCGGACTCTAGGCTGAGCTAAAGCTGGATAATAAACTGATCTGATTACATACTGCATTATAAATAGATTTGGTAGTTTGTGCTCTCCACACAAATGAGTTGTCATTGATACATTTAATTACATCCTTTAGATGGCAAAACATCGTTCAACTACAAATGGACAGGGGTAATATGTGATTGAAACGGCCACAGAATTTGAGATGGGTCCATCAATTTTTGTATTTCAGCTGGGAACCTTTTATCACATCGCTTCTTACACGAACAATAACAGCTCTTTTGAGTGGTCGAGAGAGGGACTTTAGAAGCACACAGATCATAAGTTCAAGAAAAGTTTCTTGAGTAACTTCTTCTTGAAATTGGCAAAGTAAACAAGTTATTTGTTTTAAATCCCATAATTTCACAATGTATGAATCTACAAATAGTTAAAGTGTGTGAGTACAGCAATTTTCGACATTGGATTCAATTAATCGAATTGTTAAGTTATTGTGCTAAAGAACGAAAATATAAACTTAACTATAAGTAAAAGAAAAACGTTTATTAATTATAATTCCAAATGCACCGAAGAAAAAAGAAAAACATTTAAAGACCATTCTCCCAATGTTCAAAAGCTACATATCTGAGAATAACACTGCAATAAACAATCTCTTTAGTAGAAAATAGATATACTTTCAGAAACCGATATAACTTTCTTACGTTTTTAATTTATTGAGCGTTGGGTACGGTCATTAGATAACATCAAGAGAAGTTAAAATTCACATCAGAACGTAAATTTATGTGGAGTGTATTCCTTAATGTGTATTTTGTTGGCAAAAATACTATTTCCCAATTATTCACATCAACTAAATTTTGACTTCTGATGTAAAATACACATAATATTTTGTAAATATTTAAGATGAGTAAGTTTTTAATACACTAAAAATTTATTTGAAGATTTATTATGGCTTTCTCAATTACTTAACTTCAAGAATCCAAAGAGTGGTATCCGGTAGCCGCAGCTCAAATGACTTGATACTTAACCGCGGAGTTGCTCAAGGCACTGTGTTAGGGCCATTGGCCTTCGTAATCTATGCAAATGACGTAGGTAATGCGCTTAAATAATAATAATAATAATAATAATAATAATAATAATAATAATAATACTTTATTGCACAAAAAAGTACAACGGTGAGTCCCAGTAATTGAATTACTTCTTACTGAAATTACTTATTACTGAAATATTGCAGTCATCAAATGTATGCGGATGATCTTCAGATATACCAAAGCGGATACCCGTCTCACCTCTTCCCACTCGCACAAAAAATTAATGAAGATTTGATAACACTGAACAACTGGGCAGCGTCTCTAGGCTTACAGTAATAGTCTCTAGGCTTACGCAAATAAGTCACAGTGCATGATTATCAGTTCGAAAAGCACTATGAATATAATATCATCTGCTGCTCTGCCTAAAATTTATATAAATGACACCGTTCTACCTTGGTGTTGAGAAGTCAAGAACCTAGATGTGCGTATCAACAACACCCTCAGCTAGAACTCTCAACCTGCCGATTCAACCTGCCGTAAAGTTTTAGCTTCAATGCATTCCCTGAAACGCCTACGAACACTTTTATCAATTAGCACACGTGAGACTCTCATCAAATCTCTTATGCCACATTTCGACTATTGTGACTTCTTCTGACCAACATGGCAATTACATGACAACTTAAACTTCAAGTAACCCAGAACGCATGCGTACGGTTTTTGATCTAAGGAAATACGACTCTGTATCAGAATTTTTCAACAAACTTCAAATGCTTATTCTAGACAAAAGACGGTTATTTCATTCTCTTCTTCTTCTTTATAAAATTTGAAACGTTACACATGTAACACGCCTTATAACTTCAATCCTCTGAAATTAATTCGAGCTCGTGATTCAGCTCTTCTTTGTGTACCACGTCACAACACAACTTCGTTCAGTAGATCATTCATCATTACAGCTATCCGAGCCTGGAATAAACTACCAGCGAGTCTAAAACATTCAAGTACTTTCCGTAAATTCAAAAATGAATTAACCACATGAGTAAGGAATAATAACATGCAGAATGGCTGTTAACATCTCCTTCAATTTCCAGACTTCTCCCACTTTCAAGCACTCGGTCACCGCACCCTGTAAATGCTGTACTTTCTGCACTCTCTTAATTCAAAATTCCATCCCTTACCTCTTGACTCTCCTCATTTTCCATTCTGTATCACACCCTGTAAATTATGTAATACAATCATATAATTTTCGGTGTATCTTAATGGAATTGTTTAAATAAAATATACATAAAGTTACTAGCGAAGTTTCAGATAAAAGTACATATACTTGTAGCTATCTTTGTTTCATCATAATCTCTATTGCAATATATTGATATAAATACAATTTGATGATAGGATCCTATTATACTTTTATATTGTTCCTGAATACTGTCAATATTGTATTTTAAATTACTGTTACTATTAACCTATAATGTATTGTATTCCTCTGGTGTTAAAAATGATTTTATACTTATGTAAAGTGCTCATGTAAACCGAATGTACCTTGATGTAACGTCTCTAGAATAATTTCATTTCTGCCGCCTAGTTTTTCTTCCTCCTTTTCTTCGCTTCTTCTCCCTTCTCTTTCTCTCATAAATTTCCTCATGTTTTCTTTATAATTCCCCCCTCCGAACATCTTTCTCTTCTCTTTCGCTACTGTGTGTATCATATTCTGCTCTATTAATGTTCGGCCCTAAGCCGCCATCCTGATTGAGATATTTCTGGGTTTACTCAATCGCGTAAGGCGTACGCCAGGGTGGTCCCTAGTTTTGCTCTCTCAGACGTACGGCTGGCCCTCCTCCTCTTAAATTATTACTACTCTGTATTAATGTAAATTGAGTGGTTTGGCGGAAGAGGACGCCCTATGGCCTGAGCCTCGCCATCAATAAAGACATTTTTATTATTATTATATCATTATTCAAGCTTTTATTAAGTAGGCTGTTTAGTAGGCTTATGGTTACCACCTGGCAATCAATCAAATGCAGACCAATAAATATTATTATTAAGTAAAAACTATTGACTTCAAGACGTAAGCTTTGTATTGGGTTTCTTCAGAGATCAACAAAGAAAAAGGAAACCTGTATGTAAAACGTAAGTATAATGTGGCACTTCATACGTATTTACTGCCTCCTTGGTGACGTGTTGTTAAGAAACCATTTTGGAGAATCAGGACACCTTTAAAATATTGTACCATAAGCAGTCCTCATACTCGACATCAAACGTCTAACAGAGATCGAACTTCGTCTCACAAAAAAAGGCATTTTTTAAATTAACGAGGTTAAATTATTCAGGAAGGTCTATTAAGTTGTTCTTTGATGTGAAGACTTACTTTATGAAGGAAATAATCAAGAGAAATATTTCCTTCCCTACAGTTGTAGATTTCAATTAAATATTTCTTCAAATTCTTTATTCTCAGTTCATTTAATGAACATTCAGAACGTGAAATAAGCAAGCCAGAAGACCTTGGAATACGATGCAGGTGTTCCTTAAAGAAGCTCTCAAATAAAAAAATCATGACTCATGATTTATTTGGTAGCATATTTTATCATTTGACGAAGCACTCACAGAAAAAAAAAAGATATAAGTACCTTTCCCCACACAGTGACTTTGTAGAGCTGAAAGTTAGAACACAATACAGAAGTCTGTTTGCATAGAAATGCCGACCGGAGTGACATTACTTTGTGGAATTATCAAGTATGACGGAATTGGTGAGTACCCTCTTTTCCCAGCTTGTAACTCAAAACGTCCTATAGTATGTAGTTTAAACATCTTAATTTACGCTTTTCCCTCCTAATTACCTTACGGAATTTTATTTATTCGAAAGAAAAACATTATTTTCGTCATTCGTATTTTTGTAGGATCAGATATTAATAGAAAACAAAACAGTTGATTATAGAATCTGCAGGACACATACAGAATCGTAAATGCATTTGTCGAAGTTATTGTTAATTTTGTAGCATTTCGCGAAATTCATTTTGCGAAACTCATGTTTTGGACTTCACACAGAACACTTTTTGTCTTTGCGTTCTGACTTCAGTTTACAATTTGATGGTTTAATGAACGAAGAGAGTTATTACCATCGGGAATACGCGCACTAGATTTGGGATACGCATATATAGCATTGAACAAGAAACTATTATAAATGGATAAGTGTAATGTCCACGAGCTTGTCTCAAAAAGTGAAATTTTGAAAGTAATAAGATGTTTGGAGTTTGGAGAACATATTTCCAAAAGGCAAATCATTAGAAAAAAAAGCATTTGGAGCACACTCTTCGTAACGAAAACTCTTCATAACGACAGAAACCACTTGGTCTCTTGAGTCTATGTCGGACAGTAGCAAGATAATGAATTTAAGGCTCATTTACAAATTTATTGAATGAAACGCATACAAAACACATTACGTTTGAGATCCTTGCAATTTGCGCGTAAATTGAGGTCAAAGTTCAAGGGGGGCTTTATTTCTTGGGAGAAACTCAATAACTTGAGTGGAAATGTCGACACCACAGGTCGAAATGCTAACTCTAGGAAGTTGCTTTCACAACGGCCTATTTCTCCAGACGCGGAGTGTAATATGGCAGTTCGGATGACTCTTGGAAAACTATTCGTAGAATAGAGAGGAGATTCCTTTCGAGGTCTTATACTAGACGACTTCCGCTTTCGGAATTTTCAACAATTCCTGATGCGTGTCCATCCAGATACGAAATCGTTATGGCGGACAATCAAAACCATTACGTAAAAGAGCACTTCACTACTCCCCTTGCTACGTAAAGGTAAAGCACTTATTCTGATCATGACAAAGAATCTGTCCTAGCACAACACTTAAAACATACACCCCAACCTCATAAAGAACCCCATATCCAACTTAAAAATTAGACATCACCTTCAATAAATATATTATACAGTTCGAAGCAAGATCAAGTTCATTTCCTCCCCTGAAATAACCAAATTAATTAATTGTCTCAAAGTCAGAAAATCCCCCGGTCATGATTCACATTTTAACAGTATTCCGAAAATCAGCAATAGTCATCATAATAGCTAACTTTAATGCCTCATTAAGATTAGGATACTATCCGACCATGTGGAAGAAAGCAACAATTCTTCCCTTTCATCAGGTCAGGTAAAAATTCCAAACTTCCCACGAATTAAGGCCAAAATACGCTTATTGGCTTCGTTGGCTGTTTGAAAAAGCACTTCTGACTCGCCTACTAACGCCCGACAAACTCAAGCCATTCCCAACACGCAATTCGGTTTCCTTCCAAATCACGTCACTACACATCCTTCGTCCAGATTTTGACTGGTCGAATTTATAGCGTTACGTTTCCCTGCAAAACGTTATATTTTGACAATCTTCGTAGATGTATCTAAAGCATTTGATGTATCTGTGCCAACGGTTTATTTTATAAATTAAATCTATGAGCACTCCTACACAAAATATTATCCAAAGCATTCTTGATAATAGAAACTTTGAAGTTAAAGTAAATAACACCATATCCTAGTTATGAAATAAAAGCACGAGTCCCTCATAGCAGACTCTCCTCACCCCGAAGATGCCATCGTAGCGCTCCATGCAGACGACACAGCAATTTCCACATCTAACACTGACATTTGTACAGCACATGATTCTACTCAATACTTTTTACAGGACTGTTGTGGCGTAGTGACGCTTGCATACATAAAAGACAGGGTGTGCCTTTGTCTATGGAAGCCACAAATAGACAGACCATTAGTTTGAGCCGGAAGGGGGCGTGTCTAAGATGGGTTTAGGCTGAGCCAGGAAGAAGAATGTGCGCGGAGGCCAGGAAGGCGGCAAGACACGGTTGGTTGTATACGTCACAGACGGCGCCTACCAAGCTCTGGGGGGGGAGGTCACATGGGGAACCCACGTCACTTTAGCTACGGAGTGGGAGTAAATCAAATGATCTGTCGGTCATGTGACCGAATCTATTTAAGGTAAGGTAAGGGCATATTAGCCAGGATACATCTGCGGCACGGCGCCGAATTGGTCTCTTCATTTAGGGCTCACGCACTTCGCTCCAGGGCGAGCGGCCGGACGTGTCCGGAGGAGACGTCAGTCTCCTCTTTAGCGACGCGGTCAAGCGTTCGCTGTACCTTGCGGTCAAGCAAGGGCGAGTGGGGGACTCTCAAGGCAGTCGCGGGTGGCGGCTAAGATACGCTGTTCTTAGGAGGGTTCCGTAAAGCACGGATAAAGTAATAGAACTTGTGTAAAATTGTATATATTTCTTAGTTATAAATAAACTTTTTTTTTTCGAATCCTTCGTGTCTGTGTCTGAGTAATTAAACGACGCCATACTGAACCTCCTGGATCAAAATGGAGAATTGAATTGAACTCCGCAAAATCACAAGCACATCTCTTATCCCGTCGTCGCCCCCACCCCCACATTTACAAATTAACAGCATCTCAGTCCCTTGACTCCCCAATTCCTCACCAGTAAAATGTCTGGGTATGATGCTTAACAAAAGACTTTAGTTAGCAGCAAGCAATACTTATATCTAAATCCAAAGCTAGAATATTCAAGCTCTTCCCTCTCATTAACCGAAATTCCTCTCTGCGAATTGATTCAGCACTCTTCCTATACAAATCCACAATAAACCTTATCATGACTTATGACTTGGCGCAATATAGCAACAAACAATTCGCAAAAACTTCAAGGGACATAAAATAAATATTTACGACAGATACTTAAAGCCCTATTGTCCTCGCTTTCCGAAGGACCTCTTCCGCCGTCCACACGAAATAAAGACCTCCACTTTATCTACCATCAAACACTTTCCACATCCCAAATTTCCTTGACCCCTCTCCACACTCCACATCCATCCCACACCATTCTCATTTTAAAGTTGATTTTACATCTCACGTAACGAGGCACATTCGCCTGAGGTACATTTAGTAGCACATTCGTCAAAAGATGTCCCAATAACTTAGGTTTCATGTATGCAAACTGAAAATCCTTGAAGGACTTTAGCGGAACGGGTTAACTTCCACTTATTTATACACATTAACTTTCACTTATTTATAAATAATCGATAATAAAACAAAGGTTTAAAAACATATATAATAATCGAAATTAAACTTTTGAAACGTTTTATGCGATTTGGAAAATAGAAAGAGAAAATATGGAGGGGGGAACTGCTCATGACAGTTGACGGGTCACTTTCCGTCGCTCTCAAAATTATTTGTGAATATGCCTCACACATTCGATGTCCCACCAATCAGTCACAACAGACACACATGTAACGTCGTTAAATAAACAGTATATTGGTCATTTTTCCTAAATGTGTTGGTTGAATGTTCCAGGTCTGAATTTGAGTATCAACCCTTTCACCTTACGTTTCATAGGCCTGTGGTATGGCCCAGACTCCCAGCGAACTTTCCGTACACGGGTACTCTACAACTTGCTCACCCTGTGGATGCTGGCCATGCTCTTCGGCGTGATGGTGATCTGCGCATCAGCGATATACATGTTTCGAGGCGACATGGACGCCATCGTCTCCAGCGGTTCCTTGTTTATCGAAGACACCGGCGCATTTATCAAAGTATAGTAGTATGAGTATGCCAGAATTCTTCGATGTAACTTGTACGTCAGATAGAGCCTTAGGCACCTAGCCTTTCCAATTGGAATTTTTGTGGAATACAATTGACTCAATACAATAAGAAACACAAGAAAAGACTTATCATTCAATTGTGTGACAAAACGTATTACTCCTCCCAATTATTCCTTTTCCCGCCTCTTTGTCGTACTGGGTCTTATTGTACACTGAGGTGACAAAAGGCATATATATTGAAACGAGCCGTGGATTTGACTCTGCACAATATTTATTAGAAAAGGGGACAGGGAATCTTACCCGGGAATGGGCTCCGGATTCAATCATGTTCAACAATGGAAACGTACGGGTAAACATGAATTTTTATTGCTCGAATAATTACAATACAACATTGGTGATTCTTGTTGCTCACAAAAAAAATTACTTTGTCCTTTCCCTATTTTGAATCACATCCCATTTGTAAACTCTTCATTACCCGGGAAACTCACTCATTTGTTATAATTCTCACATCTGTGGGGCCTCGACTAAAGATCACTGTCTCCTGCTGTCTAGTTACCCTCCCACCCAATATTCTTCCGGCCGATCTTACTCACAGTACTCCAGTCCCCGAACCGTTTCGCTCCGCGTTCGCCCCTCCGCTGACGGGGCGATGCTTCGCGCCGCTTCGTCTGTGCTCGGACCTCTTCGGGTCACAGGATGCCGACGTGGTGAAGGGGCCCGTTTCGCTGACGGCCTTCGATGCTTTTCCGCCGTCCCTGCACGACGCCGACTGCCGAGATCTTGATGTCCACTGCCGTTGTAACGGACCTACCGCGCGTTGGCCGCTAATGCTTCTCCCCTCCGCCGTCCGTAATAAGTTCTTTTCTTCTCCGTGTCACAACCGATTGTTTATGGCTGTTTCTCTACATTCACTCGATGCCATACTGGTGTCCTCCTGCGTGCGTTACTTTATCAATGCCGAGTTCACCACTTTTAATATATTCCAATAATTAATATCGCTCACTCCGATGACGACGTTGTTCCCGCCTGTTCTCGAAGCTACATACACCAAACATTAACGGCTGGACTGAGGCACGGGAATCCACATTCAGCCACTCCTCCGCACTCGCCCACGTGGATATTTTTACGCGCCGATATTGTCTTTTATTCACTTTAGCAACATCACCGTTTTAGTTCACTTCATGCCCTTCCCCACTATCTTATCATTCCCGATGCCTATCCTCCACGATGGTTCCAGATTTCACTACTATCCACGCTCTTTCTTCCGCACACTACATAACCGTCCGTTTCATTCCTCCGCCATCGCCCCACTGCTGGCCCGTCCCGTGATTCCGTCGCCTTCAGTTCTTCACACTGAACCGACTCCGGCACCCGACTCCGTCGGCGTGTCGGCCGCTGCCGCGCAGTTCAAACGTTCTTCATGCTCAGGAACGCATTGTTATCATTGTAGTGATAACAATTCGTTTCAATATATATATATATATATATATATATATTAATATGCAAATATAAGCTTTCAATTGTATCGCGTACAAAAGGTATAAAAGACAGTACGTTGACAGGGCTTTCATTTGTTCTCAAGTGATTCATGAGAAAATATTTCTGTCATGATATTACCGGAGTTATAGCGGGAGGGCCGCACGACGGGAGTTAAACTTTGAACACGAAATGGTAGTATTAGCTAGACGCATGGGACATTCCATTTCAGAAACCGATAACAAATTCAATATTCCGAGATCCACAGACGAGAATACCTAATTTCAAGCATGTACTCTCTAACTAGTGCGAAAGATCCTCGGAATCGAGACTCGAACCCTAGGACTTTCCAGTCATAAGTACTGCAGTGACATCGGCTACTCTCTGAGCCACCTAAGCGGGTAGGAACGTTCTCGTTCCGCCGCATCCCTGGCTGAGGCGCTCGGGTCGTTGTGCGCAGGCGCTGGCGTTCGTGGCGCGGCGCGGGGCGCTGGAGCGCGCCATCCAGAACCTGGACGAGCTGTCACGTGACCCCGTGGTGGCGCGCGGCGGCGCCTCCAGCCGCCGCCTCATCGCGCTGGCGGCGCGCAAGGGCGCCATCATCAGCTTCTTCTTCGTGTCGCTGTGCTTCTGGACGTACGTCACGTGGTGCATCACGCCGCTCATGACCTCCTCCAACCTCGAGTGCTGGGCGGCGCTGCGCGCGGCGCAGGAGGCGCAGGCGGCGCAGGCGGCCGCCTTGCCCTCGGAGGCGCACTCGCTCAACGGCACAGGTGCGAGGGCAGCCAAGGTTTGATGGAGAGATTGAGTGGCGGATGGGTGGACTCATTGATTCCGGGCGCGTCAACTGCTAAGTCATTAGCCCCGTAAATGTACTGCATATTTTGCTCTGGAGGTGGCAATGATCTAGGATGATGAGATCCGGCGTCGACCGACCGTCCGCTAGAGGGATTTTCCCTAACCAGGTATCTCCTACCAGCGGGGCACCACCCCAGTCAGGAAGAGCTCTGAGTTCTCGACATGTGTGGTAGTCTACTGCACATAAGTCTAAGAGTGTACAAGCGCGCGGTCCGTGGCCTTAGGGTACTGTTTCGGCATTCGCCTGGTGTTGATCGAAGAAACAACGAAAAAACCAACGATCAGAGCAGCCGAAAGCTAGAAATCTCATCTGTAGCCGCGGAATTCGACCTAGCTATCTATCTAATGTCGAAAATACTCCCATCGTCTCGCCTGGTTCCTAGAACCGCCATGTCAAAAGCACAGAGACAATGACATCGGTGTCCATCAGATTTGACGAAGTATAACTGAATTTGTCATAAATATTAAAGTCAAACATATTAAACACCTAACTTACTATTCAGTTAATTTATTAGGTTTTTATTTGAGGTGAGGCTGAAACTTGCGTCTTGTTTGACCTGCAAAACTACAATAAAAGCGTCTGCTCGTCGTTTACTATTTATTTATTTATTTCGAAATCAATTTGCAATACCTGAAAACTGTTCAACTTATTATTTCAAGTTTGGAGTTTATATTTGAGAATTTCTTCGGAGTTTCAAGGGTACATACTTCACGAACGTCTCTACTTTCTCCTGAGTTATAAGCTGCGAGAATCTTTGTAAAAATGAACATTTATTCACATTTCAGAAGGACCGAATGAGTGTCTTCTGCCTGCCTTCCCAGGCGTTGCGTATTATGTTTGGGATTTCTACAAAAATCCTGGATACACTTACGCCTACCTCTTTCAGGCACGTATACTGCGATTTTTGTAGGAAGAGCTCTCAAGGCCACTCAAATCCCATCTTCGCGATGGAATATGTCACGGCATTTGGCGTCTTTTCTCGGTCTTGCCGGTAGAAGTCGCATGATCGCAAGCACTGCTTCATACGGTCGCGATCGTGCGAAATCTAGCGGAATGACTGTGAATGACACGAAATGCCGTGACATATTCCATCGCGAACATGGGATTTGAGTTATCTTGAGAGCTCTTCCTACAAAAATCGCAGTTTAGTAGAATATTATTTTTGGAGCAATTACATAAAAGCAATTTCATTTAGAATATAAGAGTTGAACAAACATTAGCGGTGTGTTAATATCCTGAAACGTATTTTTAAGTTGGTCCTTGTACTAAGTTACGTTACATATTAGGTCGTTTTAATGTATATTATATGTTATTAGGTGTTGGCCATATTTTACCTCGCAATCGTTACTTCCGTCATCGATACTCTGTACATTTCGATGATGATTTATGTTGCGGCTCTCCTTCAGATTTGGCCGAAGATATTGCTGCATTGAGGGAGAGGTGTTCAAATGACCAAAGAAATCAGAAAGGAGTTCGTCCTTTAATCATCGACGACTTAGTAGATCCAAATGAAAGGAAAATGGAAACGGAGATGACTAATGTTGTTGATTTTCATCAAAAAATAATTGAGTACGTTAATATTAAGAAAGAAATGCTGAATATTAACATATTTAGTACCCAAATTACTTGTAATGTGGATGTGTATTTCAGTTCTGTCTATGAGGTTCAGTCTGTCATCTCTGCTCCAGTTCTTGTTCAGTTTGTAGTTTGCATGACAGTAATGTGTATGGCTCTCTACGCTACGGCTGCGGTAAGTGAAAAAGAAGTACTATAGTGTATAGATATTTAATGAGGTATCAAATCGAAACTGCAACCGAAGCAGTTAACACTGTTTTGAATGTTTCGAGTAAGCCCAAATTTTAGTTGCTTTTTTACACTAAGTATATTGTTCATATAATCATATTTTGAATAAAATAAAAAATCATCACAAAATTGTTTGAAAACATCGTAAGATGATTTTTTCTTCATAAGATAAGTCTCTCTTCGAAAGAACCAGAATTGGCTGGTTTCTTTGCAGGTCAATAATTGTATGTACAATTGTATTTGCCGAATGATCGAGTAGATCAAATTTCAAATAAAGCTGTAAAAAAATGCATATTGTTGAAACAAGAATCGTATAAATCGCATTCTGTTACTATTACTTTTTTCTTTTTTTAGAAATTTTCATGATTTTCTTTAAGTTGTAACGTTGGGTTTACCCATCGAGATTCGACAAGTTAAATGTAAATAAGATAAGTGTCAGAAATTAGATATTTCATTATAACTTATTTATTTCAAGATAACAATGATCTTTCCCTGGACGGGAAAGGAATCGTTCTAAACATCAATACATAGCATTATATTAAGATTTGAATAATTTATTAAAATATTGTAAAACTTTTGAGACTGTTCGAAAAATCCCAATCAAAACGTGAAAGGAAATTGCAAATTTTTGTCGTATTAACCGAAACATAAACATGATTTGGAACGATTTTAAATATCATATTTTAAGATTTCCTCGAATATCTTAGCATGAATTAATACATTCATAACATGTTTGTAAAGTGTAATATTCTTGATTTTAAATAATAGTAGTATGAAATGTATTTCCATAATGCAATATTATATTTATGTTTCTCTTTGATATCTTGCATCAATTTTTGTGTCATTACTATAATAGTAATATATATATATATATATATATATATATATATATATATATATATTTTATAAGACTTGTAAACTATTAACTCATCTACAAAATTCTTGATTCTTTCTACGATATGTTCATGTGTATATTAGCTGAAACACTTTTAAGTTTATTTTAATAATTATCAACAAAATTCCATTTTTTACAGAATTCTGGAGGAGATAATGCAGCCACTACGAAATACGGTGTATATCTTTATACAATAATGATTCAACTATTTCTTTACTGTTGGTATGGTGACAGAGTAACTCAACGAGTACGTATTTACGTATCTTTAAACTTGAGTGTTAAATGCTATTTTCTCGAATGCGATAGCATGCTTACAATATGCATGCGGCATGCGATAGCATACCAAAGGAAAAAGAAACAACCTAGAAACATGTTGAGAATACCATTGCTAACCTTGTGTCATGGTGGTTTTTATTGACTGTCGATTAGTTTTAGTGATTTATGCAATTTGTTATAACACTCGTTCAGAATTATTTATGGGGATGTCACGTCCCACAAAAATGTATGTTTTCACATTTACTTCAAACAATTAAAATGTCACTGAAATCTTTCTTACATTTCGAATTTGTGTCACTGAAAAGGGTTCGGCTATTGCACGCCCTGTCGCAACCTTTTATTAGTAACGGAATAGAGAGGGAAAGAACGGGTGATCGATAAAGAAATACAAACGGCCTCTATATCAACGATCTTACACTCTCCTACTCTGCGAAACACCATGATCCTCTATTGTTTTGTGTTATCGACGCTGCGTACAGAAAGTCGAAAATATTTGAAACTGAACAGAATATTCGCACAAATGATGTGAATAATTATAATCAATGACGAATTAGGTAATGCATTTTTTCTCTTACTCCGTTAGCTAATTTTTTTCTGTCGTCTGCTTTTTAATGTGACACATCAACGACTTAACAATCCATAATTTCATACCGTTGACTTAGTTTTTTGATTTGAATTTGGAAAATGTGAGTGTCAGCCTAATGAGAGCGGGACAGATTGTACATCGAACATGGCGCGGAAGTTGGTAAAGCTAATCTATTAGTGTTCCTAATCTATTAGCTAACCTATAAGTGTGTGCATAGAAGTGTCCACTTTTGGGAATCAGATAGGAAGAGCGCGAACGTTCGCCGTTTGTTCAGCACACCAAGTCAAGCACGTAGAATCTCTATATCTTTATAATTTGTAAATTAATAGTGAATACCTTTAGAATAGTAGTAAATACTCATGATTTGTAAACAATAGTTTTAAGTCTTATCATGTCAAATTTTCATTGTCAGTTAATGTATCCTAATGGCTACATCTCAATATCAACAATTATCACTTCAGATCGGAAAAATATGTAGTATCAATAGTAAAAATATGTTCATGAATGTGTAATAAAAACAGTGAGAATATGTAATAAATGTGTAAAATCGGATATAATATGTAATATTAAAATACACTAATTATAAAACACATTAACCTAATTCGACATTACTTTCATCAAATATTTTCTAAATCAATTTTTAAAATTCTTTGGAGAGCATAAATGGATGTATATTGTGCACCAAACAACTTTCCCGTCAGTAATAAATCTTCTATCTATTGCTATCAAGGATGGTAGTTTAGCAGCCAGACTAGACGCAATAGAAACCCTCGTTCAAAATGAGCGATATCATACGATCACTGCAGCGTTCAGCTTTCTCATCGAAGTGTTACACGTCGGTGATCGCCAAAGTTTCTCGGAAATTAAGGTTAAAGGTCACGAAAACCGGCGTCAATGAAACTTTTCACACCTAAAGGTGAAAATGATCTCAGTCGTTGACGCGCTCTTCCCGCCACTGGGATTACTGAAGCAAGCGCGCCGGACTGTAAAAAAGTAGGGACCGCGTCTTAATGTAGAGCATCTCGATTGCACAGTACTCAATAATAATATGGGGAAAATTCTCATTTTTTAAAATATTTCTTTTCATAAATAATATGTATAACAGGATAAAATAAAAAATATTTTATGAAAATACCAAAATATGTAATATAGTACTAAATATGTCAAAATATGTAAGGAAAAATCGGATATTTTGTTAAGACGGCGATGATTTGCCAAAATACGAGTTAAGAGAATGGTAGATAGAAAGACAAAAAAATGTAAATACATAAAAATCCGATCTCTAATTATCACTCTGTTTTCTAAATTTTCTGTTCGCATAAAACCCCAGTTTTTCAAAAGCGAATTTGTTAATTAGTAGGTCAGTGTGGCATAGGGGCTACCGGCCTGTCTTCCTACTTAGGCTAGGCGGACTCTTTCGGTCTTGCACTTTGAGTTACATAATAAAAACCCATACTGCCATTTGTCTGTTAGATGTGCTTGAGGTCATCGAGTCTGTGCGCATCCAACCTCACTGCGGTGGCCGGAAAAGAGGAACAGCTAGTGTTTTTTGGACCGCGCAAGGCGTGTCAGGAGGTGAAATTCATGCCAAAACGTCCATTCTGTAAGATGAGCACAGTGGAAACTTTGCAACTTGATCAAGTCCAAACTCCCAAGAATGTTGGCAGACGGCATCATTCTGTTGCACGATAGTGCCCACCCACATGTTGCAAAGGCTGTTTCGACTAAGCTGCAG
This sequence comes from Acheta domesticus, assembly GCA_031308135.1. Taxonomy (NCBI): domain Eukaryota; kingdom Metazoa; phylum Arthropoda; class Insecta; order Orthoptera; family Gryllidae; genus Acheta; species Acheta domesticus. Next base: position 204,586,740 of record JAHLJT010009436.1, on the reverse strand, counting down.
AAGTGCCGCTGGGAAGCTCACACATGCTCCATACAATTCAGATCTATCCCCAGGCGATTTTCAAATTTTTGGAGCCCTGAAGATATTCATGGCCGTCGATTTGCTTCGGGCGGATAGGTGCTCGCTTGGGTACAATCATTATTCCATAGGCAACTGCAGACACGTTTCTATGAAGGCACTGACGATATAGTCTCATAGCGGGGTAATTTATAAATAGTTATAATAATTACTATTGAAATAATAAACAGCTTAATTACTTTTATCCCATCTGTCTCGTTTTCATTTTCCTGACCTTCGTAATTTCGTGAACTTTAAAACGAAAAACACCACCAAGCTGTGGAATTGGTGGAAATGATCAGCTGATAACTTAGGAAAACAATACGAATATTTTTAACACACAAATGCAATTACACGACTATACGACTATCGTATGCATTGAATCTTAATTACAGTGTGTTAAAGCATTCGTTTGAAAGCATTATATTTATGTATGAAAGCATTGTGTTTATCAAAATCGAAAACATCTGTTGATTTCTTCCGTGTCTTGACTAGCTAACACAACAAGACTGAACATTTGCATTGGAAAACTCGAGTAATGTGTTCGAAGCGACCTCCATTCGTGTAACTGCACGTCAGTGCGCGAGCAGCGACTCTTCTCTCCGCGTTTAGTAGCACAACGTCTTTGCTCCTTTCCACAGCAACAGCTACATGTCAAGAGCAGGAATGTCTGTCACATTACGGAAAGTGATTATGAAGACTATTTCTTATGGCCCCAAAAATCCTAATGTGTTAAATCAGGAGACCACGCAGGCCAACGGGGCCTCCACGCCGAATCCACACATTAGGAAAATACTCGTCGTAATATCTTTGTTTTCCTCGAGAAAATTTTATTAATAAGTTTATTTAAATCTGTCCGTACGTGTGAACGCAAAGTAAATTTGTTGACACGTAATTAACTGACTGAAGAAGATACTCATTAGTATTTTTCCATGAATACTTATTAATTAATTTATTTATTTATGTCAAAAACAGTTAAAAACTGTGTGTGACGTGTACAGTTGACACACGTACAACACCACTTCAACATCTGTAAGACAGATCCAGAAGCTTAAATTTTTTAAGACGTCTTATTTCTATACTGTCATCAAACAAATGTGTGGCTTAAGAATTGGTTTGGCAATCAATTTTTTTAACATATTTACAACTAGCATTTTTTATTTCTTCAAGATACATAGACGTAGCGTTAGGGGCCATGATGGATCCATTGTTTCCTTTAATATAAAAAAAAGAATTTTGAACGTTTCGTTTCGTATCGTGACAAGCGGTGGTCACTCGGCAGAGCTATATTTGAAAATCGACCAGCGTAGCTCGTTCTTACCGTTCTTCCCGGGCGTTGCAGTGTGTTGAGAGGTGCGTGCGTAAGGCAAGGAGCGGAAGTGTCGGAGCATAGGCCGTCCTATTAAAACTGTTCTTCGTTTAGTTGACTAAATATGCTCATTAACTCCATGAAAAATCGTTATCTCTACGTTAATAGCACGCGTGCAATTAATACACCACCGTGCAATTAAAGCTGAACAACTACCAATCAGAATTCAAAAAAGAATCAAAATTGCTTAATTACGACACCATAACAAAGATGTGGCCAGGGTATTTCCAGTTGGCCATGAAACATGAACAAAAATGTACATTATAAATTAAGTACCTACATCAACTACATATAAACAATGAATTAATGTAACTTAATTGGTGATTTATACGTTACGCTAGCTGACTAATGGAGCAACATACAATATTTAACATAGATAAATTAGATGTTTCACATGGAGCACATTTTGTCTCACCATTACAAATGTACAAAATGTAAAAGTCAGTTGTGTTTACCTTTTCTAAAAGTACGCCAGTAAAACCACAGTTTAGTATTACAGTTGCGAAGCTCTATTGGGAGGAGAATTATTCCGTTTGACACTAGCGCTCCTGATGGCGAGCAAGTGGCATTTGTCTTAAAGGCTATAAGTACTACCTAGTAATTCATAATTTTTAATGCTGAAAGTTTTAGAACACTTTTAAAACAGCGCAACGGCTTGTACATAACATCTGAAAATTTGTGTTGTATACATAACAAAACGCTCATTCCAAATTTATCATAAAATAGAAATTTATTACAGTCAAAGTAACATGATAAAATCTACACTTACTGCGCAGAAGCAAAATATCGGACTATTCAGCATTTGCTCTATGAATCAAGGAAATCTGTGCAAAAACCTTATTGAGATGGGGGTCGCACACCTAGAAGTTACAATAATATTTAGAAAATAATTATAATTTTAATATGACAATACATTTAAAATGATAAAATGGTATAAATCAAGGTTTACATAATATTTATTAGCTGATATATAATCTTTCTTGACATTCAAAATGATTGGCGCCGAAAATACAAAAAATATACACAAAACCATATCGAAGAACAAGAAAACGTTGGAATTAGCTTATTGCAAATGCGCTTTAAAATTACACCATTCACGAACGATTTTGTTAACGCTTTCCTTTGTCCCTTTAGGAAACATAAATAAGGATATATTTTGCGAATTCTTTTGATTGTTGCTACAATTTATAGCGTAAATAGATAGGAAATGCTGTGCATCAATGTATGCAAGACGCAAATGTGGTCAGTCATAATTTAGCAATGGCAAGTGAGCTAAGAGCGGATAATAATAATATTCAATCGATTCAACTCACTTCATCAAAAATGTATCGCTATCACACAGCATCAAGTAAATTACGCGTAAACAGCAGGCAAATATACATGCCGCACCTAAACGAACTGGTGCTGCCTCTTGCTGGCCACTGGGAGCGCTGAGGTCGCACGGATGAAAAAAATCATAGGGAGCTTCGCAACTGTTATACTAAACTGTGGTAAAACTGTGTCAGAAGTGACTCTTTTACTTTCCAATGCTTATACATTTTTTATTCTCTCTTATACCTGTCTTAACTTTTTCAAGGAAGTAATAATGGCATTAATGGCTTTATCAGCTTCTTCTGATATTTCATCCAGAATAAGTGCATTTGTGTTGCATTTGACACGTTTCTTTATCCTGTAAGTAACAATAGTGATAACACGTCCGCAATGCATGGGCCACTAAAATAGGCATTTTTCAAAAGCAATACGATGTACTCAACTGTATGCTTCTGTGGCGTCATAGGAGACGCCCAATATTAAATTCAGTATGTGCATTCAGAGAACTGAATTGCACACAGGGACGAGAGGAAACGGCGGGCGCGTCGAGCTGACGCCTCGCAGAACAAAAGGGGTATTTTTGGAAGACGGGGAAATCCAGCAGGCAAGTCGGGGGTGAGACATTCCTAGGGTGGCGGTTGTGACGCGCGTTGTCATGGCGCCAGAGTTGAGAACCCCGAAAGGAAGCTGGGGTTAGAATTCGGCTGGCGGATGCGGCTATGTGACGTAGTTCCGTCAGACGAGCCCAGCGGGTATATACGCAACGAGAGCAAGCGTCTCGTTCTCCAATTTCTCACAGGTCCGGTCGCGGCGAGTCGTGCGTGTGCGGGTGCGCGGCGGGTGTAGCTCGAGTAGGACGAGTAAGGGGCCGGCGCTCATGCGCCGTGAGAGTAAGTTAGCGGTCGTGGTGGCCGAAGTTTTTCCTTCTGGAACGGGACGGTCAGTCCGCCCATTTGTAAATATGTACATAATTATTCAGGTGTCGGAGTTCATTGAATAAATAAGTATTTGCAAACGTTCACATCTGTGGATTATTTTCTTTCTCTTGGCACAGGCCAAGACGCCACACTTCGAAAGATAAATATGTGCTTGAATTTATCAGAGTTTAAATTATTCTTAAATGGAAACCTAAAAATATTGATCACATGTGGATAACAGGGTATAATTGCACTCGTGGTATATAAGAAAACTGGCACCTATCGTCGCTCGTTTTCTTGAATTCCGCTCATGCCATCATACCCCTCTTTATTCATTCGTTTCGTTAATTATTATAATTTAATAAATGTTTGGCATATTTTCTGGCAGACCTTGTGTCGATATTTCTACAGAATTTTAGCTCATTCCCCATTCCCCCAAAAATGCAGAGGCATTGAAATGTGTCACAAACGAATTAACACCACAACGTTTCCTATTTATTCCTAACTTGCCCCAATGTATTCTTCTGCGCTTAGCTCAATATGGAAACTTGCAAGACTACAGTGTGTAAACATTCGTGAATTATTCATTCCTTAGTATCAGTGGACAGAATTTGAAGTGGTTGGTACGACCCGCAACCTCACGACAGCATCTCATGGCGCAGCAGCGAGTATCTCAACATCAGGCCATGAGTAAATGTACTGAAGTGCCTCCGAAAAGGAAGTTCAGCCTGCAGTGCAAAAACAGCACATAATTTGTGTATTAATTCTAACCATAATACAATATTATAATATTGCAACCTAAATACTACTGGTACTTCACTTTTCCCCTGGGACCTATGCCATTCTCAATGGGGAGCCTTGCTCAATTCCAACAAAAAAATTGAAGGCATTTTTCAGGAAATGTAGTAAATGTGAGAGGCGCTTAATCCAAAATGCATACTTCATGCCTCCACAATTAGAAGATCCATTTCAAAATGGCAACTTCAGCCAAAATAACAACGGAATGTCGATCTGGGTAAAAGTCCAGTATACGGATGTCAGGGTCTTGTGTTGTTCAGAGGCAGAAGAACAGACGTTTTGAAAAGGCAATTTGTTTTCGGTATTAGAACCCCGCCTGCGAGGTAACTTATTTCCGTTAAAGTCTCGAAAATTGATATTTGCGCTTTACACGACTTTATCTGTACATCCTCCTATTATACTACGTATTCGAGAAAATCAATAACGAATCTTGACTAGTAGTACATATGATGATTAACAGAAACTCTTTTCTGAGCATCCTCCTTGTTCCTTGTATTCCTCCGTGTTCGCATGGGCGACTTGTGTTGCAGCACGAGGAAGTGGCCCTGTCTGCGTATGGGTGCGGGTGGGCGAGCGGCTCGCAGCACTTCAAGAAGGGCGTGCTGCTGGTCCTTCTGCGCGCGCAGAAGACCCTGGCCTTCCGCGGGGGCGTCTTCTACGACCTCTCGCGCAACACTTTCTTATATGTGCGTATCTGCAAGGGATTAGCGTATTAAGCAATCAGAACTCAAAAAGCAGAAAAGTTGAAGTGTTTTAATACATCTAGACGTACCACTAACCGGTCAGTGGGGAGATTTATTACCGTTGTGCTGTATTATTCTTTTCCCATTAGGAATGTTAAAAGATTAGTATGGTTTATTTTCCGAGCATTTTATTACTTTGATTCAACGAATACAGATTATTAAAATGCCTTGAAATGCACAATTATTAGACATCGTTAAATAAATGTTTGGTAATCCTATGTTCCAGATTGTCAATGCATCTTACTCATTCTTCAACCTTCTTAGAACCGCCCAGGATTAAGGAGATGGACAATCACTTCTAAATTGGCAGCAAATTAAAAATGCACTAGTTAATAATTAATTATTATTAGTAGTAGAATTAGTCTTACAATAAAATTTCACTAGAGTTCGACAATGTAATATCAATTGTAAATGTCTGCTATTGAAATTAGCAAAAGTAGTGGAACAATTAGATTTTAAAATTGCTTTATTCGTGCAAATACTATGTGAAGCCTCTGATCCATTTTTAAGGGACCCAGTCCTGCTGACTCATATTTACTTTACCCTAGGGAAGAAAATGGGGACAAAAAGTATCTCTGACGCCAAAGCTGCACGACCACGTTTCGTTCGTCTCTCGAGGCCAAAGACCCTTGTTCACAACTCGTGACCGGACGTTTCCCAACACGATGACCCCGAGCGCTTCGCACTGTTTCGCGAAGGTTGTATAAAAGCAGGCTTCCAGTGCACGTCCAACATCTTTGGCATCAGAAGCAATCCTGTATGTGCTGCGTCATGAGGAGCAGAGCAATAAAATCGGGCGTGTGAGTGCAACATACGAAGCGGTTATTTCACGCTTTCATTGCGAAGTACATTCGAGAGCGGAGTACATTCTGTGTTGCTTTATTCTGCACGATGACCGGGAGGCAACACTTTCACGACGGTCTGCATTTCTGGAGCGGTGCTATCCTCTCGCTGTGAGTGCATGCCTTATGTATGATTGTATAACGAGTACTTTGGCATCACGCTCCGATAAACTCAGGAAGCATTCTTAGATTATGTAAACTAATTCCCGAAGGCACAAAGATTTCGTTACAGTCATGATCAGGCAAGAAGTTGCACAACGTTGCCATGATTAGAGATCATATTAAACAAATTTAATGAATAGCAGGACGATTTCATACTCCTCTCGCCAATTATCGAAATCTACACGACATGCCTTTAGAACGTGTCGCTATCTATGTCAGTCTATCAAAAAATAGCAACTATGTGGGTTTCTAACAAGGATAAAATGTGGAAGTAATAATACATGAATTATTTCCAAATGGACAGAGGTAAAGAATTATTTTATTTTGTCGCCCAATCATTTATTCTTTATACAACTTTAAACCTTTAAAGTTGCATAAAAATTGACTTCAGATATCTAGGCTCTAAACTCTTCCATTTTAGGCACATAAAATAGGACCTTACTGCGAAATACGGTGTAATTTCTTAAGTAGTGGTAAAAATGCCTTTATATCTCCGCTACCTCGCGTGGATTTCCAGATCTCGAAGCGGTCTTTTAGACTCGGGAAGTCATTAGTGTCTTTTGTGAACAGCGAGTGAATTGGAATTCTGACGGTCGGCTGATGGTGTCAGGTTATCTTGGCCTAAAAGAGACTAGATAGCAAGACAGTGCGCGATACAGTGCTGTCTCAATTCCCCTCTTCCCGATTCCGTCAATTCGCTTTTTTTGTTTTCCTTCGTTTTTCTTTCTTTCTTTTTTTCGTCAAAACTTTAAACTATTCTCATAGGATCGAACCGGGAGAGATGGCTCAGTGCATCAACTAATGTCACTGCAATGCCTCTCACCGGAAGGACCTATGTTCGTGTCAGGATTTTCGACACTAGCTTGTCAGGTAGATAGAATTCATTCGCTGTTTGAAGGAGCATTCTAGCGGCCGGCTGTTCTGATGGTAATTTTCCGTACTTTCTCCGATCAACACCAGACGAACAGCCGGAGCAGCACCCTACCAAACGTGACATGGACTGCGCGCGATCTTTCCTACCTCTTCCTTGTCCTATCCTCACCCCATACACACACATAATAATATGCACTACACCACCACACATGCCCTGAGACCGCTTGGAGACTTTGATCTTGTCCCGGCTGGGGCCGTGCCCCGCTGGTGGGAGATACGTGGTTGGGGAAATCACGCTAGTCGACGGTAAGGCGGCGCTGGATGTCGCTATCCAGCGGGGGGAGATCACCGCCCCCTCCCAATGAACAAAACATGCACTACACTTACTAAGTAGTTAGTCTCTTTCTTACTCAGTAGTTGACGCGCCCATAATCACTAACAATCAATCAATCATTGGGTGGAATAATTATGCGCACAACCCTCTGGACGTTATAGAAGATGAGAAACGGTCGAGAAACTGCTCTGCAGAAAAGATGCAAGAAAATGTAATAAGAGACATTTCTTCATTTACCGGACGAGAATACGGAGAAGTCTTTTTTAACCACCGGAAATCATTCATTTTGTGTACTACGCAACATGGAAAAAGTTACGTATTGCTGAGGAATAATTATGTCGAGATTTTTTCCAAAATACATGTTTTAGGGTACCCCTAATATCGAAAAACGTTGGTTTAAAAAAATGCCTGTCTGACCGTGTGTGAACAAAACTAGCACTAAAACCACACATAGGATTTTTCCCGAATAATATTCCCTTCCCAATTTACTCTTCTCGAGGCTCTTCAGATTGACAACAGGTTTTTTAATGATTAGGGAAACTACACATGAATCCCTTGGGATATTATCAAAATTTTCTCAATAGTCATTCCAAATTTTTCTTTAATATTATTCTTACAATAGAACAAAGTTCAATAATACATCTGGTGTAGATTCGTTTTTCAAAACATCTGATTTTCGAAAATTGCAAAAATTAATTTTATTGTTTTCCCTTATACAATTACATAATTGAAGAGAGTTTCTTCAGAACTGGATCCTAAATACGTCACACACATTTTTTTTGAAAATAATCCTAGTAATAGCAGAATTTGGAGTGAAATCGGGACAATTTAAAAACATACTTAATAAAGATTTTTTTATCATCACTCCCCGTCGTTAATATTTACAATAACAGCGATTTGTGTACACTACTGCTTTTGTGAGTAGGTGTAATCAGATGTCTGATAAAGTTTCTCGAAGACTCAAAAATGTTCAATAAATTAGTTTGAATGAAAATGCGTCTATCAGTTCTCTCTATGAAGTTCAGACTCAGCTCCAGTCAGAGCCGGCGGTTGGTGTTAAGCCCGAGTGGGAAGTTGATCCGAGGGGCGGGATCCCCCCTCCCTCTCCATCCCCCACCAAAAATGTATTGAAGGGTAAGACAGGACTGTCGAGGACAGGAAGGGCAAGACAAGGAACTACAAGGCATAATGTTTTTAAATTTTTATGTTTATCTTTTCATGTTTATGTAACTTCAGCAGTTCTTTTTTGCAATGTAAAAATATCTTTGTATTTTTTTAAATATAAACGCATTTAACAATTTTTGCAAATCGATTTTGTCGCTCATGTCGCTATAAACTTGTAAAATCTCAATACAGTTAAGCCGATCTTGCAACGTAGTTGATCACATATGTTTTGAGTAGACGCACTACGCGGAAACTTGGTTCATTTCCTCTCCAAATTCCGAGTGCGTTTTTACCCACACGGAATATTTCGTGAGGGTATTGCCTCACGTAATACCCACATTGTCCGCTGGGGCTGGCTCCAGTGCTTGTCCAGTTTGTAGTGTCCATGACAGTAATATGTATGGATTTTTACACTAAAGCAGCGATAAGTGAGAAAGAAGCACTATAAAGATATTCAACGAGGCATCAAATCGAAATGACAGTTTGAGTGAAACAAATTTTGTCTTTCATTAACTATAATATTGAGAAATGAATCGATATAAATAGCTTTCGTCTGCTATTTCTATAAATGTAATTCAGATGATTTCTGACAATGTTTATCGAAAACTCAAAAGTTTTCTGTGAAGATAAACTCGAAATTCCACATTTCCAGAAACGCTCCAATTAAAAAAAAAGTTTTTCAATGGATAGTGTCCAATGTACTGAATAACAGTCATAAATGCCTATTTGATGTTTCTATTGCTTTTTTAAAAAAATGAACAAAAGTTTTCTTTAAATATCATTCATGTCAATATTTTTACTACCGGCATTTCTCATATATTATCCCATTTGTGAGTAAAATTGCTTCAAAGAATTTCTTATGAACTTTTTAGAAAAAGCGAAAGATTTGGGTGAAAATCAACTTCAAAAGGCGCATGCACGTTCAAACGTCATTTTCATAATAATGGCTCCAAATTTTACAATAAAAATGAGCGCATAGGATCTGATTTTATCCTTCAATAATATGCTCAAACCCATATTTCAATTATACTATTAGAAATACTAGATATTGAGAAAAGTGAAAAATTGACTTATAGGCACCATGTGGCAGCTTAGAAGAGGAAAGGGGCAAAACCGAAAAGATAGCCCATATGAGAATAAGAAAACTTAGGATTATGAGAAAATCTGTGCCATTCTGTAGCACCACTTGTTGTATATCTCTCATGTCCTTAATGTTTACTTAAGATGTGAATTTTATAATTTAACCATTTCCAAAACGATGATCTTCAAATGATCCTTTATGAACTTTCTCAAAACCTTACACATTTTTGTGTGTTAATGTGCTCAAAATTGCATATTTTCAGAAACGCTCCCAATGACAGTTTCTCAAAAACTGCTACAATTTTTTGGTAAAAAATCCCCAATTGAAAAGAGTTTTTGATCTTCTAAGATGTTCTGAAGTGTCATTTCAATCAAGCTATTTTGGAACATGAAAATTGAGATAATGTGAAAAATATACTACGTGTTTTTTTGATAAAACACAATGTCCTCAATATAATTAGCGCAATGAAAACTAAACAATTGTAATAATTTAGACAATCACTAAATGTTGTAGTATTGTACACGATTTTCTGTAAAGTTTTAAATTGTTAATTGTAATTTAAATAATTTAAATAAATGTGTATATTAATTGTAATGTAATGTTGTAATTTATGCTGTTGTGTATGTAATTGTAATGTAATGTTGTAATGTAATTGTAATGTTGTCATTTAAATAAATGTGTCTATTAATAAGTGCGTGATTCAGAATTTTTGAACAAAAGAACAATATTTGAAAAGACAGCTAGGAAAAGCGGTCAGTTTTAGGCACTTTTTTTTCAAAAAGTTCAATTTTTAGTAGTAGCAATAAACGTGAGACGATGTTCAGATGTTCAGATAAAACTGTGAATGCAACAAAGAAAACAATGTACTTACGTCTGATCAGCGACAACTGATCGGATACCTCTTGCACTCAAATCGTCACAAGATTTTCTCCAAAATTCATATTTCCCGATCGTGAAATATGGTATCTAATTAAGTGATTTCTACACTTGAGCTCAAATAAAAGGAAATTTAATAAGACTGTAAAAAAAGAAATAGTGATGACACACTTGGAAAAAGTGATTTTACTACGCGTGTCATCACTATTGTTACTTTCCCGTATACGTACGTATACACGTAGTGATATACGTAGTATAGGGAAAGTTATGTAATGCTGCGCGAAAAAGTGGCCAATTTTCGGCGGAAAAAAATTAATTGCCGAGCCGTGAAAACGAATAAGTGGATAAAACCACTTGCTAAATTAAGAAAAACAATCCCCTAACACGTGGTGTAGCCAGAAACCCTGTTTTCTAGGTCCTTGATACCGAAAACCCAATTGAAAGGAAAACGTCCGTCTGTCCGTCTGTCCGTCCGTCCGTCCGTCCGTCCGTCCGTCCGTCCGTCCGTCCGTCCGTCCGTCCGTCCGTCCGTCCGTCCGTCCGTCCGTCCGTCCGTCCGTCCGTCCGTCCGTCCGTCCGTCCGTCCGTCCGTCCGTCCGTCCGTCGTCCGTCCGTCCGTCCGTCCGTCCGTCCGTCCGTCCGTCCGTCCGTCCGTCCGTCCGTCCGTCCGTCCGTCCGTCCGTCCGTCCGTCCGTCCGTCCGTCCGTCCGTCCGTCCGTCCGTCCGTCCGTCCGTCCGTCCGTCCGTCCGTCCGTCCGTCCGTCCGTCCGTCCGTCCGTCCGTCCGTCCGTCCGTCCGTCCGTCCGTCCGTCCGTCCGTCTGTCCGTCTGTGAACACCTCTGAACCATACGTACGATTTCTTCCAAAATGGATATTCCCCGGTCGATCTGATTGTAGTCGAAGCTTTGAGATTTTGAAAAAGATTCTTGAAAATTTGGGGGTACTTTATATGAAGCCCCCCGGGGATTTTCAACCTTTTCTCAAAAACGGCTCCAAATTTTTTCTTTAAATTTCTTGTATGAATAGAGGAAAATACACTTTTAACATGGCATAGGTCCGATTTTCACGTACAGCTCTGAATTTTCGAAAATTGTGAAAGTTTGAATTTTTTTGGGCGTCTTACTCCAACTACAAAATTGAAGATAGAGACTTCTTCTTCAAATAAAATTTGTTCTGCATATTGAGTTCTTTAATAAAGGTCACGTAAATGTTTTTCAACATTTTGGTAGTTTTCGTGCAATATTGCGTGCAATATGTGCAACATTAAAAAATTACAAAAACAAGATTTTCTCAAAAACGGCTCCAATTTTTTTCTTTAAACTTTTTGTAGGGATAGTGGTAATTGTACTCTATCAATGACATAAAAGCCATTTTGGTCTATCGGTTGGTTTTTTCAAAAATTACAAAAATGTAAATTTTTTACTTGTCTCTCACGTCGTTAATATTTACATTATTTTTTCACATTATTATTATTTCACATTATTATATTTACGAGTATATATGCTTTAAATAATGTCAAGTAAAGTTTCTCGAAAACACTACCGTTTTCTGTGAAAAGTAGCTCAAATTTCGGCATTTTCAGAAATGCTCAAACGTAATTTTCTCGTATATGGCTGCAATTTTTTTCTTGAAACTTTTGTAACGGATAGTGCTAATTACACTCTTTAGTATAGCGTAAAGTTTATTTTGAGTTATTTTTTTGTTTTTTCAAAAATTATATAATTGTAATTTTTTTGAAAGATCTCGCACATCTTTAATATGCACATTACCAGCAATTTGTAAACATTATTATATTTGTGAGTGTAAGTGCTTCAAATAACTTCAAATAAAATATTTTGAAAACTCAATCATTTTTTGTGAAAATGAGCTTCAAATTTCGCATTTTTAGTAGTGCTAAAACGCCATTTTCTCTTAAAAGGCACATAATTTATAAAAGAAAATTGCCATCTACGGCTAGATTTTTCTATTCTTTAATATTCTAAAATTAATATTTTCGTTCTACGAATAGGAAACCGAAAAATTAAAAAAATGACAAAAAAATGTACTTTTGGCGGTGATAGATGGCAGCTGGCAAGAAAGAGTATGTGGCAATTCCGAATAGCTAGCGAAGACCCAAGAAAATAGAAAACTAATACGGGAAAGTCTGTGCCATTCTGTAGCACCACTAGTTACTTTTAGCACTCATATCATAAATAACTATTTTACATTATTGCTATGCGAACAAAGGTGTCAAGTTTCACTAACATAGTTTAAATGTTCAAGAGCACATTGTAGGAAAAGGATGCATTAAACAGATACATTTTACTTGTATTGTTTTTTATTTTACAAAATTATTTCTTTAAATAATATAAACGTTTATAAATTGTACGACCAAGTCAATCGGTCTCATGGGAAAAGGGGCTTGCGTGGGGGGACCTTCTCAGTTGCATCATCATTATTCTACCGTAATTCCCCGCACTGAGCGAGAACTGTGTGTGAGATTTGCGTACAATCTATTTAAGTATGTGTAATAGAAGAACTAATGTCCAAACGACGTATTTTCATGAAACACTAGTTTTCAGAACGGAAAGCATTGACTTTCTGCCTCATACAGGTACTCGTAGTTCAAGACAAATATATTGATTTGATTTTCAGACACTGTTTAGCATATGGGAAACGGAATTTTTGAACCAGCATTTGGCAGCATGATGGAAATTCACCTTACGTATATATTGTTACGCAAAAGTAGGAAACAAACTGAAATGGCGATACGTGACTTTGGAAATGAACTTCATTTTATACTGCGATTTTCGTAACTTTGTCCCTGACAGGAATCAGCTGTTTCGCTGCTATCCAATCGGGAGCTTATATTTCGTGACAGTGACGTCACTATGGTGACGTTCAAGCTTCCTATTGGATGAAAGCGTGAACAGCTGATTCCTGTCAGGGACAAAGTTACGAAAATCGCAGTATAGGAACAGTCTACCTACATCCACAACAATACTACAGACACCGAAATAGGGCCACGGGCTATCCCAAGCACATTTGTAATGGCAAATCTCCCAGATGGGCCTAAGAGCTACCTGGGCGTGATGTTCGGGGAGCGCAAGTGTGCTCTTCAGACAGGTAAGTCCCCGAGAGAGCGGTACTGTCCGCGGGAGATCTTTTAGACAACGATATACAGCAGCCGGGAAGGGGGTGGGGTAAAATTGAAAAGGATAGCATGATTCACAACAAAGGGTGACCAATTAACACGAGAAAGTAGTTTTCATCTGACATAACTAGTCATTTATAATCATTTTATTATCCTTTAGTAGATACGTGGTTACGTTTAACATTTTGAGGAATTTTTTTAGACACTTCGACGTAACTATCATCTATTCTGAATTATCATATTACATTAATTAGTTGCTATTAAGGGTGTAATGGAAATTATGGAAATTTTAAAAATACTTTTTTCGTTTTAGGAGGGCATGTTTCAAGAGTTTTCTTTGCTTATTTTAGCACATAAATCATATATTTTTAGTTTATAATATTTCCTAGAACATTCCAGGTTGTTTTATCTTATCGTCCTCGGAAAGACGAGATGTAACACATTCCGAAGAATGCAAATCTTGTTCATTTCGTGTGGATGCAAAACTATCTTACAAAATGAGCAACTTTTTCTTGTCTAAATAATATTTTAATCTAAATAGTAAATGCAGTGGAAGTAAGAGTAAGGAAAATAATAGGGTAAGGAAGAGAAAAGGCTCGAAATAAAAAATACTTCGAATATTGAGGGTCGAGTTGCCCATTTGAAAATGGTTAAGCCAATTCCAGGAGAAATGGAGAAAATTCGACATATGAATAAATTCGAGTCTCTTGTATTGCTTTTATTTTACTAAATTATTACTTTAAATAATATACACGTTTGCAAATAGTACGCCCAAGTCAATCGGTCTCATGGGAAAAGGTCTCGATGATTGCCAAGATCCGCCAGTAGCACTGTCATTCATAATAGTTTCTTTAATTGGAGTTACAATGCGGCGTTCTCGTTTAATATTTCCAATTAAATTGCATCGTGAAGTACGGAGTAGACTGCTTTTGTCACACTACAAAGGCCCTTCCGACGGGAAAAGGGTCCAGAGCAAACCAGCCCCCGTTTGTAGGGACACCGAGCTCCGAGCGTGAAAAGCTTCTCCCCGTTCGCGCACAGCGTGCCCCGCACGCCAGGTGGCCCGCAGCGCGCCGCAGCGCTCCGCAGCGCCAGGCGCGCGGGGGAGAGAGGGGCGGGGCCCGCGGGGACGCCAGCGAGAGCGGCGCAAAGCGGTACGGAGCGGCGCGGCGCGGAGCGGCGCGGCGCGGTGCGGCGCGGCTGGCGCGCCTGGCAGGCGGTGCGGTGCGCGGCGCGGCGCGGCGCGGCAGGGAGCGGCCTGGGACCGAGGGGGGCCGGCGGAAACCCCGCTGCGGCGCGCGGTACCACGCTGGGCCTGGCGCGGCACGGCTCGGCACGGCCCGGCCGCCGCTGCGGCATGGCGCGGCGGCGGCGCGGCCAATGAGAGGCCGAGGCCACCGCCGCGTTGTGCCGCGCCGCGCCGCACCGCGTCCCGCCCGCCGCCGTCCCGCCGCCGGCCCGCCTGCCGCGTGCCGCCGCCGCCGCCAGCCAGACGCCAGCGTGGCAGTTGACGCTCGAGTGTTGTTGTGTACGCGGAACGGGAGCGTTGCGGCAGAGGCGAAATGAGCGAAACGCCGGTGACGTTCAACCAGCTGCTCATCGCGATGGTGCGCGAGCGGCCGCCGCTGTGGGATGTAAGGAACCCCGCCTACAGAGACAAGACCATCAAGAACAAGCTCTGGGCGGAGATCGGGGCCATCATGCAGAAGAACGGTGAGTTGGTTGCGGTGAGCCCGATACTTGAGATTGATAGAGAATACGAGCATGAAGTCTGTAAAAGGGAGACAACTCCGGGATTGGGTGCATGCACGAAAAGCGTTGCCACACACTCAGCTTCAGTGACATCGCGGGGAGAGTGAAGGAACTTGTCTTGCCTACACGTACTTGATCAACGCCATCTACCCTTTAGTGTTCGTAAGTATATTCTTGATTTAAATGTAGTGTCCCTTCAAGGTCACAATCTGGAAGAAGAAGTGGACACTGACATCCAATCGGAAGCTTCAATAACAACAACTTAAGTCGCAATGAAGCTCCCGATTGGATGGTAGTGTCCCTCTCTCCTTTCAGCTCATGACCTTGGACGGGCACTACGTTTAAATCTGAGTATAGGTAGTAGATGGCGTTAACTGGACTCACGAGCTTGGTGGCCATTGGCTGAAAATGCCTTAAAAGGTTATTTCATTCATCGCGTGATGTCCGAGAAGCTGAATACGTCCGAATATACTCCGATTTTTACAGAGGCACTTCAAGGTCACGAGCTGAACGCAGAGGGAGACACTGTCATTCAATCTGAAGCTTCATTACGACTTAGTTTTAGTATTGGAGCTCCTGATTTTGACGACAACGTCCCTCTCTCCTTCCAGCTGCTGACCTTGAAGTGCCACTATGGAAAAGTTGAAGCCTAGCTACCAACGCGTTTCTTACATACCTCCATCACGGAACTTGGGCTCTTTACAGACTTCATGAATATGAGCCATTTTATATTATGATGGGCAAATATTTAGAGGTGAGAGGCGTGCTATTGTCATTTCTATAAGCGTGCGCAGAAAGCCTGGGAGGGACGGTGGGGGTGTGGTCGCCCTAAAAAATTTGAAAGGGGGTCCCGTAACCTTACGTAACGAAACATTTTATTTCGACAAATAAGTTCAATCCCGTTTCCCCCTGATAAATTAGGAAATTGTTTTACATTTGTGGAAGAGGCTTTCCAATACATCTGTCAACTGTAAAGAGTTTAACGTAAAATCAGTTACTGTATTTACTAATTGTGTCAATATGTACAACTGAATTCTCCTTGTAATATCTTTTATTCATTTACTAGAAAAATTTGTAATATGCAAGTAAATCAGTTTATTGCCGAAGGTTGCCTAGAAATGTAGACTCCTTTTTTGGACGCCTTTTGGCGCGTGCCTATTGTTATTTAACATCCGGCTTTGTGCAATCAAATTCGCATGCATTTTGCATTACAGGAACACCATATTGCCAATTCCGACGTCTGGCTAAGTAATGTTGCTGACTCACGAATAAAAGAGATGGACGTATGAACAATCTGATTTCAATTCATATAATTCATTCACGAAGATTCTCATGGCCGAAAATAATTTTTTTGATTTTTTGACCACAGAGTCGAGATAAGTATGCTGAAACTGTTCGCAGTACATAAATCTAGTTTCTGAAAAGATAAGCACCTTGTCAATACGGCAAGATAACTGAATACAGGCTCTTGAAAAGAATCGCTGCGTAGAGTATACTGTAGAGGCCTGTAACAGCAAAATGCTGCAGAAGAGAACAACCCAAAATTGTTTGCCAAAATGTATAAATACCACACACACACATACAAACAAACAACACACAAACAACATACACAAACAGCAACACACACACACACACACACAAACAGCAACACGCACACGCACAAAAACAGCAACACGCACACGCACAAAAACACCAACTCGCACACACACAAACAGCAACTCGCACACACACAAACAGCAACTCGCACACACACAAACAGCAACTCGCACACACACAAACAGCAACTCGCACACACACAAACAGCAACTCGCACACACACAAACTGCAACACACACACAAACAAACAGCAACACACCCACAAACAAACAGCAACACACACACAAACAAACAGCAACACACACACACAAACAGCAACACACACACAAACAGCAACACACACACACAAACAGCAACACACACACACAAACAGCAACACACACACACACACACACACACACAAACAGCAACACACACATACACACAAACAGCAACACACACACATTCACACAAACAGCAACACACACACATTCACACAAACAGCAACACACACGCAAACGACAACACACAGACAAACAGAAACACACAGACGCACACAGTAACACACACACAAACAACACACAACAACATACACACTGCTCGAGAATAGCAATTACTGTTGTAGAACACTAGGAAAATATTTTTACACTCACAGTCTTCACGAATACTGAAATAATATAGTGAAATACATATGGAAACAAATTACAACAGTTTGTTGCATATACGTAAAGAATGCCCAAAAAGTTGCTGTTCCATGACGCTACAAGTGAATGGCAAATATTTAGTAGCCGGCCTCTTCCTTGGAGCCTTGCTATCATTGACGTCATCTGTTTCGTAAGCAATGACGCACTGAATATGAGAATTCAGACAGTACGTACAGTGCGAGAATAGGCAGAATGACACAATCAAATACTTCTATTTTCCGTCAAAATCGAAACTTTCATTGTTTCGGATTTTTCCCGACTTTCTTAGTCTCTAACGAATCCAAACCCATCTCTCCGCAAGAATGCACTGCACCGGACAAGACCGGGCTGCAAAATTTTTCGACAATTTATGCGTATATTTGAAATTGGTAATACAGGTGATTGAATGCAAAATTTTAGAATAGCGAAAGTCGCTTAGCAAAGAAATGTCATTACAATGGATTTAGTGAAATAGTTTTGTTCTGGCTGCTATGTGGCCAACACTTGAGTTATTAATGCACTAAAAATCGAGTGTAGAATAAACGAGAAGAAAACCTCATTAAAATTAAGAAGAAATCAGCCGACTGAAGAAGTGTCAGATTTTTCAGCACTGGTACCCAGAAGAGTGGGGGATCGGGGTGGGGCAGTTGGGACAACCTGCCTCAGGTCATGACTGAATGAGTTCCCGATTTTTTAAATTGAAAATAATGTATTACTTCTTATTCAAATTAACCGCTGTAATTTATTGTTGCAAGGAGAAATAAATTCTTATTATGTATTGCGGGAGGGGGGAAGAAGACTTTTGTTTGAAATATGGGGTTCCCATAAAACTACTGCCCTCTTATTTTCTCTGGACACACGTGTTTTTCAGATTTAACTTGACCTCATCTCCTTGCGATGTGTGGTCATAACAAACCTTTTTTTCTGACTTGCAGAATGGTGTTCCAGTGAGGACGATTTGAGAGCAAAATGGAAACATCTGAGAGATCGATATACAAAGTGTGTCAAGGACGACAACGGATCTAATCAGCATGTGATTGGCAAAAAGGCGCCTTGGCCTTTGTTGCCTTATTTGGATTTTCTCAGAGACTCCGTCACACATCGGTCGTAAGTATTTTTCCTGTCAGCACTGTTACGAATTCAGAACGCGCTTGATTCTGTGGCCCCAATTTTTGCACTGATATCAGTTCAAAGCTTTCGCCAGAGACCTATTCACCAGTGGACCTCGAACAGTTCCAAAAATAATAATATGCACTAAATTACGTTTTGTACAATTTCCCAATGAAAAGTCGATAGGTCTACATTATTTTTCTATCGTACAATTTGGTTTTATTTTTTATTTGTTAGTATCTAGTGGTATTTAAAAAAATCATTTGCGACGTTTGAATCAGATTTTACCTTTGAGTAAGAACTGAAAATATAGCTTAGCTTTGCATTTTTAACTTCTTTATTTCGGTTTGTATTGTAAATTTGTTTGTGATCGTTCTGGTTACTTACGGCACGCTGCCCAAGTTAAGACTGCCTCCAGGTGCCTATTTATGCAACTTTTATATCATTGCGTGATTATTATTATTATTATTATTATTATTATTATTATTATTATTATGATTATTATTAATGTAAAACCAAAGAAATAGCTGTAATCATCATACAACTTTATACAATATGCCTTGAAATATTACTATCTTTAATTCACTTTTATTCTATTTTCTTTTCAACCTCTTTGATATAAAAAAAAAAATACCGAAAAGGTAAGCTAGATGGAGGGGCACTCGAGATCTGACGCACAATATGTAACAGTTGTCTTCGAAATTTTAACAGGAATATTTCTCGTTTCTGAAATAGAAACAATATACGCTAATAAATGATTTTGTTTTAATTTTTGTTATTTTATTCATCTCTAAATGTAAAATGGAAATTTTTTGTTGCTGTACCTTTTGTATAATTTGTATAATTTTGCTGTTGCACTCTGCAATCCTTCATGAACTTTTCAATAAGTTTGTTTGGTTCAATTTTTTTCATTTTTGTTTCTTGGTCAATTTTTTGTTTTGTTTTTAGGAATTCCGACTGCAACGCAATAAAATATGTTTCATCTGAATTGTAAGTACCTAGAAAAAAATGAAATTGATCAAAAGTTGAGAAAGTCATGTATTTTTCAATTGCTTTTCTGAACATTGAAAAATGTTATTTTCGTTTTCCTTTGTTACAGCATTCAGCCGCATTCTCTCCTTATGTCACTTCCTCACTCAGGTTAGCATTTTTCCTCCTTCATTTTTTAATTTCTTTTTTTGCAAAACTCAGCATGGAACCTTTTGATGTTATGTTTCACACTTCAAGAAGTTTTCCTTCTCTACAGAACATGACCCTTCGCAGAGCTACGAAGGGGAGTACCATAATCACGATGGACACGAGGATAAATCTGCAATGCACTTGGTTGACTCTGTTTTCATGAATTCTCGAAGTACGTTGTTGTTGAAAGCTGTAGTAACAGTGCGGTAAGAATCAAATAACCAATCTACATTTATATATGTTCACTTTGGTTTTTTTTCTGTAGGTCCTGCTGGACACGACTCCATTCAGGAAGAGAATGAAAACAGTGCTAGTGCGTGCGGGACTGTTGGCATCGGTCGAAGAAGTCCCGGACCTTCCAGAATAAGTAGTATGTTTTCGTTGATACGAAGAAGTTGTCTTTGTACCATGGTGTCGAGCCGAAACCATAATCATTAAGAAAGCAATTCGATCATGAGAAAGAAAACGCAAATATTATTCTTTAATTACATAATTTACATTTGTACATACATTATATACATTATTTCATTACATTTTCTTTCATTTGTCTAAAATCGAAACTGAAGCAAACTGTGTAAGTTCGTTTGTTTTTTTTTAGATCTTCATAATATTTGAGGAACTTGTCAAGCTGGTTTCACGTTGCGAAATATGAGACGGTGTAAACAACAAATCTCTGAGTTTTTCTGAGCAGACCTTTCGTTGCTAGTTCTTTATTAATTTTTTTCAGTCCCCCCTCTGGTCACGAAACGAATTGTCAAGAGCTTCGAAGTACAAGCTAACTTTTGAAGTACAAGTTTTTTTAATAAAATGTATAAAATAGTAACTAAAGAAAGTATTCTGGATAAAAAGCGAAATGTACAACGCCAGCAAATTTTCAGATAATAATTTAGAGTGTTAATAACACTAAAGTTATGTTGAATAGAGGAGATCTCGTGAAAAAATGAAAAATATTGTTTACATTCGTAACACATTTCAGAATTGTTTATGCAAACATTTTTCTCATTATGGATTAACGTGTTCATGGTCAAAAATAGATGCAAAGGAATTTCTAGATACTCATTCAACGAACATTTCAGCATTATATACTATTTGAGATTTGCTATTGGCAATACGTTTGTAAGTTGCCTCGCTTAGTCACCAAGATGTCAGCAAGACGTCAAGTTTTAGTTTGATATATGATATATATTTGTTAAACAATTAGGAAATAACAGTTTTGGTCTTATTTCAGTCAAGAGAGAACGCGATGAGGACATGGGTCGATCCTTCATTAATTTCCTGAAAGACAAAAGACCTGAAGCAGATGCTACGTCAGAAGACCTCTTTTTCCAGTCGGTAGCGAAGGAGTCACAACAACTCAACGCGATACGAAGAGCGAAACTGAAACTCAAAGTTCAAGAGTATCTAGTAGAATTGTTGGAAGAGCAAGAATGCAATAAATAATCCTCCGTTCATTGCGTTTATTTATTTATTCATCTGAATTCGTTTCGAAATCCCACGCATAGTGAATTTAGTGTAGAGTAAAATTGTTTGAACACAATATAGCAGATCGAAACGAATTATACTTTCCTATGGTCCGATTAAAATAAGTTGGTGATTGACAGTTGCGGATGGAAGGGAGCGACGTTGACAGTTCGCGTACCACTGAGCACGTGCTCCCGGGACAAGAAGATAAACACTTGAAATAAATAGTATTAAAGTAAACAAATCGTACGCTCATTTTGTATAAAGTTACAGCTTCAGAAGCACAACTGTCAATCACCAACTTATTTTAATCGGACCATAATACATTTTGACTTGAAACATCAGAACTCTTATAACGTACCTTTGAAAATACCCTTATAATGTACTCCTGATAGAATCCGTTCAGATCAGTAATTTTTTTTGACTGGTTCTGAAACTGTTGAGCGTTGGCAAAGACTGCATCGTCCAGCGAAATGTATCCTTCCGCCAGACAGCTGGGCTGGAGAAGGAAGTGTTAATTCCTCAAAGTATCAGTTCACTACCTGTAGCTGGGGTCTTAACAGTAGTTTATGCTATTAGTTTACAATGTTAAGCTTTATTGCACGAGAACATGTAGATCGGATTGCAATAAAGCAATATTACGAGTAGCATACGATATTTATTTATAACATTATAAATTTATAACAGAATCAAACTTAATTTGGCGAAACAACCTTCTTATGACGTTTCGAGACATGACATCTGTGCAAGAAAACGGTGGTCGGCTGTTCCGTTTACCGCTACCATCCCGCGATTCTCTCGCTGCGATTGGCTGAATGTGCAATAACGCAATCATTCATGGCGTAATCATACGTTATCATTTTTGCCGTAAATGCCCTTTTGTGAACGATTTATTGCAACAAAAATTGCCATTTATAATGGTGGTATACAAAAAATATAATTTTTGCAAGTGATTTTAATTGTTCCAACATACCACAAAAATACTTTTATTAAGAATTGTAATAAACCGTGTAGAAAGCAGATTGGAATGAACAGTGAACCCCGTTAATATACCCTTGTAATATTGTTTCCTCAGGTCATGATGTTATGTTAAAACTCTGTCTCCTCTCCATCAAAATAATCGGGAAAATTAATCAAGCTGTTTGAGTAACGCAAGTTGCGAGATAATGACAAATGTCGTAAAAGGATCATGTCAAATTTCTTTGCACTGTAGATAATTATCATTCAACTAATGAACGCTGGTAAAATCAGCTTAGGCATCATATCATTAAGGTTAATGCTTCACAACGTCCAATACGATCTCTTTCCACAGTTGGGAATCTCTCAACATTTTTACTTTCACTTATATTTCAGCCACTATACTGCGATTTTCGTTACTTTGTCCCTGACAGGAATCAGCTGTTTCGCTGCCATCCAATCAGGAGCTTATATTTCGCGACAGTGACGTCACTATGGTGACGTTCAAGCTCCCGATTGGATGAAACCGTGAACAGCTGATTTCTGTCAGGGACAAAGTTTCGAAAATCGCAGTATAGATAGAAATGTTGACAATAGTTGCATTAAGAGAAGTTATTAATATTAAATATAAGTTACAATCACAGAATAATCAGGGAAGTATATAATATCACAATGCTCAACAAGAGGGAGAAACTTCTGACAACACCAAAATTCTTGAAATCCGAAGCCATCTGTTATAAGGAAGAATACGAAAACTTACCACTTTCCGGGGCACGAAAAGGATGTCGGAGTGCACAACCCTGCAATATACAGAAAGGGATCGGGAATAAAATCACAGATTTTATTAGATACAATATTTAAAACGATTTAGAAATATGATTGTTTAAATTACTGAAAATCTCTTTCAAAATACTGGTGAATATATGTGTTCGGATATAAACATATTTCTCTGATAATAATTTTGATATTGTCATTTCGTTATAACAAAATCAACGATGTACAATCATACTCAAACATCTTTATTTTGGAGAAGAGAGATATTCTTCTAAAAAAAATGGAATCAACGTAACCATGACAATCTTGTGTAACGTAAGTGCGTGCATCGCTGGTTTTCGAACACTAGCATTAATGTCCCATGAGAGAAAAAACAACAACCAAAAACACTCAGCGACGTGGCTTGCCTAGCGAGACGCAGTAGAAGCGTCCCCTTCGAAATTCTACGTCTCCTCTCCACCGCCAGTCTCCGAGTTGGAGAGTGGTTGGGCGAGTATGAAAGAGAATGCAGCTTTGCAACGCCCAAATGGTGTCCCGTGCTTCACACCCATTACGTGTAAAACAACTGACATCCTTGAGCATCGAATTGTCGCCTACAGGATATCGACAACATTCAACAATGGAAGCACATTTTAGCCTATGGTTGAATGCCAGACGAGAAGGTTTCCAGCACTCCGACGAGGGTGAGAGCACATGTGGATGGAAGTGGGATAGCTCTTCCAACTAGAGAGGCGGAAGGCAAGGGAATCAGAAGAGATTAATCCTTCCTCTTATCCAGTCGCGGCTTGTGGTTTTATAAATGGGGAAGGCTGCAAATGCATTGCATTGCATTACATTACAGTGCATTGCATTGCCTGCATTGTATTTCTATTAATAATAAGTTTGATACAGACAATTGAGAACGACGCGAAATACCGTGAGATATTCCATCCTGGGGCTCGTCTCACAAAGGTTAAAAGTTACTAGTATTAGTAATCACAAGTAGTCGTAAGTTGTTTCACAACGATTTTGCCGGGCCCCAGAAGACAAGACCTCACGCGCCAAGAAAGAAAAACCCAAGTATAGCGCTCCTAACGCATATTGGGAAAACTAGTTGAAGCGCAATGATACTCGCCGAGCTGCACAGTAATGCTATCTGGTGAGCCCGCCGTTCTTCAGACCCTAGGCTCCACCGAAGGCTGTCTCGCTGCAGCCTTCGTCCGCTGGTAAGCGTCTGCAGTGACTGCATGACGTCACGTCTCCTCGTTTTGTACAGACCTTATGGGAGAATAAAGTGGGAGCCTAACGCTTCTCTCTTCTCTGTCAACCGCTTTAAATGCGTTATGGACGGCCGTTAACGAACTGACAAAGAAAAATTTTGATATGATTATAACATAATACAACTCAGAATTCCATTATTAATTAATAAATACATTTGCAAACATTTTTTAAAATTTCTTTTCGACGGCGATTTCTCTAGAAGAGGCTCCGCCTTACAGCCTTTAATGACGAGCCGCGCCTGCTCTTATCTCCTCCCAAGTCGACGCATGTACTCGTAATTTAATGTGTTGTATGTTTCATTTGAAGTAGTTTATGCAATTGAATTCTTTCCTCCTGGCATTACTCAAATGAGAAACGAATAATTACCATATGCTATGACGTTATAATAATTATTTGTAATCTTAATTAACAATCGACAAAGAAATTGTTTATTGCGCACACAATTTACTCTTGAGAAACGTGCACAAGTGGCCACTGACTTCTTAATCAGTCGGTTAGATGTTACGGGAGATTTTATTTAAAAATACTGAGAGTACAATGATATATAGTATAAGAAATACACTCTTTGGGTACCATTTCCAAGTGACATGGCAAATATCTCACAAAAACCAATCAAACTCCTTGGAGGCGGAGGCGGCGACGGTTGTGATGGTGCTGAAGGCGAAAGTAGGTGGCGAGGTGGCGGATGCAACGCCAGTGGTATTTTGAGATCGCTCGTTGCGTGTTGACCCGTTGGCGACGGAATCGCCACGCATTGCGGCTGCGTGTGTAGTGTGGGTGCGGCGGAGCGCAGTGGAGTGCGCCGGGGCGGAGGAGGGCAAGGTGGAGCGGGACGGGACGCGACGGGACGGGACGTGGCGGGGCGGGACGTGGCGGGGCGGGACGTGGCGGGACGGGTCGGGTCGGGACGAGGCGGGACGGTACAGAACGGAATGGGACGGGACGGGGCAGGATGGGACGGGACGGGGCGGAACGGGGCGGGGCGGGGCGGGGCGGGGCGGGGTGGGGCGGGGCGGGGCGGGGCGGGGTGGGGCGGGGGCGGGGCGGGGCGGGCCGGGCCGTCCCGGGACGGATCGCAGCTGGCTGGGGCGGACCGGGGCGTGGCGGAAGAGTAGTGGGGCGGGGGCGGGGTGGGGACTGGCGGGGTGGAGCAGGGCGGGGGGGACGGAGTGGTGCGGGGCGGGGATGATCGGAGCGGGGCGTGGCGGGGAGGAGCGGGGACCGAGCTGTGTAATTGCCAGCGTGCGCCTGCAGGAGCGCCTGTAATACGCCGCGTGGGCGCAATACCAACAGAAGCAGCAGCCCCATTAATCGCTGATTGCGCTGCGCCAAGCCACTCACGGCCTTGACCCCGCCCCTGCCAGCACAGACACACACACAGTCCAACATACCCACTAACACACACAGAAACGCACACACGTAAAGACGCTTCTCGCCTTCTCTCTCTCGACTGCTCCATGAACAGCCAGAAACGTACCCTTTAAACTAGATAAAACGATGGTGATAGTGATGGGATATAGATGGGTTTCTTATTATTATTTTCATTATTTATTATCATTATTCCACTACATTACGACTAAAGATAATATGAGTCGGCTCAAAATAAAATTTACTCCAGGTTGCGACCAGCTGCCTAAGGAGCAGATCTAGGGACTGTCGGTGCCTCTACAATACTTTGCGCAAAATGTGGGCTGTTCCAAATAATGTGATTTCTTGCACTTCCCCTTTTTTTGAATTGCCTGGGAGTTTAGACAAGTTCTTACACAAATTTTGCGGAACAAATCCCAGAGCTCCGATAACTCTCGGTACGTCCTGTGCTTTTACGCCCCACATTCAGCTGATCTCGATTTCCAAACTCTTGAATTTAATAATAATAATTATTATTATTATAATTATTTATTTGATGTTTCTGTATATTGAACTATACATACTTGTATACTTCATATATATTGAACTATACATGAATGCTTAATTAATCCAACTTAATCTAACTTAACACTAGTACATAAGTTGAGGAAATCATGATGGTACCTCGTCGGTTTCATTCTAGGTCTACAAACAAATTAAAAAGAAAGTGGAATGGATATTTATTTTTTATTCGAGTGGGAAGAGTTGGGCTTTTACAGAGGTTGAATGAAGATAAAGTATGGATATGTTGAATATTTAAGAACCAGGTATGGGATAGGGAAGTAATGTGGTGAATGGTGGGATCGAGGTTGAATTCATTGTGTACTTTGTGATTTTATATGAACTAGGATGCATTGGTGATGGTGCGAAGAAATTTGTTCTGTACTATTTAAATTTTGTTGATGTTTATTTTTGCAGCATTAATCCATGCTGGGCAGGCGTAGAGATGAGTCGGTCAGATAATTGTTTTGTAAAGCATTATTGTTATTTTATATGGGATGTATTTATTCCTATTAATTAGTGATTTTAGTTGATGTAGTTTGTTTTTATCGCCTTTGACCAGCGCTAACAGACCCCTCTCTCCACGAAAAATTTAGAAGTAAAGAAAAAATGTGACCATCGAAGAGTAAAGCGATGTAGACATGAAACGTAAGGAAGAACTTTGTCGGTGCAACACTATCTAGAACAGGGTTATGGAACGCCGCGAAAGATTTATTGTCAAAAGTGAAAGTCTCTTGCATCTACGTCGGGTGAGAATATTTCGCGTCTAGCGCACGCACAGGGACAACATCCCCTGAATGTAAAAATTTTGTTTAAGTTTAAAATAACGACTTTTTTTCTAGTAAATCCAGGAATTTAGAATTCAAAATCATCTGACGTGTTTCACTGCGTTATGCATGGTAAGGTCTTATATTACGCGTTGTTCCTTCCCTCTCGTTTCAGAACAGCCAGAAAACTGCCGTGAAAATATGGCCCGCGACCATATTAAAGATTTTACTTGTGACCCTTGAGGCCTTCCAAGTTAGACACCCCTGATCAAGAAAGAAATAAAACACGGTATTGAATTTTTTAACGATAATAATTCGTTATTTGTACTCTGTACTATGTATACGAGATAGTAAAGAGAATCGCCTCTAAACCGCATTCCCTATTAATATCTGCCGAACCGGAAGAGGCGGCTCAATGCATCAACTGATGTCACTGCAGTGCCTCTGACCGCGAGGTCGTAGGTGCAAGTCCCGACTGCGGCAGGATTTTCGACGCTAGCGAAGTCGAATTCAGTCGCTGTCTGGAGGAGAATTCTAACTGCCGGCTGCTCTGATCGTTAGTTTTCCATGGTTTCTCCGATCAACGTCAGGCGAATGCCGGAACGAACGGGCCATAGATGGCGCGCGATCTTGCTTTCCTTTTCTTTGTCCTATCCTCACCCCTCACACACACACACACACACACACTAACCCGCACTACACTACCACACATGCCGGACCGATCGAGGGATTAGAGCTTGTCCCGGCTGGGGCGGTGCCCCGCTGGTGGGAGATACCTAGTTGGGAAAACCCCGCTAGTCGACGGTAGGTCGGTGCCGGATCTCGCCCGTCAGCGGGGAAGAACACCGTCACCTCCAGATGAAAAAAACATCACTACATTTACGGGATTAATGACCTCAGTAGTTGACGCGCTCGGAATCACTAACAATCAATCAGTCAATCAAGGAGGCGGCGGCAGACGTCAGGGGGAAAGCGCGGCGCTGCGGCTGCGCAAGCGTGCGTCGGCACGGAATCCCTCGCGCAAATTGAAAATATATCTTCCGCAGCGAAGCGCGCGGATTTCACGAGCGAGCGCCGCCTGATCCGCCCTTCTCTTCTCGGAACGGAGCTCGGAGCCCCACGCGGCGGACGCGGCGTGGAAGCATCAGGCCGCGAAGGAGGATGAGCAAGAGGAGAAGGTGGATGTAGAGAACGAACTTATGGCCTCGAAGAAGGAGGAGAAGAAAGCGGAGGTGAAGAGGAAAGGCTGCGGAAGAAGATAAGAAGGCAGAGGTGAAATGGGAAGCAGAGGACCGGGCGATGGAGGAGGAAGCGAGGCCTAATACAGCGGCGGAGGAGGCGGAAGAGAAGATGGATGTAAAGTGCGAAGTGAAGGCCACGAAGGAGGAAGAGGAGGAAAAGATGGCGGAGAAATGGGAAGCAAAAGCTGCGGAGGATGATAAGGCGGTAATGAAGCGGAAAAAGAGGTATTGGAGGAGAAGAAGATGAAGGTGGGGATAAAGTGGGAAGCAGAGCCTGCGGAGGAGAGTAAGGCGGATGTAAAGTGGGAAGGAGGGGCTCCACAGAAAGAGAAGAAGGCGGAGGTGAAGTGGGAAGGGGGGGCCTCGAAGGAGGAAAAAATGGAAGGGGTGGAGTGCTAACAATGGTTGCGGAGGAAGAGAAGACGGAGGTGAAGTGCGATGTAGAGGCCGCGGGGAAGGCGGAGGTGAAGTGGGAAGGTGATGCTGTGAAGGTAAAGGGGAAGCGAAGGTCGCGGAAAAGAAGAAGGAAGAGGTGAAGAGGGAACCTGAAGCCGCGAAGGAGAAGGCCGAGGTGAAGTTGGAGGGGCTGCAGAGGAAGAGAAGGCGAAGGAGATGAGGGAAACTGAGTCCGCGGTGGAGGAGACGACAGTTGAAATGGGAAGGATGGCCTGCAAAGGAAGAGAAGAACGCGAAGGAAAAGAAGAAAGCTGAGATCGCAGAGGAGGAGGAGAAGGAGAAGAATCAGAGATCAGGGAGGAAGAGGAGGATAAGACGGTGTTCTCGGCTGTAGCGATTCACAGTTTGGCGCTCTATGAAGAAGTGCCAATGACTGTTGCACCACCTTCTGCTGGCAATCGATCCGGCTGTCCAGAATCTGTTTCCGTATTGGGATGCACATTCAGACCAACCCTCTCTGAATCTACTTGTGCCTTATCTGAAAATTCTTCACACAACTTAAACAAAACGAAGAATCCCACGCTGTGTTCTTCTTCTTCCACTACTTTCTTAATGGCATTGAACTTTGTTACTCTTTCTTCTCCAAATATATCGCAGAATTTTGTCGCAGAATATAACGCAACTATATCGAGAATGTCAATGATTTGTTCTGTGTGTTGTGGTTACAATGTTTTCATTATCCACATTTCATGCAATGTTATTGTACATCCGCCCGAACATTTAGTGAAATCAATAATCTCAGGGTTCCAGGAAACAAGGCCACAAACTCTAAAATCAGTTTTCAAAGTTTCTGGCTTTATTGTACGCGCTACCTTCCCCACTACTTTATTGTACGCACTACCTTCTAGCGGTCTTTTCTAATGAGAGTCTCAGAAGGATGTTCTCGACGCTATATTAGCTCTCCTTTCTTCCATGTACTGGTGATTGGTTGAAATAAGACATCTGCTGGTTGGAATGGAATGGAATGTCATGAATACTGTACAGCTGCTCCTTTGACAACATATTTTACCTAGTTAAGCTACAGAATGGCCCAAACTTTCCCGTACTATTTTGCTATTTCCTTGGGTCTGGGTTAGTTATTCGGAATTACCACATACTATTGCCAGCTGTCATCTATCGCCGCTAAGGAACATTTTTTTAAACATTTTCTTAATTTTTGGGTTTCCTAATGGTAGAACGGAAATATTAATTTTAGAATATTAAAGAACACTAAAACCTTGTCCTAAATGGCCATTTTCTTTAAAAAATTTGGAGCCGTTTTTAAGAAATTGGCGATTAAGTGCTACTAAAAATGTGAAATCCCGAGCTCTCTTTCACAGAAAATTTTTGAGTTTTCGAAAAACTGAGTTTCAAGAAATTTGAAGCACTTACATTCACAAATACAGCTGGTAATGTGCTCATTAACGGTGGGAGAGATCTTTCAAAAAAATATGCGTCATATTTATATTGGGTTCAATTATCACTATCCATTCGAAAAGTTTGAAGAAAAATTTGGAACCATTTATGAGAAAATGACGTTTGAGCATTACTGAAAATGCAGAATTTTGAGCTAGTTTTCACAGACAACGCTTGAGTTTTCGAGAAACTTTACTTGAGATTATTTAAAGCACATGTACTCGTTAATATAATAATGAAAAAAATCGCCGCTAAATATTAACGACGTGAAACACAAGTCAAAAAATTACATTTTTGAAATTTTTGAAAAAACAAAAGAATAGAGCAATATGGCAATTGTGTCATCTCATAGATTACATTAGCTACTATACCTACCAAAGGTTTAAAGAAAAAAATTTGGAACCGTTTTCGAGAAAATCTTGTTTTGGTATTTTTTAAATTGCACATATTGCACGAAAACTACTAACATTGTTAAAAAAGTACATGACCTTAAAGAAAGAGCGAACTATGAAGAACAAATTATATTTGAAGGAAAAATATCGATCTTCAATTTTGTAGTTGGAGGAAGACGCCGAATAAAATTCAAACTTTTGCAATTTTCGATAATTCAGAGTTAACAGTGAAAATCGGACCTATGCCACCTTAATAACTTTATTTCACTGTATTCTTACAGGAAATTTAAAGAAAAAATTTGGAGCGTTTTTGAGAAAATTTTGAAAACGTCCGAGTGCTTGTAGAGTACCCTCAAATTTTATGGAATCTTTTACAAAATCTCAAAGCTTCGACTCGAGCCAAATCAACAGGGATTTCTTCAATTTGAAAATAATCCTATGTATGGTTTAGCCGCTACTGGTGTTCACAGACAGTCAGACGAACGTATGGACGGACGTTTTGCTTTCAATTGGTTTTCCATATCAAGGACCCATAAAAGAGGAATTCTGGCTACACCACGTGATAGGGATTTCCCCCTTAATTTAGCATCAACATTTATCCATTTTATCGTTATCACGGTCCGGCAATGATTTTTTTTCTGCCGAACATTCGCCGTTTTTTCGTTCAGCATTACTTAACTTCCCCTATACTACGTGTATTACTCAATATATACGTATGTATACGGGAAAGTAAAAATTAATATTATTGTATTACGAATAATATTAACTTTTCATAGAACAATAATATACGGTATGACTTTTTTGTTGTAATTTGTGACGTGACCAATTCTACACATGAATGCACATTATTATAAGAGTATAAAAGCCTGATCTTATTTGTGATTTGGACAACATACCGCGCTAAAGAAAGGAGGTTTTCTGTAAAATGGTATTAGAGAGAAGACATAAACTATTATAAATAATCCATAATTTGTTTTACTGAAATCACATTCTTACGGGCACGTTTTAAGACTCGGAATTAGGCTAAAAATTCGGACAAATTCACTACCAACTGATATGTTTTGTAATAGAAATCCTTAGAGTCGGAAAAAGAAGCATAGTTGTTTATGTACCAAGGGCCAAGCATACGAGTTCTAATAATCGAGCGGCTGCAAAAATCCCGAGGGCCTTTGGCTAAAGGGCTTTTTGTCGCGCGAGATCATTAGAGCCAGTTAACGCCCGTGATACATACGTGATTTTATTTCATTCCTAATTTTAATTATTCATATTTACTTATTAACTAGTTGACTTGATCAACTTGACTCAGTTGGTCATTTCATATTTCCGTCCCATAATTCCCTTTCATAATTCCTTCTCATAATTCCCCCGTAAGAGAACGTGTGGAAACATTTAACTGTTTTCATATTTCCCTAGTCACCACGATCGTCTCGATCCAGGTAAGTTGTGCAGTGAATATTAAGCTCCGAATCGAAGGCAATAACAAGCATTGAAGTATCAGTAAAAAATAAAATGTTTTTTATGTGTATTAAAAGTGAAACATGTTTCCAAACTGCGAAAATATGTTTGTAATACTCGCAATAACAAAACGAACCGTTCTCCATATTCAGCATTAGGGAAGTCCCGAGGTAACAAGTGATGTGTTACTTAACTCTGTTCAACTCATCTCGTGTTACACATCCCAAAGTGCTAGATACAGGCTTCAATAGACTCAATATACTGCGACGCTAGCGCGTCGTTGTGGGCCGGGCCGGAAAGTGGAGGGGAGGCGTGTGGCCGGGCGGGTCGGGAAGAAACGGAACCGAACGATTGATTGATTGATTGATGTTTCCGGGCAAGTTAACTGCTCTGATGGTCGTTATCCCTTGGTCATTATCCCTTTAGGGTACAGATTTCTTTATGCCTGGAGGTGACGGTGTTACTCTCCCGCTGGGTGATGAGACCGGGCAGCAATCTACATTACACGTCGGCTTGATGGGTGTGGGGCACCGCCTCAGCCAGGACAACTCTAAGCTCCCGGCTGGTCTAACGACATGTTAGATACTGTAGTGCGTGTAAGCATGTGTGTACGGGGAGAGGGGAGAAGATAAGACAATGAATAGGAAAGAATGATCGCGCGCGGTCCGTGGCCTGTGTGTTAGTTTGCTGCTCCCGCATTCGAGTGGAATTGATCGGAGATACCACGGAAACTACCGATCAAAATGGCCGGTTGCTAAAATTTTCCTCCAATCAGCGGCTGAATTCGAACTAGGTACTACACAGTCAGAGTCGGAAATCTGCCACCGTCGACACTCAAACGCTACGCTCTCGGTCAGAGTCGCTGAAGAGAATGCGGCTCAGAGCTGAACTCAGCAGGTAGAACGGGATGGGGTGTGGTGGAGTGACAGTGGTACGGCGAGGCAGGACGGAGCGGGGAGAGGCTGGTCAGTATACAAGGTTGTGGCAGGACGGGGCGCTGTGGAGTGGGGCGGGGGAAGCGGGCGGGGTTGGGCGGAGCCGCGCGGAACGGGACAGGGCACGACGGGGCGGGGGATGACGGAACGGTTCGGAACGGAACGGGACGAGGCTGGCCGTGCCGGGACGGGATGGGATGGGCTAGGTCAGAGTGGGACAAGGCAGGACGGGGCAGGATGGGGCAGGTCGGGACGGTGCTAGGCAGGTCGGGACGGGATGGGGCAGGACGTGATGGGACGGGGCGGGACGCGACGGGGTGGGGTGAGACGGGACAGGGCAGGTCGGTACAGGGCAGGACGGGACGGGACGCTGCAGTCTTCTGTCAAGACGTCACCACTCAATGCCGCGGGGACACCGATTGTCATCCAGGTGGAGCAAAGCCCGACTCCGCCGTCACCTCCGCCCCTGCATCCACACCCGTCCCCACTGCTCTTACTGCCCACCGCCGCCATTTCCATCATCACCTCCACCCCATCAGCGGATTTCTACCGCCAGCGCCACCATTGCCGTCTCCGTCACATCCATCTCCACAGTGAGTCCCACTGCCATCACCTCCACCGCGCCTCCGCCGAGGGTGAGTGAACCCTGGGTACACGCCTCCGCCGCGCAGTAATGACCCGG
Source organism: Acheta domesticus (assembly GCA_031308135.1). Lineage (NCBI taxonomy): Eukaryota > Metazoa > Arthropoda > Insecta > Orthoptera > Gryllidae > Acheta > Acheta domesticus. The sequence continues at coordinate 204,553,098 of JAHLJT010009436.1, read as the reverse complement.
GCGGGTTCCGTGACCCCGCCCCACCCGCTTCGTCTTGCTCCGACTGTGACCGGCCGCTGTTCTCGACGGAGGAATTTAAATGTACTTCTCTGTAAGTGGCCTTCGTGCCTGCTTTTCCTTTCAACCACTCGATAAAACGTTTGCGTGCGATGGTAACCTCACACTGAAGTTGCTTGTCAAGAGTGGAGTTATTATGGAGTTCTTTTAGTCTCCAAAGTCCATGACGTAAGACCGAGTTCGGGTGTCATCCAGTAAAGGGTTGTTGATCACTAGGGGGCGAATTTTAATGAAATGCTTTTTTTTTACTAAGAAGCCCTTTTTTTACATTTTCAGCCATTTTTAATGAATTTTTCTCTATTTTAATTGATTTTTATATAATTTTAATGGTACTTGCTCCAAATAATATTTACGCGATGCAACAAATGTTCTCCGCAGAATTCCTGTGTAGCCTATTCGATTATTTCACTCAGAAATTTTAATGTCAGACGTTGTTTGTAATCTGAGGTTCTTGTGAGTCGTATCAGCGCCATTGTCTTTTCGGCCGATATGGCGATAACTAAAGCCAGAGATTTCGTGGTAAAGGAATATATCCAACAGCTTGAGTTGTTCGTCTGAACTGATTTTATACATTTTTGTACGTCATTTTTCATTCCTTTTAGAGCATTTTAAAACATTTTAAGAGAATTTTATTGATAATTTTTGGCGATGTTTTAGGTCACTAAAATCCGCCCCAGTGATCACGAATAACTGACCTGCCTCGTCTGAGATGTTATAGACGAATTTAATATTCAATTCTAAACAGGAATCCGAAATAAAATTGCTACACATGTGTACCCCTTGATTATGCAAGACAAGAACGGTAGTTCAAATGGTTACCTAAATGTAGAACGTTCTTTACAAGAGCTAACATGACGTTCGCGCCAATGTGTTTGCTCGACTCTCAAGTGCAGCACTTTTCAGCTGCAGGAACATGCCGGTAAAGGTGTAGCGATGTCTACAGTTGCAGCAGAGAATCATAACCAACACACATCAAGAGGTTCTTTTCAATGTAAACACGAACTTGCAATGCAATTTCCGAATTACAATACGTATAGTTCAATTCAACATTGAGCGCATGTACTTAATATTTCAAATTCACTCTTTATTTAAAACAAAGTAAATTAATATAAATTAGTTCAAGTTTTTCATGTGTTATCGTTGCCTATGTATTCGTTGTGTTATGAGCAGAGGAATCCAGCTCCAACAATGTTTTTGTATTTCCTTCTTCACAACATCCAGTTCAACGAAGGTCTTATTACCCTCGACTCCAATAAAACTGAACCGATGAGAATTCGTTTCTCTTTGTGTGAAAGTTATAAATTTTACGTTCGTGACACTGATTACGGTGACCGGCGTCGAAGGCGTTCCCTCTTACGGGCGGGCGGCCCGCAGTTCTTCTTTTGCTCCTAACTTGATTCTGGAATCTAAATGAGCGCAGCCATGGAGGTTCCTTTGCACTGCACCGGGAAAATTGTTCAGAAATGACGCGGCGACGGTGGTGCCAGAAAATGGAGGAGGACGAAGAAGGAAATAGAAGGAAGACGTTTTCAACAGAACCAATCATCGAGTGGGAACGGAAAAACTCGAGATCGGAAGAGGAGGTTAAAGGTCAAAGCATGTAGCAATAAAAGAAATGAATTGAAATGTCGGTGCTTCGTTTTTCTCGAAATGAACAGGTGCTCTTTGTGCGCCGAGAAAAGTCTGAGGAGATGCAAAAGAATATTCGTAATTCATGTTAACCCATCATCAAAGTATTTAATACTTAAAACGACGTTATTTATTGGCATTTAACTTAAAGCAACTTCATAAAGATAAAAACTGTTCTCTGTACAGGATGTTTAAAGCATTAAACTGTTGAGAAAAAAAACAAAAATAACTGACTATGTTGGTTTCATTTCCCTTTTACTTATTTCTCTCAAATACAAGAAAATGTAATAAAAAATAAATCTAAATGCGAGTTCTGTCAAATTAATTACAATATTAAGAATAATGTTTCCATGAAAAATTGTCAAATAACGATTAATTATTTTTATTATAACAGTTATATTTAATAACTTGACCTCTAGCAGCCATGGATATTTCCCGGTCATGTCGAAACACTTTAAACTAACTAATCACTACAAAATGAATAATTTAGTTTTTACTATACATTTTTTAAAATATATACACATACATGTTCTAACTTAAAAGTAGTTAAAAAGAATAGTGTTTGTAACAGTTCCCTCTGTTATAATTCGTTAGCTTCCCTAATTTATACTGAATTTCCTGACATGCTGATTGCCTCACATACGATAAATACGAAGCACGAAGTACGAAGTACTGGTACACAAAGTACGAAGCCTGGCGTTCATTCTTTTTGTTTCGAGCGGTTCCAATAACTTTCTTAAAGCATTTTGCAGTACTTAAACTAAAGTGCTTTCTTTTGAATTTCAGAAACGTATTGTAATTCTATGAGACCACAGTACAAACTCAACCTCGGGCGCGCCACATCGTATAAATGTTGCCAAAAACCTATCGAGTGTTTCCAATCGAATATCTTCATGGCTCAGTACAGGTATGGATTTGCTCTTGAATGACCGAAGTGAATGACGCATCATCACTTCCCGCAATTCAACACCTCCGCACGAACATAACGCCTCCCCGGGAACATGAACCCAAATTTCCTCCTGTGGTGCGGTCTTTCCTCCCCGTCGTGTCACTACCATCCACTGCCCGTCGCGCGTGGTCTCGATAGACTCCTGAATTTCTTAGAACTCCCTCCAGTCTCTGCATCCTGCCCAACTGAGCTCATGGTTCTTCCTTGGGAAGCAGCGGCCCCCCTCGCGCGCCGCGCTGCGGCCGCGACGGCGCGATGCCCTCGGGCCGCCCGCGGGTCGTGCCTCGCGTGAGAGCCGCACGCTCCGCGAGCCGTCACGTCGCCCCGCCCCCTCCTCGGCCCGCTCCGTTCCCCACGCCCTCGCCCTCGCCCTGTTCCCGTCGCCCCGCCGTCTTCTCCCCGCCCCACACCTGTCCCGCCACGTCTCCCTCCCGTTCTGTCTCGACCGCCGCCCTCCCCTCCTCGTCCCGCTCCCGACCTGTTGCCGTCGCCCCGCCGTCTCCGCCCCGCTCCACGCCTGTCCCGCCACGTCCCATTCCCGTTCCGTCTCGACCGCCGCTATCCCCTTCTCGTCTCTCTCCTTTCCCAATGCTCTCGCCCCCGCTCTCGCCCTGTTCCTCTCCCTCCCGCCCGTCCCACCCCTACTCCATCTCAACCGCGGCCATCCCCCTCCTCGTCCTGTTTCGTTCTCGATGCCTTCGCCCCCACTCTCGCACTGTTCCCGTCAACCCGTCGTCTCCGCCCCGCCCCACGCCTGTCCCGCCACGTTCCCCTCTAGGTCCCACCCCCGTCCCGTCTCCACCGCCGCCCTCCCCTCCTCGTCCCGCTCCGTTCTCCACGCCCTCGCCCTGTTCCCGTCGCCCTGCCGTCGCCGTCCCGTCATCACGCCTATCTCACCACCCGTTCTTTCTCGACCGCCGTCCTCCCCTCCTCTTCCTGATCCCGACCAGTTGCCGTCGCCCCGCCGTCTCCGTCCCGCTCCCACGCCTGTCTCTTCCCGTTCCCCTCCATTCCCTACCTCGTTCCGTCTCCACCGACCCGTTCCTCGTCCCGCTCCGTTAGCGACGCCCTCGCCCCCCGCTCCCGGGCTGTTCCCGCCTCTCCATCTCCACGCCCGTTCCGCCCCGTTTCCCTCCATGTCTCACCCCGTCCCGTCTCAACCGCTGCACTCCCATCCACTTCCCGTTCCGACGCCTTCGCCCCCCCCCCTTTCACACTTCGCCTTCACAACGCCTTCGCCCCCGCTTTCACACTGTTCCCGTCAACCCGCCGTCTTCACCCCGTCCCCACGCCTGTCCCGCCACATTCGCCTTCACGTCCCACCCCCGTCCCGTCCCGACCGCCACCCTCCTCTCTTCGTCCCGCTCCCTTCCCGATGCCTCCAACCCTCCCGTCCTCTTACCGTCGCCTTGCCTTCTCCCCCCACCCGTTCCACCATGTTCGCCTCCACACACACCCCGTCCCGTCCGGACCGCCGCCCTCCCCTCCTCGCCCCGTTCCGTTCCCGCCGCCCTCCGGTCTTTTCCCTTCGCCCCTCCCCCACACCCCTCCTCGTCCCAGCCTCTGTACAGAAGCTTGTGACCGCCGCCGCCACTACCCCCGTCACTCCTGCCCGCCGCCTTCCCACCTCTGTCCCACACCATTTCTCATCCGGTCTTTGCCGCTGCCAACCCGTCCGTCCAAATCCACCCATCCTCCGCCCACGCTCTGCCGATACCACCAGCCCCCCCCTTAACCTGTCCCGTGCCCGCCTCTGACACTCCTCTCCCATCCTTGTCTCGTTATCGTCTCAGCTCCTCCCTCCCCGGTCGTGGGACGGCGCATGCAACGCCTTCTCCCGCTCCCTGGAGACATTGCACTCCGCGACTCGCCGCTCCCGCGTTCATCTCGAACTGGAATGCGGTATTTAGTATTACATGTAAGATGTTAATGTAATTGAATCAAACCACAAAATGTCAAACTCATTTCACTGTCATCAAACTGATTTATGTTCCCAAGAGCTCCAACTGCTATAATTAGTCTCGTTAAGTATAGTGAGTATTTTTTTTATCTCGGAAGACGGAGGCGTTCCGCCCCACTGAATGGTGAGATTCGGTGCCGACCCTCAGTAGGAGAAGTGAGGAATAATTAATAATAATGACATGAAATGAAGTCTAATCGGTCATTAGCAATATTACGAGTAAATGGCAAATAATGGTAGAAGACATCAGGTAACACTAGCATTTTTTCGGGGGAAAAGTTGTATATATACAGGACGAGGCATTGCTCCGCCAAAAAAGAACATATATTATCTTACAGTGTTGCATTTCAGGTATATTTTACAAGCTGTGTGGTTTTCCAGCAATGAAAATCTGTTCATTTTTTCCCCTCAACTAGCGAGACGGGGTTCTTCAATCTTGTCTTGTCCTGTTTTCGTCCTCTCTCTGCAAACCTAATGACCCGCCTATAAGCATGCAATCACGACATTTGGTCTTGCCGAATAGAGCCATCTGCGCGTGGTCATACTTCGAAACCTCAGGCGAGAAAAATATAAGGGAGCGAGGCAGACCGAGATTACGACTCTATCGGCAGCTGCGCCCGCCCGCCCCGCGGCCCATGAACGCGGCGAAGATAATGGCGATGATCATCACAGATCCATCTGCACCGCCCGCGCCCTCGGGCGGGGGGGACGTTTTTTGGGGGCGAAGGGGCGGCACTTGCTGATCCAGGCAGAAGGAAGGGAGGGACGTTAAGAAGGAGACGGAGTGAAGCCGGACGGTGACGAGCTTGGATTCAGGAGGAGATAAAGTGGTGACACTTGGAGTTGGGGTGACGATGGTGTAGTGCCATGAAAATGTGGGGGAATTCGCTCGATCAGAAGGAAATGACCGGGTGCGGACGGAGTAGAGCCGGGCTGATAGTAGAGTGGTGTAAGGCCGGCGGGCTGACTGACGAGTGGTGGAAGACGGATAGGGTGGCGATCCTTGGTGATGGGGTGGTAATTGTGCAGTCACAGAAATGCAGAGGAACTGTGACTTCAGACACAAAGAAAGGGGAGGCTTTGGTGGAACAGGAAATGAATCGGATGTGAGACCAAGCAAGGAGCTAAACGCACGAAGGAGATGGGGTAATGGCACGTGGTGACGGGCTAGTCGCGGTGTAGGGATAATAAGATGTGACAAAGGAGGCGCGGTGACGAGATGATTATCATCAAGCAGTGTGAAACGAGTGAAGAGACACGACTATGGTGCAATGGTGTCGAAATTGAGAGAAACAAAGATCTCTGCTGCCACCACAGATTTTAGAAGAAACAAAGACGTTATGGAGGGAAAAACTGAAGACGAAGTGAAAGCGGAGGGATTCTTTGCAGATCCGATTGGAGAAAAGAAGCGACTGAGGTAGTGTGAGAAATAAAAATCTGAAGGGGGACGCAGATAACAGAAACGTGGAAACGAGGCTTCGGATGGGGAAGTTGCTGGGCAAATCATATTCAGAAATATCGCCCAGCGTTCAAAGGTAATAGGTGGCGACGGGTGGGAAGCAAGCTTGCAGTGGAGTCACGAAGGAAGATACATCAGTATGAGATCAAAATGGGAGTAACGATATAATAAATGAAGTCAACGTGAGGAAAGAAGTTGATTTTTTTTAAATGGGCAAAAAGACCAAAAGCGGAATCAGAGAAGGGGAAGTTTGTGATGAAGGAACGAAGTGATGAAAACATCGTCAATAAAATGAACGAAATCATTCATTAAATGACGATCGAATTATGACAAATTTCTGTTTGAATTAGTCGCGGTTCAAGAAGAGGAGACATGACTCGCAATAACACAAACTAAATACGACAACAAGCATATTAAACAAGACTCAATAGAGAGAATTTAATTAACGGAGATGTGTTGTATTTGGGTCTCTTTGTAGGGGTTACGATTATTCGAATGTCATAGGTTATAGGTTAATGAGGACAACTAAATTCAATTTAGCTTTTATCTTCCGATTACCCACGACCTTAGATTTAATGGAAATCGAACAAATAACGAAATAAATATATTTGGTTATTTCCGCTTCATTCAAAATCGAACATAGTAAATATAATTGGAAACAACTGGAAGTAATCTGCGTAGAGCCGAGGTATTCAACCAATCAGCAACAAGGATGAAGTGGAACTGAGAAAAATCCGTGCTCACTTGAATACAGCGTGGGATTGCCGTCGGCACGGAGGAGATGGAGGGTGGCAAAAGAGGGCGTTGCCCGCGCAGCCAGCCGCGGGGCGGGGCGGGGAGGGGCGGGCGTGCAGGGGAATTTTTAGGGGGCGGCGCGGGAAGTGGGCGGCCGTGTCCCCCGGGCGAAAGGGAGCGGAAATGACGTTCCCTTTCTCGTTACCTCGCCAAACGCAATTACAGCGAGATTTCCAGACACAATCATCCCGCTCCGGCCTCCGCGGCGCCGCGGCGTCGGATTCAGACGACGCCGCCGCCTCCGTTGCCACCCCGCCGCCACCGTCGTCACCACCGCCGCCGCCCCCGCCGTCGCCGCCGTCGCCGCCGTCGCCACCGCCGCCACCGCCGCCACCGCCGCCGCCACCGCCGCCACCGCCGCTACCGCCGCCACCGCCGCCGCCGCCACCGCCACCGCCTCCGCCCCTCCGTTGCCACCCCCGCCGGCACTGCTCCCACTACAAGGCTCATCCCACGCATCGACTTCTTTTGCTAGAGACTCTTCTCCACAGTGTACAAGGCGCCACTGCTGTCTCCGCTCCTACGTTGCCACCCCCTCCGGCGCAACATCGCATCGACTTCTTTTGCAAGAGACCCTTCTCAACAGTGCACAGTTCGGCGCATTAATGGATTGCCTTGAAAGAAGACTAACTGGCTTTCAAAAATGGCACGTTGACAATAAACACTAATTTCACATAACTCTAGTTCGAGGAAAGTAGAAAACTCTTTGAACGGTACGGGAGGACTTGCAGGGGAGAGTAAGATCTCTATCTTTATATCTCTCTCTTGTTGCAGGACTATCTCCCTGAATATCAACTTCATTATTTCCTTTTCGGTTTTCTATTTTCTCGGCTTGTCCCTTTCTAGGTCTGTTTCAGGGCCAGTGACTCTTTCGGTCTGTGCCTCTCTCTTTCTCTCTTTCTGTGTTTTCTATTCTGGATTTGTTCGGATTTCAGGTTGCCTGCTTCCCTCTCCATATTTCTCTGTAACAGCGTGTCTGTGTCTTCTTTCTGACTCTGACTCCAAAAAAGCATGTTTCACAATGGAATCGTGTGATTAAGCTAAGCTCCAATGAGGCTCAAGAGTTGAACTAGCAGGTCAGGTTGCGCAAGTTTCCAGAGAAGTAGATTCTGGAGAAGATGAGTATCATTGAATTAGGTCGAAATCATCTTCAGAAATGAATTTGAATTTCATTTCACATTGCTTCTGTAATCTCTGTGAAAGCCGAATTTAGGGTGAAACGGTTTCACTCAAGTATAACTGCTTACATTGAAGTAAACAATAAATTTGCAACACAGATCATAGGCATTTGAAACCAGAGTGCTGAATAATGTCCAGCAGTGAGGCTCCCTTAAAAATCACTGGAATCCCTTTAGAGTGAAAGACGAAACGAGAATGTTGAAGATCGAGGTTGAAAGGCCAAATCAGAAAACTACTAGAGAAGTGGAAATTACAAGTACATGCCTTTGAACAATGCGAAAATATAAAGGGGAGGGTAAAATCGGAAGATGAAAATCGAAATTGAAGGAGATTTGGCGGTGATTGGAAGGTCGAAGTGGGTGTTCTGCTGGCTTTACACTAAGAATACGCCGTATCTTTCGCCGTATCTTTTGGCGATTTATTTCTGCTTCTTGCAAACAGTTTTACACTAGTGAGCGCAAAACGGGGCAATATGTTGCCAGAAAGGTCTTGCCGGCAAAATATTGCCGGTTATTTCACATTCGCTTTTCGTAGCCGTGTTCGGGGACGTCAAGAGAGAAATACCGCGAGTACTTTCGCCAGTTTGTAGGTTATAGCAGTTTCTGACAAGGCGAGTAGAAGACAGAAGATGCTAGAATGATGCATTTGAACGTAAAACGCGAATGGTACAGTTTTACGATGAAAAGGTGATACCACCAAAACAGGAGATGTACCTTTCGCCTTGTTGAAACTATGGCTTCAAATGATGCAAATATCAATCTGGTAACATTACATTAAAACAGACTAACAGCATTCGCAAAAACATGGACAGTCTCTCTGCGATTGTCCAATGAAAGAGGTCGTCGAGTGCCAATCCAAGATTGTGGCGGCTGACTATTCTAGTTGAGCTTATCAATGTGTTCTCTGAGCAATATTCTTCCCAAGAAGATATAGAAGTCTTCATTTTTTTCTGTAAATACAGTAGTATGATATTTGACTGATTTTCTTGATCCTGAAATGATTTACTCTTGTTCCATCGACTTGAAACTAGTTTGATTCCAAAACTGCATTAAATGGCAAATGTAAATTCGTTACAGTCGACACCTACGTTGTTCTCGAATTGAATCACGAAACATTTACAACCAGTGCGAGCATTGAGCATTGAGCCTGCCTGCCACACGCTTTAGTGTAGCTCGTGTTGGCCCCTTCGGATCCACAGCTTCCCTTCTTTTTCGGAGACCCGCGTCACTGTTTTCTTGCATAACGATGGCTAGTAATCTGTTCGTTCTTTGTTCATCGGCACCCGTGCGGCCACCGCCATCACAGTCTCTCTCTCTCTCTCGCTCTACCGCCCACCCTCTTCCTCCTTAATGCGAGTGCGCCGCGCGGGCCTTCATTTGTCAGTCCCGTGCCTCCCGCGGCCCTTCCTCCTCCCCTCCGGTTTTTATAATTTTTATAATTTTGTCCCCCTTCATTTCACTCCTTTATCCATTTCCTGCATAATTTAGGCGTTTCATTCTTTATATTTATCCTGGGCTCCGCCGCTGGAACCCGACAACGCGCCGCGCTCGCCGGCTCAAATAAAGAATTATGCTAATGCCCACTTGGGCGCGAGGCGCGAGGCGCGCGGTCGGTCGGACGCAGTGGGCCGAACTGCGCAGTGTGGTTGGAACAAGCCGGCAGTGGGTCCGTCGCGGCGGAATGTTGGGGACTATGGCGACGACGAGATGGGATTTAAAGTATTACGTGATCTACTTATTAAATCAGTTCATTCAATTTGGATATTTTTGTATTTATTTAGGAATGCCGAAGGTGATGGGAGGGGTTGAGTCCTTTTACAGCAGAACTACGCGACATCAACGCTCTTCAAACACAAACAAGATCTCAGTTGACAGAGGAAACATAAAGATTATGATGATAATAATAATAATAATAATAATAGTAATAATAATCTGCCAATATTTTTCCCAAAAGAAACGTGAAGTACATTTGACACAAATACTTTTATCATGCATTTTACCATAGTTTATCTGTTCTTGCAAAACTAAACATTATTAAGTTTTTGCCTTCTTTCGGCTTACAATTCAACCGTTAACGATATTCGAAGTAATCTATCATCGGTAAAAATAAATAAATATAAGCCATAATTTTTCAACATTAGGCAGTAATTGGGTATATATTTGAAACTCTGCTTCAAAAACAACGAGCTTCATTTTGCCATCCGCAAATGGACAATAAATTCATGCTTCTGTAGGTTATTCCATTGACGAAATGGTTGTTTTAAGAGTTTGTCTTGTGTAAATAAAACACGTATAAAAATGTGTACCACGCACACAATAGCATAGTTCACGTGCTGTCCCGTGTTATTATAACGCAGTGAGGTTATGGTTATGCAAAGTTAAAATATAATGTAAATAAACTTACCGCAAGGTAAACGAATAATTGAAGCTCTATAGTTGATTTCGATTATTGTCATTATAAACAACCTGAAAATATAAAAAAGCAAGTCGTTAAGTGAATATGAAGTTAACGTAATAAATAGCATTGTAGCTTTAAGGTCAGGGGTAATGCAGAGATTATAAAGACCCCCTAAAAAAGAAATTAAAAAAAAGGCCATAAAAGGAGAACTGTAGAAACTGTGGCAAAAACTGAGACGCGCGAAACGTCTATTGTTGCAAATTACATGCACACTTTACAAATTTGGTTTGCATTTAATATACAAAAGAATATTTAATCAGAATATTCAGAACACAAGTGCTCTTTCAACGGGTACAAATGCAAGTCCGACAGCTACCACTCCATTTTGCATCTTCTCCCGCCAGAGTCCTTCTAGATCAAGGGAAAGAATGAGGGTCAGCCCAGCATTCGGTTCTAATAATCCGTGTAAGGAGAGCATGTACAAGGAAGTAACGCAGACATTATGACCCGTTTTCAAGGTACCGCCCCAGCAATTGGTCGGAAGAGTCCATCGAAATGATCGGTAATTACGCACATCCTATTTTTCCAAAAATTAAATAATTATTAATATGATCCAGTTTTTTACAATAGATTTTACAGTCCTCTAAACAAAATACATGGGCAAATAAATACGAAATTATGATGAATTAGCAGTTGCCTAAAAAATCCAGCTCGTTAAGGCACGACAACTTTTTCGGCTCGGATGTTCAGATTCAGGTTCATAGGTGACAATATTATTTCCCGTACATTTACCTCATATAATCATATTTTGGTATCCCGTAATGTATTTCTAGTTCTAATCTTGTAGCCAAGAAAGACAATTCTAGAAACCGTCAAATATTCCCGAAGACATCCATGATGTATGCCCGAGAATAATATTTCTGGGCCTCAGTGCATTGCCGCAGCGACCCCTGTTTTCAGGTTGAATGCTGATTCATCCTAGTTACGTATTTATTTACATATATTTTACTTAGAGCATTATAAAATCTATTGTATAAAAACACATTAATAATTATTTTTTGACAATTATGATAGGTATAAGTAGTTATCAATGATTTCCATGGTTTCGTCTGCCCAATTATTGCTCCAGTGCTTGGGGGGAACAATATCGAAACATAAATAAACATATAAATAAATAATAAAATTACTGAATTGCATTTTTTTCCGATTGGGGTCCTCTTGCCTAGCCTCTTCTCACTTCGTCTTGCCACGCTTCGTCCGTTTCCCCGCATTCCGAATCACTTCTCTTCAACATGTGCAGTCCCATTACCGGCTCAATTACTACTCCCTAATTTCCCACCCTTGCTACTTCTTCCTATCACATCATCACGACCACCTCCGCGTTCGCCCCACATCGTTGTCGCACATCGCCCACCCGTCTCGCTCCGCACCCAATTCACGCTCCCGCTCCTTCCCAGCCCTTCGCTTCTGCATTCTACCTCTGCCCCTCCCCCTAGCCCCGCCCTTCACACCTCGCTCCCGCTTGATTTCCTCTTCGCCCCCACGCCCCGCCAAGCCGCGCCTTGCGCCCAACACCCGCCCCGCCACGTGACGCACTGCTCCGCTCTTCCCCGCGCAGCCCCGCCCCGTCCCGCTCCGCTCCATCCCGCTCCGCCCCGTCCCGCTCCGCCCCGTCCCGTTCCGCCCCGTCCCGATCCGCTCCGTCCCGATTCGCTCCGTCCCGCTCCGCCCCGACCCGATCCACCCCGTCCCGATCCGCTCCGTCCCGCCCCGTCCGCCCCTCCCCTCCCCGCCCCGTCCCACTCCGCATCGTCCCGCTCCACCCCACCCCGTCCCGCTCCGTCCCACTCCGCCCCGCCCCGCCCCGTTCCGTCCCGTCCTGTCCCGTCCCGTCCCGTCCCGTCCCTACGCTCCCCGCCCCGCACTGCCTCGCGCCGCCCTTCCCCGCCCCGCCCCTCCCCGCCTCACACCGCCCCGCCCCTCCCCGCCTCACTCCGCCCCGCCCCGCCTCGCCCCGCCTGCAGAATAGAGCCTGTGCGCGCGCACGCATTTCAATATGCTAAGCAGCGGCGGGCAGTGGGTGGCGGAGGGGGGCGGAGGCGTCGGCGGGCGGCGTCGGCGTCGGAGGCGCCTTTGTGCGCAGTAATAGATGCGCCGCACGCCCTCGCAGCATTGCAGTGCGGCGGGCGAGCGCTCGCAGCGCTCCGCCTCTGGGAAGCTGCAGATGGCTTCCGATTCCATTTCATTATCGAAAAATAACAAGCCACTCAACGTTCCATTTCGTCTAAATAATCAAGCCAGTAATAAGACTCGCCATATCCATACGCCCACAACAGGGAACATGCGTATTCAATCCAGTTACTTTAAAAGAATTACAAGACGTGAGATATTCTTTTTTCAAAATTGGTTATTTTGCAGGAAGCGAATACGAACAAAAAATGGAAGGTAGAAAGGAAAACAAGTGAATATATTTCTCTACTACTGTAATTTTATTCTAATTTTTTTACGGTTTTGTAATTTATTAATTTTCCTTCGAATTCTTTGTTCAGTATTTTTTCTAGGTTAATTTTCATTCTACAATAATTATCATCCTGTAGTATTTTTAAATTTCTACTTTCAACTTCTCATGCCTGCTTCAATATGTGTTCTCTCCAGTACTGTAGAAATTGTATTTATCTGGTTTTACCTCTAAATGAAGCTTTTCTCCTTACCAAAGATCACATGCGTTTCTTACTATTTCTGAAGAAGACAACTTTTTATTTTTATTAATTTGTATAAATAAAATTAATAACACCGACATACAAAGGTAAAAATGAACTTCTCAAATGCGATTTCTTTCTCCCCACAAAACAGACATACAAACAATTAAGAGAACCGACAAATAACAATTTTGCCATTTATCAGAATTCTGTTTACCAAGAATTTCCTTTCAGAAACTGCTGTCTTAAGTAATAAAATTCGACACACGTGCATTTTAGCTCGTTAGCCATGAAACTACAAATAAGATTATAATCCTCCTTCAAGAAGTATCACTTTTCTTGCATTATCTTTGTATATCAATCTATCAAACATTTTAATCCATTTCTCCAAGGAATATTTGTTCAAAAACTGTAGTAAGATGTAAATGTACATCAAAATGTAATTCCCATATCTCCATCCCTAAAGGTAAAGAAAATAGTAATTTTTAAGATGTCCACAGTAATATTGAAGCTTTCGCATATTCTTCATTCAAAACTTGGGTTTTCTTCTTCGCCTCTAACACAAGAGGCGAAAATGTAGCCGCGGATACTGTCGTAAGATATTATTTCCTCCGTGTCGCATAATTCCATCCAAACTACTCGGCGCGAAATGGGGTTGCACGTCGCACCCAACAATAGAATTTTCAATTTCCTGCCAAGTGGTGGAAAGCTCATTCAAAAGAGTTTGAGGAATATGGGGAGAGTTGGACGTCGACAGGATACTTCTCAAGTAAAAGCTTTGAAAGTAATTTCTCAAGTAAGTTACATTCATAACTTTGCTCTCCCCGCAAATAGTCTACGCCTCCCGCGGCGTCTTTACTTCCCGGGCGGGGCCGTACGGTCGACGTGGACAATAGCGGCTGGGTAAGAACTACACTTAGGCAATAAAACTTCAAAATTATGCTTTTATTATTAAACAAATATTACAAGAAGATTTTGAAGGAAATATTTATAGGGCATATTCTCGATTCAGCTTTTATGTGTGTTTTTGTTGTTGTTGTTGTTGTTTATTCCAGAGCGACGGTAAATAATCGAACTAATTTAGTTTGTCCACTTATTAGCGTTATTAAGAATTTTGTAGTTCTACTGAATGTGGAAATATTCGCAAAAAATAAATAAAGGATCGTGTAAATGATACGTATGTTATTTAAATTTTTTCTAGGGCTTTCATCCAGCCGGCAGCCGGTTACCTTTACGTCCAGATGCGACGCAATTCGACCATACACAAGACACCAACACATTTGCGGACTCCTTTGATCTGGGATCAGCAGAACGCGAGGTCCCCTGTGACAACACATATAGGAGACAAAAAAACCATGCCGAAGGCGGGACTCGAACCCACAACCTTTCGGACCGAAGCGCTCATTCTGTACACTCTCTTAGCCACGTCGATCAAGTCAGCACATTAATTTAATAACACTGTTATTTCAATAAATTACATAATATATTATACTTTCATCATCACCTAGTTAATGCTAGCTTTAGACACAGCGCTAGCTAAAGTAAGGTGACTGCATGTGAGATGTTTTGCTTATTCACAGAATTTTGACTTAAAATTGCGTTGGAAATTATGCCTTACAGGAACTAAATTTTGTTTTATGCGAATTGCAAAGACACAAAACTCGTTGCCCGAACTTGCGAATGCTTAGTAAAGCGTGAACAGCGGTATTGAGTTTGGGTTGTAGTCGCTGGTGGGTTGCGAATCAGGAGGAGCTGCATGTACTTGTAGTTCCGCACTATCACATATGTTTTACCTCTTCTAAATATATCTTGAAAGATGAAAACTGCGGCATGCACTGTACAATAGATTTGCACGCATCCGGATTGTAACCCTTCTCTACGACAACTTTTACATTGATAACGGAAATACAATAATTCTGACGCGTAAATATACGTTTTTAAATATTTCCAGCACAGAAAACAGTTATTTATGAAATCAAATTAAATAGTCGATATTCTTAACTTAGGTGCGAACCCTGCCGAAGAAAACTAATACCAGCAAGCTGTCCCCATCTAACTTCCAGGACCCCCACTCTTCCTCGATCTTCCATTACCTCACATGCACCAATTGAGGACGGACTTGCGATAGTCCACAATAAGACCCATTCTAAAAACATTTATCTTCCGAATAAGCGGGCACATAAAAATAAATTTGTCGTCAAAAATTTCGCTTGAGGTACACAAATTAAACGAGTTGATTTTATGCACATTTAATGCTTTCTGCAATTTTTCCCGTTTTTTTTCTGGGGGAGGGGGTGTACCGTCCTCGAGCCCTTATCACTAGAATGTCCGCACATTGCATTTTGAAAATGCTCGCGAGCCGTCATTTTGACGGCTATTGTAGTAAATGGGCTATTTCTGGATTTTTGAGGATTTATACACACAAATAAATGTACTTCAGTTATCATTTTTATTGACTGATTACAGTAATTAAAATATATGCAAGGAGCATCAAAATAATTACGAAAATTGTAGAGCAACCTCCTCTGAGTTTGGGTTAGATGAAATCACATAAAAATAAATTTATCACTATCATAGCGGATCTCGTAACAGCAAATACTGTCTCTCACCAACCTTCAGTCCGAAGCTTCTACAAACGTCTCACCAGCAATCTGATTCTTTTTAACATATGATCTGATATTCCTCGCCGCCCGAAGTACTTCACCTACCCTAGCCAACTAGTGATTGCCAATACGCACATTGGTTAAAGTCCAACGCATGCTTCAAAACTGTTCCTACTTCGGGATATCCACCCACTGTGAATAAGGTAAATACTAACCGGCTAATTCGTCAGTGAACAAGTTTCGGAGATTAGCCACGATACATATAATTTTAAAACACTTCGTTTTCATGTGAATCAGTTTGCATGTATTTAATCGCTTCAAAAATATGTCAGTTAAATTTTTGATAATAAATTTTTAAATTTTTGATTTAAAAATAAAAACATTGTAATGTCTTTATTTCCATCAAATCAAAACCATTTGGCTTTAAAGTCTAATTATCGCCAGGGGTCAAAAGGCCAAATTATAGATTATTGTATTTTTTTTAAGAATCAGTTTGGAAGTATCAAGTCGACTTAAAGCAATGTTCATTTTGTTCAGTAGTCGTGTATCATTTCAGTAAACCATGTATCATTTTCTTCAGGAGCAAATATCAGGAGCAGAAGAAATTTCCCACCATACAAAATATCTCAGAATAAATATTACAAATTTCTATGACCTGTACGGGGTTCAGAGTTGATCACTTTTTTCTTCTATAAAAATATGGTGAGAGATTTCGTATGACAAAGTTACCCAAGTGACATTTGAATCGATTATTTTAAAAACGCCGTACGTCACTTTCTTTTGCATTTTCGCTTTTTGTGAGAAATAGAAGCTACATTGTTCCATGTGTAAATGCCGCAAATAAGATGAATAGAATGGCCGTGAGAACATTACAAAAGTTTTGTTTGGTTTTGAAACTCTGTAAGTCATTGACTTGCCAGGAATGTGTGACTATGTATGTATACAGTATTATTGAGATATCACTTGCAGAGAGATTGATTAAAAGGGATGTTCAATAAGGAAATATTCTTATGTATAATCACAGAAAAATTTATTTCAAGAAAATGTATGTCACATGAATCATGTTTGATGGAGATGCACATTGTCATTTTACATAATATTGTAATAAATGTGTCAAATGACGAACTGAACCTGCAATGTGTATTTATTTATATGTTAAGGTAAAATTTTCCTGATTAGTTTTTGAAATCCCAAAAGTCATAAACTTTTACACAAGTCCAGCGAATATTGTACTATTGATACCAGTAAATTACATTTCTCCCTGGCATTATCAATCAATATTTATGCATCAGAAATAAAAAAGTTCTATATGTACTTAATTAATAAGTTTTTATCGTTTTCCCACAACTTTACAAATCCTGACTTGCGGGGTTTTAAAAATAACCGATTCATTTTCCTCTCGTGCATTATTGTTGGGTAGGTCACGTTCTGTAGAAGTCCAAGGGATGTCTTTATATTCGCGAAACAGCAATGACATGAACAATTGACAACCAATCAGTGGCAAAAGTCACTTTTGTAACTTCGTTACAAGTAATTTCCCACAATGTGTTCATTGGCAAATATTTTCTAGGACTCCCTTACACGTCAAAGAAGTTTGTAACTTTTATTCTAAGACCCTTTGTATCCTGATCAGGGGTCAAAATGTATCCTTTTCTTTTGAATGTTTATAGTACTTTTTTGCCTAGATTATATGGACATATTTTTCATGCAATTATATGCATCAACATATATTTCTCCCACTAGGAAGACATTTATAAACATTACGATGACTGAAGCGTTCTTAGGTTCATATGCAATATTTCCATTACTCTCGTCTTTTTCGTTCACATATTAGTATATTAGGTTGGCTGAAAAGCAGATGTTAAAGAGAGTTCCGACAATTTGGCCTTGAGTGTTGGACAGCGGTAGCAAATATCATGCGCCAGTAGATTTTGCGGACCGTCGACCGGCGCAAAAGAACGAGCTTCGGGAGAAGTGGCACCGATCCAACGAGGTCAGAGAGAAAGATACTGGACGGAAGGAAAGTGAAGAAAACAGTAGAAACAATGAGAGACTGGAAATCGGGAAAGTAAGACAGGGAAAGTTGTTACAAGTGGAATGCAGACGATATCATGTGGAGACTGTAAAATGCGGTCCAGAACCATTGCACTGACGAGATTTAAGATGAACGTTTATGGACATCCATTTAAGATAGAAAATTGGGAAGATACTCCATGATACCAGTGAGGAAGGCTTAGAGAAGGCAGCAGAGGGAATAGATTCGAAGAAGCTTAATTGAGAGCGGATGTAAGTGATCGTGATTTGAAGGTGGTAACTGAAAGGTTCAAAACCCAAGAAGCGATATTGTGAAAGAATTAATGGTGATGCATCATATTCGTAGATTTATGATAATCACTGAATATGCAAAGAAAGTATAAATGAAGCAAATCATTCTTCTAATACATAAGTGGTGATGGATGTTCACAATTGTGGGTGAAGATATGATATAAATCATTCACCAGAAAATTCCAAGCTATTTCGAACTATATCACTGAAACGTTTGAACAATTTTGTTTTCTTCAAACTAAATTTGATTGTACAATATAACGGGAGGAAAAGAAATAATCTTTCACAAACAAGTTTATTAACAAACTATTCCTCAGTTACAGCACTCATGTTTCGAGGGAAACTACTTCGAAATAAGTTAAGTATCCTAGTAGGCCACTCACCCCTTCCTACCTCCAGAGAACAGTACACAATGTGGCACCTTGTAGGCACACCACCATTCATGTTGACCATGTTACTTGGATAAATAATAACAATAATATTTGTATAGATTTTTATAGTTGTTTAATAGCGTTTGTTTTTAATAATTTTACAATTGTGTGTCATACATATTGTATATTTGAAGTTTTTCTTTAATGTTCTGGAAGATTATTTATTTTCCTCCCGTTATATTGTACGATCAAGAAATTTAGTTTGAAGAAAACAAAATTGTTCAAACGTTTCAGTGATATAGCTCGAAATAGCTTGGAATTTTCTGGTGAATGATTTATATCATATCTTCACCCACAATTGTGAACATCCATCACCACTTATGTAATGGAGATTCACAATATTTCTGCGGAAACCACTGAGTTTATTAAATTTCTTGACATCTTAGTATTCATGATTTTAATGACAAATGATTCATAAAAATTTAATAATTTTATATCCTAATGTAACCACCAAAATATATTAAACTTTCTCATTGTTCCCTTTCTTACTTATTACATATAGTGGGGAGCAAATACATTCCCTGACCCTTTTCTCTCGTCTCCAATACTACCATATGCTCTTAAAATAGACATATCTAAATCACACTCGACAAATCGATTACCTCCTACTGGACGCTGGAAACGAAATGAAATCTGACTCTGTGCTGAATATTGGCGAGGCTACACTTGATTGTGCATCTGCCAGAGCGGGACGTCCGTGAGGGAAATAGGAGTGGAAACCGCCGAGAGCGAATCGCGGGAGGAAGGGCGGGGCAGGCAGGGGGATGAGGGATAGGCAGCAGTCAGGGCAGGACGAGCGAGAGGAAAGATAGGGCTGGCGCGAGGAAGAGCGGACAAGAGCATGGTCAGGACGGTCGGGCAGAAGAATAGTGAAGGCGGGGCAGAGGGCGGGAGGGGGAGTTGGCGGAAGGGCTGACGGGGAGAGCTGGCGGAACGGGGCAGAGCGGAGCGGGGCAGGGCAGGGCAGATCGGGGCAGGGCAGATCGGGGCGAGGCGGGGCGGGGCGAGGCGGGGAGGGGCGAGGCGGGGCGAGGAGGGGCGAGGCGGAGCGGGGCGGTGGGGGGCGGTGCGGGGCGAGGCGGGGCGAGGCGGGGTGAGGCGAGGAGGGGAAGGTCATGATGGTGAGGAGGTGTAGTGTGGTGTGGTGTGGTGTGATGGGGTGTGGGATGGGGTGGGGTGAGGTGGCGAGGTGGGTTGGGGTGCGGCGATGCGGGTCAGGGAGGGTGACCGGGCGGGAGGCGGCCGCGCGGCCAAGCGGGGGGGGGGGCAGACGGAGGCGTCAGCCGAGCGGAACGAGGAGGAGCGGCTGCCAACTCCGATTACCGCCGCGTGCGCGCTGCCGCCGCCGCCGCCCAGCGCGGGGCAGCGCCAGACGATCTCCCGCGCACATCCTCTTACGAGCTGGAGACGCGCCGGCACAAAAAGGCGGCAGAGGAGCGCGTTCATCAGCGGTGGCTCCAAAGAGGAATCCGGCCTCGAGAGCACGGGAAGTTGCTTTTTCTGCTTGTTGGTATTTACAGTGGCAATCCTTGGAGGTGGCGTGCGTTGTGTCTAGCGGGACAAGCTATGTGATGCTTTCGTTGCTTCCAAGTCGACGGCCCAACGGTCGGTCGGTCGGACGAACGGACGGACGGACGGACGGACGGACGGACGGACGGACGGACGGACGGACGGACGGACGGACGGACGGACGGACGGACGGACGGACGGACGGACGGACGGACGGACGGACGGACGGTTAGTCAGACACAGATTGATAGACATATACACAGACAGACAAAAACAAATTTTTCAGAATGAAGGACCCACAAATCGTGGATTCTTTCTGCACAACGTGATAGAGGGAGTAATTTACTACATTAAAGAACAACAGTTATCTACTCTTTCGGTATCAGAGCCTAAAAATGAGATTTTGTGAAAAAATCGTTGTTTCTTGCCACAGCATTACAATGCTTGACTATGCTTACACTATGAAAATAGTATGCGAAAAAACAAGTGACTGTTAGTGGCATGAAAAAATTTAGAAGAACTGTAGTGCGAGTACATTGAACCATTCTAGAAAAGGATATGGAAAGAAATAAGAAAATACTAAGTGACAAAAACTTTAGAATTTTCGAAAAGAAACATGAAGAAGGAAAAGTGATTTAGTTGATCAAATGTCAAACAATAAAAAGAAGACTAGCGTACACGTGCGAGAACTCTCACATGGTAATCACCATCCTTTCCCTATCATTTCCATAAAGAAGAGGGAAGGAGAGGAACTACAAATGTACACAGAATATCAAACAAAATAACAATGCAATTGATGTTGGAAACAAATTTTCAATAAAAGTTTATTCAGAATTATAGAGAGATATTCTTACAATAATTCATACTACTTTAAAAACAACATTTGAAGAAATTATTCAATTTTCCTTGAGAGTTAGCTTTTCGCTTTCCTTGATAGTCACAAAAATAATAGAAAAGGTTTTTACTTTAGCTACTTTAAAAAGTTTCTTCTTTGTGTTGTGCCATAGCACAGGTTTTTCCCCACTACCTCTGCGTACCCGTGCGAGAACTCTCGCATGTTAGACCCCACACTCATCCCTATCCTACTATTATCATTCTAAGAGGGAAAGTAGTTAACGAAACGTGTTTATTTGTTTAAAAATCTATACATTAACTTGCAATGTACTAACACAATAAAAAATAAAAACAATGCAATTAATGTGTAAAAGAAATGTTCAATAAATATGTATTCAATGTCATGGAGAATTTTCTTGGAACAATTCCCAACACTTACCTAAAAACATTTGAAGTGTATTCAATATTCTTTGTCAGTTAGGTTTTAGCTTTTCGTGATAGTCACAAAAATGTTAGCTTTTTACTTTTGAGAAAGCTAAGTGCCTGAACCCGCTGACTTGAATATTTCATCTAATGATAAAGAAAATATTGGTACAGTTAAAACACAAACACAGTCTTCATTCTTTACTGAACACCCACATCCCTCCACAATTAAGTACACAGCATTTACAGACCATAGCAAAACGTTAATTGAATAGTTTCACTACACGCATAAGAAACAATCTTCATAGGTATCAAGGGACTTTAATAGTACTTCTAGTTGTTGCTGGAGAGCAAATCTTGCATTAATGATTATGCAAATAAACCTAATCAGACTGCACAAACCACGGTGTATACAAAAAGCGTACATATAAGATTGAGGAATCTAAGCCTTCTAAGCGTGTCGTCACAAAAATGGCTACCAGCATCAAGGGCTGAAATATTGAGGTGGCCTTGATAGTATTGAAGCGCGGCGCAGAAAATTTAATTGGATGTCGAAGAATGTCTCGTCTTATAGATTATGATGTGAAAAATGTTTCACTGAGGTCTTTGGCCTCATAATTTTAGTTTTTAAGGCTCTAAAACGCTTTGTTTAGGAATTATTTGACGAAAACTTCGGCAAGTGTTGCGGGTTGCATTTGACTTGAATATTTAGATGCTTTTTTTAAACAATTCCTTCATATTTTTAAAGTCAAAGTGAAATTCGTCACGTCTCCGTGAAATTATCTTTCTTTAGAGACCTCATTTATAAAGGTTGGTTGCGTGTGAGAGCCGCAACGGAAAGGTATACTACTGAAATAATACAGGAGACGATGCTTCTCTTCCAAATAAAGATTAATGTCTGCATATTTAATTTGAATTTGCAACCCTACGCGAAACTTTAGATGTGTTAAAGGGGGATTAAAAATCTGATATAGTCATGATATAACGGAGAAAATCTTATTGCCACAACACCTGTAATATTATTATTAAAATTCGAATCAACACAAACAATAAAATAACTGTTAAAAAAGATTTTCAAAATTTTTGTCAATTATCGATTTTTAATATCATGTTTTATTTTCTATTTTTGTACTTACGTAGTATATAAAAATTATTGTCATGCTGCCACGAAAATTGGTGATTTTTCGTCAGGAAATAGCGTACTTTTTGGACTCATACTTTGGGTATTTAGTACCTAGACTACCGAACAATTGGATTGTTCTTGCTCCGTAGTAGTATGTAGAAAATTACTTTCTCTTTTGGGTAGTCTAGTCAGATTCAACGTTTTGGGGTCTTAGATAACGAAAAATTGATTTTCGTCATTATTTTTTGTCACTCTTTTTGTAACAACTGTAGTGACTAATCCATCCACTCGGTTTTCACCAAATTTGATATTCTCCCTCCGATCTGTCTGATTGCCCAACTGAATTTAAAACGGACGTTTTAATTTTAGGGGGTATTTTATATGAAGCCATTCCACCAACTAAATTGTTGCATGTATATATTAAATAAAATGTTCTTTAAAATCATATTTTTAAATATTTTCATGACCAAGTTTTCTTTCTAGATTCAAGTGTTTTCGTGTAATTTTAACTGAAATCAAGGCAAATAAAAAACATGAAAACACGTTTTTCTCGAAAACGGCTCAATTTGTTTCTTGAAATGATTTGCCAATTATAGTAAGTACTCTTAATAATGTGGTATAGATTTAATTTTCATTTAAACTTAAAGAATTTTAAAAAGTCTTAAATTTTCTTTTATTGAAATATCATTTACACCTTGAATATTGAAGGTAGATATTTCTTTCCCAGGGCAATCTTTTTCTTAACATTAGACCTTCAAATCATTTCATGTACAGTTTTTTTTCTTCAAAATGTAAATAGTATTAATGCTTTTGGAGAAAATTGTCTGAAATGTGAAAGCGAACAGAACAGAGAGCCTGCTATCACGATCTCAGTGTTATCGGAATTGTAATCGTGTATCCGGTTTCGATTTCCGGCACCACTAAGGAAATTTTTTTCACTGAAATATTTTTCCTCGATTATAGCAAACTACGCTTATTAATATATTGTAAGTCCGGTTATCATTAAAGCATGCAAACATTGAGCTTTGAAAATCTTTGAGAATTGCAAATTCGAACCTCTCGGACTTTTTTTCCTGAAGAGAGTCTTTCACGTGATGTCTGAAGACTTAGTGAAATAGAAAATTCACTATTATAATACTGAATATATTTGTAACATAAAAATCGCGAGAGTATGTGCTATTATTACACCTCTAGTAACATTATTTATTCTTATATCGAAATGTTTCAAGTTCTGTAAAATTAAATGTAAAATATGTACCCATGAAACAAAATAATGCCCCAACTGTAATTTATACGTAACATACTGAACGTGCACGTAATAAATCGTGCTAGTTTTTATTAATACCATAAATTGATTTTTCGTTCACTTTAATAGCTTTTAGTGTGATGAAAAAATATTTGAGACTGTGAATCTCGATGATCCGAATCTATGTTGTAATATTAGTGCTTCTAACTGCCGAATATAAGTCAACAAATACCCGTCTTGGATGAAATTGTTGATTTACTACGAATCTTTCATTATGCTTGTCGTTTCTTATTTCCATCGTGGCAGCGACGGCCACGTGCACACACAATGCGATGCTTCGGAAGCGGTTCTGAAGGGGCGGATGGGAAAGCTTGTTTCACGCTGCCTTCATCTGCTGACGGCCAGTTTAAAGCAGAGCGCTACCTGCGCCATTCACCTACGACACAATGCATCCCCGTTCACCCAACACAGCGAAAGGAGGTTCATAGAATTTCGATCCTCTTAACCCAATGTCAAATTTCGGTATCACTGGTTTCTTTTCATATAATCTGATTACCAATATTCAGTCAATTTACAGCTATTTTATAACGGATTTAGGTTTTCAATACTTCATCTAAGACTTTGTAATTTTGTGAATAAACGTCTTAGCCAAATGTTTTTCCAAGTGCATTCTACGACTGATACAGATATTACGGTGTTATCTTGCAGAAAAACGTGAAGAAAATATTAAGCTCTCCATCTTCCGGTAATCTATAAGTTTTCTTTCACGAAAAGATTTTAAAATGCAACGACAGGTTTCCTCAATAAATATTATTGATTCCTGGCCCATAATACCTTCTTAGCGGATTATTTCTAGACTTGTATGGGAGCATACACCGGAAGCAAAGGAAAATGTTGGAATGGAAGCCGAGAAAAGTTGAGCGATCCCACGGTTGACCGAATCTTTTGAAAAGACGAATGGTGAGACACTAATGAAAAAGATAGAATGAGGACGAAACGAAATTATTTCGTAATGTAACAAACAATATAATATGTTAAATGCATTCACATTTTTTGAAACATTTCCGACAGGACAGCGCCCTCCATCCCGCCAGCAGGGCTAATTCATTTCTGTACGAGAGGCAGCGAGTGCCGCACACTAGCTCGCGTCAGCGATACATCTCGATCAAAAATTCAATTTTCGCCGGCGAATGATTAACGCATCGCTCGCGCAGGAAAGGGAGGGAGCATCCATTATCATCCCATGACCACCCTCCGCGGTCAGCGCTGCGCCCGCGCTGACGATCAGTATCCCGCACCGGTCCCCGCTCCGGATCCCACTTCAGTCCTCACTTCCATTCCCACTTCACTCGCCACTTCAGTCCCCACCTCGGTCTCTACTCCATTCTCCACCCTTGTCCCTGCTCCGGTCCCCGCTCCAGTCCTCTCTCCAGTCCCCGCTCCGGTTCCCGCTCCTTTTCCCGCTCCGGTTCCCGCTCCGGTTCCCGTTCTGTTCCCGCTCTGGTTCCCGCTCCGGTTTCCGCTACAGTTCCCGTTCCGGCCCCCGCTCCGGCCACCGCTCCGGTCCCCGCTCAGGTCGTCATTCCGCCCCTCGCTCTGGTCCCCACTTCGGTCCCCTCTCCGGTTCCAGCTTCAATCCTCACTTCAATGCCCACTTCAGTCCCCACCCCGGTCTCCAACCTGTTCCCTGCTCCAGTCGCCGCTCCTGATCCCGCTCCGGTTCCCACTCCTTTTCCCGCTCCGGTTCCCGCTCCTTTTCCCGCTCCGGTTCCCACTCCTTTTCCCGCTCCCGTTCTCGCTCCGGTTCCCGCTCCGGTTCCCGCTCCGGTCCTCGTTCCGGTCCCCGTTCCGGTCCCCGCTCCGGTCCCCGCTGCGGTCCCCGCTCCGGTCCCCGCTCCGGTCTCCGCTTCGGTCCCCGCTTCGGTCCCCGCTCACGTCATCGCTCTGGCCCTCGCTCTGGTCCCCACTTCAGTCCTCTCTCCTAACTACGGTCTGGTCCCTGCTATGGTCCTCAATCTGGTCTTCGTTCAGGTTCCCGCTCTTGTCCCTACTGCACTTCCTCTTCACCACGTCTGTTTCCGGTCATCCCCGTCATCCGGGTTCCCAGTTCGAAGCCTGCTTCTCGCCTAAAACATCGCCACCAAACCAGCGATAACACATCTGTAAATCGTGCAAGTCAAAATTCTGCACAATCTCCAATATTTTAGTACATAAGGTTATAGCGTTTTGAGTTCAGAAGCTTCTTCGATGTTCAAAAATTCATAGAAGTGAAAATTCGTTCCCATTTTCGACCAAACATGCCTCCGATATCTAACACACAAGGAACTATTGTTTATTAAAAACAAAAAATTGTCATTAAAGAAAAGTTACTTTCCAAAGTGATACTTTTGAACTGTTACGGAATACTTACAATCAAAATTACAGAATTCATATATTACAATTACTCTTGTGTCCAATGACGTACTCAAGTTGATTCGTATGTGAAGACATTTTTTTGTTGTATTTTGGAAAACTCTTTGGTACAAATAACATAATTTTACAGATGACAGGAATGGCAGCCCTATAAGTGAATTTGAAAACAATTTTAGTGTTGGTGATGTTTAGTGCAATGGTGGCAAGTGGGGTGGTAATGATGGTGATTAATCTATAGAAGGGCTACTAATGAAATTTTGACGTTTCATATTCCTTGGTTAGGACACTAACAGGCGTGTATTAATCAACGCTCCGAACGGTCCCATGTTCATGAATGCGTTCATCTCCCATCTCTCTTCGGATGTCGACATGACCGCCTCTTCTCAGGGCTGCTGTTATATCAACAGAAACATTTTCATTACAGGAAACAGACGCTTTGCAATCAGCACAACTAAACAGCCGTCTGCATTTGTAGATGTAGTACTATACTCTTCATCAAAGCTACTGCCATGAAAGCATCCAAATACTCAGGATAATTGCGAGAGACCGAGGCTTACATACTCGTAGTTTTACTTCATATTCTAATAGAGAAATTCATTCTATGCCTTTGTGCTAGAACTCCTTGCATGGCGAAACGGAAGAAATGATACCTCACTGTCCGACAATCTGTTTAGTGATTGCAATACAGCGCGGTTACTGTACTTTTAATGTTCGCTAGAGGAAAGGGTACCGCGGGAAAAATTCTAAAATTTTCTCTTCTTAAAAACTATTTTCAATTTCCATCATGTAAAAAGCTTTTAAATGAACACGAAACAGACGCCTATGACTCACGAAAAGGGATACTTCTTTCGCTCATTTCAGGAAAATCAAACTTAACCATTTGCATAGGAACAGAAGTATGCTATTTACATATCTTCTATTTTTCCAATTGTTTGCCGATGATCGTTAAAATCAACATACCTCTCCTCTATTTTCTTCTTCTTTTTGTGATTACGACACATTTAACGGTTTTGAATGGTTTGTGCAAAGGATAACTAGGATATTGTTCTAATAAATGTATCTACGAAGCCATCGGTTGCCCGTTGGTTAGCGTGCTCGCTTTCCACGACGCAACCCCAGGTTCGATTCCCGGTCAGGGAAAGGTCAGGAAAAAATTAACTATGCGCTTTCCTAGCAATATCCCAATATCTGTTGCTGTGTAATGATAAGAAAACTCACTTCTCAGGTTGAGAAGACCATAAATACGGCGGAAGTATAGGTATGTGTAAACCATGCGTACTCAATCTATGGGAGCAAGGCCGGGAAGTCGCTGGTATTCCTTAGCTCGTAAAGAGCTGTTGTGCCGACATAACATACATACAAATGTGTCCGCGAGTGTATTGGCACTGGGCAAAAGCGGTCACGAGATGGAGCAGAATCTGGAGCTACAGAGCAGCACCTCACTCCAGTGTAACGGGAAGCCCGGTCGCCACTCCTGAGCCCGCCGCCTCCGTTTCCCAAGCCGTATGCCACCATAGCCGCCCGCTGCTTTAACGGTCACGTGTCAATGCCGTTCAGGAACCCTGAGAACTCCAATGTGGAGAGGGGATCACAGGCTCCATCTCTATTCCCTTCCCGACCCTGTCGCTGTCTCCATTCCGATTCCCTTCACCATCCCATTGCCCTTCCCGCCTCCCCCATGCCCGCCGCCACCGCTGCCAGCGCCCCACGCTTCGTCTATTTATCCGCGGCGCGCGCGTCCGGAAAACCAGCGGCGCCGCTGCCACGCGGAAGATTGATTTTCTGCCTTGTTTATCCCGCGCGTGCGGCGGGCCCTCCCCTCCACCCCTCCGCCCCCCCACTCCCCGCCCAGTCTCGTCCCGCACCCCACCACGACGCACACTAGGAAATAAAAGCGATGAAATAGTACACACACACACACACACACACACACACACACACACACACACACACACAAAAACACACACACACATATATATATATATATATATATACACACATTATATATACATGTATATAGAGATAATCAGAGAGAGAGAGAGAGGTAGAGAGAACGGACATAAATAGAGACAAAGCCAGAGGCAGAGACAAATACACCAACAGAGAGAGACAGCGAAAAACAGTGAGGGTGGAAAATGTGGCGGAGGGAAGAGAGTGTCTAGGCCGGAACATACAGTAGCAAACAAATTAATCCAAACAGAGAGAATTGCCGGAATGTTTTCATTATTTGGTAACACTGTTTGATGCGCAGGTGTCTTGTGTGATTCGATCGACTCAGTGCACCGTTTTAATCTTCATTGTTGGTGGTTCATTTAGTTTTTTAGGTGAACGTTTGCTCAGTTTATTGTAATATTTGGTGTAGGAAGCGTTCTTAGTGTGTTCCTAATTTTGTCCATTACAAGGGATATAACACCACGGACACATCGAATAAAGGTGCCATTTTTTTTCAAACCGAACAATGTTCATGTGCACCAATGACCAGGATATTCTCCTGATCTAAATCCAATCGCAAGATCCCTGATCTAAATCCAATGGACTCAAGAATGAAATGTGACACAAATATAAACCTTGAGTCAGTTGTGTCTGGTTCCGTGAATCGTTTGGTCCGTGAATCGTCTGGTTCCGTCAGAAAAGAATGTTTAATTTTAATAGAGTCAATGCCTAATAAAATAAATGAACTTATTAACAATAAAGGTGGACACTTAAATTACTTTGTACATGAAAAGTTTACGTTTCGTGTGTTTTCCAGTCTGAAAATAAAGTGTTCTACAGGACAACGTGGGTTCGGATTAATTTGTTGGCTACATTAAATATTAAATAAGTGAATAGAGAAAATGAAAACAGGAGAAGGGTTAATACGGAAAGCATGAAAATAATTACAAATAAAGAAATTCTGAAAGCAAAAGTTTATTACTTAAAATGTGAAAACAAATTATTTTAATAGTTTATTATTTTATTTTAATAATATTTTTAATATACATAAATAAAATAATAAATAAACTCACAAGTAAATAAATAAACCTGGAGGCAAGGAACATGAGACAGTTTGAGCATTACACTAAGACTGGGAGGAGAAGGGAAGGGGAGGATCCCATTCCGTCAACAGCTCATTGAAATACGAGAAGGGGAACCTGCAGATGTCCTGAAAATTCACCGCGACGATTTGGACGGTCGAAATGGGCGGGTCGCTCAAAAAGTCGAAAGACTACTTGTCTGTCCTTTGGCTCGACAGCCCGCTACGGGCCTTGGCCGATCAGCGGTGACACAGCCTCTCGGCCGTGGGATAAGGGGGTCATGTGGTTAGCACGAAGATATCCGAAAGGCTACAGCCCAGAAAAGAATAAGTATAACACAAAATAAATAAATAAGGAAGAAAGTAAAATACGAAGTAATTAAATAACTACCATAAATCTTCATATAGTAGTAATTGAGGAACCGGTGACCGTCATTCCGTCATTCACGGTTAGACCACTTCCGTCCCACCAATCCAGACAAATCAGGTGCCATTCGACGGGTCACTGCCTCTTGGTGGGGATATGATCATATTTTTCAGAAAATTCTAAGAAATTTCTCTAAAAAGGTTCTTTTTTGTTTTCTTTTTTAACAACGAAAACGCGCTTTGTGTGACATATGACCTACGAAGGTTTTCAATAGCCCTTTTAATTATTCTCGACTTGACAAAGGGATGGGCAAAATTCTTAATCTTTTCCTCGAGGATATTATGAAATCATTATATAAAACATGTTTTTAATGGCTTCAATGCACCTGAGAGTTCATTGGTAAAACGCTATGACACTCACTTTCCCGCATTTTCATGAATAGTTACTTGATTTATTACTTCGCAGATAATTAAACATAATTGTGTAACAAAAACAAATTAAATAAGAATTTTAATAGTAATTTTTCATGTGTAGTTTTATCTACCCGGAAATGGACGTGCCAGAGAACTGGAATATGCTAAAAATGTATTTTCATTACCAACTTGGAAAGCACAAATACAACTTTTTAACGTGAAAATACCCGTCGGACGCGCCACGGTAAGCTTGTAAATAAATAATAAATTCGTCATATTTGAGGAAACAATACCATTTCATTCTAATTAACTGGAACACGATGAGTATGACATTGGAATGGACTGAATAGAATGTGAATTGCATCGGGATACGGAGTTTGTGTGTGACATAAGGAGAAGATTTGAAAGCAAGCTACGAGAACGATGGAAACATAGTTGGCATGAATCAAGTTATAAACTATTCGAGAACAATCAAGATTTAATAATTAATTTCTTAAAATTATATCTAACTTGTTATTTACGTCACTTCATGTTTTGTGACTATTACGTCATATTATAAATTTATAGTTTTCCTTTGGTATCGTTAATTCAATTTATTTTAATAGTGATTAGTAAGGCTCGGAAGTAAATGCGAATATGCTCTAACGTTTGTAAATATCCCCAGAACTAATGAAATACGTTCTAACAATTAAGTTTTATATATTCATGAAATAATACAAAACTGTAAAAAACATTGTGTAGCTAACTCAGTTCAAGCGGTTTCGGAGTATCGACAACTAATTCCGGTGGCAGGAAAAATAAATAAAAGAAAATGCAAACAATTCGACAATAATAATTCAAAAATAGCCTAAAATTTCATAAAATGTCACGTTTATTCAGAATTGAAAGAAGCTACTTAATATAAGCCGTAGTTTACCCATTGTGAAACGATGTCTGATGTCTGCCAGAGAAATATCGCATCATGGCGCAAGATATGATCAAGCATGTTACATCTTCGGCTGCCACGTATGTTACATCTTCGGCTGCCAAATCACACTCCGTATCACTCAATTTTACATTTTTGTTTTCACTTAATATTCCAGCGATAATTTTTAAAGTAAAACATAATGATTGAGTCTGTGTCGCCGCCTAAATATTAATTACAATGCCACAAATTATTTATCAATTATAAATTACCATATCATTCGTAATAAAAAAAACCTTTCCGTGCACCAGTACCATGATATGGTCTGAAAGATGTTCAGACAAATACTTCTACAAAGAACGAAACTCATTCTCATGTATTTTCATGAGACATAGCGTTCTCATTCACACTTATGAAAAATATTTTTAGCTTTGAGGAGGCAAATATACATATTAATTGAAATTCGAAAAGAAATATGTCACATTAAGAACAAAAAAGCAACAATATGAATAATAACTTAAATATAATGGAAATATGACGCATTAACACAAGCTGCACCACATATGGCCTAATATGCGACATAAAATCATCCAATTTTTGTTCGTTCGATTGTGTTCGGGATCATTTGATAATTAGCTCATTATAAAGCTCATAATTAAAAATATGATTTTTCATGAACTTTCGGGCCTTAATAATTAGTCATTTGTTTCCAAATATTCACATTTTTGTAATGAATATTGGGTAACATTCTTATATTAACGATAACAGATAATGGATAAATAATTCAATAAAAAGGACATAATCGTTGCAAAAATAGGAATTTCCCAAATTTGCGAATATTTCTGTTATTCATTTCAATAGAGTTTTGTGGTAACCGTAAACGATTTTCTGATAATTGCATTATTGTGCAAAAAAATACTTTCAAATATATTACAGAATTTACCAAATTGTTGTCAATGACTTCTCAGCATTATTGACATTAAAGCTTTTCAAAGCATTAGTTGCCCTTCCGGAAATCGAACTCGAGTTTTCTCTTTACGCCCAGTTAATTTCAATATTCAACTTCCGAAATCACCAACGCTTCGAACAGTTCCATACCGCTGCTATATTGCCCTTTATTTGATATTCAGTTGTTTTCACGCTGTCATCCTGTAGGATAGGAGATGAAATTGTTCCATTTCGGGTCAAAAAAATGAATTATTCAAAGTTTTTTTACACAATGGCAAGGTCTCAACACGAAAGACAATTAATGTACGGAACATATTTGCGACGTAATTGCCTATCTAACGAGTTGTCACAGCTTGACAAAATATAAATTTACATTATTTATTGACAAATTCGATTAGCAGAACTCAAGGCCTCTGCTTAGCAATGGAGTAGATAGGAGGAAAAAGAGAGGAAAAAGAGAAAGGGCGAAAAATTAAAAAAAAATGCTGCGATATAAGAACAATGAAAGAAACAATAATATTCAAGTTATGTATGAAAACCTGACAATACGAAGATTTCTTGGAGATGTTTAATTCTGCCTATCGGACCATTAGTGGGAATGGTCTTGTTTTTGTTCTGAACAGTTTCTTCGATTACGTTATTTTACGGCACAAATTATTTTATTAAAAAACAAATTCGTCAAGTTGCATACGATTATATTGAAAAAAGGTTACTTGGTACGTAGTTTTAAGAATTTTCAGAAATGAATATTTCCGAAGTATTCAATGCTGTTTTTCTGAAAACTATCTTGCTGGATACTTAACTTTGCACTAGAAACGTAGATTAAATTTAAACGAGACAAGTTACTGAGATTGCCTGACTGTAATATTAAAACTCATTATATACGTCTTGGTATGTCCGAATCTTTTTCCTATTACCAAAACCAGAATTGTAGCGAGTCGCTTGGGCCAACTGCTGCACCGCCTGTGCCAACGCAACCCGTCATACATGGGTGCTCTGCGGCCAATTGAAAATACTTTGCCCCTTTGCACACGTTTTACTAACACCTAAACTGACATCCAATTGTATGATTTTCTGTATTTATTTCTTCGAATGAAATTTATTCTAAGCGAATAGTTCATTAATTAGTGTCATTATCTTTTTTTGAAAATATTCGTATTTTTAGCGCAATTTTTAGTGAAATCGATTTTGATGCATTCTTTTCGATTTTCAAACATCAACCAAATACAAAATTAGACAATAAATAATAATTACACGAAAAAACAACGAAATTAATTAATACATGAAAAAGGATAATTCTGTATTGCGTACTCACTTCTTAATAATTTAATTGATAGAATAAGTAAAATTATAAGTTTAAGCTAATTTTTCTGAATCTTTCCTTTGTTTTCAGATTAAGAAAATTTAATTAATAATGTTAGTAAATAAATTTAACTAATAATGTATAACTAATGATTTTGTACTTATAAAAATTAAGACTTATCTGAACCTGAGGACGGCGACAAAACCTCGTCGAGACGTACATGGCAAAAATACAAAGTGAAATTTATATGTTTAATATTTCATATGCCCCGCTCTCGCGGGCAGATGCCCGGCTCTTGAGTACACAATGCCCGCGGGAGCAAGCATTTTTCAGGCCTGGCCTACGGTTTTTGTAAGTAATTTACCACTTACATGGTAAGGATTTATCCACTTTTTCTTTACCATGGCCCAGAAATAAGGGTTTTTATTTCGAAAAAATCGCCATTTCTTCTGCAGCATTGCATTCCCTTTGTTAATTAAGCAATATGGAAGAAAGTAAAATCAAAATTGGAACTATGCGAAAAAAATCCTTGTTCTCGTGCGTAAACATCCTCTCGATAAAATAAAATTCATCTGGGGATCAGAATATATTAATAGATTTCCACCACGACATTGTGTTTATTTGTGGTCTCTTACCATACTCGGCAATTGCCATGAAAAAGTCAGACGATTCTAAAAGAATGTGTTTAAAATTGTAATAATTTATTATTCCTAATGTTATTTACTTCAGAAACTTGAATAAATGATAATTTTGTATCTGAAACAAAACTTTGTTTTATCGTTTTGGAAAAGTGGACTGCTTAATTTTTTTTTTACTGTAAGTTATTGCTGATCGATTCGAAGCTCGGTAAACACTGTATGACTTACCTACATCAAGAGGTTCATTTTCACAAGCGATATATAAGAAAACAGTTGAATTATGTATGTACTAGTGGTGTTATCTGGGTCTAATGATCTCGGGTGACAAAATACCCTCGGGCCATAGGCCCTGGGGTTTTTGTCGCAGTTTGATCGTTAAGTCTTATAACGCCTTTGGTGAATAAGTAACTGATTTACGCCTCAGATTCGCAAAATAGGTTTCGTGCATCATCAATAATAGTTTCTAATGCCATATTAAACGTGTAGAAATGTCAAAGTTGAACTTTCTGAAGTAAAGTTGAGATAAACACGTAGGAAATGTCACGTATTATACAATTAATAATTTAAATCGTATTGGGCACTTCCTATATTATTTCCGCATTGTTGTATAAGAAAAAACAAGTCCATGAATATTACAAATATGATTAATTAGGATATACGGATGATTGAAATGACATGAAGGGGGAATCTGAGAAAGGTTGTCATAGCGAATGGAAATATAACATGTCTTTCTCTGGAATTGGACAGTCTATCCTCGATTTTTAATTCAATAGTAGTTCATCCTGTGCCAAGCATTTAGTTCTGATAGAAAGCTATAAATATTTTCAATTTGTAAAGTCTTTCAATGACTTGCCGTAATTTATTTGTTTCAACAGTTAAATTAAACCTATATTGAAGCTTGTTTCTAGATATAGAAAAGAACGAATCATAATCGAAAGTAACTAAAACTGTATGCAAATTTTTAACGAGACAAAATAAACTATTTATTTTTCGTGGAGATACAAAACCTACAATATGGGCTTACTGTTGGTTTAGGTGAATGAATAATTAATTGAACAATGAATATTAAGGTCTACCTAAACAAATGTGCTTTTTTGTTCAGGATACCATTCCAAAATTGTCTACAAATTGTATTTCACAACGTTCATTGCGAGAAATTCAATTTCAATTCTAAGAAGCGCTCACGACATGCTAGTGGTTACACGGCGCAAACGAACTCGTTAATGTTCGTCTGCCTGTCGTTTATTTTTCTCTCTCGTGTTTTTACACCAAACATCATCGGTTTTTTACCCTATTACGGTTTTTAATTTCGCGGTGTATGAAACGCGGATATCTGAAAACACAGGGCTCGGAAACGGCTTGTTTTGTATGCGAGGGGCTCCGCAGGCTGCGCAAAATAACAAAAGTTTACTGGACGCCAGAAACGTGCGTGGGTTTGCGCGAGCGCGCCTGCCCTCGGGGAACGGATCTCCCGCAGAAACTACGGCGGTCGCCGCGCCGCCTCCGCGGCCGCAGCGCCGCCCCAGAGCACTGCTTGCGCTTTCCATTGTTGATGAAAGAAATGTGGTTAATTTGACCCTACCATAATCTAGAGCAGAAGACAGAAAATATTTAATGGGGACGCACCTTATTTACAAGAAAAAAAATAAGGGGACCCACGGAGCCGCCCCTCAATACTGCTTGCGCTTTCCATTGTTGATGAAAGAAATGTGGTTAATTTGACCCTACTATAATCTAAACCAGGGCCGCTCAACCATTTGCTCCGAGGAGGACCGGCCGGTTGCTCTCTTCTATTTCGCCGCAGAAAGAGCAAATGACGTCATCAAATATCGATCGGCGGCATGTGACACAGTGGGTCGCGTCGTATTTCTACGGGGTATTTCCGTTGTTCGGAATGAAAAAATCTCACAGCTCTAGGAAAGGATATTACGACAGAAAAAACAGTAAGATACTTTTGTAACATTAATTGGAACAGTTACTAGATATAAACGTATTAATGTAATTTGGAAATTAAAAAAACGATAATTTGCAATGCAGCATGGAAAGAAAGATACATTTTTGCAGACTGCGCCGGCAATGCCAATTGTTTAGTTGCAAAAAATGTGCTCAAAAACATAAATTTAATAGCGGTGACATTACACAGTTGATCATGCTGCTGAATATGAAAGTATAATAAAGGTTGCACAAAAAATGTGATTAAATAAACTAGTAATAAAAATACTAAAAGTAAAGGAAATTAAAATTAAAAAATGAAGTTGATTGCAAAATCAAATATACTTATTACACCTTTTAAGTGTTTTTTTCTCGCAATATACTTTCTATATTTGGAAGAGATGACACGGTGCTACTGAGCCGTAACATGCATTTCAGAATGTAATCTGTAATTGTACTTCTCATTCGAGATTTACAAATTTTCAAAGAAGCAAAAAATTGCTCACAGTTGTATGTTGATCCAAACGTACTTAACAAATCGAGCAGCATTACGATGCGGTTTTGGAAAACGGTTTTTTGGGAAGTTCTTTTCCTAAACGCTCACGTTGTATTATCAGTATGCAATAAAATTAAACTCTTTTGTATTGTGTTATTTTACTGTCAAAACAACACAAGAACATCAAAATATATCCAAAACTTACTTCTAGTGAGGCATTGTTTTTCAGGACACTGAGAACTTCCTTTTGTTCTTCTTCAGCGTACTTGTCATTTTCATCAGCAATAATAAATGTATAATGTCTTTGCAAATTAAACTTGTTCACGTGATTGAACCCTTTATGTAAACTAAACATTTGGCATAGCAGCCGTAGTCGGCGAAAAGATACTTTTCTTCCCATACTGCATTGAAAATTGTCGGTGTAGATGCTCTGGTCTGTGAAGTGCTCGCGTCGACTTCCATGTTTCCGCGACTGGAGTTACCGGGACACTGTGACAGTGGTTATCGCAAGGCGCGCAACGCTCGCGCTCCGGTGTCCCGCTCTCGGCAGAAACTACGGCTCCGCGCTGCCGATTTGCTCTGCTTGAGCGGCCCTGATCTAAACCATAAGATAGAAAATGTTCAATGGGACGCACCTTATTTACAAGATGGAAAATATTTAACTGGGGCCATGGAGCACTGCTTGGGCTGTCGATTGTTGATGAAAGTAATGTGCTTAATTTGACCTTACTATAATCTAGAGTGGAAGATAGAAATTATTTAATGGGGACTCACCTTATTTAAAAGATGCAAAATATTTAATGGGGGCCATGGAGCCGCCTCACAGTACTGCTTGCGCTTTCCATTGTTGATGAAAGTATTGTGGTTAATTTGACCTTATTACAAATAATCTAGAGCAAATATTTAATGGGAACGCACCTTAAAATTTGGAGAAAAGCCTGTTTAAAAAGTTGAATTTATTTATGACTAACTGAAATACCTCGCGTTGCACGGTTATTGACTTTTCAACACTCATGCTTGGGAAATACTACTCTGACCTTCACAGTTTATTGATTCGGATGCGTTACTTCGCGGTACGTATTCGGTCAAATATACTAAGCCGTATGCATGTGGAAAAGTCATGGCTATAGAAAACAACTCGATTTTGCGAAGTAAAGAAAACTCTTGGGCAACATGATTCAATATGTCTGCCACCCCGCACTTTGAGAATGATCCCAAAATGAACATTCTTGTGAGTTTCTATGAATTCGGACTAAACTAATAGTGTTTCAACACATACGTACTCGCATTATTTATAATTTTCGTAAGTTTCAAAAATTCAGAAAATGTAAAGAAAATGAGATGATGCCATTTCCTAAACGTTCTCTCACCTTGGAAAAAATGGAAAGAAAACATTTCAAAGCATTTGTTTTTAGAAAATGTGTTCTTTTTATAACCTGTATTAACTTCAGGCAGAAATAACGCGAAAAATACCCATTTTCGAAACCTTATACATAACCTTTTTAAATATCTGATTCGTCTTGCGATTTCATTAGAGACAAAAATTTCTATCTTCAATGTTACTTTTGCAATGCTATTTTTTGCAATTTTCGAAAATACAGTGAAAATTAGATTATACAGCTTATTGTAAAATGAGACCAGCGCCAGTTTTATTACCGTCTTTTGATACATACGAGGAAAAAATTAAAGAAAAAATTGGGCAGTTTTCCAGAAACCAATGGCTTAAATTGTGTCAATTTTTCACTCAAAATCTAGCCATATTTTCGAACTTTTCTACGTGACTATTTAAAAATCGGGTTTTGAAAAATAGGTTTCTAGGAAAAACCCTGTCTTCAATATTGTGTTGGTAGGAAGACACCGAATAAGTTTTGAAATTCTGCAATTTTCGAAAATCTTGAATTTCAACGAAAATAAGACCCGTGACATTCGTGACATAAGACCTGTGATAATGTTCGTTACAAAATCCGTGGACAAAACGTAATAAAAACATTTATAGATATTGTTGAGAAAGTTTTAATATGTTTAAGTTTCAAGTAAAATACTCTCCAAAACCAAATTTCTCTTTCAAACGCGCAGGTTCTGGAGTTCGTTCAGATCGATCGGAGAATATCTATTTTGGAGAAAATCATGTGAACAGTGTAGACGCTTGCGGTGACATGAGAGAGAGAGAGACAGACAGACAGACAGAAAGACAGACAGAGATACAGAGACGACGGACAGAAGGACCCTTTGCCTTCGATATCAAGGACCCATAAACATTCATTTTGACTACACGGAAATATTAGGGAGAATAATTTACTATGTAAGAACAAGATGTATCCACTTTTCCATTACCAGGGTCCGGCAATATTTTTTTCTTTCGAAAAATCGCTGAATTTCGACGCATGATTACAATACTTTCTCTTCTTATGAAGTTAGGCGAGAAATTAAAAAAAGGTAATGCACGAAAGTGTCATTGGCGCACTGATTTCAAAATGCCAGATTCGCTGTTATTGTCGCTTCTTCCGTCAAAGTTCATTCGTACACGTAAGATTCACGTTTTGTTCTAGTTGCGTAAGAAATTATTTCACGATCATCTAATACACAGAACAAGAAGTAATACATACCTGCCCCGGCACTGCCCAAATCCACTCAGCTCCTACCCACATCAGTCACCTTGCCCTTTCTTACCATGCCTTCCCCTTTCCCTTTCCTGGCCTGCTCCGCTCACGCTATCCTGCCCTAACATGTTCGCAACGAGCACCGCTGCCACCACCACCGTTACTACGGACAGCTGTAAAGAGATATTGCTGCAGAATCCCGGCAAACATCTAGTAACACTTTTCACCTTCAATTTTTCAAAGCATACATCAAAATCGGCCTATCCGTTCCAGAGATTAGCGCAGTCGGCCAAACAAAAGCTGTGAAAACAATTTAACGGGTTTTTGTATCATGTAAATAACACTATAAGATTATAAGACGGCAGCTATTTTGAAAACATACAGAGACCCTCCAATTTTATCTACATAAACATTAACTATTTAATTCATACATTTGCTTCCATTTGTATTTAAGAATTTGTAAATAATCTTTATAGTATAATACACTTTTTCTCCGAGAAATTATTTGAATTTATACTTAGACCAAACTTCAAAATATTAAATAACATATTTTGATAATACGTTATTATTAAATGAAACTATAAACATACATAAACTTCAATGGTCATTTATCCAAATATTTCAATCCTGTATATTTTTAAAGGGGCAACTGAATCCTTTGGAGCCGCCAAGGACTTATAATAATGAAACCTACCTCAAGGCACGTTATACTAGTAGTTCGCAACGAGAGTTTGTGGTATCGTTGCCTCCTTCTACCATTACGCAGCACATCTGATCCATTCTTCTTCCTACAATCATTCATCTTGCTGCATCTCTTCCCTCACAATCTCCCTATGATCTTTCTTGCAATGAATAGGTGAGGAAAGGGGACGACACTGAAAAGAGGAAGATATAAATGCGTAGGAGTCTTCCTTTACTTGCGATCAGAAAATTCATCGCAATATGGAGATTACCAAATATAAATATTGAAAAAGAAGGCTACGGAAATGGTTTATTTGTATGGAATTGCATGGAGTAGAGACTGAGGATGACAGAGACTGAGATGAATGAGGAAAAGAGATGAAAGAAAGCTGGAAACATTTGTAGTATATGTTCATAGAAGGATTGAAAGGATCAAATTAACGAAGAAGCGGAAAATAAATACATTTTAATATGTCTAAATGAGAAAGAAGCAGCTGTGGGAGATGAGAAGAGCCAGGAACTTGATATTTGAGACCATCATATTTCGAGAAAGGAAGAAAGGGTATTGACAGGAAGAAGGAAATAAGAAAGGGAAGAGAAAAATAAATAAGAGTCGACTAACAATATGAAACTTGAACTTAATACAAAAAATAAAAATATTAGACTCGAGACTTACTTAATTGAGCTAGTCGACTGTGAGCTAAACAGAGAAGAATGAATGATGCTCAAGTTTCTTTGAAATACCTGTCGTATGTGAGTCACGTTGGTAACTCTTTAAAAACACATTATTTACTTCTTTTTGTCACTTTTTTATTTACACTTTTCCCAGAGTATGTCAAGTAGATTTTTAGTGTTTTTACGTTCAATAAATAATTTTACGTTAAATAATAGTAAATAAATAGTAGATTTGCGCTTGAACCTGGCTCCATCTCTCCGTTGACATTGAAGAGCTTCGAGTTCCAATTGCACTACTTGACTGCGCCGGCACATACTCAATTAGAAACTCTAATTTCTGCGAACGAGCTGCGCTCTGGTCAGAGTTGAGCCTATATCGAGAGGGACACTTGCTTCGTTCCCACGAATATCATTACATTTCGCATCTCACGGCGACGACGGCTTCCATGCCATAGACGCACGTCATTATAGTTTTCAACATGAGTTTGTTCCATGGTTGCCTTCTGGCACCATAACGCACACCATCTAATTCATTATTCTGCCTAGAATAATGTGTGTATTTATTTGGCATTTGGGGTCGGGCCTTCTGCCAGCCAGTGGTGTTCACAGGCCTAGGGTTTTTATTTACTATCTACGCCTGGGATATGGAAGACATCTAGTGAACATGTACCCCCATAAGCATGCCTAGCTTATTTGGCCTGCCTGAGCTTTTTCTTTCGCCAACACAGCCATAGAAACTGATTAGAAAGGTACAGCGACCGCCTCACAAAAAGCTAGCACGCTATTCATGAGCCAATCAAAGGGCCTATAATAATAATAATAATAATAATAATAATAATAATAATAATAATGAAAAAAGCATTTTTTTCAATGTTCTTGACACATCGCTTCGTTACACATCGCCTCGTTTTCTGGCTCTTTTATATCTCTCTCGAATCAGAGAAGACTTTTCGAGAAAATTGATCCGTTAGGTCGGAGTCAGACGAGATCAAAGTAATTAGTTTTACGTAGAGGAAGAGTTGGTGGGCAGATACAAGAGAATACTTCATTTTGAGGGACTATATCGAGTGATTTTGAAGGAAGGGTATACACATTTTAGGAATCTGTGGCTAGTTGTAAACGTAAAATAAATTTGGTTGTTTTTGTTACCTGAAGTTTTTTGTGTATCTGTAATTGTTAACATAAGGTTTTCATAAGGCAATAAGCTTTTTGTTTATCTGTAATTGTTACCTTATGGTAACAAAAAACTTCAAGTAACAAAAACAACCAAACCACAATGAACAAACTTCAGGTAACAAAAACAACCAAAACATAAGATTCTGAACTCCCCGACCAAAGGTACGAAATTATATAACAGAGAATCATGAACAAAATAACTTGTGAAGTGGGAGTAAAGATAATTTATAATATTGCATCATTTGTAATTTCTTTATAGAGGAAGACGCCACGTCAAGTCACATGATCTTTCCATTTCAATCGACGCCCGAAAGGGGAAAATACCGCTTGCTTTACAACATTATGGGACACCAACCGTCAAGAGAACTACACCAAACAGAATTATCGTTAAATATTTTGAATGTAAAATTGCAGTCAACAAAATGTTTTCATTTATGCGAACGGCATGCGGAAAAATATTTTTCTTTTCCCCACAGATTTCCGTCATTCCGGCGCAATGTGATTACAAAACATTCATTACCATAGTGGCTAAAGTCAGATACAATGTTTCCTCGTCATTACAAAACATATATGCAACCTGTTTTGTTTTTTTCACATGATGTTGCAATTTCAATTCGTAGAAAATACGTCATTTTTCACAAAAAGTAATTAATATCGATATCAGAAAAATTGAGAGCCTGTGCAGAGATAAGCGATCACGTAATGTTTCCTCATCACTGACACAAGAATCGATTGCATGCACATTGAGAAGATAGTAAACGATAATAATTTATTTGACAAAAGTTCTTAGAAGTGATATTTCCGCGAGAACTGAAATTACATCTATAACAGTACACAGTATTTTATTGTCAATGTAACTTGCGTATTGGATACAGCAAGGGAGGTCCCAAGGCTATAATTGAGAAATCGTGACTATCTTTTATGCTTTAAAAGCGTGAATTGGTTAAAACTTACACTATAATTACACTGTACGAAAAAAAATACTTGACAACCTTGTTTTTTCCGTTTTTCATCTGCTACAGGAATTGGTAGTTCCATATTAACTAGGTTGATAATTCTTATAAATGATTTTTAAAAAAAACGATTCTACAATATACACTATATATCGTAATGCTGCCTAGATCACTAAAATTGACGGTTTCATTCAAAACTGGAAACTGATCGTTTTGCGCGAACTTCAGTCATCAAATAAATTGATTAGTTCAAAACAAAATGCGGGAGGAAACTCGCAAAATCCCAAGAAAAAAAACCAACAACTCTTTCTTCACGCCCTCGGTTAAAAAGCACTTCTTCTGCACTACGCCGACGACCCCTAGCACAAAGGGTGATGAGGAAAGCACTTGGTGGAAGACCGGCCGGGGCGCTGGCGAAGGGCGGCGCGAGGTGCAGAGGGAGAGCGCGTGGGCGCGTAATGGACGATCGCGGGGCTGTTAGCGGCCTCCGGAAGGGCGGCATCCGACGCCCTGCGGTCGCCGCGCCGCCCCCGCCCTTCGCCCTTCACCGCCCGCCGCGCGCGGCGTCGTCTTTCGCGCGGGCGACGAGAGCGCTCTCCCACCCTCCCCCGCTCGCCCGTGGCACCGGCCTCGCCGTCGCACCGCCCCACCCCCCGGGACCTTTACTGTCCTTGGACCTGCTAGCAAACCACATCGCCGCTCCATCCCGCGCCCGCCACTGCGGCCGCAGCAACGCCCTGGCCCATGCCCACGCCCGTTTCCATCGCCCGCGCCCTCGCCCTTGCCGTCGCCGTCGCCGTCGCCGTCGCCGTCGCCGTCGCCGTCGCCGTCGCCGTCGCCCTCGCCCTCGCCCTCGCCCTCGCCCTCGCCCGCGCCCTCGCCCTCGCCCGCGCCCTCGCCCTCGCCCTCGCCCGCGCCCTCGCCCGCGCCCGCGCCCGCGCCCTCGCCCGCGCCCTCGCCCGCGCCCTCGCCCGCGCCCTCGCCCGCGCCCTCGCCCGCGCCCTCGCCCGCGCCCTCGCCCTCGCCCTCGCCCCCGCCCTCGCCCGCGCCCTCGCCCGCGCCCTCGCCCGCGCCCTCGCCCGCACCCTCGCCCGCCCCCGCGCCCGCGCCCGCGCCCTCGCCCTCGCCCGCGCCCTCGCCCTCGCCCGCGCCCTCGCCCGCGCCCTCGCCCTCGCCCTCGCCCGCGCCCTCGCCCTCGCCCGCGCCCTCGCCCTCGCCCTCGCCCTCGCCCGCGCCCTCGCCCTCGCCCTCGCCCTCGCCCGCGCCCTCGCCCGCGCCCTCGCCCGCGCCCTCGCCCGCGCCCTCGCCCGCGCCCTCGCCCGCGCCCTCGCCCGCGCCCTCGCCCGCGCCCTCGCCCGCGCCCTCGCCCTCGCCCGCCCCCGCGCCCTCGCCCGCGCCTTCGCCCGCGCCCTCGCCCTCGCCCTCGCCCTCGCCCTCGCCCTCGCCCGCGCCCTCGCCCGCGCCCTCGCCCTCGCATTCGCCCTCGCCCGCGCCCTCGCCCTCGCCCGCGTCCTCGCCCTTTCCCTCGCCCTCGCCCGCGTCCTTGCCCTTGCCCTCGCCCTCGCCCGCGCCCTCGCTCGCGCCCTCGCCCGCGACCTCGCCCGCGCCCTCGCCCTCGCCCGCGCCCTCGCCCTCGCCCGCGCCCTCGCCCGCGCCCTCGCCCTCGCCCGCGCCCTCGCCCGCGCCCTCGCATTCGCCCTCGCCCGCGCCCTCGCCCTCGCCCGCGTCTTCGCCCTCGCCCGCGCCCTCGCCCGCGCCCTCGCCCGCGCCCTCGCCCGCGCCCTCACCCGCGCCCTCGCCCTTGCCCGCGCCCTCGCCCTCGCCCGCGCCCTCGCCCTCGCCCTCGCCCGCGCCCTCGCCCGCGCCCTCGCCCTCGCCCGCGCCCTCGCCCGCGCCCTCGCATTCGCCCTCGCCCGCGCCCTCGCCCTCGCCCGCGTCTTCGCCCTCGCCCGCGCCCTCGCCCGCGCCCTCGCCCGCGCCCTCGCCCGCGCCCTCACCCGCGCCCTCGCCCTTGCCCGCGCCCTCGCCCTCGCATTCGCCCTCGCCCGCGCCCTCGCCCTCGCCCGCGTCCTCGCCCTCGCCCGCGCCCTCGCCCGCGCCCTCGCCCGCGCCCTCGCCCGCGCCCTCGCCCGCGCCCTCGCCCGCGCCCTCGCCCGCGCCCTCGCCCGCGCCCTAGCCCGCGCCCTCGCCCGCGCCCTCGCCCGCGCCCTCGCCCTCGCCCGCGCCCTCGCCCGCGCCCTCGCCCGCGCCCTCGCCCGCGCCCTCGCCCTCGCCCGCGCCCTCGCCCGCGCCCTCGCCCGCGCCCTCGCCCGCGGCCTCGCCCGCGGCCTCGCTCGCGGCCTCGCCCGCGCCCTCGCCCGCGCCCTCGCCCGCGCCCCTCGCCCGCGCCCTCGCCCGCGCCCTCGCCCGCGCCCTCGCCCGCGCCCTCGCCCGCGCCCTCG
Source organism: Acheta domesticus (assembly GCA_031308135.1). Lineage (NCBI taxonomy): Eukaryota > Metazoa > Arthropoda > Insecta > Orthoptera > Gryllidae > Acheta > Acheta domesticus. The sequence goes on along the minus strand of JAHLJT010009436.1, from coordinate 204,508,528 downwards.
CCCGCGCCCTCGCCCGCGGCCTCGCCCGCGGCCTCGCCCGCGCCCTCGCCCGCGCCCTCGCCCGCGCCCGCGCCCTCGCCCGCGCCCGCGCCCTCGCCCGCGCCCTCGCCCGCGCCCTCGCCCGCGCCCTCGCCCGCCCCCTCGCCCGCGCCCTCGCCCGCGCCCTCACCCGCGCCCGCTCTCGCGCCCGCGCCTTTGCCCGAGCACACGCCCGTGATCCTTCCCCTCGCCAGAGCTCACGGCCATGCCCAGGCCCTTCCCCTCACTAGAGCCCACGCCCGTGTCAACGCCCATTCCCTTGCCACACCCCACACCCGTGCTCATACTCATTCCTCTCGCTCATACTCATTTCCCTCGTCCATGCCCACACTCGTTCCCCTCTCCTGTGCCCAAACCTGTGTTCACACCCGTTCCCACGCTCGTTCACCTCGTCAATGCTGGGGCATGATATTTCCTTCGACCACGCATTCGAGGTAAAAATGAAATAAATAAATAGCAATTACAGTCAGATGCAGCAGAAAAACATCCGTGTAGATACATGCAAAAGATTCGAATAATGCATCATAATGTGCAATCTCTTTTAAATAAAATTGAATCTATCGAGACAGCATTGCAATATGGACTAGGACAAATAGATATTTTTTTGCTTTACGGAACATTGGTTTTCTCATAATAATATAAACACACTCCAAATTCCTAGCTTTTACCTTGCAGGTTCGTCTTGTAGAGCGAAAGAATCAAATAAGGGCCCTGTTTACGAAAATGATATTGATTCTACCTTCTTGTCAGAATTCTATTTATATACAGTTGAAAAAGTTTTTGAAACAACAGTAGTACATCTTACTGCGCTCAAAATTATCTTACTTTCCATCTACAGACCTCCAAAAAGCGAGCTTCAGATTATTTCACTTTCTTGGAAAATCTAGAGATAATTATGAACAAAATTAGTAAACTCTCTTTTAAATCCATTGTTGTATGTGGATTTTTCAATATTGATTTTCTGAGCGAATTCCACGAAAAAGAGCAGTTTCTCAATTTACTTCATTCTTTTAATTTGGATATTAGAGTGAATATGCCTACACGGAATACATTTAAATCACAAAAAGCGTTAGATCAAATTATAATTAACAAAACCACAACTACATATGAAATAATAACAAAAATCTAGGTTACAGTGACCACGATGCACAAATTCTTACAATTACTAAGAACATAAACACTGATACAATAAATAATACACGCATGTGCAGAGCATTCACTAAAGTTAATATAAAACTATTTACGTAATACTTGGTGAACGAATCATGGGACGCAGTTTATAACGCTGTTGACACAAATGAAAAATATAATTTATTTTTCTCCAAGCTTTCAGTTCATTTTAACGCGTGCTTTCCTCTTAAAAAGAGAAAATTAAACATTTCAAGCAAAAGTAATACTTGGATCACACAAGGAATTAGAACATCGTGTAAAAACAAATGTACGCTTTACATTATTTCTAAACATCATAACGTATCACCCGGTTTCCATGTATACTTGCGAGAATACAAAAGAATTTTAAGAAAAGTAATAGTTCAGGCAAAAATAATGAAAAATAGTCAGGACATTGTGGGCGCTAGTAACAAAACTAAAGCAATGTGGGACATCGTAAAAAATACAACCACATCATCTCGATACCTTGTAGAGAATGTTATTTTAAAGGATAATGAAAGAGAAACGAGTAATCCGGAAAAAGTTGCCAATCTCTTCAACAAACACTTTTCTATAATTGCGTCTGATCTCACGAAGGGACTAAAACCACAAAATTCAACATCTTACGCTTCCCAAAAATTTTCCGATACGATGTTTATTACGAAACTTCTCCCAACGAAATCCTCAGAATAGTCAGTAAACTAAAAAATAAATATTCATCTGGTTTAGATGAATTTCCCGATTGCATGTGCATCTGCCTTTATACATCCGTTAACTCACATTTTCAATGCTTCTTTACGTACAGGAATATTTCCAGGTATTTTCAAAACAGCAAAAATTAAGCCATTTTTTAAAAAAAGGGAACAAAAATGAATTTCAAAATTACCGGCCAATTTCTCTTTTGTCAGTTTTCTCAAAAATATTAGAGAGGCTTTTCTACTTACGAATGGAAACTTTTCTCAGGAAAAACAAAGCGTTTTCAGACTCACAACACGGTTTTAGAAAATAAAATCTAAGGAAACTGCCACTTTTTCTTTTCTCAAAGATGTTGCTTCAACAATAGACCCAAATGGTACCCATTGGAATATTCTTAGATCTTTCGAAAGTTTTTGACGTTATTGACCATAACATCTTGCTCTCAAAATTATCTTCGTATGGAATTCGTGGTATTGCCCTACATTGGATAACTTCGTACCTTAAACATCGGACTCAAAGAGTAGAAATACCATACTTGCTGGAAAGGACATTACATACTTATGTTTCCAATTCTTTGCCAATTGAACATGGGGTCCCGCAAGGTTCTATCTTAGGGCCTATCCTCTTTTGTTGTATGTAAACGATATACTCTCGTCTATTAAAAATGGAAGAACGGTTCTGTTTGCCGATGACACGAGTGTTCCTTGCAAAAAAGAAGCAGTATATAGTACGATTTGAGAAGTTTCAAATTGGTTTAATAATAACAAATTAGTTGTTAACGAAAGAAAAACAGTTTCAATACATTTTTGCATTTCAAATCGGCAATCGCATAGGCCTCAAGATAATGTGCGCAGGTAATCTCTTTCCCCACACGTCATATACAGTTTTTACTGTTTTTTGACCAAATAAAAAAATAAATAAATGCCCACGCCGACGCCTGTGCCAACTTTTTTCCCCTTTGCCCATGTCCATCTCCACGTGTGTGCCCATGTTCGTTCCCCCTTCCCTCGTCGACGTGCTCACATCCGTGCTCCTGCCAGCGCCACCGCCTGTGCACACGGTAGCGCCGCCGACTCCGTCTCTGGCGTCCCCACGTCTCTGGTCATGGCCCCGCTTCCGTATTAATTTCCGCTCTAGGCGCCGTCGCTGCTTGGTACTTCAAGGACCAGTATACGGTAGTTTCCAGTTTGGGACAGGGGCAGGTCAGGAAAATATTTTAGGGGAGGGCATTTTCAGTTGAGACATCCTCTATCCCCATTTTTGAAATAATATATTTAATTGTTAAAAGGAACAGAAATGTATGTTCGTAATGGGAATACGCCTGATAATTGGATACGATACATATTCAGTAATTAATTGCGTGATGGTAGCAGACATCTTGTGGTAATCCATAATGTGAGATGAGGGATAATCATCCTCAACAATAATTGATAATATTTATTTCTTACAACATGCTCAAAGTTAACTTTCGGGAAAACAATTTCCCATCTACAGTTGGTCTCTAACATAAAAAAAGGAAAAAAAAAGTGAGAGATTAACCTAAAGAGCAAAATTATCAATTAAAATAGACAAATCAACTGAGATAACTAATACATAAATAAAATGAAATGAAGCTAGCTGCCCTCCATCTTGTAGAATGGTGAGAAGTGGAAGTCCGTCTAGGAGCGGGGGAGGGGGGACAGGAAGAGAAAAAGGTGTTATCCATAAAAATATTTAAAATGGAAGGATTTTTAAAATATTAAATGTACAGGGTGACACAAGGGAGACGGACAGTTTTTAATGAAATAATACTCAGCCAATTTTAAAATTAATCCATTTTGATTCGCACAAAATCAAAACTCATATATTGGCCATTTTAGTTACCAAAACTCGTTACCTAACATTTCAGTTATTTGTGAAAAATAATGTCGTCAAGGTGATGCCTATCATTTCGAATGCTGGACTCAAGTCGGTTCTCAAAATCGGACTAGCATCTCTGCAGGGATGACCGCAACTTCTTGAATGATTGCATTCTTCAACTCGTTCAAATTTCGTGGTTTTGTGGTTATAGAGACAGCTTTTGGGATATCCCAGGAGAAAAAAAGTCACACACTGATAAGTCGGGAGACCTGGGAGGCCAAGGAACATTGCCAAAACGTGAGATAATCTGTCGGGGATACATGCGTCTAAGAACTATCACTGAATAATTCGCGGTGTGTGATTTTGCCCCATCCAGTAGGAACCAAACACGTTTTAAGTGGATTCGTGGTCTTCTCAGTTCTGGTTTTTAAGAACGTTTTAAGCATACGAATGTATCGAACCGAATTAACAGTATCTGTGGCCCCGTTCTCTTCGCAAAAATAAGGTCCAATTATGCCAACAGAGCCAAGAGCACACCAGACTGTTACTTTTTCATAGTGTCGAGGACGCTGGTGGATAATGTGGGGATGCTCTGGAGCTCAGTTACGTAGATTTTGCTCATTCACTGTCCCGTTTAAATGAAAATGAGCTTCATCGCTCATCAACAAAGTTACATTTTCATGCAATCCCCAAATCACTTACATTCTGTACGCAAAGTCTTTGCGTGCAGCAAAATCAGTTGTCTTTAGTTACACAATGAGCATTTTATAGGGATGGAATTTTAATTCTTTACGCAAAATTCTCTTAAGCGATTCACGATTGATTCGTAGCTCACTAGCATGACGTCTTGCTGACCGTTCGGGGTTTCTAACTAACGCTTCCCTTACCCTTTGTACATTTTCTGGTGTCGTTACACTGCTTTTGGAGCCAGGATGCTTCTTATCCATTACGCTTCCAGTCGATCTAAAGTTGTTCACCCATCTGAGAATTATGTTACGGCTCCAACATTGAACCGTTACCGCAACAATCGCTGTGTAGCTGTAATAGACTCACCACTTCTCACGAAACTGTCATAGACAAACAATCGACATTGAATGTCCCACTGCTCCATAACGACTGAGTAAATAAAATGGCGTCTTGTGTAGAGCAGAACTATCCCCATCACGCCCACCTCCCACCACTGCACTCTCAGAACTACGCAGTTCAAAACCGTCCGCCTCCCGTGTGTCACCTGTATATTCAGGCTACAAAACTCAGAATTAGAAGTTTCTAATTTTTTAAAAGGTTTATATTTAATCTAAATTGGCAAAGTAAAGAATTTTAGGGTTGTACTTAAGTACAGTTGGGAAAGGGGATAGTCAATAAAATTATTTAAAATATTTGAAATTAGACTATTTTAAGGAATGTACATTCAGGGTAGAAAATTAGGAATTGGAAAAGTTTAAAATTTAAATGATTTTTTTCTAAATTTTCGAAGGGGTGCCCAGGGATGGGGCAGCTGAGACAACTTGTCCCAGGCCCTCACTATAGTGGAACGCTTAAAATTTAATTTTTTTTCCACATTTTGCTAAAAAATTAAACAAAACTGGTATAAACAAAAATTCACCAAGTGTACAAAAACGCTTTAACTGAAATAACAAAACGCGGAATCCCAAGTAATCAGATGTCCGAGTGGTCCCACCCCTGCATACCAATTTTACTTTCGCGCCTTACGAATATATTTTTGTTCAGTTCTGAGGCTCTAGGTCGCTTAGTGTTGCGTTTAGAAAACATATACAAAAGTAGTAAACGTTATTATCTACATGAACGAATGGAAGCATGGATTAGACCAGAAACGTATCCTACAGCTGGAGTTGTTCATCCGAACTTGTTTTGATCACATTTTTACATACTTTTCCTTTGCTTTTAGGGTATTTCTAGAACATTTTAAGGGCATTTTATTGATCGATTTTGTCGATGTTTTAGGCTCCCTAGTCATGAGTAAACGAAGCAATTAATTACATTTTTGCGGAGAACTTGGTGAATCCATAACAAACTAGCGTGAGAGAATTCAGAAATCGGAACCCTCTAGCAGACACTTCATTTTTGGACGTCGCCACCACCAGAGTCGTTCGTGAAGCACCTCTGGCCTTTCGTCCGGGCCATTGCTTCCAACGCCCCATCAACTGGAACCGCACACCGCCTCACGAGGTAGCCCCTTCGCTGCCGACCACGACCGCCTGCTTCCGTTCACACCAGCTCTCGCCCTGCATTATCACTGGGGCCGACAATGCCGCCCCTGCCTCGGCCACAGGCGATATTTCGGAGGGCGCGGGCCCTGCAGGAAGTGCGCCTGAGGGGGCCGCAGGGCAGCGGTGGTGGCGGCGCGCCGGCGAACGGACAACGGCCACAGTCGCTCGCTTCTGGCTGCGCGCGCCGTCTCCACCGCAGACGCATGGCGGCAGACGCGGTTATGACGTCTTCGCCTGCACCCTGGTAGCTGTCATTGTTCCCGCCTTTGTCCCTTTCGTCGATCGTCTTCGATCTCGTTCCCGCTCTCCTCTTCTGGTCTGCCTCCCACCCGCACCCATCTTGGGCCCAATTGGTGAATTAATTGATTACTGAGTACGGGCGCGTCAACGGATAAGGTCGTTAGTCCCGTAAGTGTAGTGCATGCTTTATCGCTGGAAGTGGCGACGATCTTCCACTGCTGGGTGGTGAGATCCGGCCGGTTGAGCCACAGTACTTTTAATCACATCTTAGACGACCATACCACTGTCCAACCGCGCCGTGTCTCGTGATGCAGGCTCCGCAGCGCAATCTCCTCCGCCCTCTGGCATCCACGCCGTCCCCGCGCTTCCGCCGCGGCGCTGGGTCGATAGAAGGCCTGCGGCGTAACACCCGCAACCGCAAACGCGCCCGCTTCCGAAGGCCGTGCACCGCCCGGGCCCCCGCCCCTCGCGCGCCGACGCCCTTCACCCTGCGGAAATACCCCGGGCTCTGCGGCGTAGCAATGCGCAATGGCACAGCGATATGTAAGGGCCCCGCGCTATGTGGCGGCATCGCGATGTGTGATGGCACCGCGATTTGCGACGACATCGTGATGTAGAACAACGCGATGTGCGGCGGAACCATCGCAATGAGCACATCAGGATGTCCGACGGCACCGGGATTTGCGACAGCACCACAATGTACCACGGCACCGCTATGTGCCACGGCACCGCAATGTGCCACGGCACCGCCATGTGAAGCGGCACCACCGCTTTGAGCACCTTCGCGATGTCCGACGGAACCGCGATTGGCGACGGCCACAGTGTGTAATTTTGAGGATCTATGGAACAGAAATTCTAATTGCTAAGAAAAAGAGTGAAAATTAATGAAACCATATTGTATATTATTGAAATATTACAAAATGAGTACAGTCAAGAAATTGCATTAATTATTGCAACATAAATAACTTTATTGCAACATATATAATTATATAATTTAAAATACAAAATTAAACGATAATTCTTTAATGAAATAGCAAATAGAACATATTTATATGCATCAATGTTAGATAAATTAACTACGGAGATACATATTAAGAAGGAATAATATTTTTAAAGCGAACATAATATTTTTTTAAAGAACATAAAAAATTAGTCAGAATCACTGAATGTATTGCTACTACTGTTACTATCTGATGAGTCTTCAGAATCGTCATCAACTGCCATTGTTACTGAATCAACATCTAATAATTTCATAATTTCTTTATTTACTCTTTTCTTTCTTAATTTTGAAGATGTTCGTAAACTTGCTACATATGGATCTGAAGTAATGAGGAGTCTGTTCAGTAGGTCTGTGTTTGTGTCTATTCTGGAGGTCTTCCTTGTAAAGAACTCTCTGTAGTGCTTGGAGTGTTTATTTCTTGCTTCTTGTGCTTCTTTCGAATATTGTCCAATAGGTAAGATACATGTTTCAATGATTTCCCTTCAATGGAATAAAATTTTGTGAAGGCTCACAAGCATTGGATACAAACTGTAATTTTTAAGGTAAATGTTTTGGGTCTCTTTAGTGAATTCTTCAAATTTCTCTGAATTAATTTTTTCCCCACAATTTATGCATTCTAGAATTATTCCCAAACGTCTGATCAAATCTAGATTCACGCCCGTTATTTCTGCTGCTTTTTCGGGGTTTCTAAAAAATTTTCGCGCAGAGTTACCGTCATTCGTACTGCCGCTATGCTGCTTGGGGATGTCGATTAAAATACCTAACTCACTTCTAAATCTATCCTGGACAAATTTCTTCTTCTTCAAAACTTTTTCTTTGTTTTCAGGACTCCTTGCTTGCCAGGTTTTAATTTCGAGGCGATAAGAAATATGAAGGATGCATTCAAACAACCTAATCCATGAGTGAAGGGGTGATAAACCAAAGGAAAGGAACTCTCTTTTAACTTCTTTCCTTGATAAGACATTTAAATTGTTCATATCACTCGGTTTTGCCCCACACAGATAACATGTCTGAGAAGAAGAACCTGCCACGGCATTACATACTTTGCCGTCTACCATGCAAAATACCAAAACGGGAGTTATAGTCATTTCCAAATGGTCAACAACAATGATTGTTGGTGCAAGAGATTTAATTTTATCCTTTATCTTGTCGACTTCTGTTGCAATTAAGTTGGCTGATTCTTTAGCGAAAATAAATTTAATTGGGCGACAATATTTAGTGGACGATGGAACAAGATTTTTCCAAATGATGTTGATCGAATTGTCTAAAGAATAATCGATTTCCAATGGCACTACAGAAATACAGAACAAAGTTTCATCACTGAAATGTTCTTCTGAAAACTTCTGTTTGTAGCGACTGTGCCCCGTTCGCAATTTGTTACTGACCTCTTCAGTTTGGCATAAGCGAGTGATCGTATGATCAAGGAGCGACTGTAGAGGTATTTCTGCCGAAATTTCTGTTATTATCATACCTTTTGGATAGCACAACTCTTTAGATTTCTTAACTTTATGATAGGGTGGATAAAATTTACAATTTAAGTTAACAGCTTGCTCTCGTAGTCGTTTATATTGACGACTAGACAAATTAATGTCTACCATTAAAGCAAGGGCTTGTTCCGGTAATAACTCTGGCTTCTGCAACAGAGATTTGCGGGCCTTCTTAATAACTGTCCCCCTGTTTGGAGACGCAGTAGAGAGTTCTTTCACAGTTGCTGCCGAATCCCTTTTCCCGTCTTGTCCCTGCTGCCATACTCAACTCTGCGGTGGATGACTCTAAAAGATGCTTAACTTTCTGCCTTTTTGTAGAAGGGGCACAAGAATGAAACGATTTTGCTGGCCGGCCAGGTCCTGTCATTGGAGTTTTGTCTGACTGAGGAACACTATTAAATTCAAAAATAATTTCCTCATTCAGCCACGAAGAATTGTAATGAAGAAAACGCTGCTTGTGCCTTCCTATTTTTTCCCATTTTCCATTAATAGTGTGACAAAACTTGCTAATTTTCTTTTTTACATTCTCCCACATACTTTCAGCCATTGTTGTATCCCATTGTTGTACCAATTCTTGATAAACATACGAAGTTAAATCTTTCAAACTTTGATTCTTTAGCACTTTTAACCCATACATTGAAAAGCGCCTTGCGGGAAATTGAACGCGACATTCTGAAAAAAATAAAAGAATAAATGTATTCGCAAATTTTCGCAAAATATTTTTTCATATATCAGTTCCCAAAAGAGCAAGCTTTAATACTAGTACAGCCGCAAAAAAGAATTCGGGGGTATTCTAAACTAAAACCTTCGATAAACTTTCAAAATGAGTTTCCCGCAAAATAAATTTTACTCACCTTTTAAAGGATCTTGTTAAAGGCGTCAGATGCTCATTAACTAATAATAATGGCAACAATATTTAGGAAAAAGAACACAGAATACACTTAGTTAACGAAGAAAACCTTCAGCGTAAGTAAAGATGCATCCCAATCAAGAGAACTCGCTGAACTGAAGCGGAGGAATCAGAGCATCGAGGGACTGAGTCAAGTTGTAGCACGTTTAGGCACGCTCATCCGCTGTGCTTGTCAACACTTGTGAAATCTAATACCGTTGCAATGTACTCTGGACTTCCTAGAATCGAAATACAAAACACGTAACCCGTTTTGGTAAAGTTGAAATTTTGAATTTCTAGCGCATAGATGGCCGAAATTACACACTGTGGGCGCCGCGATATGCGACGGCACCGCAATGTGCGACGGCAACGCAATGTGCGACGGCACCGCCATGTGCGGCGGCACCACCGCGAGAGTATCGCGATGAACGTTCGCACCGTGATGTTCAGAGCACCGCATTGTGAGTCGGCACCACGATCTGCGTTGGAACCGTGACGTGCGAAAGCAAAGGGATGTGTGAGGGCATAATGATGTGCCACGGTTTCGCAATGTGCAAGAAAACGACACGTAACTTTAGAGGAGCGGAAATCCTATGATAAAATAAAATGCTCGTATATATTCTTTCTTTTCATGCAACCCACGTAATGAGCAGATTATATGAAATTTCAGACATATAAGTGGTGAGTTGGACAAAAAATTTCGATACAATATACAATTTAGACGTAGCAACAACAAAACACTTTGGGGGTATGGATGGAAGGTAATGTTTAGTGATTTGGAGAACAAGGAATTTTCAAATATGTAAGCGAAAAAAGCGGGCATTGCATTCATTGTATCTCAATGGTCTCTCTTAACTTAATTTTTCTCTTGTGGCGTTCCTAGACGTCCAAAATATGCCACAGTTTTACCGGAAGATGAAGTTGGGTTTACCGCTTCTCGTGCTTTCTCCTTTAAGGATTCAACGCAACTAAACCTAGTGTTGGTGTACGCAGCAACATGAACCACGAACCCTTATCCAGAAAAACAAACAAACAGGAACTGGCAGGTGTTACTCGAAACAATTTTACTCGCGGCATAGCAGCCACGGTCGCACGTATTTACTCGGGCGGTTAAAAATATATATCACTAAACCCGCTACGTTTCTCGAATGTGTATGGACTCCTTGATGCTTTCGCATTCACATCTCTCACCAGTGTCGTTGTGTTCCTCTCCGCAAACACTGAACCCGCCGTCGCGTCTCGTCGCCCCGCCCACGCCGCCATTTCGCAGCTGTGGAGCGCCCTCGAGCCCGCGCTTTCCGCGCCGATGCTCTCGAACAGAAGCCGTCGCCCGGGCGCTCCGCCTCCCTCCATTACGCCCCCGCTGCAAGTGACAACACCCGCCGACGCGTCCTCGCAAGCGACAGACCGTGGGACAGGAAAGGCGGGGGAGGGGGCCGGCTTGGATAGCGGGGACGAAGAGAGCGACGGATTTGCGGAGACGATGGCACGGAGATTGAGGGCAGGGGGGACTGCCGAAATGACGTTGGGAAACGGGGTAATGAAGGTATCGGAAAGACAAAAAAATAATACGGTATGAAGAGGACTTGCAAAATTACAAATCGTGTTGGGATAACGGTTTGGTAGTATGTAGAGGTGGAATGGATGTTAAGGAAACCGGGAGCGAAAGGGGTGGTAGCGGAGGTGTGTCAAAATTGCGGGATTGCAGAGAGGAACGAAAGAGGGATGTCAGGGTGATGGGTTTGATACAGTACCGAGGTTGGGTCTCGAAGTGACAAGTGGATGGGGATGAAAATTAGGCAGAATATCAACGAAATACACAGGCGACGGAGAGAAGATGGCGAGGTGAAGGGATGGCTGGATGAGAGAAAGGCGCGGTGAGATGCAGTTGAGATGGGTCATGGTGGAGAGAGATGGTATCGATGTGAACATGGAGGCGAGGAAAGGTGGTGAAGGGGTTAGATGGTGGCAGGGTGAGATGGTGGCGGAGTGAAATGATGGTAAGAGATGGTGTCGGGGTAAGATGGTGGGGTTAGATGGTGACGGGGTGGGATGGTGGTGGCGTGAGATGTTGGCGGTGTGAGATGATGGCGAGGTGACATAGTGGTGTGGTGAGGTGATATCGGGATGAGAAGAGAGACGGGTTAACTGAGAGTCGGAGTAGGGGTGGCATAGTGATGAATGGTAGGATAGCAGGGATGCTGGGAGGCCGAATAGCGGACGCGTGGCAGAACACAACTCGGTTTGGCAGGTTGGCAGGGTAGAGCTCCGGGGAGGCGGCAGGGGGCGGGGTACTGGCAAGTAGTCTGCCTCGTAGTGGGGTGGTGAAGCGGGAGAGAACGAGGGAACGTCGGCAACGACAGCCCTGAAGCGCTCTTCTCTCTGCTCACTGGGCAGGAACACTGCTTTCGCATGCGACGCGGTTTGGCAAGACGCGCGCACTCTCCAAAAAAAAAAAGAAGAAAAGAAAAAAACACTGCTCAGCTGCGTCGTTCCCCCGCCCGATGATTGTTCTGCGCGCCGTCTTATCTGCTGTGCTCCCATATGCCTACGCACACTCCGCTTACTAGCACAAAGTGCGCCATAAATCTTCTTCTGCCTCCCTAGGAGCAGTCATTGGGTCTGCTTACCCACGCGTGCGCCAGGGCGGCGGGCCAGCGTTTCCTGCACAAGGCTTCGATGACAATGGAACGAAAGATGATTTTGTTGGCCTTTTTTCCTTTAGGGACTGAAATTCATGATGCGAATGTTTTGCCATGTTTCTTTCATTTTCTTTTGTTCAGAGATATGCTCAACTTGTGATTCGATTTTTGTATTTCTGTCTGCATATTCTTTTGTCTGTGGGAAACTTCCACAAATCCTTATTTTCGGTTTAGAGCATCGCTTCTACCGTTACATCTGCAATTTTATTGTAGGTGCACTTTTTTGTAGGATTGCTGGAAGAAGAATTTCTATGTCTTATCAGAATTTTAGGCACAAAAAAGTGATGATTTAGGCACATAAAACAGACACCAAATTATGAAATTAGGCACTATTAGGCATGAAAAGTGACGTTTTAGGCACTTAAAATATATTGCAAAATGATTAAATAAGAATTTAAAATCATTAGACACGAAAAGTTGTTTCCAGAATCTAAAACTGATCGCAAAACAATTAATTTAGGCACTTTTTTTATTCGAGAAAGTCAAGTATATTTTCATTTATGATGGTAACTACAAGCAAATTATTTTATTCACTTACATCATTAAAGTAGCCCAGTATATAATCAAGATTCGATTCGAACCCCCCCCACACACACACACACACACAAGAAAACTCAAAATGACTCTTTTTACTTCCTTAGAGTTAAAAAATTGGTTTTATTTTGTAAGATTCTCTTTTCCGACAGCACTCTTTTGCCCGACCTATCCGCCTGGATTTTCAGACAAGGACTTTCCTCGCCTGGATTGTACAGACAAAGCACCGCGGCGATAAGTTTCAACCTGTCAAATGCGCAGCTTAACAGGGAATGGATGCAATAGCCTACGAAGTGTGTGCTGATCGGAGAACTGAATTTTCTCTTTTTACTAAATACCTTCGTATTTAGGCGAGAAAGTGAAAAGACGGAATGAAAGTACTATAATTCTTCAAAATTACTTGATTTAGGCAGTTTTACGCAATACAATATCAAAACAGGCATCAACCGCCCTTTTACGTCATTTTAGACACTATTAGATGCTCTCAGTAGATCTATTATTTATTATGCTTCTTAAACATCTGCAATTATTTTCCACAACCTGCTAAAGGAACTAAAAATGCACTTAAGAAACTAAAAATGACTAAAATACGAGGTCTACTTATCAGTGCGTACAATGTTCGAAATGAGAATAATTAAACTTCTTTACAAGCATGTTCATTAAATGCTCCACAAAATTTCCTAAAAGGGTTCTCGATTTTCTTTTGTTCATGAAGTCTTCTAGTTTGTGAACCAAAAAAAATTGTTGTATATATTTCGACCGGTTTTCCCTCAACAAGGACAGACAAGAGAATATAATATTTATTACGTATTGCAAAGAGAGCAAAATGGAATTTACATATTAAGTATCAATAATATAGGTATTATCTACCTAATATTAATAGTCTGGAGACCTGCGTAGGTGAGCGATTGCAATCAAAATGCTCGAGTGTCGTAAGTCTTGTAGGTCATGATACCCCGTATTTGCAATATTTTCTCTTCAATCGGGAAGGGGACACATGATCTTCATGGGCAAAGTGTCTGTAACTAAAGATTATAATAAAATATACGTAACGAATTACCACATGCCGAAGTCAACAAAACTCAAACTTTGTTAAGTACTATTTTCATGTCAGTAATTACGGGTATGTGAACGTAATCAAAGTTAGGAGTTAAAAATCAAAGTTATATTTTGTATATTATAAGAGTAATACTATTTACATAATTCTTTGAGCTTCAAAACGCCGCTGTGGCTTCTAGTGAGGGCATGACATGTCCCGTAATAAATAATAATATTTAAAAAGATCGATTTCATCAAAATCATTATTTCATAGTACTTTGATATCAGACGATTTGTCTTACTGTTGCAATGACGTCGAATGAAATTTTAATTACATGTAAATATCTAGTAATAAAAAAGTATGGACATTTTTAATTTAAAAAATAAATCGTTGGTTCCTTGTAGAAATGTTCTTGACGCTCTCTTATACCATGGTCCGCGAGAATAATTCTGGTTGGAAATTACGTTTTCTTTGTACACAAACTTTTTCTCTTGGATATCGTGCGCCTCTGAAGCACAAAAGTACGATTTAATGTTAGCGCTACGCGAACTCAGCAATTCTAGTTTGGCGTAGCGACTTCGGGAGCTCTTGTTTGTGCAGAGTGAGAATAGTCGAATGCCACTGAAGAGATACATTGTTCTCTCTTGCATGACAGAGAAAGCAAATGGTTCTATGTTTGCGAGTGCACTGAAATGTGCTTCTAAGCGAATGGATGGCTGTTTTGATTCCGAGAGAAATTGCTCATCCATCCTGAATATGAAATGTACTTCCATGCACATGCAGAAAAATCAACATCAATCAGTATGGCGAAAATATCACTATAAACTGAAGTTATATAATTCGAATGGCATTTCCCGTAATTCACGTAATTTTAGTAAAAGAAAACCTCAAATGTGAAAAAAATGAGAAAACAGTACATTTATGCATTGTCTTATGTTTGAATTGTAAATATTTTATTGTAATTAATGTAAATGCTTCTGTAAAAGGAGACGCATTTCTGTCGGTCTGGCACTAAAAGGAAACACAGTGCAAAATATAAGAATGCAAGGAATGAGAGAAATTTTATACTGCATGGTATTTTGACTCTTCAACATTAACTAGAAGTGCTACAACAACGTACCCTTTCTCGCACTTTTTCGAAATAAAGCAATGTATCAGCATAAATTCGAGAATTAAAACTGCGTTTCATACAGCTATAGTACCTCCCAATAAGGAGAAGGAATTCTTAAAATTTAAACTGCCATGTCGCCTCGCCGCATTGTCGATTTCAATATAATGAACTCTGACACTACCAAATGAAGAGCAGGAAATTCGTAGTTGAAAATTCTAAAATTCTCAAAATTACGCGAAACTACGGCAGACGGACGGACAGACGGACGGACAGAGACGGACGGACAGAGACGGACGGACAGAGACGGACGGACAGAGACGGACGGACAGAGACGGACGGACAGAGACGGGCGGACAGAGACGGACGGACAGAGACGGACGGACAGAGACGGACGGACAGAGACGGACGGACAGAAACGGATGGACAGAAACGGATGGACAAACGGTCGGACGGACGGACGTTTTGCTTTCAATTGGTTTTTCAGTATCAAGGAGCCACAAAATAGGTATTCTGGCTACACCACGTGTTGCGTGATTTTTTTTTTATTTAGCAACTGGTTTTATCCAGTTTTTCGTCATCAGGGCCCGGCAATGAATTTTTTTCTGCCGAAAATTGGCCGTTTTTTTCGCGCAGCATTACATAGCTTTTTCTATACAACGTAAACAGTATATCCGTATATACGTACGTATACAGTAAAAAGTGAACAATTACGAGGTCTCGAACTGCTTCATGTAATAACGATTACTGGTATCGTAAATTCTCGCAAATTAAAAAATATATAAACAAACGCTTAATACGATTTTCTCTCCTAAGAGCTTATCTGGAGCTGACAGAAACAGATTCGGACGAAAGTTCCGTTACTATTTCGACGCTCTTCATTTTCAAAAATAATTGTTTAAAAGTACTTTTGTTTCTATCAGAGAAATTGTCGTGAAGCTGTCGAAACGTCCAATGCCAATGGACTACCATCACGAAATAACTCATTTTGTTTCGACAGGGTATCAATGACGTCATTCCAATTTTCAGATAATGATAGATATGACGCTAATTGTTCACAGAAGTAATTTAATTCTGTAGTTCTACGAACGTCCACAATTCAATTCCGAACTATTTGCTGAAAGCTCATTAACGTCCGTCAACATACCAGAATATATTTTATATGTAAACGAGCAATGTAAAAAAGACACAGGAGAAACAATTTTTGGCTGGAAAAATTCACATGAGTTTCGAGTGTAGTTTGTAACCGAAACTGAACGAGTATTTCTTTACATAATGAGGTAAAGTCTTTTCGTTACAGGTTTCTTTTCAATGTTTGTAATGTGTCGCAACATCTTCAATACGAACTTCAACAGAAGTTTCCAGAGACCTCTTAAACGCGACTCAAAAGGAATCTGGACACGTGTGCCACTCCAAGAGGCTTCTCGTTGCCGAGGTTTGTGTTCGGCGAACGTGCTCTACCACGTGGAATCGCTACGTTTTCTCTCCAGGCTCTTTCCTTTTTTTTAACAAAAAGAAAAGCAACGTGTTCCAGCATGTCCTTTCCTTTCAGCTTCTTCCGTATCATTAAAAGCGTTGAGAGCCCTGTGACAGGAAACAGAGTGAACACCGCCTGCTGCAGTACAAGCTACAAGCAGCGACCCGTGAGGTGTAAGTGGCTTGCGTGGTCGCCAAACGGCTTCCCCGCTGCTGTCTTTGAGCGCCTGCAAGTCGTAGCGCCTGCAAGTGCGGGGGAGGCGCGCAAGAGAGAATAAAAGGGAGAAGACAAGGGGGAAGGAATCCTGGTGCATATTGATTGATTGTTAGTGATTCCGGGCGCTTCAAACACTATAGTAATTAGTCCGTAAGTGTAGTGCATGCTTTTGCTCGGGAGATGGCTGTGGTCTTTCCCCGTTGGATGGCGAGATCCGTCGCCGACCTACTGTCGCCAGAGGGTTCGCCCCAACCAGGTATCTCCCACCAGCAAGGTACTGCCCCAGCCGGGACACGTTTTATGCTCCCGATCGGTCTCCCCGGCATTTGTGCTGGTGTAGTGCGTGTGTGTGTAAGGGGTGAAGATGGAGCAAGGAAGAGGTAGGAAAGATCGGGCGGGCGGTCCGTGGCCCGTGCGTTAGGGTACTGCTCCGGCATTCGCCCGGCGTTGGTCGGAGAAACCACGGAAAACTAGAGGGCAGCCGGCCGCTAGAATTCTCCTTCAGACAACGGCAGAATTTGACCTAGCGGGTGTTGAGAGGATCCGAACGGGAGGGAGGGATGGAGACTGAAACAGAAAGAGGATGGGAAGGTGGAAAGGGGACAGGATGGGGAGAGAAACGAAGGACAGGGGAAAGAGAGAGAGGGAAAAGATGAAGAGAAGAGAGCATTAACTGTTTCCAGGCATATCATCTGGTATGGTCACTGTCCCTGGTAGTGTAGTGAATGTTTTATCCCGGGAAGTGGTGTGATTCCTACCCAGACGGATGAGGAATTTCCCTCCAGGTATTTCTCCAAGCGAGACACCGCCCCAGCCGGGACAAGTTCTAAGCCCTTGACATGTGTGTTAGTGTGGTGCATACAGGTGTGGGATATTTTGTGTTTGATGAGAGGATAGGGAGGAAGAGGAAGAAAAGATCGCGTCCTGTCTGTGGCCCGTTAGGGTGCTGCTCCGGCATTCACATGATATTGATAAGAGCAATCTCGGAAAAGAATTATACGTCAAACAGTGGCTGAATTCGACCTAGCTACATTGCTAGTCTCTCGTATCTGCCGCTGTCGGGATTCGGACTCTAGGGTCTTTCTCTCTGAGTCGCTGCAGAGAGAGCGGTAATGTCGGCTCTGCACTAAACTTGTCCGGGAGGAGAGTGGAAGACGAGAGGAGAGGACAAAGGAAAGGAAAGGGAAGGGAGGAAAGTAAGGGAGAGGGAGAGACCATGGGGCGTATGGTACAGGATCGGCTGTGAAGGCGTGCGTGAGTGATTCTAAGGGCTTCACTGAATTTATTATGCTTCTTTAGCGGTTTGTGAAAGAAGGTTCGCCTACCGGAAACGCCCCTTCTACAGCAAAATCTGCCTATGTGACCTCAGGGGCATGGGCAGCTGTACAGCTGTATGGATTCTGAGGTAAACGGCTGACCACAATCCTTCTTATCTCTGACTACCACTCATATCCCACCTGACTGTGCCTCCTATTCCATCTTATTCCCACCAGACCACATACTCTTGAATTTTCGCATTACGTCTTCCATTTATATTCATTACACTTTGTCATTTTGGACCACCCTTGTCATCATTCCCCTAGTCCGTTCAACCCGACCTGCATCTTCCCAGAGTCACACCACTAGCCATCCCGTCCAACTCATTACTCCGACCACACTGTTGCTGTCGCCCACAGTTGACCACATTCCAACAATCTCAAACCGTCCACCTTGCCCAATCTACAATTCAACGTAAACCACCCTCTCCCGCTTATTTGTTCTCCAGGTTTGCCTAGGACCCCGCAGCACTTCCCCGTGGGCGGTTGCACACTGATCTTCAATCGCCCCCTGACACATCCACATCCACCCGCCCGCGGCGCCGTCTACTGATTGGTTCTCGCTAGCAGGGATTAACCCTGGGAGCGCTCGAGTTGCTTCTAAGCCCTGCTTGCGTGGTCCCCAGCGAGCGGCCGCCTCCGAGCTCCGATTGCAATTAAATGTCGCGCCCGAGCAAAGGCGACACAGCCTAGACGCTGCGGCAGGGGAGGAGGGCGACTCGCGTTGGACGACTCCAAGGCAAGTGAACACAGAATTTCTCATGTGATTAATTGCCTAAAGCATTACTATTGATGTATTGAGAAAAATTTAATTATAGTGAACCCAGAGTTATTCGTTAGCACGAACACTCGTCATAGCACAATGGCATGAATTTCGCCATAGCACGAACAAAATGTCGGTCCCGGCAAGGGATTATGGTAATACGGACATTTATAGTATTATAGACATTTATAGTACGAATTTTTATATCACGAATTCCGATTGTTTCGTTCCCTTGGAATTCGTATTAATGAGGGTTTACTGTATATGCTTTCAGGGATTCCTGTACAAGTAATCATTCCCTTACACATCAATTTCATGAACTTCATTTGCACCGTCCTATATGAAATCGTCAATAATCAAATCAATAATGACTTTCCGGATGTCACCATATGTATGTGTGGCAACCATAATAAAATTCATGGAACTCGTTTATAATATTTCAAAGTTATATTACTTTAAAAGCAATTTAATTACTTTGAGCAGACATTTGACACATCAATATATAAAATTTGCAGAAACTTTGAAATTCTTTCGAGGGAAATAGACGAGCAGACTATGGCTGACTTTAAAGTAAAATTAATGAACTTTAATGTGTTTGAAAATTTCCAAATTAAATTTCAAAAATTGGTTTACAATTTTGGGAAAACTGAAGGTATTTTTAAAACTAATAACACCAGATAATTAATATTCCAACTGATCATGTAAAAAGAGAAATATTATCTTTATAAAATATATATCTTCCTAAATTATATTTTTGTAATATTAATTTCAACATAGAGAAACAATGAAGCTTGTGATAATAAAGAGACAATATATTTACTACTTACCTACATATCTCAATAAGATACTGAAGTATTATATACCAAGAAAGTCTTCTCCCAACATCAACGCCTGCTTGCCGAGATATGTTTTATGTACTCGTAAATAAAATAAAACAAATATCAGGAAGCAGGTATTGATGTTGTAAGATGAGATTTGTTGTATTCTACATTTAATTAGTGAAATCTGTTATTTACGTTATTTTTATCTCACTACATACAGAGGCACAACAAGAACACTTTTATTTCGAGGAACATTCGTAATCATCACATCCATCTATTTAGAAAGAGTTTTAGCTATTATAATACTTTTGAATACGTAGCAATGAGTGAGGAGAATGCACAACTTCTATTCTTCTCGAAATAGATCTATTTTTAAGTGCTTTCTCTTCTTCTATTTGATCCTTAGAGACAAAAAAAAGAGTTTTATTATTAGGATCATATTGCAACCAATTTAAGAAATTTACGAGATGTCTTTGCTGCCTAATGTTTGATATTTTTCTCTCCTCATCACAAGGTCTTTTATCAGTTTACAAGATATATCGCAAAACGCGCCATACTGCAGATATGTTAAAGTGTTCTTCACGATGACATAAGTCTATAAATTTATTTCTTGTTCTATAATCAGAACTTGTACAACTGGAAAGACATTATTTTAGTAATAACATTCTTGGCAAAATTTATGAAATGTCTCTAGAATTAATGAACATCTGTGGCATCATCTTTTAAATATTTCGTCTCAGCAATATTTCGTCTCAGAGGTGTACTTAATATCAATATCCTCTATCAAATAAATGAACTCTGAATAAATGACAAATCGATGTACTGTAAGATATTAATTGTTCCAGTGAAATGCTTCAAATCTGTCTTTAATTCAACTTAATTAAGTATATTTTCAGGAAAATCACGTATGACTATTCAAACACCTTACTGCAAATTTTCTGTAAAAAATTGAGTGCCGTTATGCAATAAATGAGAGCTTTAGAAGCATTGTGGCCTGATTAGCAAATTTTTCAACAATTATTATCTGAAGAACACAATGTTTCTAAAAGCTGATCTCTCTGTCAACGCCCATTGATGTATGTTACATTTTTAAACTTGCTGAATATGTTTTAAGCTTGTTTAAAACAGTCTCTGAGTATGTAATTGCGCGGTGGGCAAGCGATGCAGGGCGGGGTATGGCGAGTGTGGCGAACAGGGCGCGGCTTGGCGGATGTGACGAAAAGGGAGGGGCGGGGCGGGGTAGACCAGAGCAGGGCGGGACGGAGCGAGGCGTGGCGTGGCAGGACTGGGCGGGGTGGGGCAGGGCGGACGGGGCAGGCGGATAGCGGGACTGGGAGGGTAGGGGGCAAGACGGGGCAGAGCGGGTCTTGGAGGGCGTGACGAAAAGGGCTGAGCCGGGCGGAGCAGGGCGTGGCGGGGCGGGGCGGGGTGGGGCGTGGCGGGGCGTGGCGGAGCGTGGCGGGGCAGGGCGATGCGGGGCATGGCGGTGCGGGGTGAGGTGAGGCGGGGCTGTGCGGGGAGAGAAGAGGCGGGCGAAGTGTTGCCGCGTCTTCTCTCGCACGCGCTCTCGGCGTTATAAATTCCCAGCGCCCCAAAGCGTTCCTTTCCTTCCCCTTCCCCTTCCCCTTCCCCAGGCCCCGCCCATGTACTCCTTGCGCGCGCCCGCGCCGGCACGCTTACTGTGGTCCGCACTGGGAGGAAAACGGAGAAAAAGCAGCTTGCTTCAATACAACGAAATTCGCAACGACAATGAATTTCGTAGACCAGAAGGTTGTACGAACGCCCCTCAATGGTGACGGACACATTTTCGACACCACCTAACTACTCCACTGCCTGGACAAGAATTTTAAAGTCAGATTACTCTGGCCGATCGTTTTCCTAAGAATTCTGTGAAGTACCTTCACCGGGCAACGTAACGCGTTTGATCGTTCCATGCGCATCAACTTAATCTAGAAGTACATTAAATGTTAGTTTGAAATCACAGAGTTGGGAACATGGAAATGAAACTTTCACAAACGTAATAGCTACTCTGGTTAGTAATACTGGTAAAGGTTTCGTGCTTTATGTCTGAATTTTTATATTTCAAAAATGGAAATTTAACGTTGCTCCTAGCGGGCTTGACTTGATGTAAATGAAAGTACTAAAAGTGGTTTTTCTACGAAAGAGTAGAAACATAATGAGAAATGAGAGAAATATGCTATGTTGTAACATTACTATTACTTGAAACTGTGGATTTCCAAATGAATGAATGGCCGTAAAACGTCTCGAACTTCACCACGTTTGCCAGCTTTGTACCCAGTACATAGTACAGTATATAGTATTAATAGTTGATGAAAATATTATGAGACATGTGAAGCATTAGCTGTTTTCCTGTTTAATTTGCTTGAATCATGTGAACTGAACAGTGAAAAATAGTAGTTATTTATGAAAAGTGGTAAAAGTGACATTTTATTTTGCGAGTAGGAAAGGTTGCAACACGACGCCGATAGATGCAATCATACGAGCAAAAAATTGTTTTTATCACGTGTGTCATACACTATTTTTTGACAGCTTTATTGACTTCCATTTTATTTTAATTCAAGTATAAAATTCATTCCATTTTGTGCTATCGTATGTTAAGGTCAGTAGAAGCTGATACGGTCAGACGAAAGTATCTTGTTTTCACACTGTTTTATCTGAACATTTGAGTTTCGTCTCATTTTTAAGTCTAGTGCTAACAATTGAACTTTTTTAGCAGTCGACGCATTTACTGAAAGAACTTCTTTCACTAGTGGTTGTTTTGTTTTTTTACTTTATTATCTATCTGTTCAAGAATATATGTTTTTCAGACCAGTTAACCTTTTCCAGTTCATTAACATTTGGTTATTAACCTAACTGCGGTATCCCATCGGGTAACTAAGACATTGAGTTTTAATAGATATTGTAAAGACCGATATCAGTAGATTGTTTTAGGATGTATGTATTTGATGCAACAGCCCGTGAAGAGGCTCAAGCCTACCGGCGACATCCTGCCTCGTGGCCATGGGTTAAGGGGGTACGTGTGGTTAGCACGTAGACATCCTTTCCGGTCTTCTCAACCTGAGAAGTGAATTTTCTCGTCGTCACACAGAAATATATACTGGGACATTGCAAGGAAAACACACACTATAGTCTTGCCTCCACCGGGAATCGAAACAGAGGGCACGTAGTGGAAAACGAGCACGCTGACCAAGAGCTAGCCTTGAGGCATCATTTTTTATATAAGTAACTAGGAAAATCCGGCAAATGTTGTTCTACCCTTCATCTCCCTCTTTCCCCTCCCATCACCCTTCCCTATCTCCCTCCCTCACTCTGTTCCTGTCTGTCTCTCTGTGTCTCTGTCTCTGCCACTCTCTGTCCCTCTCAGTCACATTTACTTGCAGATACTGCACGTCTCTGAGCAGGTGAGGTAATACAGGGAAGCGCTGGACCGGTAAAAATTTAATAAAATGTTCAGGAAGAGTTCATTCTAGATTATGGTGTGTGAAACGTCTCTTTGACACATTAATAACACATAAAATTTCTCGGTGAAAAAAACACGTAGAAATGCCAACATTCATGGAGATCAGTCCAACGGATGGAGTTTTGCTCTTATATACATACGAACATCTTGTTTTATGTATGTAGATTATAAATTTAATATATACATACATAATATACACATATATACATACATAATACTCAATATACTCAATTATGGGGGGGGGCGAAACCCCAGTGGCTGTCTAAAACCCTGCTTTTTGCGCTTTTCGCCCACTGCGAGGCGGCGGCGCCGCGGCTCAGGCGGACGTGTATACATCCTGCGCGGCGCGACGAAAGTAATGTTTATTTTCCAGCGTCTCCACGTGAGAGTACTTTCCGGTATTTCTCCCGGAGACGGAGCGTCGCCGTGCAGTTGGCGCAAGATGCAGCGCCCCGGAGAAAGTGGCGGAAGGGGAAGGGGGCGGAGGACGATGAAATGACGTGGGGAAACAACAAAACGACGGGGTGAGAGACTCGATTCTGGGTATGAATTGCGTGCCGGTATTTCGTTTAATCGTGAAGTGCTGGCAGTTGAGACGTGATGTTTCGCCGTCTAGAATTACGGCGTTCGTATTTCTAATGTCGAACAACACAAGAGTTTCTTTCAGATTTCAGGAAAAACACGGCAGTTGGTCACCAATAATGCATTGTAATTCAACATTTTAAACACGTGATTCTGCAACGCAATACTTCATGCCCTTTCCAATACATGAGATATGAGTATGTAGGTGGAACATTAAAGGTAATAGGGGGAATATTGCATTCATGTGTTGACTCTGAGCCATAAGAGAAGCAGCATATTTCAAATGATGCTTGATTTAACGTTTGCAGTGTAGGTAGTTCTGCTTATGATGTGCTCTTCAGATTTAGAGACTTAAAACAACCAAAGAAATCGAATTTTTAAATAAAGTGTTCTTGCGTGCTTAATTCTAACCGGTTTCGTCAAACTCTCGACTCACCTTATCAAACATCCTCACTCCCTTCCACAATCTCTGCAGCAATCTGCATGAAATTTCCTGACACTCAAAGAGAATTTTAAATTCTCTACTCGCTTACTCATCCCCGCCCGAGACCAGAACTAAATATTCACACTGGTCAGCACAGGCTTGAGCAACCTAAAACAAGAGGGTGGAAAACATTTCTGTACTCTTTTCCTTTAAACATTTTTACTGACATATGATATATTTTACTACCAAATCAATAAATCGTACTACTGAAATTAATTTATTACTTTAATGATGCTATTTGAGAATACAGGTGATTGATTTGATGTTAAGCCTTTTTCACGGTTGCCAGATGGCTTGGAAAATCCTCATCCCCACATGTATTATAATTTCTAAAATTGTCAGGTTAAAAAATAGAGGGAAAGTCAGGAATTGTGCATGAGTGTATGGTTTAGAAACACAATTTTAATATTCGCGGCAATACTGAATGCAACACCAAAGTTGTTTTCAGAGTTCGTTTTTAGAGATAATATTGTTCATTACGAAACTTTCAAAAGTTGAGTTGGATCCAATGCAGCACTACCGTTGTATCTGCAGTGACTGACAGGGAGGTGCTAGATTTGGAATCCTAACCAATCAATCAATAAACCTTCATCACATCTTCCTCTAAAATGCTCTGTAACTTCTGTCACTGTGAAACTTACGTAATTGTGAGCAAATAAGTTTCTGATTTGCAGGTGGAATTTTTTATTCTCTAATTCCTTCCGTTTTTATTTCCACTATTTTTTCACAATCTTGTTTTCCACACAACATCCTTCATTATAATGTCACCGAGAGTAAGACTGACTGAAATGGAAGACATATCATTTCAGTCAGAGGCAGTAACTACCCAGAATAAAGCATATCAATTCTGAAACATGAAATGTGTTTAACAAATTCTTATAAAACGAAATTTCTAATTGTAAAGGGACATATTAGTGTACATTGATCTGTGATAAATCTCTTAAATTTTATTATCCTTTTAATTATAACATGCGATGGTTGCCGCACAATCTTTTGCAATTCCATTTAGGATAGATAAACAGAAAATACTCTTCCACAAAAAATATTTTATGTTACAACATGTAGAGCAAAAAATGGCTCCAGCAACAGTGCCATAACTGCCTTATTTACCACGTTACTTGGGGAGCACTGACGGTGGCGAGAATATCCTCGAAATGGTTTGCTATTATAGACCGTAATGTCACCGAGAGTATGACTGTCTGAAATGGAAGACATATCATTACAGTCAGAGGCATGTAACTACCCAGAATAAAGCATATCAATTTTGAAACATGAAATGTGTTTAAAAAATTCTTATAAAACGAAATTTCTAATTGTAGACGT
The DNA here is from genome assembly GCA_031308135.1 of Acheta domesticus. Classification (NCBI taxonomy): domain Eukaryota; kingdom Metazoa; phylum Arthropoda; class Insecta; order Orthoptera; family Gryllidae; genus Acheta; species Acheta domesticus. Next base: position 204,483,112 of record JAHLJT010009436.1, on the reverse strand, counting down.
ACTAATATAATTTTGTGAAATACAATATTTTTTGGAGAAGACTCTCTCTGTTTATCTCCAATATCTGCAATTCCTTGCAACCATAATGTACTTCACCTACCCTAGGCACCCTGAATTGCCAAATGTCAACTTCCTCCGGCCAAAGTGCGAAGTGTTTCGAAGCTGTGCCAGAGTCGGACTTTATCTCCCCATCCAGATAACGTAAACATTAACCGTAATTCGCGAATCATCCAGTTTCGCATTCTATCCGTAACGCACACATTTTTTACGACCGTGAAGAACTCATCACATTGAAGTGTAGTCCGTCCGTCCAGTCTCTCTCGCGACAGCGGCACGCGCTCCCGCCGCTCGCCCCTCCCGCCCGACATCAGACGCAATTTGAATATGCGCGCGAGGCGAGGCGAGGGGAGGGACGCCGTGCCGGGCCCGAAGCGCCGCATAAATAACAGACGCTTCAAAGAGAGCGCGGCTAATTCCCGCGTCCTCCGTGGACGCGGCGCCCGATTTGGTTAGCGCAGGGGTTCTCAAACTTTTTAAACAGGGGGCCAGTTCACTGTCCCTCAGGCCGTCGGAGGGCCGGATTATATAGTGCGATTTTTCTAACTCTGCCTCTCAAGCCCCTTTGGCCGATCACACGGCATTTCGCGTCTTCCTCGGTCCTGCCGCTAGATGTCGCATGGTCGCAAGCACTGCTTGATACGTTCGCGATGATGCAATATCTAGCGGCATGACTCAGAAAGACTCGAGGTACCGTGACATATTCCATCGTAAAGACAGGCCTTGAGAGGCAGAGTTAGAAAAATCGCACTATAGTAAAAACAAAAAGTATGAACAAATTCTTATACACACTGCATATATCTTATTTTGAAGTGAAGAATCAAAACGGGAACAAATACAATATTTAAAAGGAAGTAAAATTAAATGAACAAACTTGTTGATTTAAAACCATCGATTTTTTTTGCCATCCCTAGACAGCCCAACACATAATAAAAAAAATGTGCGGATTTTAAGAAAAAAAAAATCTTTAAACCATAAAACCCGGTGGGCCGTATAAATGTCCTCGGCGGGCCGCATGTTGCCCGCGGGCCGCAGTTTGAGGACCCCTGGGTTAGCGCGTGGGACACACAAATCAGCTCTCCGGGGGGCGGGAAGTAAGGGGCGGCTGCGAAGCGGGCTTCGGAAGGAGGAGACGAGAGGAAAAGGCGAAGAGAGGAATGGGATGCGCGGCGTTTCGGGGACGTCCTAAACTGTCAGAAATGGCATTAAATCTAACGTAGATTAACGTATTGTACAAGAAAATTGATGTGACCTTGTAGATTAAAAAGAGCTTAATATATTTAAATTTTACATTTAATACATAAGGTAAAATCAGCGTAGATTTAATGTAGAGGTTCTCCCGTGTCCCGTGCCATTCATCATTCATATCGTATATTATTATCACAAGTCCATCAAGATCATTCATTTATTCCAGATATGACCATAAAGCGTTGACTCTTGCATACCAATGTACATAAGTACATTAAATTTAATGCGCGTTGATGATAATTACTTTATTGTAATTTACATTAATGTAATGCAGAAATTTCTGACAGTTTCGTAGTTAGCAGCATGCTACAAGTACTAGGGTCATCATCCGATTTAAATGTAATGTCCCTTCAAGGTCATGAGATAGGAGATGGAGACAATGTGATGGAGACAATGTGAAATTAGTTATAACTTAAATTTGTGGTGCAGAATCTCTCGATTGGGTGACAGTGTCCTCTCCTTCCAGCTCGTGACCTTCAAGGGTCACTGCATTTAAATCGGAGTGTAATTGAGCATTTGCTTCAGTGCACAGGATGCACAGAGAGAGGGATGCATCGAGTGCACGTGCACTCGAAAACGTTTGGGACATGATTCAGTGACACGAGCATAACTGAGTATGTCCTAACAGTTTGGAGCAAGCATCGAGAGCAGATGCGCCTTGAAGTAGTCGCCTGAATGGCGCAATGAGAAGGTTGTGGTATCAGAGGATTTCCTTACAGCGCAAGGATTGAATTGAAAGCAGCTAAGCATATGTACAAGTAGTTAGCTGCATCATATTAGAAGTTTATAAACAACGGTTTCAGTAGTGCAGATCTTTTATCGACAGCAGAAGGGCGCGACGAAGTGGTTAGCAGTATGATTCGAGAAGTTTACAACTGAGCATCTCCAGGGCTTATATTGAGAGAAAATGCCCGTCGAGAAAGTAAGCAACATAATTCAAGAAGTGAGGGCATAATAATTGAGCATTTCCATCAGTACACACAAGCATTTATAGCAGACGTAGTAGTTAGCTACTCTACATGACACAAGGAGGTTACACAATGGAGCATTTTCAAACATTGGAGTCAATAAGCACTCGAGGACAGCATGACGTGAACTGACCCTGAGTGAAAGGAACTTTTAAATAGGGTAAAAACGGTATTATTCTCTCTAATACAACCTATCTTATTAGTCATAGTCAGAGGCAAATTTATATGCACTATTTTCAGTATGATTCTAGACAATGTAAGCTTAGAACAAGTTTTAAATTTTAATTACCTAGGATGTGACACAGAAGGACAAAAAGACATTGATAAAAAATTAACAAGATTTCAATCCATCTGTGGGACCATACCCAGAACTCTTACAAACAAGACCCGAAAAGATACCAGAATAAAATTTTACAAAACATTAGCTCTCCCGATATTGCTTTATGGCAGTGAATGCTGTGTTCTAACGCAGAAAAGAATAAGCAAAATTCAGAGCTCAGAGATGAAGTTCCTTCGAAGAACAAAAGGCTGCATCTTAGAAGACCAGAAAAGAAATGAAGAAATCAGGAGAGAATTGAAAGTGAATAGCGCAAACAACATAATGGAATTAAACAGGAAAAAGTGGCTGCAGCACTTAGAAAGAATGGAAGAAACAAGACTGCCAAGATTAGCATATTTCTACAAACCGAGAGGGAAAAGAGATGTGGGAAGACCCAGGAAAAGATGGAAAGATACAGTGGAGACGGAACAGGCGTAAGCCTAACCCGTGAAGTGTAGAAGAAGAAGATTTTCAATATGGCTGTTAATGAAGTTTCATTACGCATCTCAACCATTCGTGTTTTATTGTTAAACTTATTCCATTCAATGGATTGTTATTTACGTAATTTATTACATACGTATCAAAATGCCATTTATGTGATGTGTCTGTATTTGGTCGTGTGCAGGCCAAACAAAAATTCATTCGTCTTATTAGGATAGAGTATCTAAAAAAAAAACAACCGAATTTCGCATCATGGAGGTTTTCGATTTAATGAGAACTGACCAATCGAATAACTTAGCATTTGCTGATATGGTGGTGGATTAAAGTTACAATCCTAACCCGTTTCCAACTACCGATTGCTGTACCACAAGCCTAAAAATAATATAGCGCACTAATGAGCAGAAATGTCTTAAAAAGGTCTATAAGAGCGGTAACGCAAACATGTGTGTATGTCAGAGGTTTGTCCTACATGTCGTCTATACGTTTGACTTGCTAATTTACGAGTATAATAACTGTTTTTAACTTAACTACTTTAACATTTTGAACCCATTAGAATTCCATAAAAAAATATCTAAAAACAGTAAGATGTCAACTGAACACGAATTAATGCCTCCGGAAACAGTCGTTCTGCAATTGTAATTGTTTGCGTCAGCAGATAGCAAACATAATTATTAAATTCGAGGAAACCCATACATTTTGTCGGTCATCACGCCGCAAGTCATCCCACGTGGGAGAAACATTTTACGTCGATATTAATATTTAAAGAGGGTTGTTGCGTCAGCCAGTTGACTGTTCGAGAATGTTCCAGCAGCGGCGACCGAAATATTCGACCGTTATAAGGATATCTCAAGTACCCATTACACAATGGCGATAGAGCAAGTTACATCCGTACCAAAACAGAGCTTTGAGGGACGGGGTGCAATGCTGTCTCACTTGTCTGGTGTGCAAGCATTCTTATGTTGGCGGACAATGATGGCTGATCTGATCAGTAACATAAAATACGAAAGCTAGTAAAGCAATTCAATCGCTTGTGGCGATTACCGCAATTCTCTTGCCGGCGTTCAGCGTTTTGTTCGTTTTGCTGTTTTCAGGTTACCAGCTGCAGCACCTCCCGCGGGCGTTTGCACTTAGTCCAGCATTGCACTAAGCGATTTCTATAAGCTCGATATTCAAGGCTTCTACATTTTTGTGAAGTTTTGAAAATGATCTTCTATGAGAGACTCGTTCAGATCTAAGTAGGTACTTGTACCATTTTATCCGCTCGAATAAACATGACCGTCTTTGTTCATAACCTCTTGAGTGAAACTGTTACGAAAGAAACTTGTTGACTTTTCGTTTTCTTCATGTGATAGTTCTGATTAAATGTATCTTGAATGCCTGTTTGCGGAAATCTGCAAGAAATGGAAGATTTATTGGACATTATAGGGTAATTGCCACTTGAAGCGTAATATGAATTCATTTGATGACGATCAATATTTGATGACGACCTTTCCTACACGACAAAAAATCACTCCTGAAATAATGGTTTATCGTAAAACAAGTTATGTGCTAGTTAGTGGTAGTTCTGTGCTAACTTCGTGTGGCTCCTCTGGCGAGTATCTTCATGTTAAAAAGTTTTATTTGTGCTTCGTAAGTCCTGAAGAAAACTACATTTCAAATATATTGCAGTCGCCAGGTTCCCTCAGTTTCGGGTATCAGTAACATAAACGTTAGATAAAACATTTTCCGCTTCATTACAAAATTAGGTTATTCTGATGAATCAAGTCTTCACAATTCTTGAAAATCTCGGAAAGAGAGAATATAATAATTCACAGTGTTTCATCAATGAACTCATAGGTGCATTGAAACCATTAAAAATACGCATTTTCATAGAATTTCTGCAGAATATTCCAGAGGGAACCGGCTAAGAATTGTGTCAAATGATATGTCTTATCGAGAGGAATAAAATGAGCTAATGATCACCCCTGTGTGCACCGTCACCCAAAACGCATGTTAGTTGCTTAAAAAGCACAAAATCATGATTACTATGAAAATTTCTAAGAATCTTAAGGGAAAATGATCGGTTCTCCACCAGGAGATCGCGGCGCGTTGAATGATACCTTACTTGGCTTGATCGGTGGACCGGAAGTGCTCTAACCGTGAGTGACGGCCGGCCGGATGCAGGTACTCGATTACTGTATAAGCGGAATGTTTACTTATCGATTAATTCTATGAAGAGAAAATATTTACATTGTTAAATTCAGGTCTTATGAATATTGTGTATAGTGTCGAGTATTGTTTTAGAGCGTCACATCTATGTTTAATACTTGTACAAACATAATCTGGGCGATTTCCCGCGCTCCCGAATCCCTTCCCCACCCATTTACATAGCGGAATGACGAAGTACAAAGTGTGGTTAGCAACATTGGAAAACTAGACTTATCGCTACCGAGTTACAGGAAACGTACAGTATTTGCAGCGTTTGATTTCTTAGTATTTATAACAAAATAGCAACACTCATATCCGGTCATACTGCTACCACAAGTATCAAAAGACGAGTTCAACAAATCATGTGCATAGTGACGCTACACTTAGTACGTCCAGATCAAAACAAAGCGCCATCTCAGCATTTGCTCAAAGGATCAGAGAAACTGGATGAAAAGCAGATCGAGATGAGGGTCGTTGAACCACAAGCTAAAGAACATTACTTTCGATAAATGACGCAATCGATGGCAATTGCACTATTGTTGTTTATCCAAAAAAACAAACATGATGAAACCCGGTGAGTTGCGTCAGCGCGCTCGGCTGACAGAGAACGTTCGAGCCGCGCCGCGGCGGTTGGAAGCGGTTGGTTGGTGTCTGTTAAAGAGGCCACACCAAAGGGCCTGCCGCATCGCGCCGCGCGCCGGCCGGCCTGCCTTTTAAACTGCTGGGCCCATTTAAAGAAAAGGGAAGCTCGGTCGGCCCCTGGGCTTGGCCATTCTCCAACAGGGGTAAAAATGAGTGTATTAAAAATTGGAGGTATTTCTTGTTCAGGTCCTCCTTTCCTACTTGAAGGTTTTTAACGATTTGTTGCGTCATTTTACTTGTAATGAAAAAAAATGTATAACATTCCGTCATCAGCTTCGTTGTTTTTTATAGTGCTGCCTAGATGAATTACTACAATCTCCATTATTATGATGAGAATTTTTCAATTTGTATTTAGTCTGGTTTGTCTAAATATCAAATATTCCTCTGCGAATTGAGAAACAGAATTTGCGATCCAAATTCTCAAATTACCCTCACACAATGTAACAGGATGTACTGAAAATTGCTTTTGAATAATAGTATGTGCGTCATAAGTACGGAAGGAGAAGTATAACATGATAGTTGGAAGTGCCGCTATCAAGGTTTACGTTCGTATGAGTATCAATTTAGATTTTTCAGTTGTTGTTTTTTTCAATATAATCTATTTCAATTCGTTTTCCTTTTGACAGTCAAAATGTCCGTCGGTTCTTGAGGAAATTGAATATGCGATATCAGTGAATTGTGGAGACCCGAATTACATTTTCGGTTGTATAATATGATCAGTTTCCAGAACCGTCAAAAACAGAATTACTAGTTTCTCAAATTCATCGTTATCTACGTATTTATACCTGGAACATGGTTATTGCGACGAATATTATGGAAATAAAAATTTTAACGTTATGTCTTGTTAAGCCGTCTTTCACAAATTCAAGAAAATAGAATAATTCCCAAATAGAATATAACTACTTATTAATTTCGAATTTTGAGAATCCGACGATTTTGTAAACCGAACAACAAAAAATGAATTGCAAAGATTTTAAAAATAATGCAAAATTGTTTAATTCGAATTTTTCATCTTGTACAATATTGCACAAATGCATGAAATTTCATGTATTTTAAAGATCATTTTTACACACAGGAGAGAAAAGGTAACGCAGAAAATGTGTATGTTTTATGGCTAATCCATAATTTGAGAGAGTACAATTTGTTAGAAAAAGATGACACTAATGGAATACTACCAACTAACAAATTTGATTAATTGATTTAAATAATTTAAAAATATTATATTTTATAATTAACTGTATTTATTATGATATATTAATAAAATATGCGGGTGGGACGTTACGTTTCATTGCATTTAGTTCGTATAATCTACGAATCAATAATTACCAATACACGTCACAGAGAAGTCGTGTCAGGCGGTGCAAGAAATACCCAAGGATCTTCAATGGGAATGATGTAGAGATCACCAATGAACATTGACGACCCACATTGTGGTCAAAATGATGTGTGTTGAAAACAAACTATATAATTTTATATGAGTTCAAGGGAAATAATGAAATATTTTCACAATAGCAAGGTTTATCGTAGTCAGCCTTCAGTAAGTCTCATCTATTAACTCTCCAACATTTATTACTTGCGAGCTATTTACTGCTATTTTGATAACTATTATTACTAGATGTAGATTGACATTTATAGATACGAGTAAGATATGACGTTCGTAATAACGTGACAACGTACGTAATAAACTATGTAGTATATGAGGCGTTGGGATGTAAATATGGAAACTGACACTTCACGTTTCGTAGGACGGCTCAGACAACAAAGTACAAGGGAACTATCGCAACAATTTCAAGACCGTTCTTGTAATCACGTAGAATACCAACGACCAATGGAAAAAGTTTAAAAATGAAATGCATAATAATACAAGTGAATTCAACGACATGTAATTGACAGCGATAACACAAAAAGCAGTGTATGAATACATACGAAATTTTTACAGGCTCTTCTTGAGGATTGTCGCTTTGTCCTTGTAAAGTTTGGTAAAGATTAATACAACACAAATATGGAAAATGAATAATTCAAATGACATGTTGATCGCTAAGAGCAGATTGATTTTGTCGCTAAGACCAGATTGGTTTCTTATATATTCCGCCAGAGGCCAGTGATGGTACAGCAGAACTGGTATTATATGCGCACGTTTTCTTGAGACCCGGAAAACGTACCCCCACTCCTTCGCCAACATTGGTTAAATTAAGAATAAATAATAGAACCAGCGTCGTAGACAAAATCTGATAACCAGAAATTTTCGCTCCTGTGTAATAGAAATTATTTTGCACCGAAAAACGTTCCCTTTGTCAAAATAACCTAACTCCCCACTCCTCTCGCAACTAGCGAACCGAGGGCTCAAGAAAACGTGCGCGGATAATACATTGTAGATTCGCTAGAGGCCAAAGGCAGGACGAAGATAAATATTTTAAATGTAATCGCAACTTACTGTGAAATGAAATGGAAGGAAATGATAGCATTTTATTAAAATTTGAACCAATTACTTTAAAAATAATCTTAAACACAGTGGTTTGTATAAAATTGGTATTTTTATTTATAGCCGCATCAACTACATAAGTTATTAGCGACTACTTAGCATCATTTACATAAGAAAAGTTATGTACATTAACAATTAGATAAAATGGAATTACATAGTGGAAACCAGGAAATTTTCTCATGAAATTAAGTATATTGTTCAGGGAAGTTGGTTCGTTGAAATGCAATACCAATAACAAGAGTTAATGAAATATCTTTGTGCATTTCGACAGAAATTTAAATTATCATTATATACATAATTAGGAATATTACAATTTTACAAGATTTTATTAATTAGTTCTAATACTCGATCGAATATAATAAGATATCAAAAGCTTTATTCAATTTTTTAGACAGTCTTTAATGACTAAATCTAGGGCAGTTGATCCTTTTCTTCTTCCACAAGGATTGAATATGAAAAAAGACCCAGCAACGCCGGATATTTTGCTAGTACCCCATATTGGAACACAGTTCCCATTATGATTTTAATTTTTGCCTCGACATTTTCAGACGGACAACACTTAAGAAACATACATTTACATCTCTCTATTTACAACAGCGACGGTGGATGAGCGTCGTGTTGTTGTTGTAATCAGAGAGATGTACATGTATGTTTGTTAAGTGTTGCCGGTTTGAATATGTCGAAGCAAAAATGAAAATAAGCAGTTTGGTAAAGGCAGTCGTGTAAGGATTATTAAATTATAAACAGTTCCTATTTATGTTAGCTCTCCGAGCCGCGACGGCGTGAGGTATCACGGCCCTCCGAGTCCAGAGTCAGCGTGAAGGGCGCGGGTCGTCGGTTAAGCGGCGTGACGCGTCGCGACGCGACCCCGCGCGGCACCCTGGAGGGCGTCACCTGCTGCTGCGGCGGCGGCGGCGTGCGAGCACCTGCCCAGCGCCAGCTGCGCCCCGCCGCGTTCTGTCCCGTCCCGTCCCGTCGCATCCCGTGCCGCCCCATCGCGTCCCGCCCGTGCCACGCCGCCCTGCGCCGGGCCCTGGGCCCCCACAACAGACCTCCCTCCCCCCTTCTGTCACAGCGGTGGATGCGCGGGCCGGCGCACACGCGTGTCCCGCCCCCCTGCGGTGGCGGCGGCCCCTTGCGGCAGAGATTGCGTGCGCGGACGCCGCCGCCGCCGCCGCCGCCGCCGCCGCCGCCGCCGCCGCCGCCGCCTTGGGTCGCCGAAACAGGAAGTGTGTCGGCCTTTTCACGGTGCGCCATGTGCAGGTCTCAAGCCGCTATGGAAGATTTAAAAATGTGAAGCCTACGAATCCATTTTAAAATGTCGGCCGTATGCTTGGCAATGCAAATCCACGAAGAGTGACGTTTGTTTATTTTTTTTCACGATGCCGTGTGTGTAGGCCTCGAAGATTTACGTACAATAAAAAAAAGCTTTTATTGGGCTGAGTCGTCTACATGGCCGTAAGTAATTATGAATTATCTATAAGTGGTGAAGCAAAAATTAGTCTTCTTGATTCGTTTAAATTTATTATATATATATATATATATATATATATATATATATATATATACACACGTAAAGTCTGAAGTACTTTTGTTTCATTAAATTGAAATCAACCGTTTATATTTACGGAAAAGAGCATTCTTTTCCATTTGTAAACTATCAATGTCAAATGTCTCTTTTAACTGAAAGAAAACTGTATAGTTTAAACATCGCGGACCTCTGATAATGCAACTGGATGCTAGTCTCTCTTAATTGCACCAAATACCTCGAAATTAGACTTTCGCGGCGAGTCTTACACCACGGCGGTCTCTAATAGGGTCAATGGGAAACGTTTTTGTGTGAAACATGATGCCTAAGGACAGTTCTACACTACCGTTCATTTACATTTTAAGAGTAATTTTCTTCGATGAGAAATTGCCGAAGACCTGAACGTGAGGATGAGTTTTTTAACATAGGGAGCTGCGTCGTTTGAAGCTGTCACGTCAAAATGTTCCCGTGCGTGTGACGTCCTGTTTCACGGTTATGCTCCAAGAGCTGCGGAAGATTTAAAAATGTCGTCTTGTTGCGTGTTGTTGCGTCATCACTTCCTGCTTCTCCTCAGGGTCTTTTAAATATTTATTGGGAGGATGCCATACTACAAACTGCTTGAGTGTAAATGTAAGGTTTTTGTCAACACGTTGAACTCCATTAAAAATGACTCTTCACGAGCCTTCGGATTCCGAACGGCGAAGTTTGTTCGTCTTTTTCATGGACCCGACGGGCAGGTCTCCGGCTACTGTTGGAAATTTAAAACTGCGCGCTACTGTTGCATCATCACCACCTGCTCCTCCTCGGAATCTTTAAATTTTACAAGGGACGATGTCATCTAAAGCCACGTCCACACTCGCAAATCTTTGCTTTGCGCCCGTTCACAGCAGTTCTTTTCGACCAAAACCGGAAGTTCACAACGCTGCGCGATGTTCACCTGGCACACAGCGAAATTATTTCTGCCGCGTCTCGTGCGTCCTGCTCAATGTATGCATTCTGCGTCTTAAGGTGGAGTGCGTATTTGTGGGTTGGTATTTTTTGTAGAAATTTTGTTCTTCAGACACCGCTCATATTTCTTTGAGAGATCGTGCATGAAGATGAACACTGCACATTTCTTCGCGGTACTGAGCATCTGTGACGTTATGTCGCCTTCAATAAACAGTATACACCAGGGGTGCGCAACGAGGTCGGTATCGACTCCATGGTGTTCGACAAATTTTGAAGGGGGTTAATGATCATGCAGAGGTCGATTAGGGGTATACCGCCGAATATGAACCAGTGCTTGAGAGGTATAATCATTTTAATAAAGATTCCATTCATTAAAAAAATAAAATATTGGAAATGAATTGTTTTCTGATAGAGAAAAAATACAATAATAAATTTCAAATTCGCTCTTCTTTCCTATCCTTCTTTCATTCTTACAATAAGATTCGTAGCTGGGATACTTCAATCGGTGCACGGCGCCGGTCCCGCAAAGTAAGGTGTCCTTATTAAAGAGCCCTCGTCGGATATCGGTCAAGAATAAAACAAAGCGCATTACATGCTTATTTTCTTCATTTTACCATCCATATTCTTATACCAATTATATTTAAAACTCTTAAACTCTTAATTGCATACAGGAGCCCCATTTAGACTTTCTACACCGGGGCATCCGGGAACCTACGCAACTGCTTAGGACCTTTAGAATGCACAACGAATTATAACTTTGTATTCACAACGATTCTCTGTTGTGGAAGAAAACACTCCATCCAATATGCACTGGAGAAATGTTACGGTCAGTTACAGGCTCTCGACATGTAACAATTCCACAACAACGAAACGCAACTACTCTGAATCAGAAGAGTCTTGGATTAATAAAGATCTAGAAATTTACCAAAATATTGGTCTATGAAACGGTTATATGATGCATTTATATGTAATTGTTTGAGTTTTTATTATGTATGCTGTATATTATGGAGAATAATGTAAGGGAGTCGAAGAAAAAAATCTTGTAAAAGGGGTCGAAGAAAGTAAAAGGTTGGGAATGGTTCTATATCTGTCGTCGTCGCAATGTTCCTTCAATGGAACAGGTGGTGGGAGCAATGCGGCGGCGACAGATTTACAATTGGGCGAACCAAGATCGCATGTCCCGTCCACTCGTAAATTTAGACAAAAAGGTCGTACCTTTAGAAAAAAAGAAATAAGAACAAAATGCTCGAAAAAGTGCTCCCGAAATCTTCCATACGAAATGAAATATATTTTAGAAATTTATTCATCACCTCTTTTCGTCCTACAATTATATTATTTAAATGTAATTATATTTTACAGGTCTTTTTGTAAGATTTTATTGTTCAAATACTCTTGTTTCAAGCACATGATTTAGATCGAACCTTTCATACGAGGTGAACCTACCGATCCATCCCAAGAAAAGATATAACACCGCTATCGAACAATCTCTGAACTCTAAGGGTGAGTGTCGATATTATCCAGATCCACGAAAATGACTCCATAAGCAGATCCTGCAACGGAACAGCCTTGAGGTATTATTTTTATCTTCTCGCAACTCCAGACGTTATCTGACAGGTTTCGAAGCGTAACTTCGACTCGCCCTTCCTCTTGGAAGATACTTGGTCTTGTGGAACTCGAGGAGATGAAAACGAAACGACTCATGAATGAGCACGAAGCATAAATTAGAAAACGTTAATACACTTTCTCCTTTTTTGAATAACCAAACAGTTATTTTTCAGCTGTGTTCTCAGCTCATCTGAGACTTACTATTGATTAGTGATTGATTAGTTATTCCGGGAGCGTCAATAGTTACGGTCATTAGTCCCGTAAGTGTAGAACACGTTTTATCGCAGGAGATGACGGTGAACTTCCCCCGCTGGTTCGTGAGAACTGGTGCCGATCTATGTCGGCTTGTGATGTTTTCGCCAACCAGGTATCTCCCACCAACGGGGCACCGCCCCAATCTGAACAAGCTCCAGGCTCCCGACTGGTCTCCTGGCATGTGTGGTAGCTCAGTGAATGTGTGTGTGCAAGTAAGGGATGAGAATAGTATAAGGAAAACGAAGGAATACTTATACATAAATAAGGAAGTACTTCATCATCAATTGAATTTATTACTCAAGAAAAGCTGTGTATTTCTTTGATTAACAAGAAATATAATCTTCCTAATCCTGATTTGAAATACACTGCTAAATTAAATTCTTGAGTAAATGATACATTACCCAATTAATCTTTCTTTTTTCCCTCCTAAGCGTGAATCTACATACTGAACAGAATTTCGTGGAACATCGTTTTCTTATTTACTTACCTACTTAAAACATTAAACATATTGTAGGTAAATTCGAAAAAGTCTAAAAAGTAAATATTAAATAAATTTGTGGAAAGGCATAAAACCAATGAAATGTGAATATAATGGTAATTTAAGTGAATATTCAACCTAACTTGTTTTTTTCAAATAGTGCTCATTTATCGGCAGCGCCAGTTACCTGAATAACGCAGTTATCGACGTCACATTGCCCCCTCTGTTTTTACATTCCATCAACGTGTAAAGATACAGAAAATGGAAACACTACGCTGAAGTGTCCAATTGGGAACGCAGCTCGAGTCGCACTGGCAGACGCGGTCGCCGTTGACGGCATCTGGAGCGGCGCGGCGCGGCGGCCGCCTACGCTGCGGCGCTCTTCGCGTGGCGCTCAAAGCGCCGAGGCTCCGATTTCCCTTTGAGGCCGCCGCGGGCGCCGCCCATTCACAAGCCACCGCCGCTGCCACCCTCGCCTCCCCCACTCCCTCCCACCACTACAGCCACAGCTGCTGCCATCGCCGCCAACAGGTCTGCACCCACCGCCAACTTCACCTCCTCTATCGCTTTCAATACCGCCTCCACAGTCGCCTTCGTCGACGCCCCTAGAGTTGCTTTGTCTGTTGGCTCCACCTTCTTCTCTCCATTGCCTCCTTAATACTCACCAACGCCTCCATCACCACCATCGACTCCATCACCACCATCGTCTCCATTACCACCATCGTCTCCATTACCACCATCGACTCCATTACCACCATCGTCTCCATTACCACCATCGTCCCCATTATCATCATCATCTCCTTTACCACCATCACTTCCATCACTACCATCAACCACCACCACCACTCCCTCTTTCTCATCCATTGTTGCTATCCTTTGTGTCTGCAGCCATTTCCACTGTACCAACGCCCCCCTCTGCTGTTTCTGTCTCTGTCCCTCTCCTTCCACCCTCTATAAATACCGACGCGTGCAGCTGGAGGCCGCAGCTGACGCGGGCGCCGCCGCAGGGTGGGGGAGGGAGGGGAGAGGGAAAATAAGGGGTGGGTCCAGAGGGTGAGGGACAGAGACGAGGAGCTGCGGGCGCTAGTCCTCTATGAGAGGAGCGGAGAGGAGTGGAGTGGAGTGGAGAGGAGAGGAGGGATCGCGGAAGTACATACGATAATGATGTGACGTTTAAGAAAGTCACTGGGTCCGAAGTCCTGAACTGGAAACCCATTGGATGAAGCAAAGGGTTGATGACAGAAATGTCGCGCAACGCCAAGTATGATTTTTTTAAAGAGAACTTGAGAACGGTACATTTCAGCGTATTTTCACATTTTTTCACAACTCCTCGAACCTAATGTTTGCTATTCTTAAATGAAATAAATAAAATACATTTTTGTATGGAAAATCGTTTAGTGTTCAGTAAAAACGTTCTCGAAGGTAAGAGCCTTAACGTAGGACCTCTTTGTACGTTCTTACTAGATCAAAGCTTACGAAATTCCATTTTTCTTTTTCTAGGAAGATTTGTCTCTTATTGTACACTCTGCAGCCCTTTATCTTTATACATAAAAGCCTCCTCCTTGCAGCGTTTTTTTTCAAATATTGCTCAAAATTGTTATGAATGTTTTCTAATCTTTCAGAAGTTATCTGCAGAATCTGATGATATTCAAAATTTGGCACAAAAATGTCTTGTTTGATAATATCCAACGTAGATACAAAAATTGAGCTCCTTGAAAGAGCCGAAATAATAAAGTAAACGCATGTGTATCGCAGCTTAGATAACGGTTATTAAGTAACGGTCCTACTTACACTCCAACAAGCGAGAACAATGACAGGTGTCAAAATGACGTTTCTTTCCGCAATTTACATTGGCGGATAAGCAAAACATTGGTTAGTCATGAATGTTTCATTTATAATGGATATAATAGTTATTTCTAATATATATTGGATATCATAGTTGTTTCTGAAGGTAAAAGTGACATTTCGTTTTGCGAATAAGAAAGGTTGGGCCATGAGACCGACAGGCCTAGTGGCGCAATCCTACAAGCACAATAAAAGCACTTTTACCTCGTGTGCTATTACACTTTTTTAGAGAGCCTTATCGACTTACATTTTATTTTCATGCAAGTATACAAATTAATTCAAGATTCATTAAGGTCAGTAATAGCAGATGTGATCAGAAGACATTTTTTTTATCTTTGTTGCATCCACAGATATATCTGAACAATTATACATATTCTCACTTTTAGTATTAGTGCTAAAAATTGAACATAATAATGAAATAACAACATAATAAAATAAACACATTATTTCCTAACTCGCATTATGGAGTACCACAATGCTGCTATCTGCTACCGCCACAGAATTGATGATGTATTTTCACGGAAGAGACGAAACAATATCGTGTGTTTTGAAAATGCCCACTGAAATATATAGTTACTTATACTAATGTGAAATAATACTTGTAAGTCATAAATGAGAGTACACGACTTGTCTGTAGAATGATGAAATACGAAAACTTGAAGTGGCAATGCATATATTAATTAATGCTTCTATGTGTTTCTATTGTAGAATGAGTTAATAAAATGGAGAGAAAAGTTTGTAAATATAGCAAATTGTAAATAAAGCAACAGAAACCCACGACAAAACTTAGATAGGAGAAACACATACTGTTAAAAGGTAAACAATATAAATGAATGCATCCTAGAGAAATTATGACAAACCCTTCAGCAACACTGAGTTGGTAGCGTCTACTAAGCTAATTGTGTAGTTCTGATTAAGAAAAAATATTTATTCAGAACTGACACAGAATTATTACCGTAATGTGGGAGCACAATAAAAGTGGCACATTTCGCAAATACAGCAAACCGAATTCAACACGAATTCAAAGGGACCGAAATAATTGGATTTCGTGTTATAAAAACTCGTTTTAACCGAGTATCTTAAAGTTCCGTGTTACAATAATCCCTTGCCAGGACCGAAGGTTTGTTTGTATTACGGCATTATTCGTGTTAAGCGAGTTCATGTTAACGAGGGTTGTGGCGACTGAGTCATTTTCGTTTTTAGAGTAAACATAGGTTTAGAAAAATAATCTACATTTTGGAGTAAAGATTTCATGAAGTTAATTTGCAAAATATCAGCAATGACAAAATATGATGATAATGTAAGATTAGGAGACGTTGCAGAAGGGAAAGAGTAGTTAGTATGAAGAAGAAGAATTTAAATAGGGAAAGGTGGAGACAAAGTAAATGCAGGTAAGGATAGTAGTTTACGACAGATGGGTTAGAATGAAGGGGTGAGCAGAAGAAGAGGCAGAGAGACAGAAGGAAAATTTAATAGAAAGATGAGAGAAGAAAGGTTTGGATGAAGCTGGGCAAAAACATGTTTTGCAGATGTATCTGTATAGAGAGGAAAGGGACGAGTGAGGAACACTGAGTAAATGATAGATCGACTACAAAGATTGTAAGAGGAATTGATTGTCCAATTGCGATGAGCAAATTGAGAACAATGAATTATGAGTGTGACATTGAGTTTGGAATAGGAAGAAATTTGCTGTGTATTTAAATCTGTATCAATTATATCTGAAAAGTAAGTTCAATTAATTATGATGCGCTGATTACGATAAAAGCTAGTATGCACTAGATTTAATTTCTCTCAAACTGTAAACTGAATGACCCTGCTCTGTTTAAAATCAGTTTTCCACTGCAAAATAACAAGATTTTTCATCTGCCACCAATGATATGCCCAATCGATAATTAAAGTACATCCAATATTTAAGATTAATATTGAACACTTCTTTCGTTAAATTTTAATGAAAGAAAGTCCGAAGGCGACAATGCTACAGATATCTACTCCGCCCAAACAAATTCGGAGACTTACATCTTACTGCAACATTTTGACAAATCATGGAAGCGGGC
Organism: Acheta domesticus; assembly: GCA_031308135.1. Classification (NCBI taxonomy): domain Eukaryota; kingdom Metazoa; phylum Arthropoda; class Insecta; order Orthoptera; family Gryllidae; genus Acheta; species Acheta domesticus. The sequence goes on along the minus strand of JAHLJT010009436.1, from coordinate 204,466,055 downwards.
GGGCCCCGTGACGTCCGCCCCCATTGTCAGCCCGTGCCTTTGTTCCGCGTGTCCTGGCGTGCGGGGGGGGCGTAGTGCAGGCATGTGCGGTGGCGATAGGGGAGGCGCCCCCGCGCCCGTGGGGCACGTTGCACCCGAGGGCGCCCGCCCGCTGTCAGGGGCCCGCCCGCGAGGGGGGCTGCCGCGGCCGCGTGACGTCACAGGGCCGCTGGGGCCGCGAGAGGCCATCGAGGCAGCGGCGGCGGGCACTGATTGGCGCCAGGGCATATGGCGCGGGCCCCCACGTCCTGAGGGGAGGCGGCGGCCGCGGGCGAGCGGCATAATGACGCCGTAATGAGGGCGAGAATAAGTGGCCGCGCGCGCGCCCTTGTGGCACTCCCGACCGCCGCCGCCGCCGCCGCCGCCGTCGTCACCGCCGCCACCGCCGCCGCCGCCGCCGCCGCCGCCGCCGCCACCGCCACCGCCATCGCCTTCACCTCCGCCTCCACTCCCTCCTCCACTTCTGCTTCCACCTCCACCTTTGCCTCTGCCTCCACCACCACCACCTCCATCTTCACCTCCACTTTCACCTCCTCATTCACCTTCAACTCCGCCTCCGCCTTCACCTCCACCTCCGCCTGCACCTTCACCTCCACCTCCGCTTTCACCTCCACCTCCGCCTTCACCTTCACCTCCACCTCCTCTTCACCTCCACCTCCCCTTCACCTCCACCTCCTCTTCACCTCCATCTCCTCTTCACCTCCATCTCCTCTTCACCTCCACTTCCTCTTCACCTCCACCTCCGCCATCACCACGTCTATATCCGCCTCCACTATCGCAACTATTAGCACACACACGGCCATCGCCACCTCCACCCTTCAATAGCCATCTTCGCCACCGCTGGGGCCTCAGCAGCACCATCGTTACCATAATGACGGATTCGTCTACTGCTACTGCCTCTGCCACCACTATTATCAACGCTGCCTCTGCCACCACCACCACAGCCGCCACCATCAGTGTGTCACCCCCACCAGCACCACCGCCACTTCCGCATCCTCCAACTTCGTACGCCCCCTGTCCCTGCGGGCACGTGCTTGCCCGCGATCACCCACAGCCCCAGGGGAGCAGGGTGCGCGGCTGTGCTCGCCGCCCATTGCATAGTCATGGTAATAATTCCTCTGTGAAGAGCACCGGGTGTTTCAGCACACAATAGGCAAACCCAGTAGTTTAGTTACTTAATATCAGCAAACAACCCAATCGAAAAAAGGTGAATACATTAGGCCGAGCAGGGGGGAGGGAGTTTCACAGCTTTGCAATTTACCGTGTGAGTGGGTTGTGCGAGAAGGCAGATAAAAGAACTTATCAAAGTCCTCAGCATCATATTCATCCGCCCGTTTGACTATGTTCAACGATAGCAAAGAGGAAGTCTCAATTCTGAAATAAATTTGTGTGGAATTTTCGGCTTTTACACTGGAAGTAGATAAGAAATCTTATCACTAATTCATTTTTATGGAAATGTTTTTCTTGGGAGTCAGGAAATTAAGTGACAGAGATCAGTTCAATATCGAAAGTGGTGCGAGTCTATTTCTAGCCCTTACCAGAAGGCCCTGATTATAAATCTACAAATATCGTCTGTAAGTTTTACATTTATTCTTCCAATAATCCAGCGGGTTTTCGAGATGTTTTTCATTAATTTGAGATGAGTCACTTCTGGCTACCACAAGTCGGACAATATGTAAATTATTTAGATTTTTACAATAAAATTGACAAGAACGAACGACAAATGAGCCACAAATAGAACATATAAAATGGTTGTTGTAAATACATAAAGAAAGAAACTTTGTAGATGCAATTACGAGAGTGATAAAATAGAGAGAAATATTTTATCGAAATTGGAATACATATTAATTGATTTCTGTGTAAAAGAAGTAAAAGAGAGAAACTAAAAATATAATTATGACACAAATAATGAATTAAGGGATGCTGGATACAAAGTCAATTAAAATCAACTGGCAGTGTAGTGAAATACTGAAGTAGAAAGAGAATTGAAGTGCAAGTGTAGTGAAGTGAAGTGAAGTGGAGTGGAGTGGACTTCATTGTAATAAAAAGCCGTGTTTTTATTTATGAGAAATATCTGTACAGGACTGCCATAAAATGTAGAATTAATGCGGTTAGTGTTGTTAATGGCTTTATTGATATCATTGTTATCATATTAATATATTACTGTCTTAAACTAATTTTAAGATACATTGTATTTAATTCGTAATTATATGTAAATTTTAGTGTTCTGCCACCAGGCTGCGTAAACCTATCTGCGTAAATAATAAATATATATCTATCTAAAATGCAGTCAATATGCAAAGATGAGATGACAAGTGAGTATATCTGCGCAGGACGACGAACAAAGAACCCATTTGAGAATAACTTGCACAGAGCAGGAGAGACTTGAAGAGAGCAGGTGAGTGTTGTTGGTGATGGAAGAAGAAGGGAAGGAACGCTGATAAAGACGCTCGTGAGAGAGCGTAGATGCGTGTATGGAGAAATTGTTATTTAAAAGTACGAAACGTAACTCGTGTGGGCGAAATATATGAAACTAGGACAGAACAGTTATCAATGCCACGCTGAATTAGTAGATGGAGATTTTTAACTTAGATTAGAAACTTTAGAATTCGCAAAATTGGACATGAAGCAGAGATTATGATGATATTGACATTATGATGGTATAGGAGCTATGCAGATCAACATAAAAATGTGATACGGAATGAGAATGGAATGACAAAGCTCATCGTTCAAGAGGGTAGACTTTTGCTGAAAACAGAAGTGCAAAGACATTTATTTTTAAATTGTAGAAGATGAAGTCATGGATTATAAGTTTAAGGAAATAGCAGAAATGAGTACAAAAACACGGCCGCATAAGGCATAGTTAAGTGATAGAAGAATGAATACAATAGGTTCTGCGAAGTACGAGTGAGCATTATTTGTATTTTAAGAATGGTATTTGCTCTGTTGTGTTTTTCTAGACATTACTAGTATAGGGCAGACAAAGTGTAGGGCTGTTATAAAATTGATTGATTTTGAGAGCAAGGAAATTCCCGTGTTATAAATTCTAAAAATACGAAAATTGAATAATTACGAAATTCATGAAATGTAGTTATTTTAGAAAAATTCAAAAGTAGAACATTTCCGGTTCCATTTTACAAGAGATTCACGTACGAGTTCCCTTAGGGCAGGCTCCTATCGATCAGTTCTTACAAATTTCTCAGGCGAAGTACTCGTATGTACGTGCATTTCTTAGACTTAGTTCCTTAGAGAATTTCATTTGTAATCAATGAGAGTAACAGAGATAAGCAGGGAGCGTTCAAATTTACTATTTTAATAATTTTTAATACACATCAGAAAAATGGAAGGTTACTACTGATTTCAAATTATACTAGATTGTTGAAAAGATAATATTCTGGGAAAGTTATTTCTCAGATTCAGAATTTCTACTAGCAAAATATTCTGCGTTGCCAGTTTTCTCTTCATATTCAATCACTGTGAAAAAGAAAACGTTACCGTGTCTCTCTGTATCTGCCTCTCTCTCTGTCTCCCTCTGTCTCCCTCTGTCTCCCTCTGTCTCCCTCTGTCTCCCTCTGTCTCCCTCTGTCTCCCTCTGTCTCCCTCTGACTCCCTCTGACTCCCTCTGACTCTCTCTCTGACTCTCTCTGACTCTCTCTGACTCTCTCTGACTCTCTCTGACTCTCTCTGACTCTCTCTGACTCTCTCTGACTCTCTCTGACTCTCTCTGACTCTCTCTGACTCTCTCTGACTCTCTCTGACTCTCTCTGACTCTCTCTGACTCTCTCTGACTCTCTCTGACTCTCTCTGACTCTTTCTGACTCTTTCTGACTCTTTCTGACTCTTTCTGACTCTTTCTGACTCTTTCTGACTCTCTCTGACTCTTTCTGACTCTTTCTGACTCTTTCTGACTCTCTCTGACTCTTTCTGACTCTTTCTGACTCTTTCTGACTCTTTCTGACTCTCTCTGACTCTCTCTGACTTTCTCTGACTTTCTCTGACTCTCTCTGACTCTCTCTGACTCTCTCTGACTCTCTCTGACTCTCTCTGACTCTCTCTGACTCTCTCTGACTGTCTCTGACTCTCTCTGACTCTGTCTCTCACTGTCTCTCAAGGTCTCTCACTATCTCTCTCTGACTCTCACTGTCTCTCTATGTCTCTCTCTCTATCTCTGTCTCTATCTGCCTGTCTGTCTCTTATTTTCCCCTGTCTAGGTCTGTGTGTCTGTCTCTATATTCCTCTGTTTCTCTCTCTGAGTCTCTGCTTCTGCGTCTGTCTGTCTCTCTCTGTCTCTGGCTCTGTCTGTCTTTCTGTCTCTGTTTCTCTCCTTGGGTTTGTCTATCTCTTTTTGTCTTTCTTTGCCCCTTTCTGTTTGCCCCACTGTGTCTCTTGTCTCTCTGTCTCTACTTCACTTTGTGTCTCTCTCGCTCTCTCTGTCTCTGTCTATCTCTCTCTGTCTCTGCCTCTATCTCTTTCTGACTGCCTCTCTCTGTCTCTGTCTCTTTGTCTATCTCCCTTAGTTACGCGTGCCGTCTCTCTCCGTCTCTCTTCGTCCCTTTCCGACTCTCTCTGACTTTGTCTCTTTCTCTGTCTCTCGCGCGCCCCCTCAGTTCTCCTGGGCCTCGTCCTGTGTCACATGGCAACACTCAGCAACAATGACGCAGAGGTGAAGCTCAGTTTGAAGGGAAATTGAATGAAAATGATGTGCAAGTTTGTTGTCCTACGCCATGTAGTGGACTTACAACAATTAACAGCACATAAACCTTATATATATATGCAGCAATGATGGAAGTACAAGGTAAGTACCGAGAAAAATCATTTCTTAACAAAATCTCTTACAATAAACTGTACTGTGAACGTAACAAAGAGAAATGAAAATAATTTAACAACTCAGCCGTCTTGCCATGAAAACGCAGTGGTAGTCATTTGTCGCCAAAAACCGTTTTATTCTACTCTTCCTATAGCAGAAGAAAAACCGCCATTGCGACTTACGCACCTCTCTAACACTGTACTAGCACTGAATCGAGAAGAAACCTCGCTTCGAATGAATGGCACGTAAACGGGTCCCAACGCACCAACACAGTCAACGCCAAAGCATCCAACGACCTTCGCAGTTCATGAACACAATATAAACGAATCGACGTCTCATATATATGACCGCCTCCAGGCGCAGACGCTAACAAAATATTTGAATGAGAGAATTTCCAGTTTTAGATGTCGAAACCCTCTTTCGCCTCCCCGTTTCGGGGAGACGAGGAGGGCGCGAGTCGACGAGATTCAGCCGGCGTTGTCCCCTCCCCCCGACGACTGCCTCAACGCACTGGCGCCGCACGCGCGACGCACAGTGGGCCAAAACGACAAATTCACGCGCAGAACGTTTAGCACACTCTGGCTTCAGGGTTTGAAGATAAGTATTGCTTTTTGATTATTCTCATTTCACCTCCATTGTCTCCCTCTCTTTTCAAACACCAGTTATCTGCTCAATTCATGTCTTCATTTATTTCTTTTGTCTCTGTCTCTCTCTTTCTCTTTCTTTTTCTCTCATTGTCTCAGTTCCTTCCTCCAATCCTTTTCTTCATGGATCTTTAACAATTTTTTGGTAGTTCACCGTTTCCTTGATCCTCGATTTCACCTCTTTGTCTGCCCATCTCTTTCCTCCTAGGTCTCCCTGAGTTCCTTCCTCCTCATCCTCTCTCTGCAAATCCATTTCCGTCGAGTTCTCTTTCCATCTCTTTGCTCCTCAGTTCCTCTCTTTTTTCTATAATTTTGTCTATTTCCTTAACGATACTTTTTCATCCTATTTATATCCATTATATAAATTTTCTCTCTTCTTTTTCCCCCTTTTAGGCCCATTTCGGACCAGTGGGCGCCGCCTCCGCCGGATTACGTTGGCGGGACCAGTTCCCCAAAAAAGCCTCCCCTACGCCGGGGCTCGTGCGCGCGCGTATCGCGGCATCGCGGCGGAGCCCCGCGCCCCTCCCCCCGCCCCCTCCCCTTGCGCGCAACCCCGGCCCGATGGAGCCATTCCACCCCAGCTGCTCCCCCCGCATCATTCATCTAGGGCCGGTTTATAAAAAAGGCTCTGGTGGGCCCGTGCGCACGAGGGGGAGGGCGACGGCGAGGGTGTGGGGGAGGGGCAGAGAGAGAGAAGGGGTGGGGAAGGCGACGGAATTTTCCCCCCGCGGTTGCCGCTCGACCCAGAGGCCAAATGATGGGCGAGGCGGGACAGAGCGGGTCCAGGGGTGCAGGGAGGGAAGAGCGGGGTAGTGCAGGACGGGGTGGCGTGGGAGGCGGGTGAGGCGGGCGTGGCGGGGGAGGCGGGGGGGGCGGGGCGTCGCGAGGCAAGGGAGCGTGGCGCCGCGGGTCAAGGGATCGGGGCGGCGCGGGGCAAGGGAGCGGGGTGGCGCGGGGCGGGGGAGGCGGGGCGGCGCGGGGCGGGGAGGCTGGATGGAGCTGTGTGGTGCGGGGCGGGGCGGAGCGGAGAGGTGCGGGGCAAGGCAGGCGGGGCGGGGCGGGATGGAAGGAGCGGAGTGATGGAGGGTGAGGCGGAGTTGAGCGTGGCGTGGCGGGGCGGAGCCGGGCCGAAGCGGGGCGGGGCAGGGGGGACGGGGCGGGGCGGGGCGGGGCAGGGCGGGGCGCCGCGGCGCTACATCGTCGGTAACAAGTTCAGTCCCGCAGAAGTACTAGGTGCTCAGGAGGCGAAGGCTGGCGAGGCGGTACTCGTCAAAGACACGAGGAAGATACTGTCAGGCGTAACCACATAGGCGTAAAATGTACAGAAAAAGAAGAAGAAGGGGCATCCCAACGAGGAAGTGAAAGATGCAACGAAATAGATTTTAAGAAATATTGGCCGATGTTAAGAGAAAGAGTGGAAACGAATAATGGAGAGAGACAGAAAGGATAAGGAAGTGAGGTACGTACTGACATTTTGTTTATCGTTTTCACTTTCCCAGAGTAAACGAGAACGGGGGAGATTTTAGTACTGGCAGTCAGAGGCTGGAGTTGTTGATCACAGCCGCCATTTTACCATTAGACGTTCTAGAGAAGATCATTGCAATACCATGTACCCAAGATTCTGACAAACGATTCTGATTCCATGACTTCAGAATACTACCTACTTTTTTCTAATGGCTACATGTAGTTTTCGGCACTCTGATCTTTTTTCAATGGATTTATTTTCCGATTTTCTCTTACAAATAATTAAGAAATTAAAAACATAACTTCGTTTAAAAAAATAACTTGCACTTAATCTTCACTCCAGATTTAAGAAGAAAGAGAAATCCTTTCATTGATTCATTCAATTACTGGTTTTCACAAATTCCAGCAATTGGGACTGAAGCAGGAAAAATGGAAAGGGAAAATGTACAGTAATCTGAACAACAATCTACTTTCGAAACGGCAATCATACGATTCGAAAGTTTTACCTGAATGTTTTAGAGAAACAGCATCATTTTAATTTTTAACAACATACAACACATCCATTTAAGAGGAAAAATTCATAGACACTTGTAAGTGCTTTAAAACATCACTAAATTCAAAACCAAATTACATCGTGGTTTCGAGACCTGACAATATTTATTAAGCACAGAGTTGCAGTAGAAAAGCAGGACGTAATTTTGAACACTACGTTATTCGATAAAAAGTTTCATTTTATTTGCAAAATTTCTCGAACAGATAAATGGGAATGCGAGGCGGTGTTTTTCCAATCAAAAGGAAAGAAATAGTAGATAACACAAATACAAATAACGAGAATGTTGTTTACTGGATAGTTTTGAAAATATTCGCAATCTGCATTATGGATGTAATCACGAAAATACCCTGTAGTTCATTCTTCTGGAAAAAATGTTTATTATCAAAATATGAGTCAAAATATTTTTTCAGCACTCAAATATGGGATCTAGTATTTATCTCCACTGTTATTGCTTAGAAATACTGGGGGCGACATGAAACAACAGAGATGTGTCCTACGATATTGAGAACGATCCCAAGACTATACATTTGCAATTTTTTCATGCATTTGTTGAAAAACTAAAGTATTGTGATATACCAATTATTTAGGAAATATGAATAATTACGAAAAAAATGGAATATTAGGTTTCTACAGGCAAAGAGTAGACGATCGCATGTGGTTGCTAGGGAGCCGATAAACTTGAGCGAGGTTCATCTTACAATCACAGGGGCGTTGAAACCAGTGGAGGTGTACATACCGGGACTGTTCGTCGATTATAATTAAAAATGACCGGATTTGAGAGGGGCTTTGGAAAAAGAATTGAAGTCTGTTACTTGGGAAGTACAAAGTTTTTGACTCGCCCCCATTCTGTTAAGAGACAGCAAACCGAACAGGTCAGTGCTAGAGATTATTGCGTATGAGGTCGGAAATTTCTAAGGAGTTTGGACTTTAACTTTTGTTCGTGAAAGAATAATACGACTGTGGATTATTATAACTGGTACGATCGATGTTTTAATTTAATAATGGTTAATAAGAAATGTTGAATATTATCGGAGTAAGGACATAGTGCAGAACAATATCAAATTGGGACTTTGAACATATTGTGCAGCATTGTTATGCAGACATTATGCAATGAAACCAGACGTGTCTACGTGGGAAGTGTTAAATGTTCATGAGTCAAGGACGGAACAATAATAGAGCTGTGATAATAGGATTCTTGTCACAAATTGTAAAATTAAGCAGGTAATAAATCGTAGATAGGTTAGCGGAATTCGAATTATTAAGTTCGCGGCTAGGTGCACACCTGATGCACGAGATAGCAGTGTTCGCGACAGGTTAGAAGAGTATCGGCGATAGGTAACGAAGATCGCGGTAGAAGAGAGAAGAGTGGACATCTCGACGCCCTGGAATTCGTCGTCCGCAGAATCTTCGTGGCGCCGTCTGAGAAAAGAGCTCTGATATTGTGAAAAACTGATCAGACATTTTCTAGAGGGTCATGACCGAACTGAACATTTATTAAAATGGCAATAGTTGCATTGGTAATGAGGATTGCAATCACTGTTGATTTAAAAAGTTTAATTGAATAAACCAGTTTGTTAATGTTTGAACGAACACAAGATCAAATGATTATTATGCGATTCTGCATAATTAGTAGCTAAAATCAATAGCCAAATAGAAAAAAACTTTCAGATGTTTCTCGTACCCCGTATGGCGGGCGGATCGGGTTGCCCAGGCAGTAAATGGTAAGAAAACGGCAGGTAAGTGTTTAAATAAAATTGCGAACCCACAATCGTGCAAAAATAAAAGGAGAAATTCATTATTAAGTGTTGTTTTTACTGAGCTAGCTGGGAAAATTTAGTGAATATTCTATTTAGTGAGCATTCCGCGTATTGGTGGATTGAGTTATATAGAAAAAGTCTTGAGTTATATAAAAAGTGGTGCGGTATAAAAATTATGGAGGATTTTATTTCAATAATAAAGAGAGGGAATTAGATTCGTTACAGTATCGTCTGTCATTAGTACGCCAAATAACAAGTTTCACCGGAATAGTGGATGACTACTATTGCAAACTTACATCACGGATTAATTCCACTGTCTGTTTCATCGCACGCATGCTCAGAATGTCTTTACGAAAATTGTGATACTGAACCCCACTTGAAAGGATAAATACTCTTTATGATTTCAGAACTCTTCGTAAGATCGCCGCTCGTAAAAGAAACGAGAGCGTTTCGCTCACGAAACCTCTTAGCAACCCTTAAACTCCCCTTGGAAACTGGATCTCCGCTTTTCCATTCGTCTTTACCTTTCCAACTTACAACAGGACGGGTCCTGGCAACCGAATAGTACGTACAGTAGCTGCTACCCTCGGGGCGACATCGCTTGAAAAGAGGCCTTCTCTGCAGTCAAAAGAGGGGTCGTTGCTCTGCCGAGGTATGAAAGGGATAACATTTTCTTGCTCTGGATTATTTTCGGCTTTATATTTCGCCATTATGATGCGAAATTCGCTGCATTCAGGGCTCCCCTCGTAACGAAGGGGCGGAGGAGGGAAATGCAACAACGATAACCGCGCGAGGTTTTCGAGCATAACAAGACGTTTTTTCGCTCGCGTTCTCTTGAGCAGCCCCATCTCCGGGACCGCAAGTGAACTGGTTTGTGAAAAATTACGAAAGAATAAACTGGAGCGTCTCAACGGTGAGGAAATATGGCTTCTGAAGCGGAGTTACTGGTCTTTTGATTTCACGACTGAAGTTGATACCCTCATCTCAATGGGCCCTACAAAAGCGTCTGTGTTGCATTAACGCTAGCAATATTTTTCAGCTTTTATTAAAATATAACTGCCTCTTACCAACACCATAATTCAGGGATCTATGTATAACGTTATTTTACTGTGATACCCGTGATTTGAAAAGAGATTCCGCTGGACCGATACGAGTAATAACATAATATTTTATAGATTACTACATGACATTAAAATATCTAATGTCTTCGGTTCTTCAGCATTTATAACTTAAAAATAACAAAATATCAATTTTGAAAATTAAGACACCAATTTCAAACTATTTTGAGTATTTAGATGATGGCAGGATCAAGAATGATAAATTCATTAAAGAAATCTAGGAAAAATAGCTGTCTAATACACTTACTCTTTCTAATAGATCTTTTCATAATAATAATTTCTTTGTATCATTTATCAGCTTTTAAAAAGCACAAATATCATTGTGACGACTATAATATTGTATTTCTTTACTTTTTATTTTAATTTTACATTTTCCCAAACAGCGAGGCAAGCGCTTTATAAGAGTGAATAGCTCTGCAACTTCGCACGCATAATACTGTGTGTTACGAACCGCAGAGCGAGGATACTCTCATTGCAGACCTCAATAATCAATAATTATTGTATGCGATGAAAATGGGAAAATAGTAGTAGAGGTTACAGGAAGAAAAAACTTACAGAAAGTGAAGTTTGGAAAATCATGCGCTTCTCTTTAGGGCAGTTAAAATGTATCTTTTGGGAATCTAGATTTGCTTCTTCGGCGATGGTTATTGGTTTTTCCTAAGTTAAATGTGGAAGTTGCAGGGGAGGATGATAAGGAAAGAAAAAATTTGATTGGGGCCTGCTATAAAATTCAATCGTGTGAATAACAAACTCACTGTGGAGTTGTTTGTTTGATAGTACCAAGGCGCTTTCACGGCAGTGCGAAGAATTTTATTTTGGAATGTTTGGAGCGTTTTACGTACAGAAGGGGCAGCGTCTCCCCATACCGGACGTGCAAAAGAATAGGACGAATGGCAGTTTTGTAAAGTAAAGGGGAGAGATCTGTTTTAAGAGCTGACCTTTTGTTTAATAAAGGATACAATTTGAAAATTATTAAATTTATTTAAAAAGTGCGCTTTCCAAGTTGGTCTGGTGTCAAGGAACATTCCTAGATATTTTATCAGTTTATTTGAAGGATTCCAAGGGACTTTTGATTATTAATATATATGAGAGTGGGATTGTTGATGCGTCGAAGACGGAATATTTTAGCTTCGCATTTGCATGGGTTTAGATTAGGGTCTCCGCGTAGACCTGTGCCCAATTATGAAAAAGGTGTAGTGCGCCTTGCAAGTGATGTATGGTGGAGGAACGCTGTACGTCTATTGCACAGATGGCTGTGACGTTAGCGTATGGAGCCGTTATGTGTTTCGAACGGGAATATCTGAGGTGAATGTGTTAATAACAATGTGGGAGAGAGCGGGGACACTTGAAGAACCCCAGCGAGAATTATTGACACTGCAAAATGAATGCAGGATTTTGATAAACTGAGATTAGATAACAAACGAAGAATCCTTAAAAATAATAAAGCGAGAAAATGTTCAGTTGTTCTTCAATAGTTCCATATTTCGAAATTTTTAAGATAAAGTAGAGTTCATTTTATTTCATGATACATGAAATAATACATGTGGGAATTCAAATATGATTAAAGTTAGGAAAATCTTTTCTTTTTTTTTGTTATGTGTACGTAAACTCTCGTAGGTCCATAGTAAAGAATCAACAAAAACTTATCAGTAAGTACGTGGCCATTACGCCACTCGTTAAAAACGTTAGAGCAGTCTTTTTAGTATAGATTTTAGCACTGCTATTAAATCACTGAATAGATTGTTGGTTCCTACAAAACTACATCTTCAGAGCATAATTCAAATCAAATCTTGTTTTGGTTCTCAGATATTAATGCAATACTTTTTAACTTACCGCGTTACTACTAGGATCTACACACACTTAATAAGCACGGTTTTTCTGAATATTTTATAAAAAACAAGCGGTAGGGCAGATTGACACCGGTCGGACAGGTAATAATCAATATTAATAATTAATTTTTCAGGATAAATTATGTATCCTGTAAAATGCAATTTCGAATTAGCTTCTAGCGTCCGGGGCGTGCAGTGCTTCACGGCGAGCATCGAAAGTTTCCAATTGAATATGGTGCACAAACCTAGCATTGTTCGTATGTATGTTGGTTTGCAGTGATCTCAAGAAATGTGTCAATAGCATGTCTACACGTAAGTATCTATGAGTTGTAACTTTCCATAACTGATTCAGATTGTATTATTTAAAAGAATGAAGTGAAAATGTATATCTTGCAGTGTCACGTCTCTATTCTATTTTATTTTTATGGATTTTTAGCATACTAAAAATAGACTACAATGTTGATATTTGATGCTAATATCACTGACCGCTCTTTTAAATCGCAATAACATTTTAAAAGCGTTTCCTTATTAGTAGTTTCAAATTTAAAAGGCATCGCAGGACAGCTTGCGTATTCTACTTTCTTTAGTTTGCTATCAAAATACAGTAGCAAATTTGCTTTAAAATTCTCCGTCAATTCTCTAAATAATCTCCCTGTGATGTGTTCAACAGTTTGACTACGGACTAAATCACATCTAGCGGTGACGTCTTAAAATTTATTCGTAAGGTTTTTCATAAATGAAATTACGCCATGCGAGTCATACTCTAGGGAAATGCACTCACAGTAGTACTGACAGTAATTGTACTGATTATGGCTTTGTTACCCTATCTTCGCCATGCATGACGTGTTTAACAATTCACCAAACATCTTTCTATTAATATTAAATTCCAGAATTATTTAAATACTGCATTTATAAAAACCGACATTGCTTGGTCTGCCTCCATAAATTACAGAGTATTTTTACTTTCCTTTAGTTTAGTTGAACGGTGCACCTGCAACCTTGGGATTGTACGTAAATATACGGTCCGTCAGATTACACAAACATAAATTTCGAAATAAATATATGAATTACTTTTACCTACTCGTCAATAATTTAATTAATACTGTAGCTGTAAAAATTAACCAAATCGGAGTTTGCGCTACATACTTCTGATAACTACGCCAACTCCGCGCATTGTCTTTTAGCTTCTTTTGATTGGTCCAGTTCCATCGCGCCGCTTTCGAGTCCCTAAACATTTTGTTACGCTGCGTACTTTAATACAATATACGTACGTACTATTTTGCTTCTACCATGACGTATTATCATCTTTTGTAACATACTTCTTTTAAAGCCTTATTTTTATTGGCCAGGGGTCCAAACAAGATACAATTTATTGTTCTTATTAAAATATCTTTCGCAATAAATAAATGTTCTTCTTTCCTTCTAATAGTTATATTTAATTTTTGTTTACTTTTTTGAACAATTTATGGTGAGAATTTGTACCCACATTGTCCTAGATTTACGAATTTTAATACAATAAAATGCTACCGAGGTATAGAATACTCAAGTATGAGTCTTATTATTACTATCAACAGTTTCCAAGATCATTAAAATTTCTACCGCTACTGTGTACGGAGGTATTACATCTTTTATTATCTAATACTTTTTTCATACATATCTGATCCAAATATCTATACCACACTCTTTAGGGATGACTTTTTGATTATTAGTTCCCAGGGCAGTTATGCTCGAAATAATTCTGAACCAAAATAATTCAACTGGACACACCCCTGGTCGCATCACATATTCACCCATGGCACGTCGGAATGTCCAAAAAATCTTTCCTTCGCTCTTTGCAAAAGGCTGAAGGTTCGTATCGTATCGTTCTGACCGTGACGGACTAGTGTACGCATCCTTAAGGAAAACAATGCAATTAAGAATATGTTATGTCCTATTCGTGGACCTAGTGAGCGGTAGGTCTTCAAAGTCAAAAGATGTAAGGAAGGAAAATAACGGTGAGGTTGACTAACGATATATACTTCTGATTGCTTCCTTTTGTCTTCACAATTAATATCCAAATTTCCGAGGATTCTTTCACTCCAAGCAACTCTCGCAACTCCAACAATTCTCCCTTTTATTTCCATGGATTTTCTCTTCGTTTCTTGTCACGCAGGTCTATTTGTAAGATTGCGTCTTGGCGTATATCTATATTTCAGAACACAACTCGACATTCTTCTGGTTAAGAACGAAGCTAGCACGTTTTGGATAGAATATGCTTATCATTACCAGAACGAATTGATTAACGTACGTCAACTTAACCCATCAAGTTCGTGTTTGCATCAGGTACCCTACAACTCCAACCTGACGAACGAAAACCGCCCCGCAAACCCAGACTTTGATGTCAAGGAAAGCAATTACTCCCCCTGTCGGAACTTACAGCGGTGCGCCCTCCCACAACCATTAGCGTAAGTGGAATCCATTAGAGGCCAGATAACAGATAACGTCCTTTAAATCCTGGCAGAAATGGCTCCTCGAGCGACGTGCTGCAATCTGAACGAAAGAGAATGAATGAATCGGGTTTGCGGATTCAGTTGGACTCCGCGAGTTTTTTGTCTTCGCCCCCACGGATTATGAAAAAGCGGCCTAGTTCGTTACTCTCCCTGTTGAACGCGGGAGAACCCGTCGCTTGATTTGCTCTTATGGAAATCTCCACGTCCCCTTCGGAAGGTCGGAGGTGCTCGAAATTCATTGTGTCGGCCCTACCTGCGCGGCCCGTGCCACGAACCTGGGGGGGGGGGAGGATAGGTGGGAGGGGAACGGTGACATTGAACGCGTGCGCAAAGAGGGCTCCCGCCGGTGGGGATGCCGCAAGGATGGTGATAGCATGGATAGTGAGGTTCCTGAGGATCTTTAATCCCCCTGTGACGTCCGTGGACGAGACGCAATCGATCGTTTGTTGTAATTCCTGTTAGAGTATGTATACTGTGATTTTTTTTAACTTTGCCCCTCGAGGACAGTCTCCACGATGGAATATGTCACGGTATTTCGCGACGTTCTCAGTCGTGCCGCCAGGTATCGCATGATCGCAACTGTATCAGACAGTGCTTTCGATCACGCGACTTCTAGAGGTACGACGGAGAAAGACGCGAAATGTCGGCTGATATTCCATCGTGGCCAAATAGGTTTCAGGGGCAGAGTTAGAAAAATCGCACTATAGATCAAGGGAGGGATTCTGCCTATCATTTTGCCGATCATTTTTGCCGTCATATATTTTCGTTAAATAATAAACACTTTTGTTATTATATTGTGTATTTTTTGTAGCATATACATGGTAGTATACAATATTATTTTAAATTACAGAATTTTAATATAAATAAACATTTAAATCAATTTTGCCAAATAAAGGTAGGAACAAACGAAAACTCTAGGCCTTTTTGGAGGGGAGGCATGGCCCCCATGGTCCTCCCTGGAACCACCACTGACGTAGATATTGTGCAAGTATTGTGCTAATGTATATTCAATTACCGTAAGAGTAGAAAAATATTAAATGTGTAAGAAAGAAAATCAGCAAGGAAGTAAGAATATAAATAAGTATTTGAGGAAGTACTTACGTAAGGAAGTAAATACGTAAAAAAGGAAATATGTAAAGAAGGAAGTACGGAAATACAGCTTTCGGAAAAGGTACAAAAGGCAAAAAAAAACACCAAATGACAGAAAATGTCCAGGGATAAAATACTTAAGCTATATGAATTTATATACGTGTACAAGATGCCCTCTTTGGTCATTGCGATAAAATTATTGAGAATATAGAGCCTGGTTGGTTGCAACAGAAACACTGTGTTTTCGGTGGAAATTATTGGTACCGATGGTGAATTAGTATATGATATGAGAATGACTTTCTATGGGGAATGGTGAACAATAATTTAAAATAGAATTTGTCAGTAAATACCCTTGAGTTAACTGGAATACCCTAGCAGGAATGCGATGTTCAAAAACGAAGATCTGATTATATATATAATGTCACGGGTTTTCGATTAATACCAAACGAATGACGGAACCCATCCTTTTCTTTCCCCACTTACATGCAGGACATCATCGAACATGTCGAGTGCTACGAGTTTGATCGGTTAGGGCGATGTACCGCTGGCGGAGATATCAGGAAGGCAGAAAACCCCACCGTACCAGACTTTTCTAGCGGGGAAGGAATACTACCACCTGGAGCCTATAACGAGCACTACACAAACGGAACCAATGAGCATAAAAGTTGACGTGCCATGACTACAGAAGTTGAAACCAAAATAATCAATCATACTCGCCCCTCGGCCCTCAGCTTATATCCCTCGATCACATCCATTCTTTGAATACCACTTTGATGTTGGAAGGTTGTAGTTAGTTTCGGAACTATAAGATGAGACATAGTTTGTGAAATCTGTTGAAACAGCCGATTCCTGGACATCCCCTTATAAGTTATAAGTTTGAAGAAGATGCGCCCAAAAGGGGAAGAGAAATGGTGTCGGTGGTTAATGTACGTCCTAGAGAGTGTCAATTGATTTGACACAATCTTCACACCTCGTTTGGTTCTAGTTTTTCATTTTACTTCTTATTGCTGAGAAAATAACCTGGTCAGAGTGTTGGTCACAACACAAGAAGGAAACTAATTTCATGTTGTTTTCATTACGCTTTCGGTATATTATAAAGCTTGACAATTCATTTCAACCCCTACAGCCTACGCCATCTAAAAACCGCCTTTATATCTGCTGTATTACATATTCTCAAGAGGAGAGTAGGCATTCAACGGCTCACATTTTTCAACATAATTTATTTTGTTTAATTTGTTTTTATGTAAAAATGCCTATTATAAGGAATTCCATTCCTCCAATTTTCTTCTTTTTCGAATACCAAATTAAAAAGAATTTTGTAATGGAGTATCAGGTAAGATATTTTAAGTTTGTCTGTTCTAAAGGGAGGGCGATTTTACTCTGACTAAAGAATGTGCAGTTGAGGGAGAATGTGTATATGTTGGTATCACACCCCTCATTGTGTCAGTGATGGATGAAACAAACGCGCAAAATACGCTCTTCATTACATGACACTTTCTTAAAGAACTTGTTTTAAGGAAAAGAAAATACAAAATAAGAAGGACTTGTTATTAACATTTTAAGGGTCACCATGGCATTGCCTTTTCTTCTTCATCATTGAACGTATTCAATTAAACTGGTCGTATTGACTTGCTTAATTTTTCTTTTCAGTTGCGCTTAGTGAATGACAAACGAAATGTATCAATAAATTGTTTTATTCATCAATGAATATTAAGACATCGGTAGAAAATCATCTTCTACAAAAGTCAGGGAAAGGCAGCGTCGTTTGACTACACATTTCCCACATCTGTTGTTTTAGACCTATCGATTTCCTTCCTTCGGTTACACAATCCGACTAGTGTCGAAGCATAGTATTGATACACCTTAGATACTTCCTTGGTTTATGGTCGAAGCTCCAATACTCGTTTTCACGTGTAATTCAAGAAAATAAGTAAAAGCAAATAATTTTACGAAAATAAGTAAACCATTTTTTTATAAACTCTTCTCAATCGCCTACGCTTTCTGCGATAGGCTCTCACCACAGACTTTCGGTAGATTAGTAATCGTTAATTCAAGCCTCTATCATGTCACCACTTCCATTCACCTCGTCTTTTTCATGTTCTTGCAGTACACCCCTCTCTCATCCCTGCATGACATTTGCTCATACTCATTGTTCATACTTTCTGACCTTTTCCCACGTCTTCATTCCCAAACTCCTTCTCCTTCACTGTTTCACCATCACATTCGTCTTCACCCAGGATTATTTCTCTCATCGACCCAGGTATTTGCTCTCTCTCCTAATGTAAATAAATTAAGACCTTGGGGCAATAACATGTTACGCTACATATCTGATGAAATTGAGATATTAGTGTTTTTCGATGCCCACAGACCCATGTATCTAGATGTTGGCATAATATTTTAAAGATTCGCCGCAAAATGGCAATGTAATTCATAAATTTATGTTCTTCACCCCAACATGTAGAATGCAATGTCTAAACCTTTACTCTCCGTTTTCTCAAAACTTACGTATTATGACTTAGCATGTTATTGCCCCGAGGTCATCAATTGATTTGCGCCACAAATTTCCTCGTTGTGCGAGAAAAGCCTACCCGAGTGCGGCTTACATTTTTAAGAACGCAGCGCCGTCGTGATAAGGGGAAGAATTTCGGCGCATTCCATTTCAATATAGAAGATACAGTAATCACGCAGAATCCCAGATAAGCAATCGAATCACGTTGCGCATCTCCCATCGTAATCTGACAGACAAGAGATAACGAAATTAACAATCCTGCCAACAGAATGCATTCTCCTCTTTATAATCCGCACTGCTTTAATTCTACTGTTTAGACCCCTTTCTTATCATCTTTGTTTAAAATTACTCGCTCCAACAACTGAAAAGTCACTGAGCGTAGCTAACAACTCCAACAACTGAAAAGTCAGCGTAGTTGAGCGTAGCTATTATAACCACTAAGGAGACAGTACATTACCATCTCTTTGATCACTACATTTAGCGGTAAATATATATAGAAAGAGGGAATTACCCAGAAATGGGTTAGAACAGAGAGTATTGAAGGTAGAAGTGAGTACTTCGCAACCAGTAGCGAGGCACATGGAGGATATTGTCTCCATAGACATCCTGTAAGCAGACCCACAGAAAACTCATCCATTACGCAGTACCTGATAAGAGATTTTCCAACAAATGATATAAGAATTATGAGATTTCCCTAACCTTCTCTAGAACACCCCAAACTTTTCCATTATTTTCGTCAGATGAGCATTTATTCTCTAAACATACGGAGGATGTGTTGGCAGTTTTCCGAAACTCTATAAGAGAAGCAATTCCTCTGTACTTGCGAAAAAATTAAAAGAATGAAGAAACATAATAAGTAAAACTAAGTCCTCAGCGAAACATTCATCCCATTTAACTTTTTACCAGCGCCTGCAATCCAAACCTCATCAGAACACTCCTACTTTCGCCAGGGAACGTACGTAGTAATTAGCCCCTGAGTGAGGAATCGGGAAATCACCCAAGCTAGGGCTACGCAACGATGACCGCCACGGCAGCGTAGCACGCGTCCAGCCAGCCATCCAGCCAGCCAGCTGCAGGGCGCGTGCGCGGGAATGTGGGCCCATAACCCTGCTGCCCCCCCTCTCGCCCTCCCGGCACCCAGGAGGACCCCCCTCACCGCTCGCGCGGCCGCACCCCAAAGCCCTCCCCCTTCATTCATCTGGGCTACAGCCGGTCCTGAAAGCGTCGACCGCGCTCACAAGGGGCGGAGGGCCGCGCACGAGCCAAGCTCTTTATCTCCACGCCCCTTCCCGCCCGCCGCGCACGCGCTATTCTTCGCTTCGAAAACATCCGCCCTCCGGCGTCGGCGAAAGGGGGAGAAATTGTGCCTCATATGCAATTAAAACGCCCTTTTTTGCTCTTAATTTGTTTGCATACTCTGTTTAGGGGAGGTGGGGAGGAAAGGGAACAAAAAAAATTCGTGCGTAATCAACACGTATCAGCGAGGAACGCAATATGCTTAGGAAGACCGGACGCTGAATTGCTGATTTCGAAAATATAATTTCTTTTTTTTAGCGGAAAGATCAATACTTGCACGTGATGTTTGAATGAACAGCAATATTTGGTCGCACACTTTTGATTGCTTGTTGAGACAAAACCTCCTCAATGATATGAATGCAGGTAGAGCGATGGTGATCGATTGCTCTTCGATGAAATATCTGGATAAGAATTACAGATCATCACCAGACGAATGTCGAAACAGTATCTTAAGAAATGTATTGCAGACTGCGCGCGATCTTTCCTTCCTCATCCATGTCCCTCTTCTCCTCTTACACACATGCACACACGAAAACTTACATTTACATGCACTGCACTACTACACACAACGGGAGAGCAGTCGGGAACTCTCCCGGCTGGGAAAGATACTCGGAGAAGGAAGCACGCAAGCCAAGTAATAAGACGACGGTGGATATCACGTTCCAGCGAAGTAGGAACACTGCCACCTCCCAGGATATACCATCCTCTAGCACTACACTAACGGATCTATTGACAATAGTGCTTGTCGCGCCTGGAAACGCTGAAGAAAAACTAAATAAATAAATTCATTGACCAGAAGCATGTGAAAGGTCGATGCATTTCTTAAAATCCAGAGAATTGTGGAATTGGAAAAAATGGAAAAAGAGGGTCTATTTGATTCTTAAGTACAATCATTTACAGCAAATTTGGAATAAAAGGAAATACTTGATAGCTTCCGTCGTGGGCTTCCACAGCAGATGAGGAGTGAATGGCGGCGGAGAGTGGGGCTGTGGGGCCTACGTTGCGTTCGTCAACTAACGTGCCAAAGTTTGCCCACGATACCGTGTCCTTCTTCAAGGCTGAAAATGGTACGGAGTGACGAAGTATTTGACCACTTCAGAGTGAACACATTAGCTCGACTTTTTTAACTTTGATTTTTTTAAACGCAAGAACTCTTCGGGAGTAGTAAATCTATTTTATCAGTAGAATACGAAAAGGAAACTATCGTTAATTCTCGTATTCTTGATACCACAAAAATAAATACATCATTCAAAAGCTGTACTTCAAAATCCTTGAAAATTGCATATACTGGAGATAATCGTTTTGTCTGGTGATACCTCCTAGATCAACACTGACTTCTTCCGTCTTGTCTGTCTTCAATTGTATAATCACATTAAGCCTGTTCCCGGAGTTCTGTTTGGAAGAGGATAAATTCCGAGACCGGCAGATTTTACCTCTTTTACATTAATTTCCTTCAGCTACAATACCATACTTCACGCTTACACAAAGACGGTTTCAGTATACGAACAATATTATCAATTTCATTCTAAAAATGAACAGGGCGCCCTTGAGCAGGCGTTGCCGACAAAATGTACGTGACAAAATGTTTTTTGTTTGTCATGAAAATAATATTCAGCCCAGTGAAAATATAAACGCATTCATAAACATTTTTGTGTTTGTTAGTCATTATTCTTCCCTTTTCCTTTGTTTCCTCAGAGGGTCATTCAAATTACACGAATGCTTTTTTCGGGATAAAGCACGTGTTTCCCCGCAATAAAAGGCATTACATAATGACCGGATGCGGATGACAAACAATTTTCCCTCTTTGGAAACCGGCAGGTGTCCTCTTCCTTACGAAATGAAATATTCAGGCAACCATCGTTCTATATAAAGAATATTTTACTAACTGCGCCCCACGTTCCAGAAGCAGGGCCGCGTTTCACTCATTAATTCGAAACGAACTACTGTAACGTCGCAGCTGGAAGCTACGAGGAGTCCGCGTCGCAGTGGACGAAAAAAAAAAAAAGTTTCTATCTCAGTCTAATTAAGGATGTAGCAGGGGCAGGAGCGAGGTAGGGTTTTTGCAGTTGCGAAAGAAGCTCATTCCCCATCCGGCGTCATGGCCTCCAAAAATCTGACACTCCAGCGCTCTGCCAGAGAGAGAGGGCGCCGCGGGGCGCATGCCATTCCAGGCTCCTCAGTCCTACCGTAGGCATTCTCGTCTCCCTTTTCTTCATCCCTTCCCTGCCCGATCTCCTCCCCTACATGTTGGCCAATCATCTCCCACTCGTCTGCATGTCCACCGATATTTCGTCGTACCGTCAGCATTTCCTCGTCCGATCCTCGCTCCCACATACCTTTGCAATTCCCACCCACTCACCTCCATGAGCATGGAATGTCTGTCCATGCCTCCGCACCGCTGCCGTTTTCATAACCTCTATTCGGACCTCCAACGTTTCCGGGGTTGTCCTTTCCACAGTCTTGCTGTTTATCCACTCCCTTCCCTAGTCTCACCACCATATCCCATATCCCTGCCTCCTCATTCGCTTCCGCTTCCTGTACTCAGGAATCAACTCACTACCTCCAATACGTCTTCTTATTTTTGCACCGCACCCACTCTCATCCCTGCATCATATTTACCTTCACCCAGGATTATTCCTTTCATCACCTCTTACATTTGTTCTCTTTTCTATCCTCTTTTTTGGGCTTTCTCTCCAGAATCCTCGCGGCCCCGCCCCTTCTCACTTCTATTTGCACGCCTTTTCCGAACCGTCCCACAATGTTCTTCCTCTTTTCCTACCGATTACGACCTTCATCCCATGCTCATTTCTATTTTCAACCTATCCCTAACTTTACCCATATCTCCCCCACTCATCCCTGCACCTCTGTATCATCCCCAATACCATGTGTGCTGCCCACCGTTTCTTTCCACGATTCCATCCCCAACTCATCTTCTATCTTCATCCCTGTCCCTTTCATTTCCCGTGTTTCGCCTAGCCTCGGCCCTTCCCCTTCCAGTTGGGCCTCTAGACGTTTTCTTCTGTTTGTCGCCTCCCGCTCCTCCCTGGGCTTCTGAGCCACCTCCGCTCTCGTTTAGCCTTCAATCATCTCTTCATCCTTCCATCTCTCCACATATCCAACGTGCTTTTTTGTTGTTGTTGTATTGTAACTGTGCCCGTGAGAGTATAATGGTGTTCACATATATATAAAAACTTGTAGCCATACCATCACCCACCCGATTCCTCGAGCTCTGGTCGGCGAAACGGACCTTACCTCGTCGCCCTTACCTTCTGTACCTCCGCCCCAACTCTTCCTCCTCACTTTATTTCCGTTCTCTTATCCGTCCATCGCATTGCCCATCAATTTCTCTCCATTTCCGCCCATCGTTACCACCGCCTTCATTCCCATTGCCGACTTCATCTCCGATGTAAAGCTCGCCATCTCGCTCTCTTTCTCCCCATTGCTGTTTCCGCCTTTCCCCCATTCCTATCTCCACTCTTCTTCCACTTCGTCCTCCGCCCTCGCGTTCCCTTCCACCCCGACCCTCGTCGCGCTCCAAAGGGCGGTACGGCTCGACGGCCCAGATCGAACCCTCGCAGCTAATTACGTCGAATGCGCCGGCCGGGACTTCCTGTATTTTTATTCTATTACGAAGTATTCATCCGCAAATTACTTCATATTTTTAAAAGTAACATTCCCCGCGATATTTATTATTGCTGCAAGGAAAAGTTTTGTTGCTTTTTTTTCGCTCTAACTCTGAAATATGTATTCCTGAAAATCCAATTAAAACTTAATCAATAGCCCTTCCTGTGGGCGTCGCACGCCGGCGGAGGGTCTTGTCCCACGCGTCGTGTGGCACGTGGGGGAGGAAGGAGGGGCGAAAGGAGCGGGCGGGGGTGGGGGAGGCGAGGCAAAGGGACTGGTGGCGGTGATACGCCTGCCGGAGTTCCTCGGTCCCGTGAGGGGCGTGGCTTGCTATGGGGGGGGGGAGGGAAGGAGGAAGATGCTGGTGAGAGGGGAGCTTGGCAGAGACGTCTTATGGCTGCGAATCGAACGTCTCTGCGACGCTATGCTGCACTCCGTTTGGAATAGTTTTTCAGGATTCGTTTAAACGTTCAGAAATGTCAGATATCTTGTACAAAGAGAGAAGTGCGTAATTTTCTTAGAAAAAGGAATAAAATTTAATTTTATTATTTTGTATTTAATATAATAATTATACATCGAAGATACTTATTCTAGTTTTTTAACAGACATTAGGAGAATTATCTTGTTATTTGTGTCAAAAAAGTATCTAATTTTATTTCTAGACAGTAGTGAAAGCATTAGGGCATACAGGCCTTGCTAAAACTTCACTTCTTAGCACTCGTGCTAAAAATGAGGACGATACCCAAATGTTCAGGTAGAACAGAGTTACTACAACAAAGAAAACAAAATACTTTGCCCGACTGTTTCAGTTTCTACTAACCTTATCTAACAAAGTAGACAATTAAATGATTTGTATACTTGAATTAAAATAAAATGGATGTCAGTAAGGCTGTCTAAAAATAGTGTTTGACGCACGAATTTCGCTTTCCGCCCAGTGGCTGCAGGATAGCTGTGAAGATGATACCCAAGCTATCGAACAAATCTTTAGCTTTAAAATATATATTTTGATACCAGACAACATCCGTCTTTCATTCTTTATTGAAAAAAAGGTATCTACATCACCAACAGTTATACTAAAAATGTGCTTATTGCACAAATTCGATAACTATTTCTAAAGACTGAGACAAGATTTAACTCTTACAAAACACACAAGATACTCAGACAACACATATGAACTTGTGATGCTGCGAAAGACACAGACTTTCTCGTACATGTTTTCCTATTCTCTTGAGTCTGGGAAAGCTTTTGGGTTTTCCCTCACCCTCTTCCCTGTTGCCATCTTTCGGCGCATAAAAACCTATCAGTGCCACTTGAGGTTCCTAGCGCTCAATTGGAGACATTCTCAGTAAAAAAAAAACATCTTGAGGCCCCGCGAACGTCACCAGACCTATCTCGGCCTTGTACTTTTACATGTGTGCCCGTGGTATGCCTTGGATCCATCTCTGAGCTTGTACAATTATTTAATGTTTAGAGATCCATTCAGATCCTCAATTATACACTCATCTCAAACACAATTGCCTGTCAGACCAAGATATAATGGAATGTTGGGATAAAACTGTAATACAGGAGTGACTCTTGATTGACACCACGCTACGTACGTATCTTAAAACATTCACATTTTATGCTGGCTTCGAGCCCATAGCCTTCTCGTACATGAGCTCACATGCCCCGAGCCTTTGTCTGACGAGCAAGAATCACTTGATTGTAGTAACTGTACTTACACACTTGCACTTATGTGTTACGGTTATGTAACACAATAATGAAGCTATAACACTAATAACTAAAATGACCTTTTTATGCATTCGCGGCCTTTAACGTGTTTTGTAGCATCGAACCTGAGTCTCTGAATGACTTTGACACCATTCGTTTTTATAGCAACAAACAAAGTTAGCATTAAAATCTATCAATAACGCAATCCGTAATAACAATTTTTTCAAAATTAACAAAAACATCTATAGAACATATTTATTGCCTACAACATGGACATACTCCACAATATTAGACGAACATACATTTAAAGACTGTGATTAGATTTCTAAATAGACGTCTTCAGAAAACTTCATGACCTGAAGAACTCCTATGTAAAGAAAATAATTAAAAATTAATGGTGCTTTCATTAACTGTTCATTCTCTTGGACGACGGATGGTAGACTCTCAACTTCTAAGGGAGAAAAAGAACATAGTAAGACGTAAAAGGAGCAGCAATAATAATAATAATAATAATAATAATAATAATAATAATAATAATAAAATAATAAAATTTTGGTTTATAACGTAAAATAGTATACGATGTATGGATAAATTTGCATTCTGAAAAAAGTTTCAAGTTTTAAAGGGGCTTTAAACAAAGCCTCGTAAATCGCAAAATTACATGCCATGGCAAAAATAGATTACGAAGCACCTGTAAATGAAGTTCTTATTTGGTGACTAGATTTTGCATCAAAGGAGGCATCACGTAGCTACTACGTAGAATTAATGATCCGAATGTGGATTCATAGAATGTGAACCGTTTCTTGGTTTGAGAAGATAAAAAGTGAGAATACCAAATGCCAACCATACTGTGTAAGCATCGGTCAATCAAATTCTTATACGTGAAACACTTTTTCAAAAATGTTGTAAATAAATCTAAATGCAATTTTACAATATACAATCTTATTGCCATTTAAAGTGTATTTAAATGCATCATTATTATTTTAATACACCTGATCCATTATGCAATCTTCCTCTTAAAATGCTACTGTTAACAAATCACTTCAATAGCTTGACACGCCCCCGCAGAAGCGAGCGCCGCCGTCAGCAGGAGACGGAGCAGCGTGTGCCACGTGGCGTGCGCTGAAGGGCATCGCGGACGCGGGAGTGCGCTGGAGTGGGGACTGAGGAGGACGGGGCAGGGCGGCGCCTCGCCATGCTTGGCAAAGACCGCCCGTCGTCACAGACGACGCGCCGTCCACCACCCGCCTACGCAACCAGCCATCTCAGCCCTCCGCCTGCCGTCCTCACCCACCTGCTTCACCCGATCATCCACCGTGTCTGCCTACTGCCACTGCCCTCCGTCTCACCATCCACCGTCATAGGACATGTCGTCACCGTTCATAGCCAGTCCGGTAAACGTCAACTGTCAAAAGCCGTTGTCCCTCTGCCTGCGTTCTAATGCCACCGCCCCACCACCACCGTCCCAAAGATACGGTCCCCACGTCACCGTCCCCCCGTCACCGTCCCCCCGTCACCGTCCCCCCGTCACCGTCCCCCCGTCACCGTCTCCCCGTCACCGTCCCACCGTCACCGTCCCACCGTCACCGTCCCACCGTCACCGTCCCAACGTCACCGTCCCAACGTCACCGTCCCAACGTCACCGTTCCGCCGTCATCATCCGTTTCACCGCCATCGTCCCCCCGACACCGTCCCCCCGACACCGTCCCCCCGACACCGTCCCACCGACACCGTCCCACCGACACCGTCCCACCGACACCGTCCCACCGACACCGTCCCACCGACACCGTCCCACCGACACCGTCCCACCGACACCGTCCCACCGACACCGTCCCACCGACACCGTCCCACCCACAACGCTTCCCCTCCGATCTTCCTCCGTCATCAACCAGGCACTGAGCGCCGTCACTGGAAAACGCCATCCCCGCTCGCAGTTACCATCATACACAGCCGCCAATGACGTCGCCCGCCGGCACGCCCACGCCGTCGCCTCCGCGCCGCCCTCCTCCTAATGCCTGGGGAAATCTTGCATTTCAATAGACGAGGGAGGCGCGGCGCCGACGATCTCTGCTAACGTCCGGAAAAATCGTGCCAGCTCCTGGCGCATTAGGGCCAGCCCGCCCGCCCCGGAAGAGCCGGAGGGTTGGCATCGCCCCACGGGAATTGTGGAGGGGATGCAAATGAAAAAAATCTCTTAGAACCCCTTTAAATAGTGTGATACAATTTAAGCTGTAGACTATTTCGGATAACATGCTCCATTAGGTTTTCCCATTTTTATAACGAATATGTATTTTTCGAAATTATTTTGTTTGTCTCCAGAAGCACCGCTGCCTACGTAAACAGACTCCTCAGAGAAGCGAAACCTTTTTGCAGTACCATCACATCTCCGCACATTTCCTGTGAGACTTGCAGGAACATAACGCATATGCGGGGGAAGAGCCCTTAGCAAAGGCCTATTTAAAATTCCTGCCGCATCTGAAGGTAATTTCGCCAGGGGGGGGGTGGCCTCTTGTGCAGAGTACCAACCTCGCGAGGCTTCCTCCCACCCTTGCTGCTGCGGCCATCGGCACCTCCGCCCCTGCCGTCGCCGCCTCTCGGAGTGGAGGATCTGCAACGGAGGGGGTCATCTTCCTCCTTGCCTCTTCTTCAGCGAAGCGGCCCGATTCAAGAGGCACTCCCTTTAAAGACTCAAAAGGCGGGCAGGAGAGGATCCGACGGACTGTAGGTTGTGCGAATTGGTACCTCTCCAATAGGCCTACTCGCATGTGGTCGAGAATATCATGAATCCCCATTGTTGAAAGATCGCAGTTTGAAACCAGTATGTAGGCAAAGACAATAGAATTTTAGAGAAAAGAATTAGCTTCTCAAGGAGTGCCAAGTTCTCAAAGCGGACACAGTTCGATCGCTTGGTCGTAGGTTCAAATTGCAATCCATGATGAGATCCAGCTGATGAACACGCGAGTAAATAAGACGAATAACATGAAAATTTTGTTGTTGACGGAACTGTGAAAGTAAATCAAGAACACAGATTGACTTAAGGTCGAGTGCCGTATGTTTTGTTTCTAGTAATAACATCTAGAAAAGGCTTCATTATTGTAGGTTCTATTAGGAGAAAGGGATGCAATATCAAGATTTTTCAGAATGCTGTGCAAAATAACAGTTTTCAGTAGTTAATAATTTTTTTTTACGTTTTTATTACACACTTTTTCTTCAGTATTTCTTTCCTTCGCGTATTCCGTGTGATGAATGTAAATGTTTCCAAATATTATTTCAAAATAGCGAACCTAACTCATTGTTAATCTAATGGCATTTTTATCTCCTTGTTAATGAGAAAAATATCTAATTTAAAACTTCTGCAATTCATCTTTTCAATCTAAATTTCATGGTTCCACTGAACCCATTCGTATTATGTTTATTTTAGATCTCGTTTCCATTTCATTTCTCATTTTAGACTTAAAAAATATGAATAAGTTAACATGAGGGGACAGCGGCTGGCTGAAATCACAGAGAGAAAAGTATCGCTGTGGGCGTCTGACGGATGGGCGGAACAGGATATTTTTGTCCGACGGCAATAATGGAGCATAGTGTTTTGTGATTTTAGTTTTCTATCACTTCCGAATGCCTGGGTTATGACGAATTCCAAAAACTACAGTATTATTGCTCCATGTGGCACGAAGCGAGGGGTTGTCAACGAATGAAGACTCTAGCGAGGGCGAGGGATGTTACGGGACAAGGGGAAGCTGTGAGGTGGGCAGAGAGGCAGAGCTGGAAGGAGAATGAGGCGGGCTGACGTACTCCGAAAGTTGGCGAGGTAAGTTGGAAAGCGGATGGGTAACTAGAGCGGATAACTGGAAGGCAGTTAATTGAATACGCTGTTAAGTGAATGAGTGGGAAAGTGAACGAGAGGGGAACTGAAAGGGTGGAGAACTGGACGGGTGGGGAACTGTGATGGTATTACAAAATGCCGGGCGAAAGAATTGGACGGGCAACTGAAGGAAACTGGTCGAGAAACTGCGAAACGGAGCCGGGGGAAGTTGGGGTGGGAAGGCACGCGGGGAGAGGGTAGGGAGCAAAAGGAAGAGGTGAGGAAAGCGGCAAAGGACGAGAGCGGGGGAGAGTGTCGCTGGGGCGCGCCGGAAAAAGAGGAGGTGGGCGGGGCCGGGCAGTGGCGGGGCGGGCGTGGGCGTTGGGCGAGAAGGGCGAGGGCGAGCGTTGGGCTCTCTGCCCGAGAGCGCCGCGCGCTGCTACACGCCCCTCGAGTGCTCTGCCCGCAACTTATGTCGCCGTTCCGCCAAACGTCCGCAAGAACCTGTGCTTTCTCCTAGGGGGGCAGGGGGTGAGCGAGGAGCGCGGCTGCGGGATACGGACTGCACTGCACCCGAGCGAACCCTTTAAGTCGTTTCTTTAGGCTTCCACTGTCCTATTAATAAAGAATGGACTTCATTCGCTGAGAACGACGACTCGCTCTCAGGCACAACTATCATTGTTCATGCTTCAAATAGAGCAGACGTGTGCAAATTGTTATGGTAAGCATCAACATCTTTTGTTTTGCTACTGTTGTTGGCTCTATGAAATCTTTTGCTTTGTAAGCAAATTATGAATCTTCTATAAACTCATATTGATTCCAATCATACTGAATAGAATAAAACCACAATGTCAGGGGGATGACGATCTAATATGTAAATGATTTGTCACAACCATTGTTAAAAATTGAAATAAATATATATTAAAAATCACATTTCTTTCTTTTGCCGTTAATAATTGATACTCATCTGTGTATTTTATGAAATATTTTATCGCTATTTCGTGAAAACATTTTACGTTTTATTTAGTGTCTAATAGCTAGGGAGTGGATTTACATGTAAATACATATTTTTACAGGAACAAAATATCCTCATGTAATCTTTTAAACAGTTTTTGCTTGTCATTCTGAACGAATTAAAACATTCTTTATTTTGCATGTTTTATACATTTTTGCACAGTTACATATTTTTTCATATTTTACCTATTAATACATATTTCGTTGCATTTTACGAATTTACAAGTTAAAAAGGATTATCTCAGAAACGAGTTTGCCAAGCAAATGTTCCTGGAACCGTCGATTTGAGAAACAAATTAAAATAATACTGCCCTTCTACGACCTCTGGGTTTTCGGCGTGAATTGTCAAACGCCGAAAATTGTTTCGTGGCAATTACGTACTCAAAATCAAGGATGAATTTCCTCACTATCGAAGGAAAATCGTCGCATCCATGTGCTTCCTAATGTTTCACAAAAGCCCATGGTAACTCGATCGAAATCTAATACTCCTTACAGGTCACTGACTTGTCGTGCTTCTTACACCCAACCAGAACCTGTGCACCCTGCGTCAGGGACGCAGAATTCAGAATCTATTCAGGAAAACCAGCTTGCTCGGGCTTGATGAGAAATAATGAGTTGGTGATGCGATCAATAAGTGGCACTTATTTTCAATAAACTGAATTACAAGCAATGTTGGAATAAGTGCATGCTTCTTGTCACGTCAACAACTTAGATTGTTTGTCCCATAAGTATAATGCATGTTGAATCTCGGGAGGCGGCCGTGTTTCTCCTCCGCTAGAACATGAGTTCGGGCGCCGCCGTATAAGTCGGTTTGCAGGTTCATTCCCCTTCCATTGTTTTCTCATTCGGGCAAAAGTAGACAAACTCTAACCTCCGACAAGTCTTCCTACGTGCAGCTCGTGTCAAAAAGACCGCATTCTCAGGACTCGACACGAGGAGCTTCCAGTCAACAATGCTGCATGGGCAACGAAAACAATGTTGGATTTAGGAGGAAGGGAGCATTGTCCCCTAAGCCTCCCATCCAGATTCCCGACTGACTATGCAGTAAACCACTCCCCTGCTTCTCGTACACACCATTCTAAATTCTACGTACCTATTTTACAGGTTCTCTAAAACTCCTATTGTTTTTGTGAAGATTAATGTATAATTATTTTTGTTGAGGTATAATGTTCGTTCAGCCGCTCCGAATGAATTTTCTACGACTGCGGTCGTGGACAATTTGTATTCGAAAACTTTTAATATTCGCTGTGGCATAGTGACGCTTGCATACATAAAAGACAGGATGTGTCTTTGTCTATGGAAGCCACAAATAGACAGACCATTAGATTGAGCAGGAAGGGGGCGTGTCTAAGATGGGTTTAGCCAGGAAGTAGAAAGGACGCGCAGGTACCGCCAGGGGGCGGCAAGACACGTCACAGTGGTCGGTTGTATCAGACGTCGCCTACCAAGCTCTGGGAGGGAGGTCACGTGGGGCACCCACGTCACTTTAGACGGAGTGCGAGTAGATCATGTGATCGGTCGGTCATGTGACCGAATCTATATAAGGTGAGGTAAGGGTATATTAGCCAGGATACATTTGCGGCACGCAGCCGAATTGATATCTTCATTAAGTGCTCACGCACTGCGCTCCAGGGCGAGCGGCCGGACTTGTCCGGGGGAGACGTCAGTCTCATATTTAGTGACGCAGTCAAGCGTTCGCTGTAACTTGCGGTCAAGCAAGGGCGAGTGGGGGAACTCGCAAAGCAGTCGCGGGTGGCGGCTAAGATAAATTGTTCTTAGGAGAGTTCCGTAAAGCACGGATAAGTGTAAATAACTTGTGCAACATTGTATATATTTCTTTAGTTACAAATAAACTTTTTTGTTACGAATCCTTCGTGTCTATGTCTGAGTAATTAAACGACGCCACATCGCAAAGGGCATAATGTATTTTCATTTTACATATTTTCTATTTTTTTCTTACATATTTTTGAAAAAAAATAAATACATTTGTATGTAGATAATTTGCTTTAACATTACAATAAATTCTGTTCCCTTCTGATAACAGAGTAGTATCAATTAAATCTCAAAAACCGCAACTTAATCCTTTCACATATTCACGAAAGTTCACATCTGTCAGCCCAGAAATAAGATACGCTTAGGATTTCAAAGGTGAAACGGATCTTACTCGGGTTACTTTCGAGAGTGCCTTCAGTATATTTAAGAGTAATAAAAATATTCACAAAAATTCCTCTTAATTTGGACTTGGGCGACTCCTGTAAAAAAACAGTTAAGGGGATATTGCTGCTTTTCTACAAATTCAAGTAATACTATGCGAGTGTAATGAAAATTCAACACAATATAAACGTGAGATTATGTACATAAATACTTAGTATTTCTAAATTAAGATGACTTAAACACGTTCTCAGTGACTCTATAAACTTCTATTTCATTACTTTCTCACTTGCAGAAACCTAATTTGTGCTAAGACGATATTTCAGCAATTTAATTCTTTATAATTTACTAGCGCGATAAACAGACGTATATATTAATTTGCGAGTAGAAATTTGCAATTATACACGGTCTTTAATTAACGAAAATGTTATCAATCCATCTGCAGAGAGTAAATGAAAACTTAAAAGCCGTTAGTTTTTATGACTAACTGTGAAGATGAATTAAACAGAACGTCGACAATCAGTGTTACACTTGTATTTTACATTCACCATTGTGCCTTCGATAGCTATCACCGCGTAAAGATCACGAAGACATACTTCACAACGCGATGAAAGTGGATCAGAGAAAAGCAGAATGTAAATGATGACGATATCTCTTAGGAGTCGAACGATTCTCGTTAGTCGCTTCTTCAGATTTACTTTATTCGCGAGCTCCCAGCTCTTCCTGATCCATTAGTCTGCAGAGCTCCCGCGCGATCGAGGCTACTTTATTTAGTTCTCCCGAGAGACCACGATGCACCAGTCATGCACAGCAGGGACCATCAGCGGGAGTCGCTATTTGTTCAGGAGACTTTCTCGTTAGACTTCGTGATGTCCCGAGAGCTTTCCGTGATCGTTCTGGGGACGGTGTGCAGCAATAAAGAGTCTGTTTCTTGCGCGATCCTGATCGCACGCTGCATGATCTGACGGAAAGCGCTTTAAGCATTTTATCTACTATTATATAATACAAGGCATGTCCAATGAGTACGAGATTTATCACCGTACATTGTGAATAAAAAATCTAGGAGAGCAAAAAAGTATCACTTTCATGGAGAACAACGTTTGTACAAGCATTTACTTTCCAAGGAAAAAGTAGCATACGTTATGTTAAAAAAAGACAAAGTCACAAATCTTCAGTATTCTTGGCCAACATCGGCAGCAATACATCATGGAAATCTTGGAATACACTTCCCACAGCCACAATGGTTGAAGACGTATTGATAAACTTGTTGAGAAATGAATCTGTTGTCAACTATTTGTGGTTCTTTGCACAAAATTGATTTACGAGGGAATCAATATTATTATTACATGGAGAAATATGAGTAAGGGAGAATCTGGTAGTTAATGTTTTCTCGTACATTTGGGAGTTGTTGCGTATTTTTATGTAGATGGTCTTGAATATTAGGAAATTGCTTTGATAATTTAACTTAATGTATGAAAGAAAGGAAACATTACTGACATGATACGAAAATAAAATTTGGAGTATTGTTAAACACGTTAAAAACGTTTGCACTTTCACCTAACTTCAACACTGCAATGATAAATGGGAATTTTAACAGTTCACATAACAATCAACTGAATGAAAAAGGCCAAAAAATAAACACCGAAATAGCGTTGAGAAGACACTATTGTTTAATTTTGATTTCACAATAACTGTAATATGCAGAGCAAGTTAAGACACACACATAGAAAGAAATTCTGTGTCTCTTTCTTTCACAGTACAAAAACATTAAAAGATAGTTAATTTCGTTATTACAAGCTAAATCTTTTCACAATGACCAAAAACCTTTTCAACTCCAATATGCAACCACATTTGTCAGTTTCCTTATTACTCCTAGACATACAACTCTCCGACTGAAATATAAATTCCCGGAGGAGGAAAACGAAAACCCTAAAGAGCTTCCGTAGAAATTCAAGAGTTCGAAAAGATGCTCATATTTCATCCCGAAAGCGATACTAAGAAATTTACGGAGTTCATTTTAAGGCTGTCGCTTTTAAGCTGCGTATTCAAAGATATTTTCGAAAAAGGTCGCCCCCAATCTCTAAAATTACCAGCGCAGCCGTGCATTCTCGCGCAGTAAATCGGTGCCCTTTCCTCCCCCCTTTCCCCTTCCAGACGACAGCCGATTCCCCCCTGTGGATGCTCTTAGCCTGAGGATCAGCACTTTCTCGCCCGGGCGTAGAATCCCTGGGGGACTCCAGGAAAGGGGAGGAAGCTCTTTGATAAACTTGTCTTTAAATTTCGAAGATGTTCTCCTCAGACGTTGTTGATATACAAGGGGCCGTAAACTTCTCTCCACGCGCTTTTTAATGTTTTGAAAGAAAATTCTTAAGGGTGGAAGTAGAATAAAACGTGTTTCAATTTGTGTTGGGTTGTCGATGGACGAGCAATATACAATCGTTTTTCAGAAACAATAGCTCAGCCTTAAGTAGACGATTACATAAAAGAAACAGCACAAAAAAAGGTGTTTTAAGAAAATGTAAAGTTGTTCTGCCCGGAGTTTTTCAAATTCTGCTTTCAAAGATTATGATTTGTGCAGGTAGGTAGAATGACAGGTTGCGTAAATTAAATTCTGAGAACATTCAAAGTTTTTTCGGGAAACAAAATTAAGCAATGACGTCGGATGATTACACACTTTTTAGAAATATCTTAAACAATTTTAAGAGAATAGAGAATAACGTAACTTTTCATTAATCAAATGTTTCTTGAAGGAATTTGCAAAATATTTTTAGTTAGTGTATAACTTACCTATTAACACAAAGGGAACGGCATAAAAGCAGGAGATAGGAGTGAAGCCCACGCATTCCATAATGCCATCATAAATGAACGAAAAATTATTTAACAATAATCCGCATGTTTAGTGCTTGACCAGTTGTCGGATGGTACTGTAACCCCCAGTGCATAAAGTGCAATAAAACGGATTAGTTCTGAGTAGTCATTAAACACACCTCCAATATTCCCACCAGTTTTTACCCAGCCTTTCCAAACCGGCGGCTCGCCGCCTTAAAACGTGTTATAAACGCCACGCATTTTTCCCCCCTAATCATCTCCATGTCATTGATCCTCGTATTAAATATTCATGCCGCGTCACCATTGGCGGGGCATTTAAAGCAGCTGCGCGCCCGCGCTGACGGCTTCGGCGGCGGGAGCGAACCCGCTCGACCAGGCGCTGGGCGTCGTGCGGGGCTGTCTCCGCCCGCGAGCGCCGCCGCCGCCGCCGCCGCCGCCGCCGCCCCCGATGCACGCGCGAGATACGCGCGCCTGCAATTAGCCGCTCATAAAGCCGCCTCTCGGCGCGGATCGCCCGCCGCCCCGCCGCTGCAGCCGCCACCGTCGCCCGCCCCGCGGGGCACGACCCGACAGCCCTCGCCGCACCACGGAAAGGCCAAGCTCGCAAAACTCCTTCCTACCTGCCCTGTCCTACGGTTTGACAGCCCTCTATGGGCCTTGGCTGATCAGCGGTGACCCAGCCCCTAGGCCATCCTACCTATTTTAATAATATAATAGTAATAATAATAATAATAATAATAATAATAATAATAGAGAGAAATCGTTTTATTTGGAACAGCCCACATTTTGCGCAAAGTATTATAGAGGCACAGATAGTCGCTAAATCTGCTCCTTAGGTAGCTGGTTGCAACCTGGAGTAGATTTTATATTCAGTCGACTCATAACATCTTTAGTCGTGATGTATAATAATAATAATAATAATAATAATAATAATAATAATAATAATAATAATAATAATAAGGAAATTATATAACAATGTAGGCTTTCACGGACGGTCGCAGTTACGGACGAAACGTTTGGATGTATAATGTCCAATAGACCACGACCCCCTAGCCCGGAATAAAACATTGAATATTGAAATTGTTGTTATTTCTTCCTTTAGATCCTGGAATTATTCTGTAGATATGTAGATGGTACAACTAAATGTTTGGACCGTATAGGATCAATCTAAGTTGATTCCAGGAAATAAAACTTTTGTATTTTATACATTTATTATAATCTCGACGTTTCGTACATTCAGCATGTGCCTTGTCACGAGCAATACAGATAAAGAAACGGTTGACAGTGGTATAGAAAATACAACCCTACAAAAAAAGAAGAAGAATGAAGTAAGATTTGGATGGATTGATTGATTAGTGATCCCGGGCGCGTCAACGTTAAGGTTATTCGTCCTGTAAGAATAGTGCATGCTTTTCTTCGAGAGGTGGCGTGGTCTTCCCCTGCTTAGCAAGATCCGGCGGTGGCCTACGTGTCGGCTAGTAGGGTTTTCTCCACCCATGTATTTTCCACAAGCGGGCACCGCCTAAGTCGGCCGAGCGTAAGCTTCCGCCTGGTCTCCCGGCGTGTCTAGTACTACAGTTCATGAAAGTGTAAGTGTGTGTAAGTACGGGGTGAGGATAGGACAAGGAAGAGGAAAGGAAGATTGCGCGCAGTCCGTGGCCCATTTGATAGGAGACTGCTCCGTCGTTTGCCTGATGTTGATAGGAGAAACCACAGAAAACTACTAATCGGAACTAGAATTATCCTGGAGACAGCAGCTGAAAAGACTTGGAAACAGTCGTAATATCTGACCAAGAAAATTGATAAAAAGACTATGATAAATCGGATCTCAAAATTTCCTTGGATGATAAATTGCCGTGTTTGTCAGGGCCAGATCAACACTGTCGGTAATATTGTGTGAACTTGAGTTCTTCTACCAAAATACGAATACATGAAAAGGCTCGAGAAGGACTGGTAAATCCTCCATTGGAAGATCTGTAACGCAGTTCATGTCATCGAGAAATTATATTTCACTAATCAGGAATAACAAGTACTCTTAGCGTGAATTAGAAAGACGGGAAAATTTGATATTTTTATGCTGATACACACCTGGGATTGATTGAAATTTGAAACAAATATTTCTTACCGTTGAACATTTCGAGAATAAGTGAAATAGCCATACATATATTTTTCACATTACATTTTTTCGTTCTTTATTCAAGTCAATATATAATGAATTAATCGTGACGCCTCCGAGTATATTAGGATTTACAGTATCAAAAGCGAAAAGTACTCAGAAGATAGGAACTCATCTGCAGCGTCTGGCTCCAAGAGCGAAACTAAACAAATTAAATACATAATGGCCGAAAACAATTATTCTTGGGTGAATAATACTACTAAACATCTGCTGATAGAGAATTGGAACAAAAATAGACAGAAAAAAATCAGAAAAATAATTGTATCATCTGGTAACAAATTTGTAATAATAGTATGTTGTACGTCATGATAATGTGATTGTATTTAATGAAGCTCACCACATCTTCAACAATGGCGTCTAAGCAATAGTTGCACTCTGCCACTAGTTCATAATCCTCCTTCCAGCCTTTTTATCCTTCACTCTCGATCTTTTTCTCTACAACACTTTCCCATTCCCGCTCTCTCCCTTTTTCTCTCTGTACCCCCCTTATCTCGTAATGCGCGAAATGCTTTATCCGTATTATTTAGCTCGCGATAACAGTATCAGCCTCCTCTAAAATACCCAAAATACTATTTCCACCTTGAGCGACGTAGAAAATAGGACATTATGGAACGATGATATAATGATGGGTATTTGTACACGAGTATCGTAAACTTCACACGAGTGTATTAATACCCATTACATCGAGTTTCATACGGTACATTTTCTACCTCGCTCGAGCTGGGAATAATATTTTGGGTATATAATTATATAAGTTAAACTTTTATACTGAATAGTTTCGTGGCAGTTGATTCAGCCAAGACCTCCTAGCGGACAGCTACCTAAATCTCCCCTCGCATGCTGCCGCAGGTGGCAGTATAGTTACCTGTCCGCCTGCTAGGGAGTACTGTGCCAGTCCAATAGGATCAAAGTAAAATTACGATCCACTTGATTTTAAATAATATATCACGAAAAATACTAATAATAAAAGAAATTAAAACTATTGAGTATAATATAAAATCAAATACAGTTTTAATGTACACAATGGAAAGAAACATTTGCTAAAACAATTCTCAATGACTAATTGTCAATACTTTGTTTGTAAACTTCTCTGTGATTGGTCAAGAAGCTGTATCATAATGAAAATTGTATAGAAATGACTATCATTATGCAATTGGTTGCAGCCATCAAATGACAGTGTTATACAATGGGAGTAGAAAAACTGATGTATTCCAATATGTTCGAAGTTGATCCATTATTCTTCAATGGAAAAATGGACCGACGATCCAGGAACAACTATCACAGGCTGGAAATCCGTGCGACGGGCTCTGCCTGGCGCGCGCGAGCGCAATCCGGTGCATTGTGGGGTGCGTCCCCCGCAGCGCCGCGCCGCGCCGCGCCAGCGCTCAGACAGCGCGGACGCGGCGCGCGCGCGTTCAGCGAGCAGGTTGCGCTAATTAGACCGTAAGCGCCGCGCGCGCGGCTAACGGCTGGATTGAAACGACACCGCGCGCGCGTGTTGTTGCCGCTTTGCCCGTTGCCTGGCGGCTGCGCAACGAGCTACGTTGGTGCAACGAGCTGCGTTGGGAATGCACGGAGTTGCGGTACGGGTGGGAGGAACGGGTGTGCGCAGTGGGTGGCGATCCTTACTGTAAGGGCAATAACAGGTAATACAAAATGAAACAGAATAAATGTTCAAGTTATAAGGGATGGGGGTAGAGTGACGGGCTTTGTTCAATTCACAAGAATAAGAAGACTAATGATGCTAAAACAGCACGTACTTTCTCCCAAAATTACGCCAAATTAGCAAGCGATTGAAGACATTTAGGTAAGTGCGATCCAGGAAGTCCAAAGAAAATATGGATCGAAAGGTGGGTATCTACATCTTCCGAATCATCATGACCGTGAAGAAAAACAGGTTTTCCCTGAATAAAATAAGTTATAGGGACCTGCCAACCGCCAAACGGATTTTTGAAGCCTCTTTTGGAATGCGATAATGGACACTCTGAGTTTAACTCCGGAAATATTGTCACCACGATATATATATATATATATATATATATATATATATATATATATATATATATATATATAAAGTGTATCTTACAAGAATCGTACACTGCAAAGGGTTCATTTAAAAACATATCTTGCGTCGGTGTATCTTATACTTTTATTAACGTATATTTAGGAACATGCGATTTTGGTCACTATCACTGCTTAGACACGCTAGTCCCATTTGTAACAGGTTTGTATTTACAAATCGTTTCTCCTTCACATCACTCAATTCATCAAAATGAACTTCGTAATTACAGCACACCGCATCGACAAGATTAATTGTTTTCCTTTATCCGACTCACGAGTTCTACGTTCGTACAAACCGCCTCCACGCCACTAACCTCCCAGTCACAGAGGTCATTCCCCATTTCAGGTTCCAGCAACGAGTGTCTACACTCTGCCAGAGAATAAAAGTAAAATATCAATTTTATATTCGGGCGCCGCCTTTGCAGAGGGCGATGAATAATAAGCGAATCTCTCGGGAGCTGCGACGAGGGCGGCGTTGGCGATGGGGGTGAGGTGGCGGAGACAGCGGGTCACAGGACTGGTGCGGGGGGGGGGGCGGCGGCGGTAGAAGCAGAGACGGGGAGTGGGCGGCGATAGAAATGGAAACAAGGGGTGGCAGGGACGTTGGGGTCCGGATGGTCGCAACAAGCGGGAGGCGGGAACGGATATAGGGGACGGCAGGGTTGTTGGGGGTCCAGGGTGGGGCAGTAGGAGTGGCGGGGATGGTGTCAATGGGCGGGAGTGGTGGAGAGTTGGGAGGCGGTAGGAGAGGGCAACAGCAGAAGCTGGGATAGAGGTCGGCAGAGGAGACGGCAGGGACGGTGGGGATGAGGGCATGGGCGGGACAGAAGTGTGGCGAGGATGGGGGAGATCGGCCCGGAGTGGCGGTGGAAGCGGCAGGGGAGTGCGGCGGCAAAAGCTGGAACACGAGGCGGCAGATACGGTGGGGTCCGAGGCGGGACAGTAGGAGTGGTGGGGATGGGGAGAACGGACGGGAGCGGCAGGAGTGGAGGAGGACGCGGCAAGAGATGGCGGCGAAGGAAGCGGCACAGACGGTGGCGACCGGGGCGGAGCAGTGGATGAGGCGGGGATGGGAGAAAATGGGCGAGAGTGGTGGCGGCGGCGGAGGCGACCGGGAATTCGCGAATTGTTTAATATTCGAGGCGCGTAAGCTTTGTTAAGCCCGGCGCGCAGCCCAGAGGCGGCGGAGGCATTAGCGATATCATGCATTTATGCATTTTTTGGCTCTCGCTGCCCTGAGCGGCTTTGGTGCCGCGTTTCCTATTGCGAAGTTTTAATTCGGCGCCGCCGCGCGCGCTGCACGGCCAGCGCTGAACTCC
Organism: Acheta domesticus; assembly: GCA_031308135.1. Classification (NCBI taxonomy): domain Eukaryota; kingdom Metazoa; phylum Arthropoda; class Insecta; order Orthoptera; family Gryllidae; genus Acheta; species Acheta domesticus. The sequence continues at coordinate 204,425,772 of JAHLJT010009436.1, read as the reverse complement.
CAGCATCGGCTTGTAGAGCGGCCAGTGCGAGGATCGGAAGTAAAAGTGTGCCGAAAGCAGAGGAATGTAACTAGGGGCGGGTGGATCTGCACTTGCTTGTATTCGTTTCAATGTTGCAAGGGTTTGGAGCGTCGTCCACATGTGTAGAGTTGAAGGCCGCGTGTGCAAGACACTCGTAAGGCAATGAGTAAACCCTGGGTTAGAGAGGAAGCCATCGGAAGGCGTCATTATGACTTTCATATTTCTGTGAAACAGTAAGTTTCTTAATCATTTATCACTCATAATACCTTTGTACAGAGGACGGCGTACTGTCTGTCTTTGGTGAAGTCATGAGGACATAAGCCGCCTCTTCCTCTACGCTCAGAAATGAGTATGGCAATCATTATATATCACCTTTTATTCGCTTCAAGGACTTCTGAACAATAATATACATAAAACCAATATCCCGTTCCCATCTGTTTGTTTCTTCTCATAAAAAAAGGGAGAGAGAAGGAGGGAGAGAGAGAGAGAGAGAGAAGGAGCGTCAGCGTCTTGCAGCGTCTTGCCTGCATAATTATTGTAAAGAAATTTAAAGTACCTAAAAAATTGTATCTGTTTTAACAGGTAGACAAATTATTTTTTACACCTCCACTAGTAAAAGCACTTGTAGCCATGCAATGCCTGGTAAAAGTTCAGTTTTTAGAACTAGTGCTAAAAGAGAAACGAAAATTCACTAGAAACTGTAAATACACGAAGAAAACAAAATAACTTTAACTGATTGCCTCAACTGCTACTGATCTTAACGGAACATACTACCCAATTAAGTGATTGGTGTATTAGAATTAAAATAAAAGGGAATATATTAGGTCTAAAAATAGTGTTGACACACAAGGTAACAGATTTTATTTCGCTCGAAGGATTGAACCATTCTGGCTGTCGGCCACATGACGCAACCTTTTCTACTCGTAAAAACTAAAATTCCACTTTTACCACTCGTACAATAAAAAGTATTTAAAAAATGTAACGAATACTCAACAGAGACATTGGCTCCTGAGTCATTGTGGTAACTGCCTGGTAACGTTTCACTCCCTTCACAGTTTATTGGTGTTCCTCCGGAACGTGAATTTCCGATTGAGGAATTTCGCGAATTTCCAAGTTTTCAATTTTGCATGGATTTCTCTATTCAGTTTCTGCATACATTTTTTTTTGTATTTTTATCCCTTTAGAATGAAAGTTGCTCAATTGGTCTGCATTCATACAAATTTTGAAGTTTTATATCAAACCTTTTTCGAGGTAAACATTTTTCACGGTTCAAATATGCCTTTCTTCTGAAGTCGATGAAACAAACATAAACTAACTAAATTTACAAAAAAAGAATAGACATCTTTTCAAAACAACGTTCAGTTTGAGATAACCGAGCGATGGTTATTTAAAGAGACCTCCATGTATACATTTTGTACTGCGTACACGAAGTATGAAAGCCGCAATGCATGAAAAAGCAATGCAATATTGATAGGACAGACTAGGGCGTGCGGGGCGTGGACGGGGTGGGATGAGCGAGGCGCAGTGGAACAAAGCGAGGAGGAAGGGGTCACTGTAGAGCAACATTAAATAACGCGATCCCTTCTTCCCCATCCTCACTCCCATTCCATTAGAACTGGGAGATATACTGTTTTATTGATTAGTGATGATGGGCGCGTCAACAATTGAGTCATTAGTCCCATCGAAATTAAATGTCATTTCTATTCTAGAGTTTAAATACCTAATCTAGTGGCCGGAAAAAAGCAGAGAAAGTGAGAAAGTAGAGTATCAGGAAACACAAAGGAGCCAGAACAAGCGGAAAAACAACGTCAAAAGAACGGGCGAAGAGGGGCAAAATGGTCAGAAGGGGGTTGTGGTGGATGGCCTAACATTTTCTCCTAGCTACAAAGTAGAGGTCTGCATTCTCCGCGATTTTTACCGACCAGCGCTCGCTCGCCTCTCTTCTCTCGAGACCACGCGCTCGACTGTCCTTCGCAGCCGGTTGCGGACTCCCGGGAGCCGGCGCCCGACCCAGACTCGGCCTCCAACCGACGAGACTCGACAACCGGCGGACCCCGTTCAGGCGAACTGCGCCACGTAACCATCGGCAGACACGTCGGAGTAAATATCTAATGGCACGTTTCAGGAAAAGGAAGGAGTATTGAATGGTTTTTTAAATAAATGACCAATAATTTCGTTTTTTCAAAATTTAAAATATAGAGGAATTTTAATATTAATTTTCAAATAATAAATTTTAATAAAATAATTTTAATAAATTGTAATAAATAATTTTAATTTTAATTGTAATAAATAATTTTAATAAATTGTATAAAAAAAGAATAAAAAGCTTTAAAAATCGACTCCTCGGACGCACGGGAGAACCTCAAGTGGATCTATTGCAGTTCTGCCTGTGACTTCAAAGAAAAGGCACTCAAAAGTTTTAGAGATAAATTCCGTTCTTTGTAATGACTAGGTATCGGATGCTTCGGAAATTGCCTATTTTATTCTAATGAACATAAAATTATTAATTTTCTTTCATTCTATATGGTGCAATATGGAGCAAATACAAATGCTCTGCTAAATTTAGATGCAAGTGCTATGAAATATATTAGTACCTTTCCCTTCCAATTTTGTATTTTTGCCGTCTTTTTCCAAATATTTTTGTTGTTGGTGTTGTTGTAATTTTCAGGCATCTGAAACGCAGGTCTTGGTTTCTTAACCCGGCAGTAGGCGTGCGGGGTGCCTCAGTCACCTCAGCATTATTTTGAGCTCATTGTACTTTTAGTTTTATTTATAATCTTGCGAGCTTCTCAATATCTTTCGAGGAAAGCTTTGTGCACATATCTCGATCCTTCTCTTTCAACTTCTTCCTGTCCTTTCCTGGAAATTTCGTCGCAACGGCGATGGCGCGCTGCGTGGGAGCCACCGAGTCACCTCGCACAACCTTTGTTATCGCTTCCTGCCACGCTGTTCACAGTAGTTCACCCAAAGGAAGGGGGTCTCGTAGAGCTTCAATACTACTCCACAGAAGTCAATGATTCACAAATTCAGCTTTTACGATTTTTAATTACAATTAATCGCTTATCTTGTATTGAAACGAAAAATAATGGAATAATTGAAAAACATTGTACTCGTACATATAAAACTTTATATGCATCATTTCATGTATACATACTTTTGACGAATTTAAAATAATGTTAAACGTGTGTATATAATAGTAAATCATGTATTTTGAATTATTGAGTTTAATAGGCTGATGTGCTGTGACCGCTGTTGTTTGGCCGCCGACTGAGTCGACAAATACAAAGGCCACGTCGGCTTACATAAACTATTTCACAATAAATTACTACGCCCAATGACAAGACGTTTTGATGCAAGGAAAATAGTACTCACCTCATTTTTGTTTAGCATATGCTTTTTTCTTATATACTCGTGAAATTATGACCAAATATTAATTGTATTTAATAAATATGCCTTATATTCGGGTTTGTAAGAAACTTCAATGACATTACAATTGGTACGCAACGAATTATCTTCCCTCAAGCACTATAAATATAGAAAAACAATAAAAATTTATTTTCAGAGTCTTTGTTTGCCTTAATTCTTTCAAAAAATGTATTGTTTGTCTCTATAAAATTATTTCCAGTTAATCGATAAATTGTTACTTTTCAACAAATTAATCGTTTAATTGAAATTGTATTTTCTTTCGATTACAATGAATTGAAAGTGTTGCGATCACTACATGCGGCGACTTTATATCCCGTACATGCATTGAGGGGCGAAGCTACTGTGCAGTCCGGCGTTTGGCCGAGCGGTCGAGCGCTCGAGCGTTCGAGACACTCGAGCGCTCGAGCGCCCGGGCGCTCGGCGACTCACGCGTCTCGGCGGGAGTCGCAAGGCGGCCGGTCGAAATGTCCGTTAAACAGCTATCTCTTCCCCCCCAAGCAAGGTCCCCCACCCTTCGCCGAGCGTCGGCGCGGAGCCCGAGAGTCTCGAGCGGTTGTTTTCGCCTGATTGCAGAGCTCTACTACAAAGGCTTTAGGAGGCGCTGAGATGTGAGATTAGGAAGAGGAAAATTATAATTTCCTATTTTAGTAATCAAAAGGATGTTTTAAAGTGTGACCGCCTCTCTGACCAGTTTTCAAAGTCGATTCGATATCTCCTTTTTGGTGTGTTACCGACTTGCTTGGACGGGGAGCAGTGAAAAAAGGGTTGGTGAACGCAGTTATTAGCAGAATTAGGCAAGATGCGAAAACGTCAGCAAGAAGAATCGATTAGAAAGTGTACTAGGACAGGGTGCACAATCGGGCAGGGTGCGAAATCGGGCAGGGTGCGAAATCAGTCAGGGTGCGGAATCGGGCAAGATGCGGAATCGGGAAGGATGCGGAATCGGGCAGGGTGCGGAATCGGGCAGGGTGCGGAATCGGGTAGGATGCGGAATCGGGTAGGGTGCGGAATTGGGCAGGGTGCGGAATCGGGCGGGGTGCAGAAACGGGCGGGGTGCGGAATCGGACGGGGTGTGGAATCGGGCAGGGTGCGGAGTCGGGCGGGGTGAGGAATCGGGCAAGGTGCGGAATCGGGCAGGGCGCGGAATCGGGCAAGGTGCGGAATCGGGCAGGGTGCAGATCGGGCAGAGTGCTGAATCGGGCAATGTGCAGAATCTGGCAAGGTGAGAAATCGAACAGGGTGTGGAATCGGGTAGAGTGCGGAATCGGGCAATGTGCAGAATCCGGCTGGGTGAGAAATCAAACAGCTTGCGAAATTGAACAGTGTGCGAAATCGCAAAGGGTGCGGAATCGGAGAGGTGTGGCACCAAACGCGGCGCGTGTGAGGCGTGGGAGTGGGCGATTCGTAGGACAGCGGATGGGGGAGCGGTCGGGGGAGGGCGGCGTATAATGGCGGACGCAGTGGGAGGGTCATAACGCTGCAGTCCACAACCCACGCCTCTGTGAAGTTTATGCAAAGCTCTTTATGGCTCCTCGTCGCGTAGTTTATGCGACAGAGCGAGTGCTCCGCCCTGGAAGGCTGTCCATAACGCGTTTCCAGGACTCCGCGCAAGCCGCCACCCGCCCCTGCTCGCCGCGCCGGTCAATCACCCGGTCAGCGATCCAGCGAGTGCGTTCGCGGGCGCTTTCATCGCCTTCGCGAGCAGCGCCTCAATGGACCCCTCGGCGGGCAGGAAATCAATCAAGAATTGATCATCAATGGGGAGAATGAATTGGACTGTGTCAATTCAACGAGACGTGATACAACGAATTAGCGGAGCATATGGAATTCAAAAAACAGAGGAATTATTGTAACGAAAATAGTATAAATTTTTCCCATTGTTTGTTATTTTCTTTCATGAACGTTTGAAATCTTCATATTTGTAATTCTCCACAAAGTACTCTTATTATAGTTGATTTAGATTACAATTCACGAAAAATATGAAGAGGACAATTTTCCGATGATAGGTACACAATTGTCTGTGAAAAAATATGACAAAATTAATTGCCTATTTTTACAAAGAAATGGATTCAGGACAAGTTTCATACATTCCCAAATTAAACACTAATAAATGGTGATAAGCTCCGAATTTCCATAAAAACAAAAGTTGTTGTAGTTTTTGTTGCGTGAACGGATTATGGAGGATAAATTAGTAATGATTTCAGATCTCTTGAGAGTAAAAAGTTTTTACGGTCACCGTGTATAATTAAAATCATTAACTGACAAGAAATCGTGTCTGAATCTATTTTTTAAAATTCTCGTTAGTTCGAATAGTATTTAGAAACAAATGAATAACATAATTGTATCTTACAGTATATTACGATATGAATAAATATCTTACGATATTTTGAAAGCGATTAGGGTACCAACTCACAAGTGATGTTTTAAACTAGTAATGAACCATACAAACAACTTAAAACAAGTTACAGAGCAGGAAATTTGAACTCAAATTTCGCAATTTCTGATAATTATATATCTTGTTATGAGTATGTTACTCTTGTATAAGTATGTTACTAGGGTTATAAGTATGTTACTTACAACCCTATGGATAACTTAGAATTATCAAGAAACTGATATCAACGATGTGTTAATACTAACATCCTCGTAGTCAGCAGCAGCAGCAGCAAAGATGTTGCTAAACAACACACGTTTTTGCGACAAGTAGCATGTGTACTTCCGAGGAACTACAAATGAAATGCCTTCGCATAACATAAAATATAAATTAAATATTTTAACAAAAAACAATTTTCACGAGAACTGCAATAACATAATATGGTTCCACGAGTCGTACGCAGTAAAACAGTTCTTTACATACAAGAATATCGAAAGAGGCTGTTCCATAACGAAACAAATGAATATCAAATATTTTACGTCTGGCGGCCTCTTTCTCGGAACCTTGCTGTCGTAAGACGTCAGGTAAGCTGTAACGTTCTGAGAAAGAGAAGCCAGGCTGTCAGCCCAGTCAAATATTTGCTTTTTTTTAGTCAATACCGAAGGTGTTTCAAATATTTGGATTTATTCGTGATCCTGAGTATTGAAAGAAATGGGTCAACAAGAAAACCTACTGCGAATTATCTTTGTAGACAAACTCCAAATGCAGTAATCGATTTGAAACTCGGCACCTACGAATGAGGACTCAACGCGTTCACGCTGGGCAGCGCATTGCATTTTAGTAAATGACAAGAGGCAGGCGAGTTTCGTATTAGTTACATCAGTTATTGAAGAGATAAAACGTAAACTAATGTGACTTCGTGTTTTCTTCACGATTTGTATTCTATAAAATGAATTCGCCAATTCAGCGACGAAGTGCAAAATTAACATGACATTCATGCTTGTTCATTTTTCATTACTCTTCCTCGAGGCAGTGGCGTAGCATAGTACGGGCGGCAAGGACGGCCCATCCCGGGCCACACTTTTAGGAGGCGGCAAAATTTCACAATAAATTCTAATACTCTTAATAGTTAGATTAGATTAGATTTATTATTAATTCTGCAATTAAGTATCATTACTTGGTGGCAGAATATTTAAATTACAAGAGAGTACTTAATTTAGGAAAAAAACAATAATTAAGAATAACAGTACATAATTTCACAGCGCAAACCTTACTCCAATTCATTTTACTCCACTTCACTGCACTGCTCTTCACAACACTTAACTGCACTACACTACACGAATAACATAAATAATAATAATAATAATAATAATAATAATAATAATAATAATAATGACAATACTACTACAACTACTACTAATAATAACAATTAGACAAATTACTTAATAGGAAATTCTACTTATTTAACAGTAGAAACTTAACAATAATACAATGACCTAAAATATAGATGAATAGCTAGGAAACTAATTTATTTTTAAATTTTCTCAGGCTTTGAGGAAAGGGTTCAAAGATTGTCGCAGGCAAACTGTTCCATTCTCTAATAGTTCTGTTTGTGAATGAAAATTTCCCAACGTCTGTTTTCTGCACTCTTGTCTTAATTTTGTGCTTGTGATCCGCTCTACCGAAGTAAGTAGGTTTTCCTAGACGACGATTAATTTCACCCCAAGCAGGATAACCTTTGTATGCTTTGTACGTAGCACAGAGTCGCAACTTAATCCGCCTTTTTTCGAGTGACTCCCATGCACCTTTATTTTTTGTAGCCCTGAAAGTGAATTTTGATGCTCTGCGCTGGAGCCTTTCTAGATTACCTTGCTGCGATATTCTGTACGGGTCCCAGCACACCGCCCCGTATTCTAACACGGGTCGCACTAGTGACATATAAGCTAATTCTTTACTTTTCACCGTACTCCTCTTTAGAATCCGCATAACGAAATGTAAAGATCTCCAGGCTTTCCCTACAACGAAATTTACTTGATTTTCCCAACTCAATTTACTGTCTAACTGTATTCCTAAATATTTGCAAGATGTAACTGTAGGTATGACATTGTTATTCAATGTGTACACTGTTTCACCATAACATCGACCCCTACCAAACGTGATGGCTTTGCTCTTCGAACTGTTTATTTCCATGCCGTTTGTTTCTACCCAGGAGTGTAATTTGTCTGTGTCTCGCTGCAAAATATCTACGTCCTCCTCTGATTTGATAACCCGATAGATGATACAGTCATCGGCGAAGAGTCTTACATTTGAAGCTAAATGTTTTGGCAAGTCATTCACAAAGGCGAGAAACATGAGAGGTCCAATGATACTTCCTTGGAATCCCAGACGTAACACTAGCGGAGGTTGATAAATAGCTTCCTATTCGAACCTTTTGTTTCCTATCACGTAGTAGTTCGTTTATCCAAGCCACCACTCTTGTGTCTATACCCGAATCTATTAATTTGTTTACAAGACGATCGTGTGGAACAACATCAAAAGCTTTGGCAAAATCTATTATTATCGCGTCTACCCTTCCCCCATTTTCAATTTCATCGGCTAGGTCCTGTAGAAGGGAAACTAGCTGACTTTCGCATGAGAAACCGTTCCTGAAACCGTGTTGACCTTGATACAGCCATTCCTTGTCCTCCCATTCTTTCCGGATGTAGTTAGTAATTAATTGTTCCATGAGTTTGCATACGACTAATGTGAGACTTGTCGGTCTGTAGTTACTAAGGACTGTTTTATCACCGCTCTTAAAAACAGGAACTATGAGTGCGCTAACTTCCAATCTTCCGGTACGCAAGCGTTATTGATAGAGACATTAAATAACCTAATTAGATACGGTAGAATAGCCTCTCCGCCTAATTTAATGATATCCGTGGAAATACAATCGGGCCTTCGAGATTTCCCCTTTTCATTAATTTTATTCTTTTCCGTCTCTACGGAAAAGAATTTACGTCGATATAAAATAGATTTCTATCTGATAACGTTGGTATCCGTGTACCGTTAGTTTTCTGCTTAAATACCGACGTGAAATACGCATTAAAAGCGTTTGCTTTTTCTCTGTCGTCACTTACTTGCGAATTATTTATCCGAACAACTGGTATTTCGTCTTTGTTTCCCTTCCTTCTACGAATGTACTTAAAAACTTTCGACCAATTATTGCCGTCCGCATCAAGGATATATTTCAAATAACGTTCTCCCGCAATTTTCTTTTCCTTCTCTAATGCTTTTGAATAACTTCGAAATAATGACATATGGCTATCACTAATGTGTTTGTTTCTAAACGCCTTTCTGTTTTTTCTTTTCATGCGTCTAATCTTTGCATTATAATATTCTGGATCGGGGTTACTTTTTAACAATTTGCACGGCACAAATATCTACACGGCATTTTCAATAATATTTTTAAATCCTCGCCATATTTCTTCAATCCCCCCTCCTATTCTAAGAAACCCTTCGTACTGTTCTCTTAAGTAATTTTGAAGCCCTTCTACATTCGTTTTCTTGTATTCCCTCAGTGGAAACCCGGCGTTAATACTTTTTCTTGAAGTACTTAAGTCCAAGTCGACAAGAACTGCTTTATGGTCACTTATATCTTCCATGATGTCGCATGATAAGAATAAGTCTTTCGGTCTAACGAGGCTAATATCTTGTAAAAATTTGAACCAACATCAAATTAAATCATATCAAATTTTTGTCACACCTACCATTCGGAGCGATTGAAATGAGTATGAAATCTTTCATTACTTATTCTGTGACGACTTCTTTGAATAAATACATCGTGATTATTATATTGTAAAATATGTGATTATTTTATCATAAAACATATATACATGTCTCTCTTTATTTGCAACCTGTTCAATACACAATAATGATGATTCTTCTTGCCGAGATGTTCTTTAGAATTACTGTATATTTTACTCTTTTAAATTGAAATACCCAAGTAAGGGGGCGGGGAAATTTTTGTCCGCCCCGGGCGGCTGACAGCCACGCTATGCCACTGCCTGGAGGTATTCCGATCTAGGCCAAAAACTAAGTTAGAAACAGTCAAAGCAACTTCGAATCCATTCATTTACAAAGTAATTCAGATTAATACTTATGCTGCTTTCAAGTAAAATTAGGTAAACGTGCCAAAATGCTTTCTTAACTCCGAAATAAAGATAAATATACGTATCACATGTTTGTGCGGTAAAAGAGAAGGACAATCTAGAGAGTTTTTGACTCACAATCAGCTTGATCAAATTCTTAGAAATCTCATTAATTTCCAGTTCAGGTCGCTCCAAATCTTCTGTTAAATTCAAAATTAAGTGTTTATTTAAAACTCGCTGTACTTAATTAAGTCAAAGAATTACGTACTAAATTAATTTAATTATTTACTTAATTAAAAATAATTATAGTTTATCATATCCTTCAGCAAAGCATGAACAGAACATTGTGTGTTCGCGACAGTCACGAAAGAGGGGTAGCCTAGGGTGGAAACTATTGAGCGATCTGTTACGTGCGCTCCTTGCAGTTGCGTCAAGGTCCCTGGCGTGGGTACAACAACAGAGGTCCCTAGCGATTGGCGTGAAAATCGACGCCGACATGAATTTTAGAAGTAAAGGTTGTCCAAACATTGGACCCAGAGATCATTAATTGATTTTCGGTCACTCCTCCTTCCTGGAAACCAAGCCCATATTTCTGTGTTGCCATAAATCGCTATCACCAGACTTGAATGAACACTTATAATCATTTATTTCGTTTTTATATATCTACTCTCTCAATTAAATTGAAAAAAAATTAAAATTAAGTACACGATGCGAGTTTAACGCTATATTGCTGATCCTTTTTCGCGAAGAAAAAAAGAACAAAACCACTGTCTTTACACGAGGTGTAAGCCGGCGTAGATACGGGAGAGCCCGGTGCCTTCGTGTCAACGCAAGGTCGCGGGCGGGCGGCGAAGGTCCCCGGCGGCGGCGCCGTGATGGCGAGCACGTACTCTCGCTCCCGGAAGGACCGCCCGCGGCCGCGGATGGCGCTAACCGGCGCGCAAACGTGCTCGGCGCCCAGGGCAAAGGCGGACGCGGCCAAGGGCGAGGGCGCTTGGCAACGACATCCAGCTGCACGAAGCAGAGCTTTCTGGGGGGACTCTTTTTCCTCAAACGGCATCTAATTAAGGCCAGGATAAAGGAAAAAGATCTTAACTGCTTCTGGTGTTAAGTCGGATTCGCACGCATTCAAATTTCAAGCCTCAATTCGCAAGAAAACGACAACGATGACGAAAATCAAGGCGTCATTGTATAATCTAAAAGTAAAACTTGAAGCCGATTATTCATTGTGGCACATTTCGAGCCAAACACCCGTCACGAACACACTTGTAGATGTTAAGTCAGAAGAATGTGTCTCACTCTCAAATATCACAAACAACCCACAAGTAGGAAACGTGCCGCGTTGACCCAGTAGGCATGTCAACCAAAGAACAATTCGAACCCTCAACCCTTCAGACCGAGGCGCTTCCGCGGTTGACGAACTAGTCATCTCGGCAATTTCTCGGTTTCTGTAAATGCCTCGGTCCAGCGAATGATAACTTTGAAGCCGCAACATTTGACGGCATGAGCAGCTGCTGAGTTCTCAAGGGATGGGAGAGTTTGCAACTGTACTAATTGTAGAGAAAGTAGTGACGGATTCGCACACATTCAAAATTTCAAGCCTCAATTCGCAAGAAAATGACAACGACGACGATAACAGGCAAGGACGAGAGACTGACGATTAAAATTACAATTACTCGACGACGTTGGCGATCTAGACGTAAACGACCTAGGCGGTGATGACTACTAGTGAGACAATTTATTCAATCGGGTCGCTTCCACACAACAGTTTCCATAATGCAAACGCGAAAGTTGGACAAGCTTTCTTGCAAAGAAACTTGCAAAAATTATACAAAAAGAAGAGGAGGAGAGCACGGTGGGTACGAGAGTGGGGAGACGTCGAAAATGTACGTGAGGCGTTTAAATTTATTGTTCCGTGTAAAAATCACCGTCAACGACGACAGCGGCGGTCTCGGCGAAGTTGTTCAGAGGATGAATTGATAATTTCTTCCAGAGCACCGTCAAAACTCCAGGAGGCGGGACTGGAGGAGAAGGGACAAATTGATTAGTGAAATGACGACTTCGCTTTCATTGCATATTCTGCATAAATCGTAAGAATCGTTTTAGGAAAGTTTTCTTTTCAAATTTCTTTTATTTGAATTCCGTCATTTAAATATTTCAAAGTGTGGAAATGATAAATGAGTAGCTTAGATGTGGAATAATTTTGAATACGGCAGGAGAAAAAATATTACTTTTCCAGAAGGAGGCATGAATCTCACTTCGGAAGGGGCCGAACCCCTGCATCTTTCTCGCTAATTCGCACCCAGGTCATACCATCCAGAGGATGGAGAAGCTGCAAGGACGGCAGTGCCGGCGATAGAAACGAGGACGATGATTACAACCACGACCGCGACCACGGCTACGATGACTACGACTACGACGGCTACAATTACGTCTACAACATCGACGACTACAACTACAACGACGACTACGACGACTACTACGCCGATGACTGTGACTACGACTACAATTACTGCTACTACTACTGCTACTACTACTACTACTACTACTACTACTACTACTACGATGACTACGACGATTAATACTGTTACTACTACGACTACGACAACGATGACTACGACCACTACTACGATGACGATTACGACTACTACTGCGACTAATACCATGACGACGGCGACTACTACTACTGCGACTACTACTAGTATGACGACGACGACGACGACGACGACGACGACGACGACTGCTACTTCGCCGACGAGCAATGGCGACGGGACAGGGACGGGGACAGGGATGGAGACAGGGAGGGGGACGGCGATGGCGACGCTGACGGCGAGGGCGGCGGCGGCGGCTCTTCGCGGAACAGGAGATATCCGCGCGATAAAACGTTCCGGCCGCCCCCATCCAGGCGCGTAAAAACGCCCACTGCCGTCACGCGAGGTCTAGCGGCGAGGCGAGCAAAAAGTGTTTCTCCCCCTCCGCTGCAGCGCTTGGGCGAGGTGAGGTGAGGCGAAGCGAGGACGAACTGGCACGGGAAGAGCGTTTGTTAAGACGAGGCGGCAGCGCCGACAGGTCCCACTAGGATTTTTTACCACCATATGGAAAAGTTTATATGCTTTTCTTCATGAAAATTGCATTTTTAAAAAAAATTATTCTTGCTTGGCCTGGGGCCCTCAGCAGCCGTGAACGACTGATTCAGTAGTTGATATTTTCCCCTTGTATAGCAAGTGGATATGATTTTTTTTATCGTTGTTATTTCATTTAGAAGCACTTTATATTACATTTTATTACATAACATATTTCATATTTATATTACATATTACACAAAACTGCATTTTGTAGAACATTAAACAGCCATATCGGTATCATACAACAATCAAAAATACATCTTTATTAATTATAGGAATCATAGACAAATAAACAAAAAAGCATTTTCGCCCAAAATGGGATCTCGTACAAATATTTTTTTTCCACTGAGATCAGTAATGTCCAAGTTATAATAAAATTTGATTCTTGCACAACTCAAGTCATTTGATCATTTTAAAAATATTATTTTCGAATTTAAATAAATTCTCAGAATGATTTCCTTACTTTTATCTTATTCAATTCTCTCTTCAAACTTTCGAGATGGATAGGAATTGTTACCTGATATCTGAAACTGCCAATGCTATCGAACGTGCTCTCCTAAACGAATTTACTCTTGGTTCTTATACAAACGCCTATAAAGTAAACTGACGTACTTTTAATTAGAACTGAGTTGATACTGAGTGTCAGAAGCAATGAAAGTGTACTCGAATCGCCACGTGAGATAATATTCTGAGATTGTTTTGAGACATTGTCAAGGCATGATCTTTATTCTCAGTTTGTACCGGTTGCAAAATCTTACAATATTACAATTTGTATCATTTCAAAACTAGAAAAAAATTACAACTAGTTTTGAGAAAATCTTGTTTAGGAATTTTTTGAAAATTGACACCATTTACATCAAATTACACGAAAATATTAACATTTTTCAAAATCTGAACATTGAACAATTTACTAATACAATATTACCATTCTATTACTAATTTAATGTTAATAAACATAAATTTGGTTTTTATTACACTCTCCAAACCCAGTCGATGCTATCGCCCTTGAGGGTCTGGATGGCTACAAGAGCCTAGTGAAACTTCTTTACTTTCATCAGTATTTATTTTCCTATTAGCAGCTGCTGTTCGACTCATCGCAAGGTGTCACTGTAATTCACTGCTCTTATTTTCCGAGGACTCTCACAATATTAATAACCATCTATTTCAACTTAAAGACAGGTATATGTCAGTATCAACCAGAACTCACCAGTTTGACTATAGGCAATGTTCGCCTGTGAATTTCGTACTTCAAGTTCTAACAACTTGATTTAATGAAAATAGACATGCTAAAAGCTTCCTCAATATCACCAACCTGTCGAAAAATATAGGCATATAATTTTATTCAATAGACATATCATCTTGAATCTACTATGTCCGAGTTATTCAACACGTCTCCTCTTACTCTCTGTCACCATAGCAACAGATTCTACGGCTATCATGTCATACAAGTATTAAGGACATTTCACATGTATTTATTTGTATTCCTCGTACTTGGTTCATACAAATTACTGGCTTTAATAATGCAAATGTGGGGAGAATCCAGTTTCACCAGGTCGATTGAGAAATATCAATTTTGACCATCCTGTATGTGGTTTAGGTGCCAATGGTGTGTAAAAACATGGAATGGCGGATGTTTTATATCAACACTTTTTCGATATCAGCGACCCATAAACACGTATTCCCGGTCAAACTCACGACACACCTTTGTATTCCAACACTGCGCAACTTTCTCATCACTAACCTGGAATATATATACACCATATACACTAGATTTCAGGAAAGCTAAAAAGCACATTTTTTAACAAGTCTCTAGCATCCAAATACTGTGTGTTATTTCTCGAATTCATATTCAACTAAATTATTTTCTAGAAAATTCTGTAGCTAAACTTAGACAATATATTGTTTAGTGGAGACATGCATATCAATTCCTCTTTATGATATGTTAATCGACGGGAATAACTTTTTTCGATGTTCATTAATAAAGAAAAAACAAAACAAAAAAAATTACCAACTCTGTAATAGATGTGAAATAATTTAATTTGTTACATTGCCGCTTTGCCCTCTTTTTCATGCTTCTGAAATAAATATGGCAGTGGGTTGGATAAAAATCTCAAAGTTTCGAGATCATAAAGAATGAGACTTGATATGGATGATGCACCTACCAGGGTCGAACGATTTTCATCAAAATCTTTCTCCTGGCCATTATTATGATTATAATCACGGCAAATGTAGGGTGATTGAAGCGTGATAGGATGAATACCAAGGGAAATGAGTGTTCCCCGTGAAAATGAAAAAGTATCCTGTGCTATCTCGTTTTTGTCCACCAGAATCCCCTATTGTAAGACTGGAATTCAGTTAGAAATTTTAGTAGGAAAAGTGGAAGGACACACGATTACATCCCTAGATCTAATGTCCATATTTTTTTAATTTTTTAATTTTCGGAAAACAAGTTCATACAAATACTACATAGCGAAAGGTAAACCGCAATTTAAAATGAAAAAACAGCAATTTTTTGTTGTAACGAAATGAATCGCAATCGATTCGAAGTGACTGTCTGATTACAGTTTTATTCACATCAAAATAATTGTGTAAAATTCTTCGAGAAACGAAGTCAAGCTATTTCCTGTCTTTGTTGATGTGAAAATACATTTAATTTCCAAAGAATATCTAAAATTGCAAAGAACTCGAATTGCATATCGACTGTTCGTTTAGCATCGCTCTAGTAGTTAACAGAGAGTTTTTGCACGGCGTGAAATACCTTAGCGTATACCACTTGAGAGCCTCTGAGCATGAGTCAACTCCAAACTCGAATTCGAGGTGAAAGCGGAGCCCGCAATTTCAACGTAGCGGCGACTTACATCGAACGCAAATCAAATACTCCATCGTACTGACGAGAATTTGTCCTCAACTGTGGTGGCAGTGGGTTCTAATAACTAGGGAGCGGATTTCTATGATTTTGCACATTTTTGTCTATTACTATTAAACCATTTGCCTAATATTTCTGTAGAAATAAATTGCAAATAAACAGAATTTATAAACAAAAATGTTGTACATTGCTTCAGGATATAGCTAAATGAAATTTCTTTATATTTAGTTAGGGCTGGATGCTATGTAGATTAATACATTAGTGCATATTTGTACATATTTGGCCGATGTTTTCTGTTGTTGCATATTCGTGTCATTATGAGCGCAATTTTGCATATTACGTTAAAGTTTACTTATCTCTAAAACGTTTGATCTTCTTACAGAATCTTTTAATTTGTGAGCGTTCATTAATTCGAAAGAGCTTGCCACAGTTTACGTTTCTTCTTCTTCTTCTTCTTCTTCTTCTTCTTCTTCTCCTTCTTCTTCTTCTTCTTCTTCTTCTTCTTATTATTATTATTTTCTACGGATGATAAAATACTTGGGCAAATGTAGATTCTTGATATCATATTTTTAAACGAGGCAGATGAAATGTAACAAGACATAGTAGGTGAATATTTACCTCAATTATATCTCCCGCGAAGTAAGGTAGATTATATTGTTTGCACAAATATGTATCTTTTCATTCCAAGCATGTTTCTCCTGAACTTTATCAAGAAAGGTTTATAGAGAAAATAAAATATTGTTAAATATTCCCTTTAACATGCAAAAGTTAAGAATTTTAGGTCATCAATGCACATTTTTGAAAGCACATTTCAAAATTTTTTGACGTCATAAAAATCCTCTCCCTACTAATAACTCTTTATTCCCTGAAGCAACATCATGTTGGTGGAATTAATCGTAATATATAAACGAGGGTTCGGGCACAAGTCATGGCAGCTATTTTTTTTTCTAAAAGAAATATCAGATTACTCTTTTGAATGTAATAGACTGTATTTTTAACGCGAAGATTGTTGGCGCCATTCAACAAAAGGGAAGTAAAAATACTGATTTATTTTGTATGCAGTATTTTATGCAGGTAATGTATGCAGGAATATCATGTTAAGTGAATAGTTAACATATTCTTGGATAAATCTTACATATCCATCCTAAATACAGTAATAAAATATTTCTGGAATACAATAGAAAGATGCTTGGTAAATTTTTAAACCTGTCACGCATGGCGAAGTAACAAACATATGTTTTGTTGAAAATAATCTGGATAATCTAAAATAATCTGACACTGAGCTGTAACCGCTAATTGTCGATTACATTTTAAACCAAGGAGAAAAATAGAAGAGAAAACTCGACACCATATTATTAACTAATAGTTTCTCTGGTGGCGTAGAGATGGCGACAGCCAGGAGTTACATTTCAGAACGCACTCTGATAGTAACCAATCAGAAACTTTTGGGGAACAAACGGAAACTGCATGAACTGATGTAGAGAGAATTCATCCCTATTCTAGTTCGAGTCGCCGAGGTGAGCAGTCAAAAGAATTCGCTTCTTATCGTGTTTGAGCCGCCGAGGTGAACAGTTAATTTTTTGTGCACGGCGTAGACGACGAGCGACACGTAGTAGGCTACGACGTATAAGAATGTCTGTATTATTTTCGGAAATCTCATTCTTGAAATGTACTTATTGAATCTCAAGAATTATAAGAACTCTGTTTGATATTACAACTAATTTGGCTCATTACCATTACGAAGTCATAATTGGAAGCTCTCAACTTGTATTCTTATGCGACCATCATCTTGGAGTGACCGATGGTAAAACGTCGCTAAGCAATGAGAGACGGCGCTCGGAGGCATCCCACTTTTCAACGCGGCAGGCAACACGGAGCGGTGCAGAAATCCAGCGACCTTGGAGACGTGGACGCCGTTTTGCAGCCGGCTACGCAGCGCAGAGTATTCTTCGGGAGGTCACCGGTCGTGAATTAAACAAATACCGAAAAAACTTTCACGAAATTTCAAATTAGAATTTCACAGAACAGTTGTCTTGGTAATTAGTCGAGTCATTTCTTTTTCTCATAAAGTCGTAATTAGAATCAGATTCAGATATTTCTTGTGAATAATGTAAAAATTGTGTTCTTACATAAAACTATTTAACTGAATTCACGTATAATTGATTTAAGAGTATAAATAACACTTAGCAAAAGTGAGCTGTATGAAATACTGAATGGGAGAAAAGCCGTCCGACTATTTATTTCATAATAGCATTTGAGGGACTGGCTAAAGACTTTGTCAAACGAAATTTTTTTTTATTCTGAAAGGCTAAGGATGAGCCAAATTTCAATTGTAAGAATTAAGTGTTATATTATTAATTGATTCAAAGGTGTTAAAAAAAATTTGAACATTGTGTGTGCATGTATTTCTTTTTCAGGATAATTATTTGAATTGTATTTCGTGTGTTTTATTAGTGATTTTTGTTATGTAAAGTGTATCTCTGTGTGTATAAGTTATTATTAGAAAACAAGGGATCAAAGTTAAGATTACATTAGAAAATCATAACTGCAGTTTAGGTAGGAAAGGTAGCTACCAGGATTTAATGGGAAAAATATTGAGAACATAGGTAAAATTTGTAAATACAGTTGTAGATCATATTTCATTCATTAGAATATACGTTCAATATTGTTTCAAACTAATGAACTGTGTTTACTTGCTAATCGGTAATTAGTTGAACCATGACGAACCCACCCCTGACAGGGAATTTTACCTTTCATTAGAAATAATCCCAGGTTTGCCTGACGGTGCAGAAGCTTGTCACGGAATAAGTAAATTAAAGATTTACTTTTGTAACCAAGTAGAGAAAGCGGTTACAGAGCAGCTGTGTGTGATAGGTCCTAATTTCCATATTATTATTACTATTATTTCTGCATATGTTTTGGATAACAGATTCGATATTTGATCAAATATGTGCAATTAAAAATACATGAAATTTCCTTAATTACAGGTATAAAAATATAAGGCTGCCTTGTTATTGTATAATATAATTATTAAATCGTTTGAGAATCTATATTGGACGAACAGACCCTCATATATTATAAAAAACATGTGACGAATATGAGTTTGCATTCAAATACAATGTGGGTAGAGGATAAATAATAAAATTAAAAAGTACGATGGATCATACACTTCTGTCTCTTTCGTCCTCTCTGTCAATTGGTCCCTCCGTCCATCGTCTCTCCGTGTATCGATCTATGCGTCCATTAATCTATCTGTTGGCATTATAAGAAACAAGATGTCAGAATAATGCTCTCTTTCAACCGACAATCAAGCAGCTAGAATCAGTCACCAGAATCCTCATCTCGCACCTATCTTAAAAGCCAAAATTACATTGGAGAGAATGTGTTTCTCAAAATGATAAATAATATAAATACATTTGTTAGAGACATGTGTGACAATATATCTTGTTGGGTTCAAGTGGGAAATACATCGCTTTGAGAAATCTACCCTTGCGATATAACTGCGAAGATAGAATGCAACGATAGTAGAGTTTCAATTTCCTCTTCGCTGAAATGCTTAATAAATTTTGAGACCGATAAAGTCTGCATTAACGTCAGGGCCATAAGCAAACGACGTGGGGAAGCAATATCAAGAGAGATGATTTTTTCTGCAGCAATGCCCACGAAGCAGGAAAGACCAAGGAGATAAGAACTGCAATACTTCGCAGACCGCGGGACCGCTGACGTCTTCCCATGACCACAAACTTTCTCATAAATGCCCACCAACCCCCTCGCACATGAAAATAGAGAGTATTCGAAAAGTGAGTGAGTATTTTTGCCTCGTATTAAGCATTAAATTGAAATGAATTAATGTAAAGCATTGTAATGTGATGCACTTAAATATATAATGCCCACCTAAAAGTGAAGAGAATTCCTATCATGCCGAGTCTGGAGGCAAACATGTTTTTTTTAGAAAATATTTGCAAATGAGATGAGTTTTATTTCGAACAAACGCCTTCACTATACAAACTTTTGGTTTATTGAAATTTAGTTGTGTTGTTTTCGGAATCAAGGCCGCAGCCGTTGATCTACGTGCTGCAGTTGTATATAAGCATAAGAACTGCAATAAACAATGTAAAGATATGAAGTGAATTTGTAGTACGAGGCCCGATATTGTATTGGCGGGCTATGGCAAAACTTTCAATCAACTTCCAAACGCGACCTCGTTATGACTTTGCGCTTTTTTAGAGATGTTCTACTTTATCTTACACGGAAGTTGGCAACCTTAATTATGGCGCATATCAGAAACAATGAATTCAGTGAAACTCGCATTTAACTACACCTACTTTCCCAGGTTTTGTCTACACCTATTTTCCCTGCCACCCACGCCGTTTACATTGTTACCATAACTTTTGTCATCTATACTATGACCAGGGTCTTTTAAATTGTTGTTTTCGTTTCTGGCAAATTAGAAGATATTCCGCCAATTGCGGAATATCTTTTATCTTCTTCGGAAGACGTCTCGATATAGCGGAGAGTGTATGTATCCAGCAGTACACATACTGTAAATAATAATCAACAATGTACATATTGTAAATAGTAGCAGTAGTATAGAAAGTAATATAACAATAATACAGTAGGATAGATTTTAGATTAGGCCAAACGGCAACTGAAATGTATATATTAGATTAAGAAATATATATTTGTTTTAAGAACTCCGTAAAGAATAAAGACTTTGGAATAGAAGTAAACTAAACTCACTGAGAGCGCAGCTCTCCCAGAATAATTTGAAGAACGCCATTTTAGTGGAAGCGTGCGTACCTCAGACATCGTTGCGATAGTAATAGAATGTTAATTTGTTTAGAATAACGATGTGTTATTTTCCGCTTGTTTATTATTTGACTCTACGAAACCATAAGTGATGTAATATGGTTAAGAGTTGTCCGCCATATATTAAGTGCATGGACAAATACATTGTTCCAAGTTCAAATTCAGTACACAAGTTCGTAGACTCTTCAAAACAATATATTACGAGGGGTACATTTGTGTCGTTCCTTAACAGTAATTAAAAAATGTTCGTGTGATAACTTGCATATCCATATTGTAAAACTAAAATAGCAGCTAGCATAGAAAACGTGTATCCAAATATTATCCATGTACAGCCAATATTTTGGATTTTTATTTAATATTTTCATTTCTGTTACGCTCACCCCAAAACAAAGATGATAATAATATGTCCAGTGATTCTTGAATTTGGGTAAAATGAAAAGAAAACAAATACTTAACTTTGCCGACGTTTTGGCCATTTATTAGGCCTTCATCAGGGCTACAAAACAGATATAGCACTTTTTATATACAGGAATACGCACGTATAGTGACCATTTCATTCATAGATAAAAAATAATTCTTTTACATAAAAATACAAAATTTCAGTGGCTTACTTGTAGGTTTATAAATAATGTAAGTCGTACATTCTATGGATTCCTATTCTCTACCTGGTTACAACTTCACATAATGCATAGTCCCCACATGCTGTGCATGTTAAACTCACACAATGTTAAACACAGTCTAACTGAACTTAGTTATATTTGAAAATTCTGAGGAAAAACAACAACAACAACAACAAAAAACAAACAAAAAACAAAAAAACACCGTGAACTAACTTAGGCGCTAGTGTTGCTCACAGGCGAACATACGTTTTGAAACCAACTATGGAATTCTACATCCTAATTAATCACTATCTGGAAAACACTTCTGCGTGGTGCCAGTTAGATTTATTCACGCTTTGCCACTGATCATGCCCGAGTGCATGACAGAAGCCCCTTACGAATTTTTTATAAAATATTCCAAACATTTAATTATATCACAGGGAAAATTATAAGTCGCGAATACCCGATGTTGGCGGATAAATCGCCGCCACTTTTGTCACCGCCGCGCAAGCGCCTGCGGCCGTGCGTTGGTGATAAGGTCCCCGAGCGGATGCAGCAGAGACGACTGCTGCGGTTGCAGAATTCCTACAACAGTTTCCACATTTGCGGTGAACTGCTTATAGCTGCCCAGAGTGTTTACATAAGCGGAATTGCTATTCTTACACTTAGTTGTTTACTTCCTCACTTCTAGAGAGAGGCTTCGATAGAGTCTGGTGAAAGGTTCGTTGGAAAATTGCGAGTAGACCTGCTTTCGGGGAGAACTTCTTATTTGACTTCCGACGCGAAGCTGAAGCCGTAAGTAATGTGTCTACAGTTTTCATTTCATCTTTATCTTATTCTGCGTGATCATGATTACGCGTTAGACATAACACGCACCTCTTCCTTGGCCTTCACACACTTCTCTTGCCCTAAGGACTACTGTACACTGAATTAATGCCTTTGGAATTAAACTATTTACGCCAGAAAGCGAAGGACAAAATCTAGTTTATTTTGTAATGCGTCGCCTTTTCGGTTAACGGCTGCACCCGTAATTACTACTAAATTACTGTTATTTTTCTGATTATTTCTTCTCTTGGACAATCTGTAACTTACACATGAAACTTAAATGCATATATTTGTCATTGCTTTTTGTATGCTTTCTCAGCTTCAGACCTTTCATTTCCTACAGAAGCGTTGGGACTGTCCCGACATTTACACATTTTTTCTACCTTACTCTTATCATCTTCATGTGACGTGAGAATCCAAATTTCAGTTTGTCGTTGTTTGGATGTCAATGCTTAGGGTGTTGAAAGTTCAAACAGCGCTGATGCCGATTCACCCGACTCGCGGCTTTTCATCACGGCTCCAACTCCCACGCACGGGGCGAGTGAGGGGCGAATGAAGGGCGAATGAGGGGCGAATGAGGGGCGAATGAGGGGCGAATGAGGGGCGAATGAGGGGCGAATGAGGGGCGAATGAGGGGCGAATGAGGGGCGAATGAGGGGCGAATGAGGGGCGAATGAGGGGCGAATGAGGGGCGAATGAGGGGCGAATGAGGGACGAATGAGGGACGAATGAGGGGCGAATTGGGGGCGTGGCGGCGGTGGCGGTGCTCATCTGCGGCGCACGTGGCGCGGATCGCCTTTCGCGGCGCCGCCCACCCGCCGATGGGTCTGCGCGATAGCCAAGCAGGAACGTCTGCGGTCACGGGGGAGAATGCTCAGAGGAGAAGGAGACGCGGGGAGAATAGAGGAGTGAACAGAGAAATTGAGAGGAGGAGAGATACGAGGGAAGAGGGGAGAGACGATGAGAGAAGACACAATGAGAGAAGAGGCGTTGAGAGAAGAAACGATGAGAGAAGAAACGATGAGAGAAGAAACGATGAGAGAAGAAACGATGAGAGAAGAAACGATGAGAGAAGAAACGATAAGAGAAGAAACGATGAGAGAAGAAACGATGAGAGAAGAAGCAATGAGAGAAGATATGATGAGAGAAGAAATGAAGAGAAAAGAGAAGGCGAGAAAAGAGAGGATAAAAGAGAGGGTGGTAAAGAAAAGAGGGGAAAAGAGAAAACGAAAAAAGAAAAGGAAACACAAGATGATAAAAAACGAGAAGGTAATAGGATAGGAGAGGAATGAGAAAAGTGAGAAGGGGAGAGAAAGAAAGAGAAGGGAAGATGAAATATATATGTGAGAGATATGAAACGGAAAAAATACATAACCATTATACTTGTAATAGAGCAAGAATCAATGGGGTTGATTTTATCAGTACTCCGGATAATTTCATGTTCACGCACCCCCCAAGAATATCATATACGGGTACACCGCTTATCAGCTTTGACCATTCAGTATATTCCAATATCGGCGTTTAGTTGAAAAACTTTGCCATTCCTATTCACGGACTGATTAGAGGAAAGAGTAGGCAACCGGCCCCACCCACAAACGCATCAGAGGGAGGCTCGGACTGCAGAGCCCACTGCGGTCGGGGGGGGGGGGAGCGGGCGAGCGCTGAGGCGGGGCGCAGTCGGCAGTAACCGATCCGACGCGCGCCGACCCGCAACTGTTTCCTATCGCGGCCGCGGGAGAGAACAGGATGTGACGTCAGAAGCCTCTGATCGCCATCGCCATCGCTAGACCAGAGACCCGTTACCGACGCCCTGGCGATCGTTTTGTAGGGCAACGGTTCACGGAATAAAGACATAACCGTAATGCATACTCATAATTATCTCTGAGAGGCGTCCTCCTTTCGTGCATTTATTAATGACGTCGATAGTGTCCAGATAGAAAGCAAAAACTCGAGCAGGTGGATGGAAATAACGTTGGACACATATCGAGTTCCTTATTCCCTCAAATTATAATATCCAGATCTTGAGTGTTCAAGGTGAAGCGAATTTCACGAGGAAAAATAACAAACTTCGGCAGTGTACAGGAAATTCCTGATTCCTATTTGACGCATTGATGAAAAGGGATCAAAGCGAGGATAGTAGGGCGTGCACCATTACGATACTTTGAAATTATTTGTAATGTTTATAATATATCTCGATCGGAGGGGCATGATCTTATGAAGCCTGATGGCATACAATTTATAAAACCTTTCATGGTCTGCAGTGACGATTTGTAATTTCTCATCTTGCCATAATCAGAAATGTAGAACTAATATACTAACAAGTACTTTGAGTTTTCTCTTTTTAAACGTATTTGGTGAGATTCAAAGAATACATTGCAAGGAACTTTACCATATTATCCGCAAGAAAAAGTAAGTTTCGTCTCTTTCCTGTCAGATGTGACACTTCAAGTTTTGCTAGACGTCATATTCAACCAATGCACCGTCAGGAATGTTATATAACTACCACGCTTATTACATCCCTTTGAACACTAAACTTGCACTTCACAGAAGCATCCCTTTCAGAGCTACGTTCTTGCCTGGTCTGAAATATGAGCGTATCACATCGCTGCTTGTTTTTCACTGTTGAGCGTCGGGCGAAACACCGCAGGCGCCAGCGTACAATCAATTGACTAAAAAACATAGGGGAAAAACCTAGTTGGGATTCGTCCTTGAACCCTCTTTCTTTTACAAGTGTTAAATGCATTTGAAGAATATTGGATGTTTTGAGCAGTAGTCTGGAAGGAAAGGTAGGCCTACGTATAGGGGATGTTATTATTAAAACAGAAATCCAATTAACCAGAGACCAAAGAGTATCAAGAACCTAACCATCAATTTATCTGAAGGATATGTGAAACTAAAGGATATGTCTTCATGGCAATGATGGGTAGATTATCCAAAATCATCAACGACGTCAGCGAAGCGAATGGCACGAGACGACCCTAGTCGCCCTCCGCAGTTGGGATACCTCGCCTCTAGACCACTCAATCCCTCTCGTGTCGACGCTATTGTGGGGCTGAACAAGTCACCCGCACTTAGCACCGGTAGTTGTGGACGGCGGCTGTGGCAGAGGCGGCGGCGGGGCCCCTCATGGAGGACGGTAGCTGTGGCGGTGGAAGAGACGAAGGCGGTGGCAGTGACAGAAGGAGAGGAGACACAGAAGGAGGCAGTGACAGCTGGAAGACGGCTGCTGTGGCGGAGGCAGAGACGAAGGCGGAGGCACAGATCGCGGTGGGGGACGGAGGCGTTGGCGGTGAAATGGTACAAGCCGCACCATTGCGCGTTGGCGGAAGACGGCGGAGGCAGCAGGCGCGGAGGAGTACGTAATGGGGGCGCCAGAGGCGGGAATTGCCAGCGGGCGGCGGAGGCGGCGTGGGCGGCAAGAGTATCGGGGGCGTCGGGGACGGCCGGGGCGGTGAAGTTGTCGGGGGCGTCAGGGGCGGCGTGGGCGTCGTGGGCGTCGTGGGCGGCGGGGGCGGCGGGGGCGGCGGGGGCGGCGGGGGCGGCGGAGGGGCGGGGCGGCGGGGGTGGCGGAGGCGGCGGGACGGCGGAGGCGGCAGGGGTGGAGGCGGGGGTGGCGGGGCGGCGGGGGCGGCAGAGGCGGCGGGGGCGGCCGGGGCGGCGGGGGCGGCGGGAGTGGAGGCGGGGGTGGCGAAAACTGCGGCGGTGACAAAGAGGCTGCGGTGGCGTGGCGGCGGTGGTGGCCACGGCGGAAGCGGTGATGGTGGTGGTGGCGGTGGCGGCGGTGTTGGCTACGGCGAAAGCGGTGATGGTGGTGGTGGTGGTGGTGGTAGCGGCGGCGGCGGCGGCGAAGCGGCAGCGGGGGCGTCGACAATGCTTCGCGTCCCCGTGCCCGCGCCTGCGGGGGTGCGCAGCCATTCAATTGAGGTAATAGCGCTGCTCGAGGCGGGCGCCGCCGGGGGACGGGGGAGGGTTTGCGGCGAGCGCGGGTGACGCAGCAAGACGCTATTAGTCGCATGGGGCCACCCCACACCCCCGCGGGTGCCGCGTCACCCTGCGTGTCGCCGCCTCACGCCTCCGCCATTTACAGCGCCCCACGCCCTGCGCCCTAAACGCTTGCGCCCTTTCGTCTATTATAATACAAAAACATAAATGTGCGAATGATTCCTAATCGGAGTTCTATGGAACTTCAATATTCTCTAAGGATAATTAACATTAACACATATTCGTGTATTTGATAAAACAAAAACACGACCAAGGAACATCGATCTTTCGCAACAAAAAAGGAAAAAGTACCTGCGTTGAAATATTTCTTCGGAGGTTAGTGATTAAACATTCTGTGAATCACTGTTAACCCCATATTTGCTTTTGCGCCTAATTAAGCACAAGATTTCATTTACCGCAGAAGTACTTAATTTTTAAAATTCTTAGTAATTAATTTTTAATGTTCTTACCTGCAAACGACAAATAGTCGTATTGTATGTCTTTATGAACCATTTTGTGTAGTTGGCAGGATATAATTCTTCTCGAACGTTTTCAGCAAACTTCTATTTTAAGAATGATTAAAAGCTACCACGCTGTCAATGAGTCTCTGAAGGAGCTGGAATAATTGTAACAAATTAATAGCCAGAAACCATGACATTTCTCCCTTAATTTCTCCTTGTAAACAAATGCGGAAGCAAGGGAGATTTTGCGGGATATGTTTTTCAGAGAAGTGTAATTGTAAGCAGATAATAATTTAGCTGCCGATTCAGGCTGCGGCGTCTATTATCCTTCATAGATTCAACTATTCTTATTCCACAATACGCAACAGAACACAGACAGTTGCACAATGCCAGCAAATTTTTAGGAAAGCTTGCAATGTTTTTAATGTTTCTTTATAATTACACTTTAATTGAAAAAATAGGGGTACACAGTTTCAGAGCAATGAAGTAATACAAACCCACCAATAATGCACCAATAATTTGAACTATTTTGGAGAACTTTATGAATTCTTAATTTTTTTCCTTGGAAACAAATATTTACGGTAATCATGACACGTTTACTAAAATAACTTTCTTTGAAGTACAATTGAGAAAATTTTCATGCCCAAGTAATATTGTTGAAATAAAAAGGGTTATAACGAAGAAATTCCATCCTTGACGAGTAACCTCAATTTGAAGGCGAAGACAAAAGAACATGCGTCTCATTTTTTTTCTTGTAAATCACCATTCATTAATTTATAATAGCCACAGTCCACAATGGTAAAATGCAATAGATTTCTGGTAAGTCATTTCGTTGACTCGTATAAGATATCAACAAAAAAGGATGTATATGCCAAAGCCATTTGCATTCAGCCTAATTAATTCGAAGAGATACATTTTATTTTATGCATAATATTTATGGGAATTAACTACTTTCAAATAAAATATTTAATTATTTCATAATTAAAAACCACCAAAGTGAATTCGCTCTTTTTTGTTTTGAGTGTGCTTAACGACTATGTCTATCTTGTTTTACCGAGGCGAATTACTTCTCTAACAACCCAGACAATCAGCTCCTGCGATAACTTCTGGATCCTGTCCGGCCTAGCGAGTATTAATCATTCTGCGATAATAATAGGAAAGGAGGGAGAAATTAACTTGGCATATTAAAAGAAAATCATTCCTCCACTTGATCCTGCTGGATTACGATTTAAGATTTAAATAGCAATCTATGTGTCGATTACGTTCGGTAGAATTGCTTCCTAGTGCAAGTTGATGTAACGGGGAGTTCAATAAAAAAATGACTGTTGCAAGGCCACGTTCTTCTGCCGAACGCTGAGGGAAGATGACGCTTGAGTTTCGGCCTTTAAAGCCAGTTTTTTTTGTCAAGTACAAGAATTGAGTAGTGGAAAAAATGAAAGGGAAACTCATATATTTCGAATTAATTTGATAAACTTACTTATGCTTTGTTTGCAAATAACTTGTACATTAATACTACAGACATTAACAAATAATAAATTACCGAAGAATCAGTAGCGGCTGGGGCCCCCCAAAAATGGGGAATGCAGTTTCAACGAATGTGGGAAATGTAGTTTACAAAATTAAGAATACTAATACAAAATAAAACGTAAGCAACTCACGTAAATTCATGAAAACTATGTTCAATAGAAATCGATGTGCAAAAATTACCTATATAATTTTATGCGCACTGTTCTTCTCAGATGTACATATTTCCAGTGTACACAGTTCCGGCGTTGGTTTTCAATGGACACTCGAACTTTTGTTTTAGTTCTGCATTGAGACTCTTGCAAGTAATAGAAATCTTACAAAATAAAAACGGACCAAGATTTCAAAATACTGTGATCACACTATAGCACTTTGCAACAAGCCCCATTAATCGGATACGTTTTACGCTAGTTCATTCTATGACTTTTTTGTTATTGCTGCGTTTGGTGATGAAAATGAAATAAAATTATTTTATTTCGAAAATTTCACTAGTCTAATATCGTTCAAAATAATGAAAACTCTGTAACTTTTCTGAAATGTATTCGCTCCTAATGTTAAGATTTTAGTGTTATCATAACTTTACTTCTTTAAGCGATATCCAGTAATTGGTTCTTCAAAAAGTGATGAACGTTTTCACGAGATTAGATGATTTATTGGTTCCAGTTCACAAACTACAGCAGCACGAGGAGGCAACCACAACGACGGTTAATGACGATCAACAACCAAACTTATCGCAAACAATAATTGTCGCTCGAGATCTTGCACGCAAAACAACACGAATAACTATACGGAAAAGCACTGCACGCACTGAGATCATTGAGGCCAAAAGAACGAGAGACTGTCTTCCAACGCATTCAACCGTTCCACAAAGAGAAACTGCTCTCATTAAATACACATTTTATATCATACTACCTAATATAAAATGAAAACAACCAAAACAACAGACATCTTAAATAATGCCTTCAATACCGTCAAGATTTGACTGTTGTGTACTTTCCATAACGTTCGTATTCATAAAATTAAGAGGTCAGTTTCAGTCGAAGATAGGGTATCCCACTCCGTGTCCTTCAAAGCCGGCGTGGAGATCGTCAGCACTTGCCCAGAGCACTGCGATACAAGCCTGTGGTGATTTCTGTGATTTGTTGCAGGACTAAAACGCACGGGGAGTGACCTACTACTCGCAATGTTGACGCATAGGGACCAGCGGCGAGTCGGATGACTAGTGCTTCGAGATATTATGCGTGACGTCACATATCGGTGCGCTGCCTGGCTTGTTACTAGACGCCAGCGAGAGCGCTTGACAGTCGCTCTTTGAATTCAAAGTAATTTCATACGTAGGTATTTCGGTCGGATAACATTCAATGGAAAATATGTATTCCTAATGCATGGTAAGTTTTTCTGGATTATTTTGTGATTTTGCAACTGTACAAGCTACGCACGAGCAGAACTAAGAATATGAATACCTAAAAATACACATATTGTGTGCTAAAGTGTAAATAGTAGAGCATGATCATTCTTGTCTCCACGTAGTAAAGAGTCGCTATGAGGAAAGGTGGAAGATCGGATGATGCGGATGTCACCAACTGAATTTTACTTTTAGAGTAAAACTCCACTCCCACTTGGGGGTAATTTACGTTTTACAATTTCTTGAACTGATGCTGCAACAACAAAGCCCTTTTTTTCGCGCATTAATTTTAAAATATGATGTTCCTAATTTGTACACATAGACACACATGCTCGTTTTAAAATTAAACAAAATACGATGTACAAATAATTACTTACTCCCTATTTTAGTTGAAACATCAAAACCAGTGCATTGCCTTGATGAATGAACTGGTTTCCGTACGAAAAATGCCATTAATTTCAGAACTTGACATTTTTTGTTTACTTCTTTGTCCCAAAGTCGATTTGAATAATTAGAAATTCAAATAATTGGTTGGGTGTTCGGATAATTGGATTGACTATTGATTGATTGATTCCAGACACGTTAACTGCTATTGTCATTAGTCCAGTTACTGTTTTTTATCCCGGTGGGTGGGATGTTCCCTTCCGCTGGATGGAGAGATCCGGTGGCGGCCTACACCAGAGGTGCACAAGCGCCCCATTTGAGCCACTCCTTGGGGCGCCGAGAAGCCCGCCCCCGCGCCCAATGGCGCCCCACGAGAACCAGGAAAGTTGGCATAATCCCCGACGGCCGAGCTCTCCATTCACTTCACTGATCACTAATTACATAATTATCCGGGCCCTACTGATTAGAATCGTCGGAAAGCTAAGTGCGGGCACGAATTTTTATTCACGGAGTGAAATGGAGCAACAACTTGTCTCGTATGTCAGAACAAGGTGTCGCAGAAAAAATAATAGCAAAAAGTAAAGTAAACATTTAAAAAAGTATGGTCAAGTGTACTCAAATGAGATATTTCTGAACTAAATTTATGAAGTGTGCATTATTATTACAATGAGAAATTGATAAATTTTCTGTCCTTGTTATTTATATTACAAATATTTTCAAAATCAGTTGCAACAGTAAAGATTGACCGTGAAATGTACGGAAGTTGTCGAGCATTTTATTCTGAAATAATAGTATACTACACACAACACCTGCCCTCTCCAGAAACTACAGCCGTTATTTCAAGTTTTAGTTCAACATAATTCAACACATTTCCATCGCTGCAGGGCTTTCCTCCCACCGAGGGCTCGGACAGCGGTCACGTGCCCCAAAGGTGGAAGTCTTTCAGTAAAAGCCAGTGGGGCGCGGAAGGGGTGCCATAGCGTGGTGCGCGTTGCAGGGGACCTTGTGCAAGCATGGCCTAGACGACAGCTTGCGGGAGTTTTCTCTCATCAGGTATCTCTCCCTAGCGGGGTATCTCCCCAATTTTAAGCTCCAGACTAGTTTCCCGACACTTGTGACAATACAATGCATGTACGTATGTGGGCTAGAAGATGAGACAGACAAAGGAAGTGGAAGGAAATATCGCGGGCGGTCCGTTACCCGTTTGTTAGGTTTCTATCTGGTATTGATTTGAGAAACAACCGAAAACTATCTGAACAGCCGGCGGCCAGTATTCTCCTTCAGAAAGCGGATGAAATGTGTATAATATTGAAAATCCGCCGTTGGATCTCCGACCCTAGGACCTCCTATCAAATTTGCTGTTCTACCCTAAAAGTAAAATTCAGCTGGTGGCATCCGCATCGTCCCATCTGCTCACCTCTCTTCGTAGCGATTCTTTACATGTCGAGGCGAGAATGATCTTGTTCTACTATTTCTAACAACGCACCGTGAGGCGGCGTGACGTGAGGAACAACACGGGATAAATCTGGTTGGTATGGAATAGTCACAAGGAATCGTTTGACCACTGTATTTCAATGTGTCTCGTCTACGTTTTCTAGTCTGATATGACATATTGTAATAGAATAAAGCGAATAACACTGTTTAACAAAGAAGATAAATAAAGAGGGAGCGAAAACATTTGACTAAATACAATGAATAGGGAGTAGGCAGAAAGGGTCAGAAAAAGTAGAAGATCGGAGATTCAAGAAGGGAGGAAAAGGATGAAGCGAAGCTTTACATTCCCTGAAATTTCCTTGATGTCTTGACCTTTGCTAAACACACATTGACTGAATGAAACTGAATTCATTGATGTAAAACCGCTTATATTTACGGATAACGATAAACAAATGCCCTTGACTGTGGTTCTTCAACATATTTGTACCCTTTCACAGTTGGAAATGCTGCCACCTCCCCGCAGTCACGTCGGTAATATCTGCAGTATTTATGATGTCAATGGTCGTTCAAAAGACGTAAATTGCTCTCCGCTTAGAGTGTCCGTTTAATATTGAGCTATACGACCTTTCAATCTTCAAAGGTCAATGAAAACGGTACGTCTTAAATAGAGGACGAAGTTGACAAATGCTAAATAAGAATCATTACCTCACAAACACGCTCACAACGTGGGCGAGCATTCTGGGCCGGTCCTGTGAGTTCTTGCTCGTCTATTAGCCGATGGAGGACACTTAGATTCGTAGGCTTCCCGGCCGGAGTCATTATATTCTTGGCTGTCCGGGATGAGCCGCGTCTCAGTAGGTTTTACTGACGTTTCGGCCATCTTGCTGTGGCCTTCTTCTTCTACAGCAGTTTAGCTCTGAAGAAGGCCACAGCAAGATGGCCGAAACGTCAGTAAAACCTACTGAGACGCGGCTCATCCCGGACAGCCAAGAATATGATGGAGGACACTGCTCAATGTGGCTTGTGGTTAACCATAGAGTGCTGTTGATTAATGGAAGCAAAAAGTATTTGTGCGAACAACTTCCTCCGGCCAGCGCTGCCTGAATTCTCCAATCATATTATCTGTTTAACTTGCTGGAAGAAAACCCACCATTCTCCAATTTTCTCAGTGATGAGAGTATATTCTTTTGTGTGAACAAGTGTAAATTGCTGCGAGACTGCAGGGTTGGGCTCACAGAATAACATGACTAACGGGTTCTTTCGGATAATAGCAGTAATTGCAACAGACCGGCTAAAAAAGGAAATCAACTGTTTCGTAAGGAAGGAATCGGTGCTTTCATTTTGAGATATGATGTTCTAATACAGTTTCGCTATGCACGCAGATCTCACAGAACACCACAGATATTCGACATGAAAAAGAAGGTCGTGTAACTTGATTACTATTATTACACAACGGATGGCGCCGACCTATTGGAACGCGGAAGATTCGAACCAAGGAGCATCCTGTAATTTCGTATGTCCTTGCTGAAACTAACCCGCTTGCCAGGCAAGAAAGGTAACAATTTTTATCTCATCAATTGTATAATTGCACAACACTCACATGTTATTTATTAGACTACGTTAATTGATTTTTTGAGCAAGAAGTGCGATTAGTAGGCCCAGAGAGGTCAAATGGGGTTCCTTACACACGTTTGGGAAGTCTCGATAATGGATTGATCCAGAGTATTACATGAATACATAATCGAAGGTAACGTCAATAACAAACAAGATATTGTAGTTTATCAACATAACGTAATTCACGTTTGTGAATATTTAAATTTCAACTTATGAATTTATTAATTAAACGCTCACATTTTATCTTGCATGGAATACGAGGAAATTTTATGAGATCAGATTTGAACATTTTCCAAAGTAAATAACATCGATTGTAAAGGGATAAACGGAAGACGTAGACTTTCACGGCTAACAACATTCTATATGTATGTCAAAGTAAAAAAATATGGCTTTTCTGAGGAATTAATAAACCCGGAGCAGATAAAATATTGAAAATTTCAGTGATAAAATAAGATTCGGCTAATTTTCAGATGGCGGAGGTCCAAGACTCTCCTACACATACGCGGTAATACGGATTTCATGAACAGTCTCATATTAATAACTAACCTAATAACTTAGATATTAAAAATAATAATGAAATTTAAGGTATTATTTTCAGTATGTTATTCCAAGATTACGCAAAAGGCAAGTGACAGATTTTAGACGTGGTTTTAATTCTACCCATTAATAACTGCGTTTTAATCGACACAGTTATTACGAAATATTTGTAACGTTATGTTTATTTTATATTGTATTTTCTTTTTTTTTTTTGTATTATGCGGCATCTGGCCATGTAGACCATTATTACGTCGCGTTTTAGGAAATATTTGCCAGTCATTATTGTAGGAGTTCGTCATAAACAAGGTAACATCCTGTTTCCCTGTCCAGGAAATCGAGATTATGTCTTCGAATAGTCAACAAGAGCATCACCAATAAGGATATCGCTTTCAGGGACGTAAGCTATAAGAGCAAGCTATAGAGAAAGACGAAATAATGGCAACTTTCTCTTCTTCATTATGTCTCTGATATCCGTAATTCCGTAAACACTTACGTAACTCATTATATATATATATATATATATATATATATAATGAGTTAATATATATATAATATATATAATAAGCAATTATATATATATATATATAATTGCTTTCACATATGCATTATTTGTACTATACAAAAATCATAAAACATAGAAACTAGCGGGTGATACAACAGTTTGTGCATTCTTATTTGTAAGAGTTAAGTTAGTATAATCAAATGGCTTCACAAAACAATGTTTCCGACACTTTAAAAAGAAATTTGGAGAGGTGTAACTCATATTATTTTTAAAATTAACATGACATTGTTTAAAGTTCTAATTTTGTAGACCAGATTTCATTAAGCAAAAATTTCTACCTTGAATATTGTACTTGGAGGAAACACCGCCAAAAAATTAATTTTGCATTTTTTGAACTTTACTACGTACGTAAGTTTTGCATGCAAGAAAATAAAAAAGAAAGTTAATGAAATTGAGAACAGTTTCGAGATGAAACTCGTCTAGTTTACGAATAATGTTTACGATACTTCGATATTTTTACCTCATACTGATGCTTGTGAAAACGAGAGAATGGCGCTGACAGTTGTTCAATTTCTAAGAGTATTGTACTACTTGTGGAGTAATAGATTAAAATGTATTAACTGCACAATTCATTGCAATTTCGTACCACCTTAACAATAACTCTCTGAATGAAAACCAAAGATACGGCAAAAGAAATAATTTTAAATTCATTTTAATAATGGAAATTTATAATTATCAAATCAGAAAATGTTAAAGCGTGAACTAAAACCAAAGAACGCACATTGACTTGGAATTAATACTTTTGGATTGTTGCTAATTTGAATTTTTTGTGAAATCACTTTTTCTTCTCTACATGAAGCCTTACAATAATTTTTCAACCTTTTTCCACCACATGGGCAGAATAAACAATATTCTGCACGCAAATATTACGTTCTTTAAATTTCAAGTTGTGCAAACTGAATCAACTTGTAAAAACATATCAATGTATCAAAGTTACTCACCTTGTAAAATGTATCTTACGTCAACTTCATACATTTCCTGGAAAATCTTTGCCCACTTAATAAATCCGCAGTTGCCCTTCACCGCAATGGATCTTCTCTCTTGAACTCGATGTCACAAAAGGAATAGTGGTTGTTACGCAACGGAAGGGCGGGGCGAGGCGACTTGGTGGTGGAGCGAGGAGGAGTTAGGCGGGGTCAGGCGGGGCGGGCAGGGAATGAAGGGGTGGGCGGGGCAGGACGCGGCGGGACGCGGCGGGGCGCGGCGGAGCGCAGCGGGGCGGGGAGGAGCAGAGCGGGTCGGGGAGGAGCAGAGCGGAGCGGGGAGGAGGAGAGCGGGGCGGGGCGGGGCGGGGCGGGGCGGGCAGGGCGGGGCGGGGTGGGGCGGGGAGGGGAGGGGAGGGGCGGGGCGGAGCAGGCCGGGGCGGGGCGGGGCGGGCCGGGGCGGGCCGGGGCGGGCCGGGGCGGGCCGGGGCGGGCCGGGGCGGGCCGGGGCGGGCCGGGGCGGGCCGGGGCGGGCCGGGGCGGGTCGGGGCGGGCCGGGGCGGGCCGGGGCGGGCCGGGGCGGGCCGGGGCGGGCCGGGGCGGGCCGGGGCGGGCCGGAGCGGGGCGGGGCGGAGCGGGGCGGGGCGGAGCAGGGCGGGGCGGAACAGGGCGAAGCGGGAAGCGGTGGGGCAGGGCGGGGCGGGACTGGATGTGGCGTGGCGTGGCGTGGTGTGGCGTGGCGTGCGTGGCAGGATGGGATGGGGCGGGAGGGGCGCGACGGGGCGCGACGGGGCGCGACGGGGCGGGGAGGGGAGAGGCGGGGAGGGGCGGGGCGGGGTGGGGCAGAGCATAGCGACGGAGTCTCGTGCTTTGCTACGCAGCGGTTCACGTGCAATGCCGCGGGTTGCCAAGACTGTCTCTCGGCTTTCGTCTGCCAATGGCAGCCACCTCGATTTCTTTCTTCCTCAGCCACATGATACTTCCACGAATGCGATTCTCTCTCTCTTTCTTTTATTCACACCCACACCCTCTACCTTCGTCACTTCCTGCCTCGTTTTATCCTCCCTTCCATTCTCTCTCTCTTTGTCGCTCTCCTTTCTTTTTTGTTGTTCCCCTCCCCTTTCTTTCTCGTTTCCTACCTTCATTTTTGTCTCAGTCCTGTTAAATTCCATCCATTCCTCTACCTACATCCAATCATTCAATTCCTTATTGTTGCCAATTTCTCTCTCATTCTCTCTCTTTCTTCCCTCCACCGCTCTTCAACCCTCTTCCTCTTTCCCTCCATCCCTCATCCTCTTGCTCTCCATCCCTCTTTCTCTTGCTCTCCATCTCTCTCCATCTTTACATCATCACTCCCAAGAAAGTGAACAGGAGACTACGAATTATTTGAAATCGTCCGACACCTATCACAACCCAAGAGAGTCTCAAATTATATAATATTTTGAAGAAAACTATTATACAAAATATCTTAACAATTTCATTCTTACTTCCTCGTTAACTCTTCATAATAAAAAAACTCTACAACTGGAAGAAATTCCGTTGTCCCTTAGCAACATTACCTTTATTAAACACCAGATTGTTACTCCAGGGCTTGGAATCTGCGTATAACCTTCAACAACTTCGTAATATGCGATAATTCTTCACCTTCCGTCTTTTCCTATGTACTTGTATGTATGTGTACAGCGGCGCATCCCAAGCCATCACATGCACGCCGCGCGGTCGCTTTACTGCTTTATTACAAGGGGAACAAACTTTAAATTGGAGTGGCCCCGCCTTCTGCAAGGGCGTGCTCGCGTTTTCCTCTGACCGCCTCTGTTCCGAGAACCACTGACCCCAATGACGAGGCAACGGGGAGGCGGTGGGAAGAGGCGATGCTGGGAATAGTTCGCCATCCCCCGCCTTGAGAGACGGATATGGGATTTCTACCTTGCAGGATAAAGCTTTCGTTTGACCCTACCCAGGGATACGATTACTGTATTCCTTTGCAAGTCTCGTTTGTGATTTCCATACTCCGTGTTAAAATCAAGGAAATCAAATCACGAAAATTGGAAAAGAAAGTTTGTGTTGGTAAATATGCGAATGTTTATCGATGTAGTTACATTAGGTATCAGGGATGCTTGCAAGGTAAATAGTCAGTGTCATGTGTAGAAACTGAAGCGTCACTCTTTATATCCACAAATTAGTAAAAAAACTCTGGCTGAAGCTCGGCATATGCATTACTTGTGGTGGAATGCCCTGCAGATGAATTTTGTTCACTGAGGAAAAGATGGCGAGGCACTGTCGATCCCTGTTGGCCGATACGGGGATCAAAATTAGTTTGTTACTTTAGAAAGTCTCAGATTGAAAAAGAAAAGAAATCCCATCCCGCCTCCGTACGATCCGAAGAGTCCGTTTCCCCAAACCCGGGATTAAGAAACACGTAGCCACATCAACAAGAAAATTCCTTAAACGTATTCATGTAATGCCCGTGATGGACAAACCAATCCAACATCATTCATGTATTTCGTAAATTAAAAATAGAATGAATGTCACTTAAATGTAACTCTGCTTTCGGGTTGTGTTCGAACAAAGTAGGATAAACGTTTCTCCGAACGCCAAAGTTTCTATTCGAATCTTTCTTGTGATTTCCTTCGCCTACTCTATCTACTTCGATCTATTTCGTAAGTGAATTTCAAAAACCTCTCAGGTGGTGTAAGTTGCAGCTACCCCATTCCGACTTGATTTTTGTTCTTTCGGACATGATTGTTGCTCACCGTTTCTTTTAACAAAGAGTGGAATGTAAGTTACAAAAATAAATGTCATTCACTCTTCTCTCGTTAATCTACTAAAACAAGTTGAGCCTTGAGGCTGGTTTTATGATCATATAGCTGAGCGATGAACATTTCTGATAAGTTGTTCTTGAAGTTCTTGAATTGATATGATCTGTGAAATACCAGTTGGAGGACACACTGTGGAATGAAACAACTCAAGTTCATTAAAGCTAAATAAAATTATCATGGTCTTATCGGAGGTAGCAAAACATTGACGCATATTTCTTAGTTGTACATCATTGTAACTTATTTCAAAGGCACTCTCTAATAAATGGACTCACAAGATACCCTCCAGTCAGTCACAAGAAATCTTCATTATACCAACAAGTCCCACAAATTACCCTTTGTAGCGGCAGGCAGAAAACCCTATGGAAGACAATCAAACAGCACCCAAACATACCCCTGCGTGTTGGCAGTCATGTTGACAAACACGGGATTGGCGATTCAGCCAAGGAGAACTGATGGACGGTTCTAATAAAACACGAGTTCATGGGGCGAGTTTTCGCCAAAACAAAAATCGCTGCTCGGTCGCGCATAGCAGGCTGAAACCGGTTGCAGCTGGGTGGGCGGCCGCCGTGAATGCGGGATGGCGTGGGTTGTGTTGGAATGCACCGAAACAGGGGAAACGGAAGGATGTGAACAGTGGAAACGGAGCGTAAAGGATTTCAAGCGATATTGAAATTACTACACTTCCCCATTATCAATTTAAAGCGGTGGGAGCTTTCCCGGGATGTGATGAAGCAGAATAGTAACTTCGGAGTAAAGAGTGGACAGTTCTCAAAAACTGACAATAATTCACAATTTCTTGACAATTAAAATCTCCAATTTGCCAAACAATATGCTCGTTCAATGCCGAGTATACAAATTGTTCTTATTTCGAAAGATTATCAGCAAAAATTAAAAAAAAAACAAATTAAAACACGTAGGATTAAGACACCAAATTGGGGCAGTTCAAACGTTCTTCAGGTTTTAGATTTGAGATAGTTATGAGGTTTGAATTACGAGTACACATTGCTTACATTTTATGATTTCTTTAAAGTGATTTCAAAACACTAAATAACAAATATTTCCTGGCGTTTTGGCCGAAAATATATCAGTTTGGTATATTAATCGAAAAAAGCGCTATACCTGAAATCCGTGAAGTTCTTACATGTTACCAACTTATATTTATGGAATTGAAATTGTTAAAGGAAATGGCAGAGGTGACCACAGGATGTAAGAGGAATTGTTATAGGCGAGCAGTGGATTAATTACACGGCCAACGACCAAAAAACTTTGTGTGCGTGTTCACCTAATTCTTATCATTCTAGGTGTGCTGATTCCAAAAATAACAATAAAATTGACGTATCACCCAACATTTGTACACATTTTAACATTTTATCTGTATAGCCAGGCAAATGCTCCTCAGAGAATCTAGATATGTATGAGTTGCAGGAAATTATAAATTTCCGTATTTACTATGTGAATGGGATAGTAGGGTACGAGATTAGCATTAGTCTAGAAAGAATAGGCCTGAAACAAAATCTTTAAACCCGGGAGAAAAGAATATTCTACGGGAACATATGGTGAATCAACACAAGATCCTCCTGCCTCCATTGTACATAAAATTAGGTCTCATGAAACAATTGCCTTACCTAAAGATGAGCAGTGTTTCAAGTACCTTTGTGAAAAGTTTACGCAATTTGTCTGCAGCAAAATTATTAAAAGAGGGTATCTTCATTGAGACGTTAGAAAAGGGATATTTGATCCCCAATTTAAACCACATTTGACAGAAAATGAAAATGAAGCGTAGAGTGCTTTTAATCACGTTGTTAATAAGTTCCTAGCCAACAAAAAGACCAAGATTATCAAACAATTGTTGCTAATGTGCTGAAAGATTTCAAGAAATTGAGATGTTTAATGAGCCTCAAGGTTTACTTCTTAAACAGTCATTTACAATTCCTTCCGGACGATTTAGGTGAAGTAAGTGAAGAACAAGATGAGCGTTTTCATTAAGGTCTGAAAGTGATGAAAAAACGTTGTCAGGGACGCTGGAACACCAATATGATGGAAGATTACTGTTGGTCACTTCACTGAGAGAGACAGCAAACGGCGGAGAGGAGAAAGAGCTATTTCAGGGGCTTTAAGGAAAAGAGACAAAGAAAGTATACGTCAATGGACACGTAAAGACTTTGTAGAATGTAATGTTAAGAATATAAATCCTTCTATGTTTTAATTAAAGTTCTTTTGGTATTTTGGAGCACGTATTTTCCCAAATCTTAATAGATCAAATTCTGACCAAACTGTGGGTGATGGAAAGAAATTGAGTTCAGATGTGGATTCAGCACCCAAAAATCTATAAAAATCAGCTATTAATATTTAAAAAGTTTTTTGAAACCCGTTTTTTGTTGGCCTGTGTTATTTTGTAAATGATTCCTCTCCCAATAAAGAGTGGGAGACACACAGAGACAGACAGGGACAGGGTGAGGGAGCGAGAGACAGTGAGAAAGGGGGATGGAAGTGGAAAGAGGGAGATAAAGGGCAGAACGTCGGCCGAGTTTTCCTAGTTCAATCTATCTATTTAGGTAGTTCCGAAAATACGCTGCCGTCGGTTCTCGAACCTAAACGTTCCGGTCTGAGTCGTTTCAGAAACAGCGGCAATACTCAATCCGAACTAATCCAACTGGTGGCAGTATGGTAGAAATGGACGTCATCGGAATGATAAATATGAAATGTACTGGGGATGGGTGACAGGAGAAGTGGAAAGGGTAAACAGAGAGTTACTGATGTTACATCTTACAGAGATGAGAAGAGGAGCGGGGGAGTGAAGAGCGGAACGTCACGGGTGTGGCTGGTGCGGCAGAGCAATGTCGGCGAGGGAGGCGGGCGGCCCGGCGCAAGATGAAAAGGCCGGCGCGAAAATACCGGTCAAGCCCCTGGGAGCGCATCGGGCAGAACACGGCGGCGGCCGTGTCGCCTGCTTCCGACACGGCTACCGGCGTCAGGGACCTCCGACAAGGTCTGCCGCCGCCGCCGCCTCCACCACCACCACACCTCACCCCGCCTCTCTCGACACCGCCGCGCCGCGCCGCGCCGCGCCGCGCCGCGCCATGCCGTTGCCCCACCAGCCACCGCCACTGGCGTGGCGTCGCAATTCCACCATCACTCCGGTAACCGTCGCCACTACTTACAACGCCGCAACCACGACTACCATCTCCACCACTGCGATCGTCATCAGTCGCTTTTCCGCCAACTCCAATTTCGCCGCACCCGCCATCGGAGCCAGTACCGCCACCGCCGCATCGCTTGCAGTCATCTGTCCCAGATCCACCACCGCGATATGAGTCCTCTATCTCTACAATAACCTCCAACTCTACAATACTGGAGGCTGTGGTACTTCGTCTTTGCCCTCTCTAGCTCAGTCAAAACGCTCTCGGCATTCCTTTCGTCGTCTTCATCACCGCCACAGCCGCCGACGTGCCAACGACACCGTTGTCATGTCAGTTCTCACCAGTCTATCATCATCACCACTATCGTTGATGTACTTCTATCATTAGGGAGTTTTTGCCATCTCGAACGTTAAGCACTATCGACATTCTGCGCATGCGCAGATGCACTAAAGAGATG
The DNA here is from genome assembly GCA_031308135.1 of Acheta domesticus. Taxonomy (NCBI): domain Eukaryota; kingdom Metazoa; phylum Arthropoda; class Insecta; order Orthoptera; family Gryllidae; genus Acheta; species Acheta domesticus. The sequence continues at coordinate 204,384,362 of JAHLJT010009436.1, read as the reverse complement.
CGAAACTTGAACTGCGCATGAGCAGAAGATCGATAGTGCTTACCGTTCGAGGTGGCAAAAACTCCCTATTATCTTCCTCCGCCCAATCATTGACGGAGCCGCCGTCGTCACCATCGCCGCCAACGCCACAAATGAGTGTCCCACCTTTACGGATACCATGCGCCAAGGGCGTTGTCACAGCTGCCATTACTGCCACAGTAGTCTTCAGGACCACCTGATTTTCACCATCACTGTCATTGTCCCCGCCAGCAACTTTACCAATGTTTCGACAGCTATAATCGATCACCATCAACGCCGTGGTCCCCATAACCTTTATCACCACACCACCTGCATCCTTACTGCCACTTCTAGAATCCCTAGATACAGAGAGTTGCGCATTCCATTGTTCCACTGGTCTCGCCATTTTATATCCAGTTGTCAGGAGAATTGAAACTGTATGGTATTTTGTAAGTTGAGGACCATAAATATTTTCCAAACCAACATTAATATTCATGAAAATCTCCATAACGTCACCAATCTTCATAGTTTTCCTTCGGCTCCTGATTGCTGCTTGCCGGGACCAACCGGTAAGATGATATTAAATGGCGGCGGTTGCGCTACTCTCTGTATCTAGGGTCTCAAGCCAATCTGCCGGGCGCGGCCATCATCACAGTTGTCCCCCGCCACAAACCGTGACGCGCGACCGCCTGCGCCGCCCGGCCGCGCCGCGCCGCGCCGTCACGCCGCTGATGGTCCCTCGCTGTTACCGGAAATGTCCCGGCGTGCAACGCGCTCGGGGCTCGTAAAGGTGCGGGTTCGCGGGCGAACAGCGACCCGCGCGGACGCTCGTAAAAATCGACGCGCATGGAGGCAGGCGGCGGCGGCGCGGCGTTTAGATTCATCTGGGTGTTCCGCTGGCTGGGCTCGCGCTCGTAACTGCGAGTTTATCACCAACGCGCACAATGGACAGTGTCTCTTTTGGCCGGTCGCGGTCACTCTGAACCGTTTCACTACCTGCCGTAAATATTGAAGACGCGTCAAGTTTGATGCGCGGAGTCCATAAAGGAAAGGTGCATAATATGGACACGGAAGCCATCAAACTCTGTCAGTATTCAAACTAACTAGTTCGTTTTGGTGTAGACGTTATTTATGAGTGAATAAGCAAGCGTTAATTTTAATGACTTGTAAACCTTAACTTGTCCTTGAGTGAACAATTAAATAGTCTACTTCATAAGGCAATAAGATCTAGTTTAGAATACATCTCGCATTCTAATAATCTCCTGCTCAAACAGATGATAAATTGCGAGGAATAGAAGAATAGAATGTAAGATATTCCTTACTATTTATTTTTCTTGAACGTAATGCTTTTCAAATTTGTTTTCACAAATGCAGAATGAGTACAGGTATCTTCTCCACTGAACTATTCCAAAACATTTGGAAGGTGAAACACTCTGAGATCATTATTTTTTTCCTAGGAATTTTATTCCACCGACTGCCGGTAACCCTTTACGTCCAGATGGGACGCATATTCGACCATACATTAAACACAACACACTTGCGGTCTCCTCTGATATGGGGTCAGCAGAACGCGAGGCCCTCCGCGACAGCGCATTCATACGAGACAAGGGACAAACAACCATGTCCAAGGCCAGACTCAAACCTATGACCCTTCGGACAGAAATGCTAATTCGGTTAATGCACTTAGCGACCTCAGCCATCAACGTCGGCCTGTGATCATTTTATTAGTGATTTTTTTTACCCAGAAAAATCGTCTTAAAATATATTGGAGAAGCTCTAGATATCATTTCTTCAGCTCTTGCCATAAACACATTAAGTGTCAGTATTTAGAAATTTCACCATTCACTATTGCACGAACATAATTCACAATTTATTTCATTGTCAACTTCTGTTCTCTTGACTCTGCAGCTGGTAGCGTAAAAGACAGGAAGAATGAAAACAGAAAAGCAAAAAAAAAAAAAAAAAAAAAATCATTGTGGATAAACAATAAACGTAAAACATTTCTGAAGTATTATATGGAACCTTCTATCAAGTGAAAAGTTTTCAAATGAGCCCAAAAGTTAAGTAGGCAATGTAAGCTTTTACAAGTGACTTATGCGTATCTTCTATAGCCTTAAATATCGTAAGTACTAGCATCGCGGCACGAAACCGTACTCGTTTTTCGTATGTTGTGTGGTCTGAGAATCATTCCTAATTACATCTTTGGAAGTCTGTAATAAAAACCCGCAACACTACTCACACAAAACATTCCACCAAAAACTCCGCTAACGATTGGAGGCAGTAACGTCATGGTGCCAAGGTGAAGTTAATTTCTCGAACTATCATTGTAATTTTGTCATATTCCAATGCTTCTCCATTTTTCTTTTCTCTCAATCCGAAGCATTCCTTAACTTACTGAAAACTGGACTTACTGAACTTACTTAACGTCTGAAACTTACTGAACTTCCTTAACTTACTGAATGACATCTCGAGAAGGTCAAGGCTAAAAGTGACTAATTTCTGAGTGATTATCTTCTTGATTTCGGCACTTTGCTTGTGTTAATAACTCGCCGAATGAAACCTCTCTCACTGCCGTACATATTTTAGTTTGGCCAAAATTTAACGTAAGCGATGAAACAGTAGAATCTTCATTTGCGTAATACCAAAAAAAGGTTACACCATCTCACAATTTACGAACTGTCAGATATCCGATAACATTATTCAGTAGCATATGCAGATGTGAGTTCGCACGCTTTGTAGTCCGAGAGGTAGCTGGCTCGGCCCCGAGGGTAGTGGATGTCCAGCTATGTACGCGTATTTGTGTCGGCCTATGTCACTGCCTCGTGAATAATCTAGGCGATTGGTCTTACAGCGTGACTGTCTATACTGCGATTTTTCTAAGAGCGACCCTCAAGGCCACTCAAATCTCATCTTCGCGATGGAATATGTCACGGCATTTCGCGTCTTTCTCAGTCGTTCCGCTAGATTTCGCACGATCGCGACCGTATGAAGCAGTGCTTGCGATCATGCGACTTCTACCGGCAAGACCGAGAAAAGTCGCGAAATGCCGTGACATATTCCATCGCGAAGATGGGATTTGAGTGGCCTTGAGGGTCGCTCTTAGAAAAATCGCAGTATATGCTCTGCAACTTCCCTGGATTGATTTCAGGAGGATGCCGGTGCAGTATTTTAACAATGGGCAACTTTCCCTCCTTCTCCAAACTGTCTCGAATCTCAACCTAGAGATGAGCTAATTTCCATTTATCCCAACATCCATGGTCTAGAAAACTGACTGCAGTCTTTCTTCAAAACGATTCCTTCAGCATTCGGCATTCACAGTCGATTTTTTCAACCGTTCTTCTATTCACGCATAGCAAGTTGAGAATTCCATCAGGAATTTCCTGCATCGACAGTAAGAAAGGCGATTGTGCTCGCCGACGCCCCACCAGCGTCTCGGGCGCGGGGCAGGTGCAAATAAATCTAAAAGCATAAACAACCAACCACGCCCCTGCCGGGATTACCATAAGGGAGTGCCAAAATTCCCACGCGTAAGAGCGGAGAAGGACGCGCCCAGTGGGAGGGGCGCATGGAGCCGGTGCGGCGGCGACGGCGGTGACAGTGGCGGTGGAGGCGACGTGCACTGTGTTTGAGGTTGCTTTGAGGGAGGGCACGGGTGGGGGCGTTGGCGGTACCGGTGACGATGGCAATGGCGATGGCGGGGGAGGAGTTAAAGGCAGGGGCGGGGATTCGGTGGATTGGGTTGGTTGGTTAGTTGATATGTGATTCCGGGCCCGTCAAATGATAAGGTCGTCTGTAAGTTTAGTGCATGTTTTATCGCGAGCGGTGCAGGTGATCTTGTTTCGCTGGATGGTGAGATCCGGCGCCGACCTACCGTCGGCTACTGGAAATTTCCACAATCATGTATCTCCTACCAGCGGGACACCGCCCCAGCTGGGAAAAGCTTTAAGCCCCGACCGGTCTGCTGGCATATGTGGTAGTGTATTGCATGCAATTGTAGGTGTGTGAAATTAAGGGGTAGGATAGAGCAGGGAACAGGAAGAAAGATCGCGCACAGTCCGTGGCCCGTTTGTTAGGGTACTGCTCCAGCATTCGCCTGGTATTGATCGAAGGAACCAAGCAAAAATATCGATCAGAGCCTTTGGCCTCTACAATTCTTCTCCTATCGCGCTTGAACTCGATCCAGCTATCTAGCTAGTGTCGAAAATCCTGCCATCGTCGGAACTCGAACCTAGAACCTCCCTGTCAGAGGCACTGCAGTGACAGTTGAAGCCCTGATCACCCTCTCCCGTGGTGACGATGGTGGTCATGACGACGGCGATGGTGGTGACGTTGGCAGTGGTTGGGTTAAAGGCATGGGCGGGGAGTCGCTGGAGGCGTCAGCCACGGTGACGGATATAGCCGTGGTGTCGGTGGCTGGGTGGGGCGGGGTGGGGCTTGCATTGTGCGCGCGGTGCAAGGGCGGGCCTGCCTCCGAGGGGGGAGGGCGGTGGGAGGGGCGCGTGACCTCCGCGAGTCGCCGACGCGAGAGCGTTGACCCGCGTCGCCGTCGCTACTCGGCCCACATGCACCATTCGTCAGCACACGTCGCCGCCCGAACGACATGTTGACGGCTACTGTACAAAGAAAACACGCGACATCTCAATAAATAAATACATAAATTATAAGTGATTGAAGGAAACGAATCAAGAAAAAACATAAGTGGAGCGAAATAACGAATGAATTACTAATGTTTGTCGTACTAAGACTGGGGATGAACGTATAATTTCAGCGCCTCTTCCGAAGGTTCACTAGTTCTCGCCGTTGTTGGCTTGAATGGTATTAACTGAATGTCGGTCTCGTAGATGTTTTGTTCCGACAGGCTTAACTGTGATAGAGTGCGGATCTTACCATCGAGGATCTATAATATGTGTCAATTGATCTAAAATATGTGTCTCATATTACTGACACAAGATAATTACTAATGGTAGGAAATGGTGTGGCATTTACGATGCTTCTACCATCGAAATCAATATTAGATGTTGGCTCTCCATCGTAACTGTTTATTGTGGCATAAAGCTTTTTCGGCCGCATTGCGGCCATCATCAGTGCTACAAAAATAATAATAGTAATAATAATAATAATAATATATCTAAATTACAAAAAATTTTAAAAAATTTAAAGAATTAAAAACTTTTTACAGAATATTGTCAAGAATTGGATTTTAAAGAAAATGTAAAATGTGAAATGGACATGTAATTTTTTTAAATTTTTTAAAAAAATGACAAATGAAAATTAAATTAAATAAATGGAATCTATTACAAATAATATTATGAAACAAATTGGAGTGAAAGAAAACTGGAAAAGTATAATATAAAATGTGTAAATGGAAACATAATTTTGAATAACAAATGTACATTTTGAAGAGAGGTGAAAATAGAAAATGAATAAATATGTAACTAAATAAATAAATGAATTAATAAATTTAGGTGAGCAAACTGACATACCTATTAGAGGCGGCTGTGGTCCTCAGTCCAGACAAGACAGCGAATGGCGAAGGCATTGTACGCTATTTAAAGGAAACGTTCAATGGAGGGAGGAGAGAACAACATAGAAAATAGGTAAGTAATATTTCGATTTGCAGGCCAGAGTATGCTGAATCGAATGGTTTTTATTCTAGAATGCTAGAACAACCTAGAGCTAAGTACTTTAGAAAAGAGTAAATGTCTACAAACGTGAAAAATTGCGCACGGCGCGAAACAAAAATGGCCGCCATTTGTAAACGAGGTAGAATAAAAAAAAGTTAAAGATGGTTTTGAACAGCCAAAACATAAGGAAATTTATGTATAAAATATGAATTTTTTTCGAGATGGTCGAGCGACCAATTTATTAAATTCTGGACCACTTAAAATGGATTGACCCAGAAGCAATACACATTAATAATTTATTAAACAATCCCCAACACGCTATTTTGAATGAACAGATTCCTTCTCTCTCCCCTCTTCTGAAACTGGCCGCTTCCAAAGCACATTAACCCCTCTACCTGCCTCTTTTCCGCCACCCGTCTGGGCCTTTCCCGCAATGGCCATTTCCTAGAAAAAAACCTGCGTTCTCCCCTCCCTCCATTGAACGTTTCCTTTAAATAGCGTACAATGCCTTCGCCCTTCGCTGTCTTGTCTGGACTGAGGACCACAGCCGCCTCTAATAGGTATGTCAGTTTGCTCACCTAAATTTATTAATTCATTTATTTATTTAGTTACATATTTATTCATTTTCTATTTTCACCTCTCTTCAAAATGTACATTTGTTATTCAAAATTATGTTTCCATTTACACATTTTATATTATACTTTTCCAGTTTTCTTTCACTCCAATTTGTTTCATAATATTATTTGTAATAGAGTCCATTTATTTAATTTAATTTTCATTTGTCAATTTTTAAAAAAAATTTTAAAAAAATTACATGTCCATTTCACATTTTACATTTTCTTTAAAATCCAATTCTTGACAATATTCTGTAAAAAGTTTTTAATTCTCTAAATTTTTTAAAATTTTTTGTAATTTAGATATATTATTATTATTATTATTATTATTATTATTATTATTATTACTATTATTATTTTTGTAACACTGATGATGGCCGCAATGCGGCCGAAAAAGCTTTATGCCACAATAAACAGTTACGATGGAGAGCCAACATCTAATATTTATTTCGAAGATAATTACTATTAGTAATAATGAAGCTGCACCAGTAAACAGACCGGACAAAAATGATCAGAACAACTCATACTCAAAAGTAGGAAGTAAACGGAAAGCGAGTTAATGCAAAAAAAAATGTTAGTTCATTTGAGTGATGTACAATTTTTGTGACAGACATCATTACCTTATCGTTATCAATAGCCTATCCAGTTTTTACACTACTATCTTTAAGTAGTTCCCATCGAGCGGATGTCAAACTGTCACTGGATGAGAATTGATGACCGTTTCCGTATGAGTAAATCTGTAATCCAGAAAGTGCAATTCAATCAACTTCAAGCAGAAGTTACGTGAAAACTATTATTTTTCAAATCATTAAACAAAATCTTTTTGAAGATAAAATTTTTTAGAACAAATTTAATTTAAGAAAAAAAAATCTATCTTCAGTATTGTGCTTTTGCAGTGTTAGGTTTCTGCAATTTTCGAAAATACGTTGAGTTGTCCGAAAATGAGACTAGAACCAAAATCAAGCAAAAGGTACTCATATTTACGAAAAATTGTACCTGATCATATTTCCAGTCCTATATTTAAACAATATATTTCTTTAAGGAAGAAATCTCTGTCTGCAATATTGTAGTTGTAGAAAGGACGCCGAAAAAAATGTGAACTTAAGCAGTATTTTTGTTGCAAAAATCAAGGACTTCAACGAAAATGAGACTTGCTCATGTCGCGATGTGGCGCCCCGGCTATCGCGACACGAGGCCGCCGGTAAGTGACCCACTTGTCACTTGCCGGCGTCAGCGTTCCATAACTAATAAAAGGCGAGGGCTTCGCGCCTCGCCCCCCCCTTTCTTCTCGCTATGATGCCGGAGGGGCGTGCCGCGCCACCACCCACCACTGGAAGGCTCCGCTACCAGCAGGGTAAGTTTCAATAATGATCTTGTTCTTTTCATTGCGCGAGTTGCAGGGTTCTCCCTCTCCCCCGCAACACGCGACATTCAAATCTTCTAAGCCTCGTTTACGCTATCCGCAAAGAAAGCTAATCAGTAAATTCGGAGCAATTGTTGAGAAAATTTTGAAAATGTTGAGACTTCATGTAGAGTATCTTCAAAAATCAAAATATCAATTTCAAAGTAGCATGGCCTTCAGCTCGTTCAGATCAATCGGGGAATATCAATTTTGGAGAAAACAGTCTGAACGGTTTAGGCGTTCGCGTTGACCATAGACAGACTCACAGAAAGACGAACAGATAGACAGACGTATTGCAGTCAATCCATTTTGTGGGTCTATTTCACGGACCCACAAAACGTGGAATCTGCCTTAGAATCAGTGTTAGAAGAAGGAATTTACATTATAAAGATAAGATTTAGTTACTAGAGGAGGCAATACGAGTTTTTCTGTCGTAAAATCGCCAAATTCTGGCGCTCGATTATAAATAATTCATCTTCTTAGGAACTAAGGCGAAAAACTAACAAGGGTTGGGAGCGGGAGGAGGTGGAGTTATGAGGATGAAGGGTAAAGTGGTCACTACCGCGCGCAAAACAAGGCGATGCTTGTGAGGTCAATCCCAACCAATGCAATTCCTGGCAACGAGAATGCAACGTTTTCCGTTGGCTAAAGCCAAAAGAAATCTAATTTCTTGCCTTGCCTCTAAATCCTTGGCCTGACCTGACGTCAGTCAGTCCCTGTCTCTTTGTTTATCGAACCGTACTTGCATCCGCTGGCCTCAAATTGATGTGTAGAAACCAGAGAAACAAGGGATAATGCCTCCAGTATTCTAAGCTGCGAAAAAAGTGATCCGACGGTATTGCTGGCTTCGATCTCCCCACGTAATATTTACAAATGTCCAGGTGCGGAATCATACGTTATAATCACACCCATTGCGTAAACAAAACCTCTACCACATACGTGTTACTTCTCGTATCACGCATACACGTCAAAAATGCGTTTATCCGTTTACGTGCAACATTTCACGACGGCAATAAAGTCGGACGTTCTTGGGATTGTTTGCGGATGCGCAGCTGCGCGCGCGCGCGAGATTCTCCGCGCGGATGGTGCGGGCCATCCGCCGAGGGCCGGGCCGGGCGGGGAGGAGGTGAGGTGGATCGGGCTGGCTCGGGGCCTATTCGGGGGCGGGGAGCGGGTGGGTGCGGGGTGGGCGGGGCTGGAGTGGGGTGGGAGCGAGGGAGGGGGCCTGAGCGTGGGGGGAAGGGGTCGGGAGGGGGGGTACGTGTGGGAGCGCTGGCGCATAATGACTGCGTTCTTTTCGGGCGCGCGACGACCTTGGCATTTGGAGCGCGGCCGCGCCACGCCCCCCCCCCCGCACTGCCCGGCCCACGTGGCCGGAAGCGCACCCGCCGGAAGCCGATTTTCCGCCCCGCCCCTCCTCCTCCCTCTCTGGCACGCCCCGCCTCTCCAGCCGCGACATTGCGTCAATGAGATGGAAGAACGGATTTCAAAAATAAATCAGAAATACACAACGGACTCTTCAGAACGGCCACTCCACTGCAGATTCTGCTAACGGAGAGTTTGTGCCAATTTTAGTCGGAGAACACTATCAATCTTCTGCGCATGCGCATATGCAGTAAAGGGATGCGAACCTTGAAACGCGCATGAGCAGAAGATCGGTAGCGCTCTCCACATAGGCTGGCACAAACTCTCTATTAAGAAATTTTCTGTACTATCGATTCGATAGTTGGATAGTGTCGAACTGGAAAACCATAACAACAATGTATTTCGAATCACTACAAGTCATCACCTCGCTCAAGAACAGGAATTTTGGCTCTCTTAAACACTTAAATGAAAAGTTGTTACCAAAATTAGAAAACTGGAAAAATTTAGAATCTGCGGACAGTCAGACCACACAATATTAGAAACTTCATGGACTCAGAGGTTTTAGAACAGGGGTTCTCAAACTACGGCCCGCGGGCCACATGCGGCCCGCCGGGTTTTTATTGTTTAAACATTTTTTTCTTAAAATCCGCACATTTTTTTATTATGAGTTAGGGTGTCTAGGGATGTCAAAAAAAATCGATGGTTTTAAAACAAAAATGTTTTCCACTAGAAACATCGATATTTTGCTTTCAATATTTTCTTCACATCTACATTTTGTTGCCAAAACATCGGTGTTTTTTTAATAACTGTTTTTAATAAAGCCATATCGATGATTTGCGTTATCCTCTTTACCACGCTGTACATTCCGCCAGCGCAATCTGAGGAAGTTTGGGAACGGCTCGCGTTATGACTGTATGTTATCGGTAGGCCTGATATTGCCTGAAGCGATAGTAGTGTTAGAAATGGCCCTCAGACGTTTTGACAGGTCGTGAATCTGACCTACTCCACTCAGTCCAGGGAAGTCCCACAGTAACATGTGACCAACCATTGCTTTCCAAACTGGCACGTCTTTCACCATATAATTATAAATGTAATTGTTTTATGTGTACGAGTAAACTTGTAATTGTTCAACATTTATCACAAAAATTATTTGAGTTTTTCATTTTTTTCGTCATTTAGAAGTACTTACAGCGCTATTAGAGCAATGAAGTGCTGGCAACACTGTCTTTCTCAAATATTCGTTTGTTCATTATGGTGCGTGAGGGTGAGTGCTACACACAACACACAATTCATTGAGAAGAATTTTGTGAACTTGAACTTCTAATTCCAGTTGTGGGGTAGGTAAGTCAATAATTTATATTTCTTAGTGTTTGTTATTATTAGACCGCGGAACATCATGCAATTGCATATTTTCGTGATTGCGCATATCGAAAGGAAATTTATATAACTTCAACTATCTCCAAATTAAAACAAATATAATTGCATAATTCAGGGATTTTTTTCTTTAACTGCATATATCGATGTATGCGGCATATTTAAGTGCATATAGGTTTTTTATGAGCTCCGTCAAGCTGGAACAGCCATGTCAGCTCACCGGAATGAAACATGTCTAATGATTTATTGCTAATTAATTGCTAATTAATTGCCACATTTTCGAATTAATTGCCACGTACCTTCAGGGCGAAAACGGGTGTGAGCTGGCATGACACGACGCCAGCACACACATCAGTGAAATTCGGGGTCGCAGGTCCACGGAAACGCACAGATAATTTATTGCTAATTAATTGCCAATTAATTGCCACATTTTCGAATTAATTGCCACGTATCTTCAGGGCGAAAAAGGGTGTGAGCTGGCTTGACGCGACGCCAGCACACACATCAGTGAAATTCGGGTCGCAGGTCCACGGAAACACTCAGATAATTTATTGCTAATTAATTGCCAATTAATTGCCACATTTTTGAATTAATTGCCACGTATCTTCAGAGCGAAAACGGGTGTGAACTGGCTTGACACGACGCCAGCACACACATCAGTGAAATTCGGGTCGCAGGTCCACGGAAACACACAGATAATTTATTGCTAATTAATTGCCAATTAATTGCCACATTTTCGAATTAATTGCCACGTATCTTCAGGGCGAAAAAACGGGTGTGAGCTGGCTTGACGCGACGGCAGCACACACATAAGTGAAATTCGGGTCGCAGGTCCACGGAAACACGCAGATAATTTATTGCTAATTAATTGCCAATTAATTGCCAGATTTTCGAATTAATTGCCACGTATCTTCAGGGCGAAAACGGGTGTGAGCTGGCTTGACGCGAATGTTTCAGTATTTAACCATTTTTTTCTCATAAACGGCAACTGCAATTAATTTGTGCTTGTTATAAACAAATACTATATAATGTGTATTAATCATGTTCTTGGTTTGGTTCGAGTGTGCTCTTTGGTTCTCTCTACAAACGTATTTGAATTTCTCGCATGGTTGAATATGTTTCAGTTTTTAACAATTATTTTTCCGTAAACGGCAACGGCAAATAATTTGTGTTTCTTATAAACAAATACTATATAATCTGTATTAATCATGTTCTTGGTTTGGTTGGAGTGTGCTCGTTGGTTCTCTCTACAAACGTATTTGAATTTCTGGTATGGTTGAATATGTTTCAGTTTTTAACAATTATTTTTCCACAAACGGCAACGGCAAATAATTTGTGTTTGTTATAAACAAATACTACATAATGTGTATTAATCATGTTCTTGGTTTGGTTCGAGTGTGCTCGTTGGTTCTCTCTACAAACGTATTTGAATTTCTCGCATGGTTGAATATGTTTTAGTTTTTAACAATTATTTTTCCGTAAACGGCAACGGCAAATAATTTGTGTTTCTTATAAACAAATACTATATAATCTGTATTAAACATGTTCTTGGTTTGGTTCGAGTGTGCTCGTTGGTTCTCTCTACAAACGTATTTGAATTTCTGGTATGGTTGAATATGTTTCAGTTTTTAACAATTATTTTTCCACAAACGGCAACGGCAAATAATTTGTGTTTGTTATAAACAAATACTATATAATGTGTATTAATCATGTTCTTGGTTTGGTTCGAGTGTGCTCGTTGGTTCTCCCTACAAACGTATTTGAATTTCTCGCATGGTTGAATATGTTTCAGTTTTTAACAATTATTTTTCCGTAAACGGCAACGGCAAATAATTTGTGTTTGTTATAAACAAATACTATATAATCTGTATTAATCATGTTCTTGGTTTGGTTCGAGTGTGCTCGTTGGTTCTCTCTACAAACGTATTTGAATTTCTCGCATGGTTGAATATGTTTCAGTTTTTAACAATTATTTTTCCGTAAACGGCAACGGCAAATAATTTGTGTTTGTTATAAACAAATACTATATAATCTGTATTAATCATGTTCTTGGTTTGGTTCGAGTGTGCTCGTTGGTTCTCTCTACAAACGTATTTGAATTTCTCGCATGGTTGAATATGTTTCAGTTTTTAACAATTATTTTTCCGTAAACGGCAACGGCAAATAATTTGTGTTTGTTATATACAAATACTATATAATGTGTATTAATCATGTTCTTGGTTTGGTTCGAGTGTGCTCTTTGGTTCTCTCGGCAAACCTATTTGAATTTCTGGTATGGTTGAATATGTTTCAGTTTTTAAACAATTATTTTTCCGTAAACGGCAACGGCAAATAATTTGTGTTTGTTATAAACAAATACTATATAATGTTTATTAATCATGTTCTTGGTTTGGTTTGAGTGTGCTTGTTGGTTCTCTCTACAAACGTATTTGAATTTCTGGTATGGTTGAATATGTTTCAGTTTTTAACAATTATTTTTCCGCAAACGGCAACTGCAAATAATTTGTTTTTGTGGTAAACAATTAGTGTACAATGTGTATTAATCATGTTCTTGGTTTGGTTCGAGTGTGCTTGTTGGTTCTCTCTACAAACGTATTTGAATTTCTGGTATGGTTGAATATGTTTCAGTTTTTAACAATTATTTTTCCGCAAACGGCAACTGCAAATAATTTGTTTTTGTGGTAAACAATTAGTGTACAATGTGTATTAATCATGTTCTTGGTTTGGTTCGAGTGTGCTTGTTGGTTCTCTCTACAAACGTATTTGAATTTCTCCCATGGTTGAATATGTTTCAGTTTTTAACAATTATTTTTCCGTAAACGGCAACGGCAAATAATTTGTGTTTGTTATAAACAAATACTATATAATGTTTATTAATCATGTTCTTGGTTTGGTTTGAGTGTGCTTGTTGGTTCTCTCTACAAACGTATTTGAATTTCTCGCATGGTTGAATATGTTTCAGTTTTTAACAATTATTTTTCTGTAAACGGCAACGGGAAATAATTTGTGTTTGTTATAAACAAATAGTATATAATGTGTATTAATCATTTTCTTGGTTTGGTTCGAGTGTGCTCGTTGGTTCTCTCTACAAACGTATTTGAATTCCTCGTATGGTTGAATATGTTTCAGTTTTAACAATTTTTTTCCCGTAAACGGCAACAGCAAATAATTTGTGTTTGTTATAAACAAATACTATATAATGTGTATTAATCATATAAGAAGAAGAAGAGCGATGAAGCCTAAAGAAGAAGGCGCCCTAACAAAAGAAAAACTTTGATAAGCTGAAGAGATATTTATATGGAGCCACGTCGTTGGTTTATGCCAATACAATAAAATATTAAGACATTGCAAATAATACAATACAATAGATAACAAAATATGAAAACGATATATTTATTGCACTGATATAAACTTGATTTCACCCTATTGTTATCTGCTACTGTAGAAAAAATATCTTTCTAATACAAGTTAATTATTACATACGAAATTAAAAGAATATATTATGGAACAAATTTGTGAAAGTTATATGTACATGCCCCACGAAACCCAAATTCCGTTATAAATTGCAAACAGAAATCATCTCTTCTGTTCTTACTGTGGTATGTGAACGTATTATAATTTTATTGTCGTTAGAGCGGCGTCTCCAGGTGAATGTTGAATGGCGATCAACATTCTCCTATGTTTCTCAAGCTGCGGCGCACTGTAGAAGCAGAGCAGCCCACGCTCCCTTTCGCGCCTCGGAAGACCGTACTCCGTCAACACATCCCTGGCGGATGGCGTAGGCCGGAGCGCCGAACGTGAGAATCGCGGCGCCGCTGCTTGTCACTCGTCAGCAAGCTATAGATAAGAGCCGTCGCACGCCTCTGGAGGTCAAGCGAAAAATATCCCATTGGTACCGCTGGGTTGAAATGCTCTGGGAAACCTCTTTCCCATTAGTCTTTAAAAGGTTAAATAGGTATATGAAAATATATAGGTATATGGTCTCTTATATAGGTATATAGCTTACGTTATCGCACTTTGAAAGTGGAGAAGCACGTATGTATTGATACGTAATGTTCCTTAAGTTATTAATAACATGACTGGCGCTTCTGTTATATACATTTCTTCTTTGATTAATAATGTCTGATATGGAAAGATTATAACAACTTGTAGTTTACATGCTGTTTCTGGTAAACAGTGTACAGTACGTTGATGAATAAAAGATGTTGAACAATTTGATGATATGATAAAATCAGCGAATACTAACATGGTGTTCCTTAATATTTTCAAACTGTACGGAAATGTAAGCAATAATTTTAGGACATATTGATTAATACAATAGATAAATATTTTGGCAGTCATGTTCACATTTTAAATACTTTATACCACCTGAATGTGGCGTCGCCGACGCTTTCAACTATCTTCGGTTATTTAACTTTTCTTTTTTTCCTCGGATCAGAGTCCTCTTACTTCAGTTTAGATGTTTTGTCAGCGTTGCGAACTAACCACTTATATCTTACCACTTACAGTTCTGGTTTTCTTCTATTTATTCTTATTATTCTTCAAATTCAATTTTAAGGATATTTACAAATTTACTTAAAAATTTGCCATGAAATACTCCGAATCTCACAAATTCATAACACGTGCGAGTTTCATTTCTTATTTCTCGTTAGTCGACAATTTGAGTGCCATCCTTATAGAAGAAAATGATTGTGCCGTAGATTGCAAATAACCACGGGTTACAGTGCTGGACAGTCAAAGTAACTACTTTTGAAAAATGTCACTTACTTCGGTATTGCACGGAACGACACCGTCATTATGCTTCCGTAGATTCCGCCAATATTCAAGATAATAATGTTGGATTTTGCTGTGCTAATTTGGTATTGTTGCTAGCGATTCGCATTTTGCGGTTTGCTATTTTTCATAAACTACACTGGGGCTCAATCAACGCCATCTACATCAATCTGGTATTTTGGTGGCACTGGTTTAATTGTAGTGGCGGCTGATGCCGCACAAGCCAAATGCATTTTTTGCTGATTTCATCAATTTTATCCGAAATAACTAAACACAGAGGTTTTCTGGAAAAGAACAGTCGAAACCGAAACATCATTGAAAGTTGGGTTCACTTGAACGAATAGAATAAGTCTCGATTACATCAGTAATGTAAAAGCATGAGCTGTTCATCCGAACTGTTTTTTATAACATTTTTTACGCCATTTTCTTTGCATTTAGGGCATTTTTAAAACATTTTAGAAGCATATTATTGAACATTTTTGGCGACATTTTAGGTCATGAAAATTCACCCCCAATCATAACAAGTGGCTGGTAGCAAGAGATGGTCAACTGTAAATAGTATACTAAGAGCTTCCAGGAAAATTCACAAACATGAGGAGGCGAGCTCACCCTCTCCCACGAGCTGTGGGCTGTGTTCTGGCGGTAACATTATTCTTGTGGGTATTCCCAAAGCATCCGACCGCAAGTTAATCTCCAGGAGGGTCTTTGCTATTTTCGTGTAGAGCAGGTACCAGCAAAGCTTTGTGAATGAAAGCCGTCTCGAATACATTCGAATAGACTCTTATTTCAGAATTAAATTTCAGATTCCAACATCCAGTAATGTTACGTAATAATCAACTGAATACCTTAAACAAAATTACATCTAATCTGACGTTGGCTTTCATTTCCGCAAGTGGATTCGCTAGAACAATCCGGTACAATCACTTAAGAATGATCCCACATTTATGTACTGTCAAACTTATACGCTAGATGTTAGTGTTGATGTGCGTCTCCGCTCCGACATAAAAATTGCTGTATGTTAACTATATTCTCTGGAACAAACGCATATTTCGGTGAAAATATCCCGTACGTTCCAGGTACAATCGATTAAGAATGGTTGAACAAATTTTTACGGTGACAGTGACGCCCTATGTTGTATTGTTGGTGTGGGCCTCCTCTCCGCGATTATAAAATCGCTCTATGATCACTAATGTTCTGGAACAAACGCATATTTCGGTGGAACAATCCGGTACAACCCAGGTACAATCTGTTATGAATGGTTTCACATTCATTTAGTGGTAAGGTTATACGTTATTTATTTATTTATTTATTTACGTCAAAAACAGTTAAAAACTGCGTATGACGAGCTATGGGGAGAAGTGAATTTTGTGCACGTTTTCATAATTCTGTGGTCTCTATCCTAAACCATATTCTAGTCGAATTTTGAATACAGAAAAGAGAGATTTTTTCGAGTTTTTTGACAAAAATATTCGCTCCTATATAATAAAATATATTTTCAAAGGTAAATTAGCTATAAATTCTTACCCTGAACCCTCATGTTCTTCATGAAAGAATATTACTTTTTGCCGCGATAATATGAAAAACGATAATTTGAATAACTATATTTCCCACTGAAATTCAGAAGACGTGCACAAATATTAGGAGTTATTGTTGGCGTAAGCCTCGCACGGAACAATAAAAGGCTGTATCTTCACCAATTTTCACGTACCAAGCAAAATTGTGGTGGAACAATCCGGTACAAACGTGGTACAAACGATCTGTAGGTTTCCAATTTTTTTAGGATGGAGGCGGTGCAAGCGTGAACTTGGCTCCACGACCGAAAGCGCTGTATCTTTTAAGTAGCTTTGGTACAAATAAAAGTAATTGTGGAACAAACGGGTACACAAAACACAAATTAAATGCCGTGGCCGTTTAAGGAAAAATAATTGTTAAAAACTGAAACATATTCAACCATACCAGAAATTCAAATACGTTTGCAGAGAGAACCAACGAGCACACTCGAACCAAGCCAAGAACATAATTAATACACATTATATAGTATTAGTTTATAACAAACACAAATTATTTGCCGTTGCCGTTTACGGAAAAAAAATGTTAAAACTGAAACATATTCAACCATACGAGGAATTCAAATACGTTTGCAGAGAGAACCAACGAGCACACTCGAACCAAACCAAGAACATGATTAATACACATTATATAGTATTTGTTTATAACAAACACAAATTATTTGCCGTTGCCGTTTACGGAAAAATAATTGTTAAAAACTGAAACATATTCAACCATACCAGAAATTCAAATATGTTTGTAGAGAGAACCAACGAGCACACTCGAACCAAACCAAGAACATGATTAATACACATTATATAGTATTTGTTTATAACAAACACAAATTAATTGCCGTTGCCGTTTACGGAAAAACCTGTGGGTAACTACACCTGTGGGATCCCGTCCCAATCTGCAGAGGCTCTAAGCTCCCGACATGTGTGATGGTGTAGTGTATATACACGTGTGTCTAAAGGAAGAGAAAGGGATAACATTGAAGAAGATAAGACAGTGCAAGACCCTTCAATTAAGGTACTAATCCGATTGGTCGGAAAAAATACGGAAAATTACGGATTCGAGCAGCAGGACGCAATAATTCTCCAAACAATGCGTGAATTCGACCTACGTACGAAAATCCCTGCCAACATCAATTCTAGAAACTCCCAATCAGACATAGCAAAGTCGTTTTTTAAATCGAGTGATATCAAGCAGATCAAATCTCTTAAAATAATTGAACACTTAAAGAGTGCCCGTCAAGGCATTCAAATTTTAATGAGATAAGTCGCTGTTTTGCATCTTCATTTTGCTTGTAAATAATTCAATCCTTCCGAACTTTCAAAATAAATAGTGCTCTAATTTTCGATAAATTTCATATACTGAGGTGCATTGAAAACTCATGTTTCCATGTACTAACAATTAGTAGTGAAATTCAAGTTGGTAGAAACCCGCTCCCTTTTACTTTGATGATATAATACGTTTAAAAAAGTAGGATTTTACTCATTGGCTTGATTTGGAGCTATTTTCTACTCTCTGCCTTATCTGTCTCAATGACATTCGTTTTTTAGCGCTCTAACTTTCAGGATGCAGTGAAGGTCGATTTCACCAGTATTTCCATATTGGCGAGTGCCCGAATCTCCCACGAAGTTGGCAGGACACTTTTATGAATGATTTATGAACACTACTAAAAGAATAGGAACAGATGGCGCGCTTTCGTGCATTACTTCGTACCATTGTAATTGGATTATTTTGATCAATAATTAATATAAATCTCCCATTTGCAATTTAGAAAATAATTTATCATTAGTTATACGGAATGACATGATGAATATGCACAATATGTTCATTGTTAGTAATTTGGAATCGATGGTGGAGTTCAAGATTTATAGATATGTAGGAACTACTCCTGAACATCCTTCATAAATAATATACTTACAAAATGATCACGAAAGTGGCACGTTTATGGATTAAATATTCTTTTAGTTTGAATGAATTGAATAATATTTTGTTTCTTGAGAAATAACTTCACATCCTTTTGGAAGTGCTACCTGTCGCAGATGTCCTCCAAAACGTTCTTCTCTCTTACATAAAGAACACGTTTTAAATGGCATACAATTTCCTTTTACTTACGAATGGGAAACAGATTTCCCGGAGACTTTCAACCCAGCGGGAAAAATGGAATGTTTCTCGCCTGACCTCCAGAGGCATGTGACAGCTCTTATCTCTCGCTTACTCAGGATGACAAGCTGCGCGGCGGCGATTCCCACGTACTGGAGACGCGGACTACACAAGGCGTTGACAGAGATGGGTCCCGGATCGCAATATCAGCAGGCGTGGGCCGCTGTGACATTCCGCACGTTGACAGTGTGCTAAGTCTTCAAAAGCAAATTAAGAGGATTATGAAAGCTTACATTCACCTGGAGATGGCGTACTAACACAGCAGAAGAAATCTAAAAAGGAGAAGAAATCTAAAAAGAATGATAAGAGGAAGAGGCTTCCCCTATTGTCTGTGAAATAACAAAGACTCTTTTCACATTTGAGAAGTTTGTGTATAAACGGACAATTTTTTTCCCCGAGAAAATAAAAAAACAACATATTTTCAGATGTTTTTAGAAATTTTACTTCTTTTATCGGCTTTTAACGTTTCTGTTTTTAAAATATTAGAAAACGAGTAACAGAGAAAAGGAAATTGGAATTTGAAAAAAAGATAGTAGGAATATTATTATTGGCTTCTGTAAACTTAATAACGTTTGCAATCAGTAACGAAATTTTAGGGTTTGCACTGCACTTAACTTGCACAAATTTGTTTAATAATGTATTCTTTAATTTAATTTAATTTAATTTAGAAACGTTTCTAATAATTAAGTGGGACCAGGAATATATTTTTTCTCTTCCGTTTGAGCAGCCGCACGTCATTATTGTTCTTTATCCAGAATGATAAACAACATTAGAAATAGTGTATTTGTATTTAAACATTTCAATCACTGTATTATTTATTACTTTTATTATGTGAAATGTGATATTACCATGCATTAAGAAAAACTATCCCCGTTTTTCAATGTACACTTCTCCTTATTTAGCCCATATAGCCATCGTCCTTATTTCAGCTCATATATACACATCTCCTCATTGTGTGTGCCCGTGAGGCGCAATTGCCTTCCTATGCAAGACTAGCCTGCGTCGGCTCTCATCAACACTCGCAGTGGTTAAACCTCCACTGGGGGTCAACTTAAAAAGTCTGTACCGCTAGGAATGTAGAAGGAAATAACTAAAAGTTAATGAATCGGTTTTCAGAGTGACTTCTTTTAAAGTAATACAACTCGATGAGTCGTCGTCTATGATTCTCATCCCCTAACATAATCTTACATAATTATATGAAATTTCTCTAATACAAGTCAACATTGCATAATTGCTTATCAAAATTCAGAACTTGAAGGTGACTTATTCTGTACGTCACGTGGTGTATTGAAAATGTCTCATGCTCTATTGTATGCGTAAATGGAGGCACTAAATGAATCAACTTTTTTAAACACCTTGCGAAATAGAATTCCATACAATTGACACTATAAATTCCAGGATGGAAAAGTTAGATCGTGAATGTACAATTTCCTAAAGTGACAGTAGGTCGGCCAGTATGTAACATAACGT
This sequence comes from Acheta domesticus, assembly GCA_031308135.1. Taxonomy (NCBI): domain Eukaryota; kingdom Metazoa; phylum Arthropoda; class Insecta; order Orthoptera; family Gryllidae; genus Acheta; species Acheta domesticus. Next base: position 204,364,023 of record JAHLJT010009436.1, on the reverse strand, counting down.
CCTTAGAACTAGTATGTAGTATCTCTGACACTGAGATGTCACAAGAGATACTTGATATCCCTTGTATTCCCTTTCTTGTGTACTAGAATATCACAAAGTTCTGACCCTTTCATCAAAATAAATTGCATGATGGAATCGATAGATTCTCGAAGTCCAGTATCCCAAGGTGACACCCACCGAGCAGTGGCGTAGCGTGACTCACACGTTTGGGGATGCTCAACAATAACACACAAAATGTCACTATCAACTACTTCGTCTAACAGGCGAACGCAACACAAGGCAGATACACTGGGACTACTTCCACGATCTCGACTGCTTACGACGGTGTAGGCGCTTCCCACAAAATCCTCACAGCAGTCAGAGCTGCCGATGTCTTGAAAGCAAATTATACAATGGCTCAGCTTTAATTCTTATACGCGAATGGCAATAAGACCATTTGTTAATTTATACATTGCAGACTTAAATAATATGTAATCTATTTAAGAGATAATACAATTTCTTGGATATTAATTAAGAAATAGTAGTCAGGGACTATTTCTACAGTTTGTACCCATGACCAAGCGGGGACTCCCGAGTGAGAGAGAGAAAGATAATTTACTGAACGCCTGAAGTGTGCTGCGCTCTCGTGCACAAACGAGCTTCTTTCCGCAGTAGACGCTAGCGTAAAGCAGTCGGGTTTCTCTGGGCCAGGGGTGAAGAGGGGAGAGGGGGACCTCGCCATCTGCGCATGCGTCATTGCTCGTCGCAATCTGGCGGCAGACGCTTAAGTATTTTAGCATCCAAGCAATCAGAGGCCAGCTTCAACAGCCCGCCGAATTCAATCATAGGAAATCAATTTTAAATTAATACAAAACGTGTTTCGCTCAACAGACCACTTGTAAGATTATCAGTACAGTATTTAAGGTTCTTATATACGGGGATGCTCAGCATCTCAGCGTCCCCTGACGCTACGCCACTGCCACCGAGTCACGTATCGCCCTTGGCGCTATGTACCGAGCTAATAGACTGCGCTTGCACCAGGGGCGGCGCTGGTGTTGTGTGTTGGACTGTGTAGGGCAGGCTGTTCCAACTCAGCTGCCCGCGGGCGGGCACGCGGGCGCCCGCGAGCCACCGCGGGCACTGGCGGAGACTGGCGGGCGCAGACTGCTGTGTCAACACTCGCTGCCGGCGCCTGGCGAAATATGAGCCATCGGGGCGCGAGTTGGCCTTGGCCTTTGGCGACAATTTGTCGCTGATAGCAGAAGCAGGGAGCGGTTAGGTTGGGGAGCGGAGGGCACGCCGGAGCTCATGATCAGAAAGAAATCTCACACTCAGGAGAGGTTTAACAAGAAATGTAAAATTCGATTAAATTCAACAAAACTTTATGAAATTAATTTTAGACATATTTTTCTTAACAAGTGAAGCAATGTCTGGTGTCAGTCCTTCGGCTGTTGCAATACGTAGAACGCTCTTCAATGTCTTGTCCTGCAGTTGGGTTCTTTCTTTGATTTTTATTATTTTCATTGCAGAGAAAAGCTGCTAACAATTTGTTGACCCAAACATAAATATAATCTTAGCTGCATTTTATCAAGCTTGGGGAAGACTTCCACATGCAAATTCCGATATCATCGCAACAAATTAAGAGTATTAAAATATCTGTTCTTTAGTAGTACGAAGTCCTTCAAATCTTATCTCCAACTGCATCGACGATGGCAAGGTTTCCGGTGAGACAGAAAAAGGCGTTGTAGCTTCCACTGCCAGCCATCGCACTACTCACGTTGCTTCCACGAAAAGAACAACGAATGCGATAAGAGCGCTTCCCCCTCCACAACCTCCTCTTAGGCTAGCCACGGTTGCCCGCGGGCGAGCTCGCGGGCGCCCGCGGGCGCCCGTGCCCGTGAGAGTCCGAGTTGGAACAGCCTGGTGTAGGGGAACCTAGTGTGCAGGGCGGCCCCCGCGCGCGGTGCGGCGTGTGTGCGTACGGGGATCCATAAATCCTCTCAATGGAGGCGCAGACGACAGCTGGTGGGCCGGCGGGGCCAGCGAGCGAACGTTCTCTCCACGGCAGCCCCGGATTTAGGCAACTCGGCGCCTTGGGACTGGTACTAATTGTGTCCGAGAAAGCGTAAATCCTATATTCGGATATAATTTCATAGAATGACTACACTGTCAAAAATTTCCGCATTACTTTTAATGTAAAGTACATTAAAGTAAGTATCATGTACTTAAATGAAATTTAATGTACACCTACAGTAACTTTAAAGTACGTGTGCATTAAATGTAATGTACGTGTACAATCAATTCTTGGCCTCATCTTCTAGGCCTGACGAATTGCCCGTTGGGATTTATGAAATTGTCACATTTTTGGACGCGTTTACGCTCGGAAATATGTCCCGCAGATACAGAATACTAAGTTCTGATCTTGGTACTAAGTAACAAATGTATTTTAATATTTAAATTTGTTCAACGTATAGTCACCCCGACCAGGATTCGAACCCGGGATTTCTGGTTTACGCGCAGGTGCTCTAACCACTGAGCTATTGCGCGCATTACATCCAATTGCTTCAACAGGTTCTTAGGCCTGATGTTTTGCCTGCTATGATAAGTATATATTCTTTACGTCTACGGAACATATTTCTTTAGACGTAATATATATATATATATATATATATATAAAATATATATTAAATCTACCGAATTGTATATATTATTTATAATTGTCACCACTTCTTCACCTGTTTTGGACGCGTTTACGCTCGGAAATATGTTTCGTAGCGTAAAGAGTACTAAATTCTGACATTGTTACAATGACAATTCTTTGAAAAAATTTAAATATTTCTGGAGAATTTGAAAAAATTGTTAAGTAAAGAATTAGCGTACTATGAACATCGCTACAATTTTATTATAAAGATTTTTACAATTTTATTTGTTACCAATTTGAATGTAAATACGAAATTTAAACATTTATATTTTTTTAAAAAATATACATGTTGAAAATATATTTTAAATTTATTATACGTAAGTTCAAATAGCGGAAGAAAATATTTCTAAAACCTACACTGATCTTAATTTAAACATTAAATTTAATGCTCAAACACATTAAAATCGCTTTAACGTGCACGGTACTTTAAATTTAATATACTGCAGTACATTAAATATACATTATAATTTTATTATTTTATTTTTTATTTTAATTTACATATTATATTTAATGTACATGTACATTAAATATGTACATGTATATTTTATTTTATTATTTTATTTATTATTTTAATTTACACATTATATTTAATGTACATGTACATTAATATCATTTTAATGTACACAGTACATTACATTTAATGTGAAAAGTGCATTAAACTACATTAAATTTAATGTAATTTCTGACACTGTAATTTTCTATTAGGGAAGTGCAGGTGGAAATTAAAAATTGTCTCTATACATTAAAATACTGGTGGTACTATACTCTATACCAGGGGTCCCCAACCCTATGCCCGCGGGCACAGTGGCGCAGTGGCACAGTGGAGAAGTATTTGATTTTTGGTTAAACGATTATTTTGGCAGCAAAGACGTTTATTTTGGTTCCTTTATAAACATGTGTGAAGTAAGATATTCACTAACGATCGTCGCGTCATCAATGTTAATTGCCAATTTATTTTACATAAAAATATAAGCAACGATTTTCATGTTTAAATTGTATATTTTTAATTAAACATTGGTTTTGCGCATTTTGTGTATTATTGCCAATGTCCAAATATAAATATATCTTGAAAACCATTAATGGTGCCCGCCGCCTCATTGGCATTATAGTCTGTGCTCTTAAGTGCAAAACGGTTCGGGACCGCTGCTCTATACTAAAAATACTACTATTTTGTGTTCTTTGAAATAAATTTCGATAGAACTTTTGATAGTAAAATGGGATTATGTAAGGTCTGTAGGTATTTTAGTCAATCATTTAACTGAAAAATATTATAGAAATCAATCATTGGTTATTGTTTTTTTTCTTCTTAGAAATGTCTTTGGAGTCTGGGTTTTGTCACCTTATTCAGGTCATCCAGTTCTTGATTCTGATAGTAAAAGTTGAAAGCTACTCCTACGTACGGATTGAAAGTTCGTACACATGTATGATCCCTGAGTAAATCATGATATGTGATTCTGTAAATTAGCAGCAAATGCATACGCAATCAATCATTTATCCATAAGTTATTAACAAAATGTCACAATAGAAGATGGGAGTAAACTCAGATCCGAAACTCTGTCTAAAAATATAATAAACGACAATAACCAACAATTGACTTGTTATTTTCTGATTAAAGAAGTGTAAAAAACAGAGAATTTACATAATATTTAAAATTTGACTCGATGGATCTGAATCCTCACACCCGGTACCTAAGTTCTGCACTGTTTCTCGATAACAGGCAGAGAGGGAGCAGGGATGCAGAGTAGCAGGAAAAGTCAGAAAGTACGTAAAAAAGAACGAAAAATTGTCCTAAAAATAAGAAATGATGGAATATTGGACGAAGTTGGATAGGATAGACGGAAGAGAAACCTGATCAAAAAGATATTAGACGGAGAGGGGTGAGAGGACAGGAAAGAAGGAGGAGGAGGAGCAGGAGGAGGTGGAGGAGCCGGAGCAGGAGGAAGAGGAAGGGGCAAGGCGTGGCCATGGTGAAAATAACAGGGTTATTCCCACTGTTTTGATCTGTGACGAAGGTGGTGGTGGTGAGAAGAGCAGACAGCGGGGGCGGGGAGATGGGCAGGGAGATCGGTGGGGCGATGGGCGGGGAGGTGGGCGGGGCATGGATGTGCCACGCGACGCGCCCACGCCGCCGCCCGTGCGGCCTAATCCCCCGGAGCCACCGGTTAGAAAGCGGACGGCGACGCGGCTGCAGATCTTATCAGGGCGCGCGATTTCGCCGCCGATTCGCCTCGCGGGTTAACGAACGCCCTGCGCTTGGGCGGGCCGCGCGCGCACGCTTGCCAACGGACACATTCGACGGCGACACATTCCTCGGTGCCCCCTCTGCATCGTCAGTGGCCATTTGTTCGATCTTGAGGGAGAAATCTTTCGCACGTAAAATGTTACTTGAAATCCGATCAGCACTCATACAAATGGGATACATTAATATTAATTTGTGAAAGTCAATAATTTCGGCCTCGATAGATGATTTTCACAAAACATTTAAAGACGGACCCAAAGTATTGATAGTCTACTATTCAATACAGTAATTCAAGGTCCAGTGTTTTAACTCCACCCTTTCGAATCTGTAAAATAGAAAATACTTTTTGATATTCAAAGGAGTTCGCATGAAATTTAAATCGAAAACTTGAATCTAGTGAAATTATATCTCAGGGAACCATCTAACACTCTTTAACACCTGGATAATATATGAACCAGAGCGCAGCACGGCGTACCATTTGCTCGCTGGTTCGTTTCATCCTCGAGCGCCTCACATTCTAGCGTCTTGCGCTCGCTAGGGATGGGCTGCTGCACAGGTCAGGGCGATGGCCCTGACAGCCTCGCTTCGCCTCTTGAGAAAGGAAAGTGACAAGTGAGATAGCGTTGCCGGAGTAAGTGGAGGAATAAGTGCCTGGAATAAGGAATAAATGTTAAGTGAGATAGCATTGTCGAAGTACGTGGGCAACGAGAAGAACCTTTGAGGCTAATATTTTTGCTTTATTATTGTTACTGTACTAATTGCATTAATTAATGCTAAATGTGAGCTCATTCACTAAATATGAACTAATTGAAACTGTTATGTGTATGGAAATGTAATAAATTAATACGTTTCTTTTCGGAAATTTGGTTCATACGAATGTCGTTAATTCTTTCTGAATTAACATTTCTCCCTTTCTCTAAAATAAACGATTTATCATCAGCATTTCAGTTTCTTTCATATGCAGAATTTGGAGCAGGGAAACAAAATATTACCAGTATTTTCTCCAGCTGAAGATTAACTGTATTTTTGATTCCCACTTTTACAAATATTTTTTACTCCCTGTGTACACTTTTAAACTTGTTTAATTTTGCTTTTTACAATGCAAAAATCCTGACTCGGCGGAGTTCAAGCATCGGCCGACGGGCAGATACTCAGTTTTCTCCGTCGATCGCTTTTCTCGACGGCGAAGAGAGGAAAATCCTGAAGTGTGATATCTAGCGGATTTGGGTTAACTGATGAGACGCTGGAGATAAAATGTCCCTTGCAAGACTTTAATATGAACTTTCAATCTTTAAAAGTCCTATTATTTCAAACTATTTTACGATTAAAATTAAAAAGTACTACTACTGCATTACAGCAATGTAAAGCAGCAAAAATACATTCCAATGAGGCTGAACATAAAAAAAACAGATCATCTACATGAAAACTAATATGAAATGCGTTTCTAACTCCAACACGCATGATCTATCTCAGTGCTGGACAAGGGGGCGGTCCATTTGGTATAGCTTGGTCCAGTGCTTGTCTGCGTCCCACGGCTGTGGCCCCCCGGCTGGTTCAGTCAGTCCGACGTCGAAGGAGGGAAGACACGTGATCGGATCTAGTCTAGTGAAAGGCAGTGGAATGCGTTCCATTGCAGCTCCCCACCTTCATCGCAAATGAATATAAGCCAACTTTATCTATCAAGAAGCCTGCAGCAACTTGTAACAGCCGTTCTTGGCGACGACGGTGGCCGTCAGAGCATATCAATGCATCATAATACATACTAATTATCACAGAGTTTATCATTAGATATTTTTAATAATACACACTTCTATTCAAAAAAAGGTCTTGACTTCCTCAAATTCATTATTTAAGAAACCAAATATTCAGAGAAAATGGAACATTATCTTGAGTATTTGAGGAATATACTTCGTAAATTTGACTCATTTTTCTAAAAGCTTGAAGCAGTTAAAGAAACTTACAATAAAAAAGATAAAAATGAGAAAATGCATCATTTACTCACAGCAGTCGGTGACCACTGAATCGAACAGCTACCGTAGACAAATATGTCCATCACCTGAAGCCAGAAACACGTATCACAATAGGTAATGCTAAAAATAAATTATCTTAAATTAAAGCAAAATTTTTTCGTGGAGCAAATTGAAATGAATGAATAAATATGTCAAACACAACTCTTTTATGAAGGCCCTCCGCATTGAGCGCCATGAAGCCGTCGGCGCCTCAGCTGAGACCGTTTCGAGGGTTCACGAGGTCGCCGTCGGAGTCCATGCACTAAGGCATTCCAGCAGATCTGTTTCGTGAGAAGCAGTTTCTGTACTGACAGAGGTCCTTATTCCTCATAAACATATGAAACATTCCTGAAGGGTGGACTCCAGTTTGCTGCATGTTTCCCTCTCTGTTGACAGTGTAATTCAAATGAAGTATACTGTTTAAATCTGTATCGTAGTTTGACCTCTGGGTGAAACCAACGCGCCTACTAAACCACGCGCCTGCAAAACCTACTACATACATACCGATTTAAACGTAGTGTTCCTTCAAGGTCATGACTTGAAAGTAGAGGGGGGGTCTCTGTCATTCAATCAGAAGCTTCAATACCAAAACTTAAAAAAAGCAACATAACGAAGCTCCTGATTGGATGACAGTGTCCCTCCTTCCAGCTCATGGCCTTGAAAGAACACTACGTTGAAGTCGGAGTATACTCTCAGACATCAACGTCATTAACAACCGAAAGAGGAGACATGGAGGAATATGCATTCAACTTTGATGTTCTCCGTTAAAACGCGCTGCAAAGCCAATCACCAACTGCCCTTGCTGTTCACTATCCATCCATCCATCTTCCTGTAGGAGGCTCCCCTGCGAAAGCGGGGGCGATCTGGTTAGCGCGTCTCGTCTCGTCGCGCGGGGGGTCCAGCCCACACACGCGGGCGCTTAAGGGCCGCCGCTGCGGAGGTTAAATGCAATAAAAAGGGTTCCAGCATTAAGTAAACCAAATTGGACGTTCAATTTGTCTTTATTGAGGGGAGCGCGCGGCGATCAATACCCAAGCCCTTCGTCCTCGCGAGACATCGTCTGGCGGAGATCACGACGCCCGTACGCAACGTTTACAGCCTCTCATTTCTTCCAACATGCGTTTTAACAATATTAGTACTTTATTAAAATAATTTTAAACTTTATTTCCAATAGGAGACAAATAAGCATGTACTACATTTAAGATGTAATATGCCATATGTAATAGAAGTAAGCGCGAAATTTGACACCAAAAAGATCAGAGGATACTCAAACATAAAATTACTTTGAGGAATATGGTAGTTATTTTTGTAGTAAGATATCATGATGTAAAATGTAGGAATACACATGACATATAAATAAATAAGAAAACAAATTAATGTCTATGAAATGTCATTTGTAAGTATGCATCATTATTACAATTGGCTAGTATGGAACTAAAGTGGTCTATGGTACAAATCACAATGCGACATTTGTTTCTTTTTATTTATTTGGTCAAAAAAACAGTAAAACCTGTATATGACGTATGGGGGAAAAGAGTATCTGAACTTTCAGACCACTTAAGAATGAATAACATTAAAACATCTGCCAATACGTACTAAAGTGGTACTTTTATTATGGGGACACCTACAAGAACAAATGACACATAGTCCACATTATAGATGCTCACTTGTTCACATCAAATTTACCACAATCTGGATTTTATTCAAAATGTTTTGTAGACCATTTTAGTTCCAGGCTGGCCAATTGCAATATACTTTTTAACTCATTATTAAAACTTAAATTTTTAAAGAGCTGAACTATGAATATATTTATTTATTCTATGTCGCTTTGTTCTACTTGAAGGTCAACCAAATACATTCTTTTTCTTTTGAGAAAAAATAGGTGTCAGAAGATTGCGCAGTTTCAGAGCAGAACCTAAAATTAATTTCCTACGTTTCCCTCGAGATTTAGCTTCTTACTTAAGAATCCTCATTTTAATTTTAATAAACGTTGTTGTTCTTTGCCTTACACATCTTGAAATGGAATCATAGAAATTTATCTTTTGTAATTCTTAAAACAAAAATATACTATGGACAAAAATCTTCCTTAAGGAGATGTGAAACACAAATTTAATCGGAATAGTACACTATATAGTACCTGATAAAACTAGTGGTGCTCAACAGCATATACTTTCTCGGATTATTTGTGACGGATACGCAATATTAGGCCTATAATACTACATGAACCTGCAATAGTTTTTTTTCTTTTCCAACTCTGGAATTCAAACTTTGGGCAACGAACATAAGTCATTGTTATAACCATACTTTGATCTAATTGAGAAAATAATTTAAAGAAAAAAATTGTTGCCGGTTTTGAAAACTGTACTCAAGTGTAAGCGTAGTCAAAAAGTGTCATGTCAAGTATCGCCCAAATATCAAAATACCCGTTTGAAATTCGGAAGACTTTTTAGTTCAACCAAATCGATCACGAAATATCAATTTTGAAGAAAATCGTCTAAATGGTTTACACGCTACTGTCGACAGACGTTTTTCTGAAAACCAATTTTTCGATATCAAAAACCCACAAAAAATCTATTCCTGACAATGCAAGATAATAGGGACCCACAATATTAGTTTTTCTGTTGAAAAATCGCCACTTTCCGCTTGCGTACTACATTACTTTCTCTTCACTATGTAAGTACGTAGCAAATGTGAAAGTAAAAACAAACAATTTTTAAAATTGTTTAAAATATGAGCTAACGCTCATTATTTCTGAATAACTAAATTAATAACTGGTTTGTCACTAAAAAACACACCAACGAATATAACACTTCTCAGAACATCAGTAAAAACAAGAGTTATCCAATTTTTCAGCAACCGTTCAGTAACCGAAGAATTATTCACTTTTTTCGGTATTAGGGACCTACAAATCGACTTTTTCTGCCGAAAAGTTGTCGTTTTCTTGCTGTATTACTTAATTTTGTCTGTAATACATAGTATCAACTATCTAAGAATGCGTGACCGATTTGGTCGAACTCAAAGTCTTCCGAATTTCAAACGGGAATTTTGATATTTGGGGGATATTTGACATGACACATTTTGACTACGCTTACACATGACTACACTTTTCAAAACTGGCAACAAACCTCTTTCTTTAAATTGTTTTCTCAAATAGATCAAAGTCCATTCTAAGTAATACGATAAAGTGACGGTGGAAAATATGAGCAACGAAGGGCCAGTTGAAATTATATAAACGTCTCAACACAATATCAATGATGATTACGTGTTGATTGATGATGATGATTTACATGTTTTATTCATGAGTCGATCAGAAGCTGAAATTGTGACACCGACACACCGTTAAAAGTCACAGTCGAAACACTGAGATAGCATATGGCAGCAAGAAGTGAAAAAGTCCTGGGTGGGATATCGGTGTGGCAATTTCCGTCACGACACCTGATTTTTAAAAAATCACTTGCTCCCTCTTCCTCTTACTCATGATCGTACTGTTGCAGTGTATTGAAATTACATGTCCTATTTTCCAGTAATTTAGTCAAATTATATTTTAATGTACTCGTTTGTTTGTTCATATTCCCTGCAAAAAAGAAAAGGAATGATACACCTCTGTAGAGGAATTCGACAGGCAGATCGAAATACGCCACTATATTGCTATTCACCCGCCACTATGTTGCACGAAAATCCGCAGACAAAAATCCTCGAGCCCCACTCTCAGAGAGGCTGTAGCAGCAAACAATATTCTAACTGAGCCGCAAAAATCCAAAAAGCAAGCTATAAAAATCCAAAACGTTTTTTGAAAAATCTTCGTTCCTGAAAATGTGTTTCTTTATTATATTTATATTAATATTCCACGATTCCTCGCCACATCCATGGTCTTGATTTTTAATAAGAACTGGTCAATTTCCATGTCATTTGAAATAATCCACGTGTGTATTAAAAATACGCTCTGGTATATATTCGAGTACATGACACATGACACATATACTCAAATACACAGACACAAACAGTCCTGGCATGTAGCCTTCCTGTAGCTTCATTAACTCGATACTATGCGACCACACGAATCTGCCGTACTATACCTGTGTAAAGTCACAAGTCCTTTGAAACTGTGGGTGTACGAAGCACGGGAGCAAGCCACAGAATTGAAAATTTCCGATCGCCAGGTATCCATTGCAATATCCGGCACGATGATTTGGTTTGCGGTGGCGGTGGCAGATGATGGCAAGGCCTGTAGCGTTCGCCAAATGAGTGTGATTACAGTAGTAGTAACAGTATGAATGCAATCGTGCAAAAGGCAGAAAGCCTGTGGTTGTGGTATGAGAGAAGGAGGAACTGAAGATCTGTTTCAATCCAAGGAGAGAAGGCAAGAAATTCAATATAAAATGTCCGGTAATTATTGTGAGATCTATTTATTACGAATAAATTCCACAACAATACATTATTCTAAACGAAATATATTTTTTTTTAATTCACGAAAAGTATTATTGATACAATGAACAACAGAAATGTATCACAATGGCATTGCAACAAGGAATTCATAATGATGATTAATTTATAACAGCAAGGTATATATTTCATGAGCTACAATTTGTTCCACGTCTACTTTAAGTAAATTAGACGTGTTGTATCATTTAAGGAAGGAAATCAAGATCGTTAAATACATAGGTGACTGTTATTTTTTAGATGTACATTAAACACGACCATGAGGAGCAATAAAACAATTTTTGCAGAGACATGATGCTGCACAAAAGCAGATGACACCAGCGTCAGGGTGGAATACTAAGCAATTTACCACAACAGCATGTCAGCAATAACTCGTTGAGATTAAATCCCACAGAGCAAGAATTAGATGTGTTTGAATAGAAACCTCACAAGAGGAGGTGATAACAATAGAGATTTATAAAACGATTAAAGCGCAATGGACTGGTTTACGGACTCGAATATGGTGATGAACATGGGAAGAAACTGGAATATTTGCTGGAAGGATATTGAATACATTTATACGTACCTGGAGATGGGTCGAAGGACTTCAACACCCCTTCCTCCGAATTACGTTGGTCACTTTAAAAAACTATATATCGTGTTTTATAATTCTGAATTAAGTGGATTTGTGTATAAATTGTTAAAATAAAATAATGAAGTGTCATTGTTTCTGAAGCAAATTATTAGTTTTCATTATTCTACATTGACCTGACCTCCACTCCCTCACTCACCAAAAAAAATCAGGTTACGGTCTTGCAGAGAGTACAAATGTGTTGTGTGCAGCGTGCATTCGACCGCAAGGCAGGTTTGCGTCTCAGTTGATGATCCCAATTCTTTGACTGAGATGGAATAGTTAGTACTGTGCACTGTGTCCGAGAGCGCAACAATTTTACAGAAATACAAATAATAAAAATCAGATTGCCCAAACCAAATTGAAACACAGTAATGAATAAGCTGCAGATTTATAGGCATGAAAAACTGGAGAAATAGGTAGGCAAAGTAGGCATTTAAAAATGTAAAATAGGCATTTAAAAAGACAATAAATTTTTATCTTATCAGTATTTATATACTTGCGTAGAAAGTTTTCGTAGCAAATAATAGTTACCTCCATAGATGTTTACTTTCATCATTGTTCTGACAATTACTCGTTCAGAGAAATCTTATCTATCATTGTTGTGCATTTTGGACAAAATGGCTGAATTGCAGTAGCTACCTTTTGGCTTTTTATTAAATTCAAGCTGATACTCTCATGCTGCACACTAAAGCTAATGATCTTTTTCCTCACATTTCATTGAAACAAAATTGAAAACATTGTTTGATTTGTTTTAATTGCCATGCATAACCCGCATGTTGTAACTAGTGGTACTTCAACAGCACATACTTTCTTGTATTACATCTAAAAAATATTTCAAAATTTGCAATTTTCAAGGAAATTAAGATAGTTCAACAAAAACGAGGCCTGCGCCATTATCTTAAGCATCCCTTATTCTGTCATTAGAAAAAATTGTAAGAGTTTTTGAGATTTTTTATAATTTGCATTAATTTTAAGCAGGAATTCTGCAAAAACAAGTATTAAAAAAATATACGTGATCTTTTTTTAAAATCTGATTGTTTTGAATAGATTTAATTTACGGCAAAAATTTCTGTATTCAAATATTTTATTTTTGCTATTTGAAAATACAGAGTTCACGAAAAATGGAACCGACACCAATTTTTATACCATCCTTTCATAAATACTAGAATATTTTAAGAAAAATGTAGAAATGTTTTTGAGAAAAAAAGTTCAAAAATTCGAAGTAAAAAATAACTCGACTATTACCAGTGTTTTTGCATGTTTCATCATACGAAATATCCGCACTGTAGTGTCAGTACAAAATATAAATTTATGGATAGTCGTTTAATTTCTCTGACTCTGCAGAATAAAAACGAAAAAAATACATTAAAAACTGATTAAGGATAATTGTATTTTGATTCATAAATACGAGAATAGGCAACATGTAGGCATTTAAATACAAAATAGGGATTTATTAGTGAAATAGGCAATTATAGGCACTATAAAATTCACATATAATACTCCTAATGCCTCAAAATGAATAAATAACCTAAAAGATTGCGATTTCTATTGAAAAAAATAGGCAAATGGGCAAAAATCCGAAGCTTAGTAATGAATCATGATCAGGGGACAGTGACGACGATTGGAGGTGGACAGAATCAGTAATTGAGAAAATAACGATAACGTTTTGAATGAATCTCAGAGTGAATGTCACTGTCAGAATCACTGTGACGTTCGCAGGTGATGAAGTTCTGTGAGAACGGAAACCGGCAACATAACAGTGGAAACAATTTAAGTGTTCACAAATCAGGCCAAGATTCTAGGGAAGCGGATTAGTTGATCTTGATTTAAGAATATGAAAAGAAAGAGTAAACAACTGGGAATAACCAAAGATGTAGGCACAACAATGGAGAGAGGTTGCAATACCACTGTGCGTGTTGAGAGCGGAAGGAGATCGTAGACAATAAGCACCAAGAAACCGATTGCGGAGTCTGGTAGAATTTTACGTAATGGACAGAAAAAAAAGATTGGCCATTGAAAAGGGAATGAGCTCAGTGACTGTCTCGATCGCGGCTCAGGATGAATTATGAAGAGGAAAGCTATGAATTATTTGCTACCGTGAGCAATATTAGTAAAAATACTAGATTTCTTTCGAAAGCGTAAGGGGCCGTCCATAAATTACGTAACGCAAATTTCTAGTATTTTCAATACCCCCTCTCTCCATTATAACGCATTCCCCTACCCCTATGTAACGTAGCGTAACGCTGCCTCAGACCGCCTCTCTCCTCTCCCCCTTTAGCGTTACGTAATTTATGGATGACCACTTAATGAAACCTGAGCCCGTCCCAGAGTGCTTGAGTTATATCCCACAGCTCTGTGACCATATCCAGGGATGGATCCAGGGAGGGGGGCATGGGGCCTAGGGTTTTCGTTTTTTACCTTCCTTTATAATGCAGAATTGATTTAAATATTTATTTATATTAACATTTTGTGATTATTTAAACAATAATATTTTATATTATCATATATACACAAAAATAATATACAATGTAATAAATATGTTTATTATTTAACAAAAATATAAGATGGTCCCCCCCAAAATGATCTGCTGGATCCGACCCTGACCACATCAACCGAAGTGTCGCATCCTGAGCAACCTGATATCGCCTAGTTGTAATAACCATTGGTTTGCATTAAGAAACAACACTCAGTAAATTGCGGCCAAGATGTATAATGTCAATCCTCAAACAAGTGGACACTTGGGCATGTGTATACGTGGAGACACGCAGGAAGTTCTCTCAAAAGTGAGAACAACTGCGTAAGAACAGATCCTCCACCAAGCAACTGTCTGGCGCCTGCCGGCGACATGTGGTCATAAGTCACCCGCCATGCAATCGGTATATAAACGGTAGTGCCCGACAAGAAGGGTGGGGCACAATTAGTTGGAAGCTGCAACCACATCTTTCTGTACACTTCATTTAGGTATAAACGGGTTTTGGTGTTTGACTGTCTCTGTACCCCGAGCCAGTTGGAGCAGAGCAGTGCGAACTTGGATCGCGCTCCGTTCTCTCACCCCAGAGAGAGAACGACCAACAAAACTCTCGCAATATCAAGAGTGTTGGACGTCAAGGCGGGAGGGGGATGCAGCGAGAAAAAACAACAGTAAACCACCGCCCTTGCCTCCACTCGCAACACACTCATCGCCATCACTGCATTCATCTCAACGGATATCACTGTGAACCATCCTCCACCTCCCGCTCTCATCGTCGACCCGCCGCCATCACCATTGCCATCTCCGTCACCGCTGCCACCATCTCTATCACCACTGATATAGCGCCGCCACCACCTTCTAAGCTACCGCATTCACACTCACCGCCTCCACATTTATCATCTCACCGCTCATCGCCCCCTAAATACTTTCCACCAACTCCGTGCACCTCATCGCATCCACACTCACCGACTCCACATTCCGCCACCTCTGTGCATTTATCGCATCCACACTCACACCCTCCACATTCCTCCATCTGCGTGCACCTCATCGCATCCACACTCACCGACTCCACATTCCGCCACCTCCGTGCCCCTTATCTCATCCACGCTCTCCGTCTCCATATTCCGCCACCTTCGTGCGCCTCATCGCATCCACGCTCAGCGCCTCCACATTCTGCCACCCCCGTACACCTCATATCATCCACACTCACCGTTTCCATATTCTGCCAACTCCGTGCACCTCATAGCACCACACTCATCGCCTGCACAATCCTCCACCTATGTGCATGTCATCGCATCTACACTAATCGCCTCAACATATTTTCCATTACCTCCGGCTCCTTGAACCATATCATTGCCAACGATTCCTCAGTCGTCACTGTTTCCATCGCCATCGTTCCTCCTCGGCCGCCACCACCTCGTAGGCGCTCGAGGGCAGGTCTATTTTAATCTCGTCGGCGCTGGGAGAGGGGGGAGGAGGGGGCGGGAGGGAAACGGAGAAATTTATTAGGGCGCGCACGCGCCGGGGGCGGGGCCACGCGGGGGTGGGGGCGGCTGCGGTGCGTCACCGCCGGATATCCCGCCGCCACCGCCCAGCGTCGCCCGCCGCCGCCGCCCCCGCCGCCGCCGTCGTCCCCGCCCCCGCCGCCGCCGCCCCCGCCACAATCCCCGCCCGCGCCCCAACCCCGCCACCACCTCCACCACCGTCATCGCCGCCACCGCCGCCGCCGCTACTTCCGTCCCGCGCAGACCTCCCTCGCGGAAGTGCAGGGTCCGCTTTCTAAATTTTGAAATACGATCGCGTGCGCGCAATCGCTGTGCAATGCGCCGCTGATAACATCAATCGCGGCGAACGAGACAGGAATGAGAGACTGCGACGCGATACCCTCCGTCACTGACAGCCCATCAGTCGGCGATAAAATTGGAAGTATTAAAGTCAAGAGGAGAGATTGACGTTCTGGGAACTAACGGAATAGCGGATTTCAACTTCAGGTTTTGAGAGAAACAATAAAAAAGAAATAAGATCGTAGGGACGAATTAAGTTCGTTGCAATCAATGAAATGTGTTGGAAACAATAAACATTAATTTTAAAATTACGCTGCGAAGGTGGATGGGGTTCTAACACTAAAAGTTATGATCGCCAACCACCTATATTTAGAGGATCATGAGAAAACAAGAAAATTACATTAAGACTTAAACATTATAGCAATAGTTTAGGAGCAATCGATTTCATCATGCCACGCGACAATATATCGAGGAATCAATTAGTATTCATAAATGAACGGGAATCAAATGAGAAAGCATGCACGACGAACTTACTTTTAAATGAGAAATGTCGGGCATATTGCAATGTTCCTTGATGCTGAATTTCCTATTCTACTAAAGTGAAGTGTGTGCTAAATTCAGAGTGTGATCAATAATAACTACGGATATGAACAATAATATCGATAATATTATAAATAGCGTTTCCCGCACCCATACGCTACTGAGATTTTAAATGTTATTTACCAATATAATGTAAAGTTGCTCTCTTCGTCTTTACTAGTGCATTTACAATGTTACAATCGTTCTTCAGTCTTCTTTGAAGACGCTCCCCAACTATCAGTCTGCTTTGAATTCGTTTCCTCTCAGTGTTGGATGCCTGCTCTCGGATTTCCGCGTGGTTCTCCCTTGTCGATCGCCAATGTCCCTGTCCCCCAGAGCAACCCAATCCGCCCCAAAGTGACCGTCCCTCCACCGCCACAGAGTAACCTCTGAGAGACCGCGACTCGCCCTCCCCTCATTGGCTGTCCCCAGGCGTACGGGCCCGAGTAATACCTATGAAGCACCTTGGGGGCACGGCGGATTACGTTCAACCCCACCCCGTCCCCTCTCTTCTACGTCATAACCCCGGCCGCAATGCGTTCCTGCAATAGGGATTCGGCATCGACAACAAAACATCAATGTTCAAATTTAAAAAAAATCGATGTCAAAATATGTCGACCCAAAACCATTTATGTTTTTAAACGTCGATGTTTCTTTAAACTATTTTAGTAACTTTTAAAATTAGTGTTCGTATAAGGGGGTCGATTTCATTTCAAAGTGGTCGTATTAATTAATTTATAATGAAGATTTAGATGACATAAATTCAAAAAAAATTAGAAAAATATTTTTTTAATTATCTGATAGGATAATATAAACATAATACGCTACATTTATCAACAAACAATCGACTGACGTATTTTCACCCTTGGTCACATTGGTCTAAAGAATGATCAGTTTATGGATGTTTACAGTTTTTGTTTGTTTTTTGGTCGCAAATAGGCCGCCTTGGACCCGGCCTGCTTACACCGTGCATTTATAGGGACTCAATTTCATTATCTCGGTAGCAGGAGTATGTAAGTTTTATTAAGGGATCAGGATTTAGCTGGATCCTATTTTCATCCCCCAGGTTTGTTAGCCCTGGGGATACGGAAGATGAAATGATGATAATGAGGGGTGAAAGGAGGACCCACACCTACAAACCTAGCCATGCCCGAGGCGGAACTCGAACCCGCGATCCTTCCGTCCGAGATAGCCACGGCACTACTGGCTTAGCAATATCGACTATCCGGACCAGTTGTAGTTTTATTATTATACTTTTTTCATCGAAAGATAAAAATCAACCTCACAAAAAACATTGAGCACAAAATATCGATATTAAAAAAATATCGGCCTCAATAAAAGTTTTTGATACCTCGAACGTTAAACACTGTCGATCTTCTGTGCATGCGAAGATGCACTTAAGTGATGCGAAACTTGAACTGAGCGTGAGCAGAAGATCGATAGTGCTTAACGTTCGGGGTGGTAAAAGCTATTTAAACAGACGTTAAATACATCGTTGCTTTTATAAAATTACCGATGTTTTCAAAACATCGACAGCGATGTCACATCCCAATCCCGCACACTCTCCCATCACCTACGCATTCATCCCCGTTACTCTACTGACGATTTCCACGCCACTCCCGCATTATTGGCTCCCCGCTTTCACCCCGCTCTCTCACCTCCTGTTACTTTCAATCCATCACGCTCCACCCTTCCCTGACTCTTCCAAATCCGCGGCCAGATCTCGCTGTCAGTAAATTCTGTGTCCTCACAGCCGTTTCCTTGCTCAGTCCTCATCCCGCCCCAACCCTGTCCATCCCTCCTGTGTCTTGCATTTGCTTCTTTGTCTGGATTATGCAGAGAATCTGATGTTTTTCGCCACAAATTTCTCAAGGTTATTGTAATGATGACTTCAGGATATAATGATGGCTTAAAGTTACATTAAGGAGAGACACACTTCGACCACAATCGAGATATTAACGTTTGCAAATAGTGGTAGGCTTGCTGTGAGTAGTGTGACTTATCTTGTTACTGCCCCAAGCCCTTCACTTTCCTTCTTTGTTTTTAATGGGAAGGAGAAAAATTTATGCATTCCCGAATAAATTAAACATGTATGGAATTTCTGAATATCTTCTAATACCATTTCGTGTACGAGGCAAGCGGCTCCCGCTGAAGCGAACGTCAAAGGCCGCGTGTAGAGCTCGCCTCACAAGGACCTGAGGACGCAATCCCCAATAGCGGTGCGGGTGTTTCCAGAGCCCAGCCCCTCCCCGCCCTCTGCCCGCCCCGCCCCGCCCCCACCCCGCCCCTCCCTTCCCCTTTCAGCGTCCATTCCCCGGCGGGGCTCCGATAGCAGGAACTAATCTGCCCGTTGACATCATTTCCGACGCCGATATCGGCCTCTGCCGCGGGCGCAAACACGAGGGCGGGTGACGCAGCGGGCGCGATGGTGAATGGGGGTGGGGGTGGGCAGAAGAAGTGATGTGGGGCTGCGGCGACACGAGAGGAGCCATGCTGTAGGATGACATGGGGGAGGAGCGTGTAGGTGCGGAAAAGAGGGCAGGCTGGGGATGTTGGGGTAGTGAGTTGTTTAGAGAGTTGGGGGAGGAACGAGGATGATGATGTGGGATGATGAGGCGGGAAGGAAGTGAAGGAGAAGTCGAAGGGAGAGTAGGGCAGACTGAGAGGGCGGACGATACATTGATGGAGGATGGTATAGTCGGACCCCAAGTTTAGGGAGCGGAACACCAGAAGCAGTGGACTGGACAGGACTGTGGGGAAGATAACGTGGAGTGTGGGATTGTTGACAAGCCATTGTTGAGGAGTCAGAACAATACATTGGTGAGCGAGAGCGGGATCTGGGACCCGGAGCGCGTTTGAAGAGTTGGGGCAGGGTGGAATGCGGCGAGGAGGACATTAAGCAATCGCAGGGTAGAATTCGGGGTAGAAGCAAGAAGCTGGTGATGTGGGGGTGGAGTGAGGATCGCAGGAACATGGAAGAGAATTCGTCAGGTGGGTAATGCCAGAGCATATGGAACGATGTGGCGTCAGGACTGTGACGCGGACGAGAGGAGGCGAGGGTGGGCGGGGTGAGATGCAAGCAATGAGGTAGTTGGGAGGATGCGGAGTGTGGGAGCTGGCCGTAGATTCGGTGATCCGGTGAAGGATACAGCGTGGCGAGCACAAATCAACGAAGAATTCGGGGTAGAGGCGACATGCTTGTCAAGTGTAGATGGAGAAGGGATCATCGGTGAATCGAAGGGAGTTGTCCAGATGATCGCAGTGCGGGATCAACGTGCAGCCAAGACTGTGTGGGCTTGGGACAGAAGTAAGAAATGTCACATCAAGAGCCAAAATCCGCTACATCCTCTCAACTCTGTTTGACTTAACCGCTCTTCTTCTTTCTAGTCTTCTTTCACGTCTGATTTTTGTCTCGTTTTAACCCGGGTGTGGTCTTTCAGATTGCTAGCAAAAATTTTAAAAACTGCCGTTTAAAATAAGTGTATCTGTGAAAACAGTCAATATGAGGAATTTCATAGCTTGATCACGAATTTGTTGAACGTGATTTTAGTTTGCTCGGATTGTGCTACTCGGTCTACCCGTTTCGTGTCACAAAATAAAAAATACTCCACTTTTACCTCATAAATTACAATTTACATACAATCTCTCCGAATACTTAACCTGAATTAGTTTTTTACCTTCAGCTGTCTTCCATTATTTTCATTGAATAGTGCTTCTATCCAATGGTGACGAAATGTCACACGTTTTACACATGAAAAAAGTAGAATTCCATAAAAAGCCTTGTATTACCATATCACTCATTAATATGCAATTTGTAGAACAATTCACCGAATAACAACGTTCAATAACATTACTTGACTCAGCAAGAATGCAGCGGTATTTGCTTACTTAAATGTGCCCTTCCCGACAAACCAAAATTAATATTGTCTTCAAAGTTCATAAATTGGTGAAGTAGAGCCCATTTCTCAGATTCATCATAAGTAATAAAGTGATTTAGTTTAGTATTCGCATGTGCGTTACGGAAATGTGTCACTAATTTATTGTGTGTTGCAAATAATTTATTTAAAATCCTCGAAAAACAGCTTGTATTTAATGGTATTATAACATAATGTTCTTTCCATAATTACACTCACCTGAAAATCGCATTTAAACAGGGTTGAACAAGTGGGTACCTACTGCGCTAGGAAAAGCACGAACAAATCTAGTACCCCTCGTTAGGGTCCGGAAATAGGCGCGTTATCGTGGGCGGTGCAAAAGCCTCGTTTCGCGGGAAGCGCTGGTCATCAACGCCATCGTCAATCTGTTCCTGCATGCGGCGGGACCTGGGCGGGACGGGCGAAGTCGTTGAGTTAATGAAATGAGCATCGGCGGCGGCGAGTCGCGGCGAGCCAACTGCAGTTCTCACGAGTCAATGTTCCTGCGCCACGCGATGCCCCGGGCGTGCGGGGGCGTGTGGTGTGCTGCACCGGCGACCCCTCCGCCGCCGCCGCCGGCTGTGCTTCATTGGCAATCAGCGCCTTGCAAATTCTCCTCACGCACGAACGCGACTCGGCCGGCTCCACGCGATTTGCAAGAGAGAATGGGTCTGCTGCGCTGACCGTATGCTTTTGTGACGTACTAGACAAGAATAACACACACGACTGTTTCTGTTTGATATTTACAATATATTTACAATTATAATACAAAGATTGTGATACAAAATTTAACCCCTTGGCAACCTTTCAATTCCCTTAGCCGCGAAACCCCGCGACCGTCCCTAGGCCTAGCCCAGTACCACTGCTCGAGAGCAGGAAAAAGCAACGCGAAGTGCGAAGCTGTCGGACATAGAGTCCCGTAACTGGAGAAGTTACATGGCCTGACGCCAAAACCGATCTTCCACCTGAAGATCACGTGGGTCATTCCATGCAAAAAAAGTAGAAAATCTGACACTACATCTCAGAATTTAAAAATATTTTGCCATCTTACTTATCATAATACCTGCATGAACCAGGTACAATATTTTTGTCTCATTCGCCATTGTTTAGCAACAATCGGCACTTGAAATATTAGTTTAGCAGTCTGTAGACATTCCGTTATGATTTTTTTCCGATGATATGCAAACAAGCAAAAATATGAAAGTGACACTATTTGTAGAAGAAATATAAACCATAATTTTATGCTAAAGAAATTTTTTTTACAGTGAGTCTAACAATTAGGAAGTAAACAAATTCTAAAAAATGCAATAAATGGAAATGTAATATTTTTAAATTCTTGAATTTTGGAAGAAAAATTGCTGAAACTACTTTCAAGCTACTCTGTAAATTTCACCATGGAATCTTGAATGGTTTTAAAGTTATGAATAAAAGTATCTTACCGGCGCTTCGTGAACGAACTCATCTCAGCTGCTAGAGCCGCCGCGCCCAGCCCTCTTCGACAGCACTCGGCGTTACTTTTTTCCTCCGCGGCGCGATGATGGATTTCGCAAAACTAGTTCTCGATGTTTTAATTTTGCCGTACGAGCTACATGAAGAGATACGCCAAATTCGACCATTATTTTTTGTTTACTCCAACTTTTTGGTAAACACGTTAAAATCATATATATCTCATTAGATGTTTTCACATTTGAAAATTTTTCTTTGAATTGTGTCAATGTTTCTTCTCCTTCATTGCTTTCTGTACTCACATGAAATAATTCAGAAACTGCTTTATTTACGGCACTCACCTTTCTCCTTGCCTACGATTTCTCTCGGGTTTGTTTTTCCAATGACAATGACATTGACTCAGAGTATTCAAAATGTTTTCATTACTAACAGTGGCTTCCTCTGCAACACCTGGGGCTACGCACTCCTCTTCACTTGACGTTTTCACTTCACTGTCTGTTTCAGTTGAGTCACTAAGATCTGCATTGGGCATTTGGGATATTTTGTGATGACACAGAACGCATATTGCTTCTCCTACCACTAAATTTGATATTTTCTTCCGCATCGCCTCTGTTATCTTTCTCTTACCCACCCGACTTTTGTGCTTCTCAAGTCCGAATGGATTGCAGCGCCAAAGCCTGTTAAATGTATTCACAATCTTTGGCAATTTCTTTCACGATGTATCATTGAACAGTAACACGCGAAAACTAAGTCTGTAAACTGGTGTCAGGATCCTTTCGAAGGCATCGATGGATATCCCTGGGGAATGAACTTGGCGGTGCCTGCGTACGACCTTGCCTCACCCCTCGCTGGGCAAGGGCACGCGACTTTCAACCTTAAGAGCAAAATGCGCGTGTACTTTTTATTTAATAACTTACGCATTTTTTAAGATTCCATCGCGACAGTTTGCAGAATGGTTATTTATTGGTTCTTCTTGCAATGTGTAAAATATGAAAGAAAAGAAAATATTACTTTTGAATAAAAATGTATTTGTTTAATTTATTAGCATTTTTTATTATAAACAAATACCTCAATACTTAATATATTATCAACTTCTTAAAATATGATCATTTATCTTCAAAGTAGTGTACCCGTTTTTTAAAGTTTTATTCATTTTATGATCGTCATAATTATTTTCATTATTGAGTGTATTGTGTCATCGTCCATGTTTAACCCGTAATTGTTGCTAAACTGCTAAAGATATTAATTCCATAAATTGTCTTTTAACTGTTCATATTTAGTAGATTGATGTAATAAAATATGAAAAAAGTCTGAGACTCACTGTCAGATAACCTGAAATTTTGCATGGAATGACCCACGTGCAAGATAGCACTGGAGATACCACCCGTCTTTCGACACTCTGCGTATCCCGCGAGGCGCATGTCGGCGCCGCCTTAAATATCCGACGGCTCGCCCCCACTCTACAAGCGGCGGGCGTCATTCGGCTCGCCGGTCAGCCCTCTTCAGGGCGCAACCGACATCACCCAGACTCGCGCCCGCGGGCGCCCTGTTGTCCAAGTTATTTTGGTGCCGGGATTTCCCTGCCTGGCGCGTGCCGGCGAGGCGCCGCCGCGTTCCACCCCCATCCCCCTTCCGGCTTAGAACTGGGCTTCCCGAAGCGGCCCGCCGCAGCGGCGCGCTACCCCGCGACGCCACACTTGCTTGCATGACTGATTAAGTGATTAGTGATTTTTCGGGCCGTCAACCCCTAATGACGTTAGTCCCGTGAGTGCACTGCAAGTTTTATCGCGGGAGGTGGCGGTGATCTCCCCCGCTGGATGGTGAGATCTGGGGCCGACCTCAGTCGACTTGCGGGGATTTTCCTCAACCAAGTATCTCCCAACAGCGTGGCACCGCCTCAGCTGGGACGGGCTCTGGTCTCCCGAAAAGTGTGGTAATGCACGTCAGTGTGTGTGTACGTAAGGAGTGAGGATATGACACGACAGAGGAAGGAAAGATCGTGCGCAGTCCACGGCCCATACTGCTCCACCATTCGCCTGGTATTGATCGGAGCAACCGCGGAAAACCACCCATCAGACAAGCCGGCTGCTAGAATTCTCCTCCAGATAGCGGCTGAACTCGACCTTTCTAGATAGTATCGAAAATCCTGCCACTGTCACGACTCGAACCTTAGAAGCTTCCTGCCAGAGGCTCCGCAGTGTCATCAGTTGACGCTCTGAGCCACCTTTGCCGGTCTGACGTATGCAAGCCTCCAGGTAAAGATGAGTCAATTTTGGAACTGGAAATAAGGGAGGCGTTATTAACGCAATATATAGTTATAAAATATCATCTTATCATCAAAGTCTCAACGTCATCTGCTGTCGGGCAGGTACAGACCTGACTGCCCCTCCATGCTACTGTACTTTGTTCGGTTCAGGCCCCATAGACGGGTGGCTGTCCTCTGGCTTGCCAATCCGAAAGCCGCGGCTCGATACGCGTTTCCTTCCCAGAATATTTTTATCTGATCTCTTTCCTCGCGAAGAACAAACCCGACTTCTAAATATGGTGTAAGTCCGATTTTAATGGACAGCTGTGAACTTTAGCTGTGTAAAGCTGTGAACTTTAGAACATTGCAAATATTCGAAAATTGTAGATTCGAATCTCTAGATCTTCTTTTGCAATACAATATTGCATAATACGATAAAGCATGAGCTGATATAGAACCACTAATTTTGGTAATGGATTCTTGGGCAAAAGAAGTATAGTAAGACCTGGTGGTGAAATTCAGTCAGGATTCAGAACAAATGCTGGTACAGAATAAGTAGAAAGAGGTGCATAATACGGTGTTTTTGAGTTTCTCTTGAAATCGGTCCCCGACTGATTTTTGCTAGTGCCTGCGCCGAAATTCTTGCAAATGTATCTTCTGTGTGGACTCGTGAATAGGACCGATGAGAGATAACATCCAGATGAACCGTTTTGAAAATGTTCTTTTTACCTCTTTAAATAGGTCTTTGTTCGAAAGACGCAACGCGAGCCGAACACTTCGGGATTGTTTTTGCTCCTAACCCAACAAACAGAGTATTTCTGTACTTCCACGGTTTCAGTTTTTCCCTTCTGTTTCCAAGAACATTCCCATCTCATCACAGCTCCTTTTTCTTCTCTCGCTCTCCTTCCCCCGTTCAGAGGGAGGGCTCACTTTGTGTCACGAAATTCAATAGTTAGTGCAGGAAGGGAGCACTCAGCTGGAAGCTGTCATTGTTCTTTCTGTGTTCTAAAGCCAGGGGATGCAACCCTCCGCTGTGTAATATAAGATATAGACAGGGAAGTGGGAATTTGTTTGCAAAGCGATATATGTTTCTGGAATATTCTAGTGACTTGAATATCCAAGTATTGAGAAAAAAACATTACAAGGCAAAATACGAAAATTCTACAAACATCGGTATTACACTGTACACACATTAACACAAATTCCATATAATATACAATATTAACAATTGACACATCTTTGCCGAATTAACCTCTTCCTCGTCAGTACTACTTGTAAAATAGTTCTCCGGTGCCTCCTATGAGAAAATCCATTCCAAAACTGTAAATAATAATAGCATAACTAACAACAGTTTTCTATATTCGAATAAAGATGGCTGGGACATACTCGTTCAAACTCTTTTAAACTCAGACTTCTAATGTGTTACTTCAGTACCGGTAGCGTATAAGCGACTCTGAAAGTTCTGTCACCATGTGCTGTGGTACGTCATGTGACCTGCACTGAAGCAATTAGGTTGCGAGGATTTGTTTACTTTCCAGAGCCAGCCAGAGTTGAGCGTTGCCGCTCATCTGACTCACACGCAGTCGCGGAGGCGATAAGGTTCGGCTGTGGCGAAGGTTATGTATATGACATCAACAGGTGTCGATCGCCTGTCGGCAGAGGCGTTCTAGGGTATGGCAGGTATGGCACGTGCCAAGGGCGCCACCAGTCACATCAGGGATTTTACGTTTTGCAACAAATGGCTATAAACCTGTATCTTCGAATCTGCTGTTCTTAATTTCAAATTATGCAGGTAAGCGCTAGATATTCCACTTATGTTTATGTAGTTTGGCACTTCAATGAATGAAATAATTAAATAACAATATTTAGAGCTGAAACGAAAGAAAAAAATTTTGTTAACTTAACTTCTTATTTCAGGGTTATACTAATTTTATTTTCATTTCATTTTGCTTGCACAGATGTAAGTTCAATATAGGTCATGTTTAGGTCTCCTAAAACCTTAAGTGGACGCGGTGGCGCACAGCGTGCGCCATGAAGTTTCGTTTCCTCACTCAATCCTGGGTTGAATTATTGGTGGATCAGTCATCGACGGACCGTCTGTCGCATAATGTGCGCCGCGCGTAGAGTTATGTCTCAAAAATTATCCTTCTCTCTCACGTTGATGGAAAAAATCCTTTTACACTAACTCCAAGCAAAGTAGTAAATTCAAATCGTATTCTTTTGAGAAAAAATAAACTTTTTGTTCCAAGGATGATATTGAGAGAGAAACCTGTCGCATCACAAACTTGTGCTCGAATACGAAGAGGAGGAAGCAGTGTGTTGTAATGAATTGACTGTGCCTTTACTAATTGACTGTGATGATATGTGCCATAAATTGAAACACAAATACCACAATGTAGTTGCAGAAAAAAACCGAATGCCGTGCACTCCGTGCGCCAAACGCTCACTTATATTCCGAAATTTGACGCGCGCGCTTAAGGGTTCAGCTGTTTTAATCCGGCCCTCCTTCGGAGGCCTCCCAGCGTTGGGTCAGGGCTCACAACAAGGTCCACGGCGACAGCGCGATCGCGTAACGCCTGACCCAATTGCAGCGGCGACCCCGTCCGGTGCCACAGAGTACCGGAAGAGGTTAATGGGTAGCCCACGCGTATTGTCTTCGTACGAGTGTCATTTTTCCACGCCACCGTCTTGGCTTCCGGGCTCGTACCGCAGGCCGACGATCACGCGCGATGAGAATGAACAATCGAATTGTTTATTTCGCTGCGAAATTTCTCGATTATTTCCCCGCCGAGACCTTGGGAACAAGGCTTTTAAAGTGTTCCTCTCCCCTTGAATCGTGCGTTTGGAAGAGGTCTTGTCCTCCTTTTGAGGGCGCAATTCAACTTGAGACTTGACACCAGTGTACTCGCAATTCTGCCGGAATCATTCCAAACCAGGGTTGTCCAACTGGTCGCCCACGGTGCCTTTTATTGTGTTCTGCGAAAGGTTGTCGAAAGTTAATGTATTTTTCACCTACGTCTGGCGAGAACATTGTGAGCCTAGCACAGTCCACATGCGGGAGTCAACACCCCCTTTAATGTAAAAATAGGTTAAGTTAGATTTAAGAATTTTTGCTTGTAATTTCAGGAATTCAAAATCATCCCAATTTATTTCACTGCGTTGGTGTGATTTCAGCGTCCGAACATCGTAATGCAGCCTTGACACCCTTCAATGCCTCTTGCACTGTTGGAACACCATCCTACTCTTCGAAGGCCCTTTTTACTCGCCTGTACGAGATGCCTTCGGCGGCGGGATGGCGCAAGCGGCTAATGAAACTGATCGCTTTTCCGCGCAGCATGGAGGATACCGCCAGGCTCTGTCAGTCTCATGCTTTCTGTCGTACGTAGAACTCAACGGGCTTTGGCCCGCGGAATATCAAATAACACAAAAAATGAAACTGAAGTAAGCAATCGCGCGTCGCCGCCGCCAGTTGTACACCACGCAGGACACGGCCTTTGTTTCCGTAGTGAAACTAAGTGGCATTAGGGGAACAGTAAGGTCTTTTTCTCGGAGCGCTACCTTCACCTCATGACAGGAGAGTCTTCTTTGATTACGATTTTTGGCCGACGATATTTTTTGCAAGCTGCCTAGTGTTGGAATTTGTGGCACTGAGACGATATATTCTTTTTCAAGTTGGAATTAATTTACAGGACGTAATATTTCCTACGTTCATTGCAGCCGAGATTCAGATTCACTATAACCGAACCTTCTTATGCTTATTTGTAATGTAAATGAAACCGGACCAGTGCCTTATGTTCACTATAACCGAGGATTCACTATATCCGAGTTCACTATAACCGGAGTCGACTGTACATGCAAACTCTTTGCTACAATTGGGCTCATGTTTTATTCATGCAAAGTGCATATGTATGTATGTATATGCGCACGGCAACGTGTGACGCTACTTGGCGAGAAATTCGAGAGTAAAAATTGAAAATTTACCGCCCGCGATAAGATCCTACAGGATGTCATCTTCAAAATTTCCGGAAATTTCTTTCATGTGGGAGCCAATTGGAGCGTACTCTGAGTGCGAGGACATGACAAACAAACGAATAATTCTCAACTAGTCAGTGGAATCGAGCACAGGAGCTACAAAGCTTTGTCTACAATCTGTCACAGTTGGGGCTCAAATATAGAAATTCCAAGAGTAAAGTAATGTAACTGAAGTACACCTTCAGTTACATTGTTTTGTCCTCACGGAGGCAATCATCAGAGAACGATGAATAAGCATAAACAGAGGGACAGAAATAGACAAACGTATATAAAAACTCAAGAAACCTTCGGAATATATCACAAGTTTTTGATTGAGAACTGAATTTCTTTCAGTAACAAGAGTTTGTAATGTGAAGTAATTCGATTTAAAGCAAAATAATTAATTTAATAAATGCATTGCGAAAACTTTATTCTCACCGTTTGTAGTGCACAATACAATACACACGTTGATTATGTTTTTAAGAAGTCCTCTCAATTTGCTTGATAACGAGAGGACATTAATTTCCAATAGTAGGACCTGCGTCATGAATTCATCACAGAGAAAATGTTAAATAATTAATAGTATTTAAATCTCAATTAACACATAAAAGGGAAAATATGCAAGTTCAATGAAGTCGTAGGCTTCCGCGGCCAGTTGGATGATCCAGCCCTGAGGAAGACCACGATAAGATGGTTGAAACGTCGGCAACACAGCCTTCGACGCGGCGTCACCCGGACAGCCAAGACCAATATTCATGTTCCTTTACAAAAACCTATAGAACAACTAAAATATATATATCTACTACTAATTCAAAAAATTCGATTCAATCTATTTAAATGTAGAAGAACTAAGACGTAAAAAACATTTTCATACTGGCATTACACAGGGCCCAATAGTAAATTTACAAGAAGTTAAATACATTTTTTAAATGGAACGTAAACTTTCAATAAATATTATATAATAAAGGGGGATGAATCTGTTACATAAAATAGAAATAATGTAAATAGTTGTAAACAGTATTTACTGTATCTATAAATTTGGTTTATCCGAATAAATTTCCTTTTCCCAACATTAACAACGGTCATCAGTGAAACACACATTAGCATAAAATAAACCTTAACCAACATATTCAAGATTGGTAAAGGAAATCAGAAAAAAACAACATACGGGAGTTTGTAGAAAGGGTTTATTCGGCATAGAATGATATTGTATAATTAGAAGGTAATAGAAAGACATTTTTTGAATGTGATACAGCTATATTTATATGGAAGAAAGTTAGAGTAAATTATATCTTGAAACAAGTCATTGAAAGCAAGCCTAGATGTAGGACTAACGAAGACTAGCCCACATGAAAGAAGGCAGCGCTGCGGTTGAGATGCAGAGGAGGCGAAATAAGAATGTCTCCGCCGCGACGAAAGCATTCAAAAAAAGAAGAACCAAACGGAGCAGAAGGAAGAAGATGAAGAATGACAATAATAAGAAGAAAGAAGAGGAGGAGGAATAAGAATAACATGAAATCGAGGAAAGAGAAGAAAACAAAGAAAAGTCCAGTTTCCCCAACATCTGCAAACATCTACGACTCTCGACGAAAGCAAACCCATTTTCGTTCGCAAATGCAACCGGACGGTCGCAGTAATTATGAAAGGGAGGCCTCTCAAGTAAGACGTACGTCATCTGGGAGTAATTACCGGGATCGCCGCCGCGGGGACGCCGAGTCCTTGCGCGCCCGTGCGTCACCACGCCCAACGCCCGACGACGACGCCCGCGATCATCTGCTGCTGCTGCTGACGTGGCGCAGCTGCTGACGCACGCGCGCGTCCTCGGGGCCGACACGCTCCCAAATTCTCAACGCTCACGTAACGCAACTGGAGCAGGGATGCGACATCACCAATAAAAGATCGATGTTTCTAAACATCAATGCCATTTTTTTTAAAAAAAATCGATGTTTCTAAACATCAATACTCAACATTTTAAAAATCTATTCTCTGGAAACATCAACGCTCAACGCTCAAACAGCAACGCAATTTTTAAAAAATCGATGTTTCTAAACATCGATGCTCAAAATTAAAACGTTGATGTTAATAAAATATCGACCGAAATCGATCAATGTTTTTACACATCGGTATTTTTAAAACTGGTTTAGTAAGCCTTGAAGTTCAAGTGAGGAGGGAGGGGAATTTAATTTGAAAGTGATATGATATCGTTTATTAATTTTAATTGAGATTTAACTGAGAAAATAAAATCTCACAAAAACAAATACATTACAAAAACTTCGACTTCAGAAAACGATGTTAAATATATCAATGATTTTATAAAAACATCAATGTTTTAAAAACATCGACATCAATGTTTTAAAAACATCGACATGGACGTCGCATTCCCAATCGGCGGGGCATTCGTTGCTCAGAAAAAGAATGGAAAACAAAACCCGCCAAGCGATTGCGAGTTGCGTTAGTGCGTTAGGCTCGCAAAGGCTGTGCTTACCGGAAATTACATTTGAATACAGCAACAATAATAATTATTAGGAATTCCGTAACACATTAAACTTGGAGAATAACAAGACAATTTTATTACAAGCTGACAACTTATAAATGTTCTGGCAATAATAAAAATATTCCAGTAATTTAATGGAAAATGTGGGCTTGTTTGCTTTCGCAAATCTATTGAAACTGCAGCAAAACACACCAGTAATTCTACATTCACAGAAGAAAATCGCTTTTCTATTCTTTAAATTTTATTTTTAATGTGGGTCACTGATGAAAGCTCTTGAACGCGGAGGTATATCGATAAAATCGTCTGAAGCTTCCGAAAGTTTGAAGTCGTAATACAGACATATTTCCTTTGCGTCTACAACGCGAGTATGACGCATTGTTCATGACGAAAGAATATGCCGCGAGCCAAAAAAGTACGAGAATTACTACGTTAGTGTATGCAACATCGAGTCTGAAATAGAAGTTTTTTTGTACGGGATGGCCCTAGGTCCAGTCTAGACGATGGTGATTATTGACAACAGCTTAAAGGTTAGGTTGGATGACCCACTGTCTAGTTAAGAAATTTAGAGCGCTTGTCTCTTGATTTGCTTTTCCATAGTTTCCTCCTTTCTATCTCAAGAGGATGCTGGAGCAGTACTTCAAAAAGCGGGCCACGAACCGTATAATCCTTCCTTTTTATTTTTTCTCTAAACAACAGGACCCGTTAAAATTACAGACAGCATAGTTTTATAATTAATTTATTCCATATCAATTAAAACTAACATTAAATTAATTATTCCATATCAAGTTAAAACTTAACAATCAACACATTTTAAGCTTCTGCTGTCTATAATTTTTTGAAAGGCACCTGTTCTTCACAGAAAAGACAAAAAACAATAAAACAGTATCCAACTGTGTAATCCTTCCTTTCCACATCCCGTTCACACTCCCACCATTAGGCTCGGGGCTTTAAGCTAATTCCCTATCCTCTTAGGGCCTACCCTCCAATATTACGATTAGCTTTCGTTAAAATGTAGAACACATCGGTCCATAACGTAGGACAAAGGATTTCGTCCAAGATCCAAAAGAGCCAGGTGGTACGGCGAGCACACTGATGTCGAGCGAATGTTAGAGGTGCCATAAAAAGATGTTGCATGTTTCGTGGGTGCAGCGCGCAGACTGGGCACATTGTGGCCTGGAAGAAGGCGAGGAGGAGGAAAGCGGAGCCCTTGCGGGCGGGGGCTGCAGGAAACAGCGGGTTATCTTCGGCTGATCGTAAATCTCAGGCCCGCTCCTTGCATAAGGGCCTGTTTAAATGCACTGGCGACCAAGTCATGCACTGAATTTGCGCCCCTATTGACGAAATGCTTCTTTTGGATTGACTGGATTGTTTTGGATTTCTGGACCAAAGTCATTCGTGTACTGTAGCGTGGAACACCGGGAACAAAATCCATTACAATTCATGCACTTGCTAAAAGAATAAGGAATTAAAAATATTACTCTCTAAGGGAAAACGAAATAAAAGAAAAGAAAAGAAAGAAAAATTACGTTCGTAATCTTGGTGTGAAGTTAACCGAAGAAGACAAGTAACGGCCTGCAAACTTTCTCACCAGATTTACTTAACAATTTCTGCTACTCCTTTCATTACTTCCGCCTCGTGTTTCTCAAAATATATTCCACAGTTGTTTACTCATAAAACGATTTGAATCCAAATTTTCTCCTTAATTAATTTCCTCTATATTTTCAAAAGTATATAATGTCCATCAGGTAGAACCAATTCGGCTCCCAAAATGTTCTTTCGGGGAGAGCTTGACCAGAATGGTACATAAAAACCTTCAATAATACATTGATGGACAATTAAGATCAAATGCCGACCACAGCTACGAACTTTTCTAACATTATCATTTTAACGAATTGTAAAAGATTTTAACACAAGTTATTTACTCTATTTTTTAGATTATAAATATGAAGTTATTTCGCGTAACCTGTTATCTTTCGGCTGTATTGGCAGATCCAGAAAATATTTCACAGGAATTCTGTCCAGAACCTCATAAATATTACTTGAAATAACATATTTTTAATTGTCAGCTTCAAATAAAAAATGTAAGTGAATTCATAAAGACGATACTGCTTTTGATCTGATGAAATCTAAATAAGGTAATTGTTTTGAATAAATTGAGTAAAAATACCAATAACGTTTGCATCGGATGACACACGTAGCCGGACCAGCCACTGGTTTAAAAATACATGAAGCAGAGTTACTTTTTAATTTCGAGAGGAACCACGTTTGCCTAGCGAGTCTGATCGTCACGTTTCCCCTTTAAAAGAAGAGAATATCGTTGCACGTAACGATGACAATGCACTCGAGAGTGACGGAGGGGTGGGGGTCGGGGCGGTGCGTGTCTGCCGCTGGCGTGCCTCCAGTGCTGGGGCTTCCAACGCCGCGACCGCTAAGCGCATTACGAGAGATGAACCCGCGCCCGGCTTCCACCCGCCCTTTCAGCCTCACCCACCCGCTCACCCACCCACCCACTCTCTCACTCACCCGCCCTCTCTACCTCCGCTGGCTTCCCGGAGTCTTCTTTCCAACTCCCCCGATAATCCATTCAATTTTGTTCTTCATCATTTACCGGAAATGAGAAATGAATCCGTTCAAGGATTGTTTATACATTTACTCACCATGGTTCTGTGGCGGATACCCAACTCTCGTTTTGATCATGCCTTTGATTCTCTTCCTTACGACTTCACCCTTCATCTTTACCCACGATGCCTCATTGAATTTGTTCTTTTATTTCCTTAATTTGAAAAATTAAATCATTTTCTAAAAAATGTTGAGTGTTAGGTTTTAAGAATGAAAGAGGGAAAAGAATGAGGAAGGAAAAATCCCGCACGGTCCTTAGCAAGTTATTTAAGGTTTTGCTCGGTTGCCGGTGTGTAGCTTTTTGGGGAAATATATGAAAATTACCAATCAGAGCAACCAGCCGTAAGAACCCTCATGTTCTCCTACTTATACAATATTATTATTCGGGTTTCAATATAAGTTAAATGTCTAATGGTAAATTTAGAATTGCAGAAAAAATGGACAACTTACTCTCCTGTCCTTGGGAACTCAATGAAGGTTCGTCGTGTTGATCCTTGGTGGCAATGACTCTCTATTTCGTCGTGTTTATCGATTAATTGTTAAGACCGAGTTGAAGTTATTAATATTACTCCTTCACAGTGGCGTAGCCTGAGTTTTGGCTTAGGTATGTAGAGAGAGGGAGTTTTGGCTTAGGGTATGTCGAGAAATGGGAAAATAATTTAAAACTTTAATTATAATTTAAATATTTTTCATTCACCAATACCATTTCTGTCACTTTGATCAATTAGAGCACAGAAAAC
The DNA here is from genome assembly GCA_031308135.1 of Acheta domesticus. NCBI lineage: Eukaryota > Metazoa > Arthropoda > Insecta > Orthoptera > Gryllidae > Acheta > Acheta domesticus. The sequence goes on along the minus strand of JAHLJT010009436.1, from coordinate 204,329,740 downwards.
TGATCCAGTAAAAGTAATAATAGCTCAAGTACTTCATGTAGTTTACTGGTTGAAAGTTAGAAAAAGTTGACTTAAGTTCACGACCTAACAAAATATAAATGTGTGTCCTCATACTTTAATAATAAGAGCACTATCAAACCCAATGATTTTCAAAATTGTCCAATTCATATGATTTCGAACCCAGTAGAACTGGCATAATTTTTAAAATGGAAAACAATGATCTATAATTAAAATATAATAGGAAAGAGAAAATCAATCAATTTACAGACACGTAATGAAAAACAGTTGACAGTTGTCCTTTGCTGCTTACATCAAGGGTTTCATCCAGTATGGCGGAGACAAAAAAGGCTTTAGAAATTTCATTTTTAATTTCATGGGACATAACCGTACTCACACTTGAAATCCAATGAATCTGAATTTCTTGGTTAGATTGCACGAAACACTGGAATTTTCATATCATCCTTGTCAGTTTCATTTTTCATTATTTCACTTATATATTCCATATAATTCCATAAAAGAAAATCCCAAATGGACAATTTACAATCATTTTAAAATAAAATAGCTGATATTGCCAGGGTATGTAACACATCATCCACATCCATGGACGCTACGCCCCTGCTCCTTCAATCTGAAGTCTCTACAATGTGAACTTATTCTTAAAACCCCTTTTTGCTACCATCTCAATTGGACAATTAATTCACATTGAGAGGTATGTCTTGTGTACCACATTCCTCTCAGAAAGACCCACTGTCTTGTGTGTTACTAATTGTATATTTAAAATCCACGAAAGACTAGTTGAACCGGAAAACAATAGATTCAAAACCAGAATGACTTTACTTACAATGTTGTGCACAACTAGTTTCGAAAATCCGCCACTTTCATTGCTCAATTAGCATTGCTGAGCAATGAAATTGCAATTTCATTCGGTAGCAATCACCAAGGTCACTTCTGTTTTGTGAATTGATCAATTCCTAATTACACGCATGAGACCAACATCAACTCATATAACAGGTAAGAAAGAACTGTTCCAAATGTTGAATATAGCTTTTTTGGAACCTTTACATGCTCCGTATGTAATGGAAAATGCAAGTTATTGAAATGTGCCTTACTTGCCAAAGTGATAATAACTAATAAAATAAAAATAAAAATTGTACTGAGCATTGACTAGCAATTATTTTAAAATGCTACGTGCGTATATTTAACTGAGCATTGAACTAGTGACGATGAACTGCAGGGCATTGGTGCTTCAAAAAAGGTTTTTATCAATATTTCGAAGAGATCAACGAAAAAAAAATGCTGTGAGCTTCCAGATGCAACGCTGGCAACGGCTTTGTAGAAGCTTACAAGCGTTTGTTTTATTTTTGTATGACCAAACACTGCTCCCAGTAAAATATTGCTAATTAGCAATAAACAACCTTTTTAGAAGTACGCTGTACATCGCAAACATTTCAATCAGGATTTATTTCTTTATGTATTCATTTTTGGTTCGAAGCATATCCTGCTCCAGGTTATCGATCCAGGCTTCCTCTGAATCCTAGCCCCGGCGCGAGCCTAGAGGATCTTTCGAATTGGCAAGCCTCATAACTGTCCTTAAAGCGTCTGCGACATTACTATGAACTCTTTACGCCATTTAGTATAGAAATTAATTTTTAGTTATGAAAAAAGGAAATGGCCCATTATATATATATATATTCATTTTGCATTTTACGTCGATTTCAACCAATAAGAAATTTTTTATCATTTTCCGTCATTTTTAACGCATTTTTTTGCTGATTTCATCAACATTAACATCATTTTAATGGTAATTGCTTCAAACAATATTTACGAGTTGCAACAAATGTTATCCACATACTTCCGGAGTAGCTTTTTCGATTTCTTTGCTCAGAAATTGGTGTAATCTAAGCCAGCGTCAGCCGCTGCATGTAATCCAAGGTTCCTGTGACATCTATTAGCGCTATTTTCGGCTCAGCCCAGTCCAAACCAAAGTCTGCAAGATGAGTGCACTTGAACGAATAGGAGTCGCCTCGATTACCTCATTAACATATCCAACAGTTTGTGTGGTTCATCCGAACTGGATTTGATCAATTTTTTACATAATTTTTCTTGGATTTGAGGGCATTTTAAGATCACTTTATTGATCATTTTTGGTGATGTATTAGGTCATCAAAATCCGCGTCTAGTGATAAATTAGTTCCCTGCAGGTCCACGCCCTCTCTTTATTTACGGCTCCTTATAAGAAGGTTTGTGACTTATTGACAGAAATCCGTCAACAGGGGCATATCAATAGGGATGTGACATAAGTAAGCAGTGAAAAAGTTCCTATCTCCTTCTTTTATCCTAACTGTTCAAATAGTTGCTCAACACAGTTCTTGACGTGACAAGGGCCACTGTCGCAGTAGTACATCAAATGAAGGCGTGCATTTCAAAACCTCTTCCAATTGGACGCATGGCAAGACGAAAACCAATTCTGTTGAAACAATTCTGTGAAAACATGTTGAAATTCTATTGACAAATTGGGGTTACACAGAAATAAAGGAGCAAATAAGTACAGGCAAATGAAATGCCGGTAGCCTTAACAATGTAATATGGTACAGTACTATGCGTGTCACATGATACCAAATGAAGAATATATTAATCAATAATATCACCTTAATTAGTTTTCTCAGGAGAAACAAGAAATGAAACAAAAAGCATGTAATAACAACAAATGTCAGTAGCTGGTAAGAGAATATGCTCGCAAAACTTTGGCCATATGGTATATGAGCGAGAAAAAAATGGAAGAATCTTGCCAAATTTTGAGGATTACCAAATGAAAGCCACCGAAGAAGCAAATAGAAAATAATAAGGGAGACGGAACAAAAGGAGAGCAGTTGGCGTATCAAGGCGAAGGTGAATAGATATGTTATACATTCTTCATAGAAGGACAAGCCCCAAGACATTTTTTCAAAGAAGTACATTGCAATAGTAATTCATTTGTGACACGTAAGAAGAGCAGTGCAACAATTTCCTGTTCTTTCCGTACGTTTATCTTTCTAATTTTCTATTACACGAGTCTCGGACATCACAACACTACGGGCGTTGAACTCCTCCGAAACATCGCAGACGAACGCGTGACTCGCCGCACGTACTGCAACGAGTGCAAGACTTTCCTTATCGCCCTATTCCATTCTTACGGTTCCACCGCTCTCCGACGAGCCACGCTCTCGCGCGGTGGAGGGGGAGGGAGAAGGGGCTTTGGCGAAGGGGATGGGGATGGGGGCTCGCAGCGCAGGGCGCCCGGAGCTGCTCCTTTGTTCGAGACGCGCGTGCGCGAGGGCACGCGCCCAGGTAGAACGGCGCACGCTGGTCCCAAACGAGGGAGCCCCGCGCGAAATCAAGGCTCATGGTGGAAACAAAACGCTTACGGAAAAAAAGCGCTCGTGGAAAAAATATACTTGCAAAAAATAAAAGAGAGAGAGAGAGAGAGAATCGCGGCGTCCTGGGGCCCCGCGCCACCGCGCTGGCGCCGGACAGGAGTATCCCTGGGGGAAACGCACCATTCTGCACCGCAACACAGTGGGATGAGGCCACGCCACGCCATGCATATTTTGTGTAATGGCCACGAAAGTTGACGTCACTGCTGTCCCTCTGAGAGGGAGGTCCTAGGGTTCGAATCCCGACAATGGGAGGATTTTCGACACTACGTCGCTGCGTACATCGAGTTCAGCCCTGTCTGGGGGAGAATTCTAGCGACCAGCTGCTATGATAGGTAGTTTTGTGTGGTTTCTCCGATCAACATCAGGCGAATGCCAGAGCAATACTCTAACAAACGGGCCACGGAGCGCTTTCTATTTCCTTCCTCTTCCTTGTCCTATCCTTACTCCTTCCTTGCCCACACTTTCATTTACATGCACTACACTACAACATATGTTGGGAGAGCAGTCGGGAGCTTATAGCTCCCGACTGGGGCGGTGCTAGTGCCGGCTGGGACCGTGCCACATTGATGGGAGATACATGCTTGAGGAAAATCCCCGCAAACCGATGTAGGTCGGCGCTGGATCTCGCCATCCAACGAGGAGTGATCACCGCCATTGTCTGTGACAAAAAGTTTGCACTACACTCACGAGAGGAAGGACCTAGCAGTTCACTAATCAATTAACTACGCACCTTAGCAAATCATTAATCAATTAATCCACGCGAGTAGAATTCCAACCACGTAAAAAAGTATGCGTAAAATAAAATAAAGGAACCTTTGTATCGCTAAAATAATTTTTTTACTAGGCTTTATAAAATAAAAAATATACAAAGTAAGTGTAAAGCAGAACAATAATATTTAGTTTTATGTTAATATTTGCGGATCGTTTGCTGACATTGGAAATGAAATTCACACGTCTCTCACAATTGTAATTAATTTCGAAAAGTAAACAAGTGTGGGAAAAATGTGTTAGCGAGAAATGTGACATGATTCTTGTTTTTTTATATTTTTCTATTACATGCAAATCTTAGAACATGCGGAATAAAATATTAGTAAAAAAGTATAGCAGACAAATCCAACGTAAGTACAAACAGAACATGGACAAAAAAATCGCAGGAAAAACAAAGTGAGAGAATAAGACTTTGGCAAGAAAATGAAGAACGAGCCCCTGGGTAAATTCGTCGTAAAAGCCCCTGGGTAACATTCCGCATAAGATAACATACCGCTCGTGGCATCACTTAAAGGCGGCTCCACACATTCGTTATTCGGCAAACAGTGAGCAACCGCTCGCCGAATCCCGAATAGTGTGGATGGGTCGCTTGCTATTTGCCGAATGACGAACATTCGATGCTCGGCCTACCCACCGCGTGTCGGCCTTTTGGACACATCAAAGGAAGCGAACATTTACCGAACAGATCAGCTGTTCGGGATTGGGCGAGCAGTAGCTTGCTGCTCGGCGAATGCCGAATGTGTGGAGCCGCCTTAACGTAACGCTCGTGTGATGCAGGCCTTTTACGTGCCGGTACATATGGTGGCGTTCGGGCCCACTGCGGTGTGGTGCGGTTTCGTACGTTTCCTCCGCGACTCCGCTCCTTTCGGGCGCCAGCGCAACGCAGGGGGCCGAGGAAACAAGGGCGGATCGGCTGACGCGGGGCGTGGCGCGGCGCGGCGGGTGAAGCCGTCCGCGCTGAAAGGTTTATCTGCGCGCGCGCGCGGACGAGGCACGGGACAAAGGCCCTCGATGCCCCCATACATCATGCATGCCGCCGGCCTGGCCCTGCGCGGCGCGGCTCCTCTTGCTCAATGCCCACGCGCGCGCACGGCGATCCCATCCGGGCCCCCTCCCCGCCCTGGAGGAACTCCGGATTAAGGTACAGTCTTTTCCAGGGCGGCCATACGGAAATGATGGGACGCTTAAGTAGAATCTATTACAGTTTATAGGGGTTTATCCGTACGTGACGATCGTGCTTGCTGTCCAGATGGGGAAAGTCTCCATTTAGAATTTTCATCGATATGGGCTTTGCAATGGATCATCAGCGTCAAATTGAGTGACTTTGTTCTTGATCGTTTGTTCACCATATACACTGCGCGATTGGGACTGAATATTGGACTGACAGTTCAGTTCCGGAAGGTCTTTCAGGGAGTGTGCCTTCGATCACAGACTTTCATCTATATTTTCAAACACATCACCTTTTCACTGTCTTTCTATTACGATTGTTCCGAGTCGAATTTATTATTTCACAATTATTTACATAAAAACTGAACATTAACATGCACAAAGTACATAGTAGAAACTGAAAACTTCTAATAATTTCGCTTTTCGTCATTCGCTTTTCGTCGCTCTATTTAGAGCTGCCAATAGAGTCTGTGTTTCCTGATATCAAGAATATCGACCGAACCCTAGGAAAAATGCGAATAACATTTTTTTTATTTTAACATTTCAATATAGAATTTCAATTACATGCCTGGTGAAATATTGACTACTACCTTCCACTGTGTCGCTCTCGTTTTACTACACAATACCACAGTTAACTGCTAGTCTCGACGTTGTATCGGTTGAATTTTTTTTACCAGTTTTAGTAATTATGAGAAATGTATTATCATTTTGTTCAGTACTCCAAGGACATAAATGAAGCTTGGATCAACACTTCCAGTTATCTCATTGCATAAAGGTTATCTCTGCTTGTTATCGAATATGTAAACATTGCTTAACCTTGTTCATCCTCGCAGCATTGCGAAAGGACGTAAACGTTACAGAGAAATCCACATGAATACATATTTGAAATGATCGCGAAGAAATCGTATCATTCCTCCAAATAAGGCTGTATAAGATATCAACAAGTTCAAATACTATTTTATTCAAGCATCACAGCCGGCATCTCTTATCGTTTATCGCGAAATTTGCCAACGAAAATCTTCCTTAAACCCAAAAGGCAAACCTAACATTCTACTTTGCCTTAATTAAGCTTGTAACTGTTCACGAAACACTAAACGACATTCTTTTTACTTTCTCGGTCTTTCAATAGTGTCCTCAGGGCAAAGGGCGATGGAACGTTAGGACATTTAGTCTCACGTAAAATGGATTATAAGTGTTTGACTTTCTAGTTTTTGTGGCTGCTATTCGATATACAGATGACTCCGGTCACGGTGAACCTCTGGGGACTAACATTTTTGGTTCACTATGTCCGATGATGTCAAAATTAAATAGAATATCTCCTCAATGATTAATTTTATTAATATAGAGATACAAGAAAATGCATTAACAGCGTGTACTGAAAATTTCGATATCCTCGTCTTTAAAACTCAATAATTTCAATAGATGCTTGGTACATTTTTCGTCAGTATTTTTTCTAGATCCTTCTCCAGAGTCTGTGCGCTCTCCATTCTTGATTCTGCATTGTCATCGAAATGCAGTCTTCACACCCATCAATGCCTCTTGCACTGTTGAAACACCGTCCCACTCTCCGAAGTTCCTTTTACTCTTTTAATAACATACGAGATCCTTTCGGTAGCGGGATGGTGCAAGCGGTTAATAGTGGGAACTAATTTACAGGACATATTGCCTAAGTTCACTCTAGGCGAGGTTCAGGTTCACTATAACCGAATCTTCTTATACTTATTTGTAATGTAAGTAAAACGGGACCAGTGACTCAAGTTCACTAACCGAGGGTTCTCTATATCCGAGTTCACTATAACCGGAGTCGACTGAAAAGGAATATCCAACCAGTCATTCTCAAGAGCCAGTGTACACAACTTACACAGGGCCCCTTAAAATATCAATTAGTTCAAAAACATATCTTGAATAAGCTTTCAGATTCCATAGAAATTATAATACCTTTAAGCGAATTGGACAGTAAAATAAATGAAATTAATTTTGAAGGCATAAAGATTGCCACTATGAGTGAGGAATGACGAGCAAATTCAAATGTATTGAGAAACATATTTAGAAATGATATGACAGATGAAGATTTCAAAAAAATAACCACTGCCTTAAAAGAAGCTGATTCGCTTCACTTCGAAGGACTAGGTTTCTATACAATGCCTGATAGTATTTGATCAATATTCAAAATAGGCGGTGGCAACGATCACCCCTGGCTCTGATCTACAGCACTACTATTTTGGTTCATAAGACACAAGAAGTGATGAGTTAGAGACAATGAATAGTATACAGACAAATTAGTTTTGAGTTTCGTGCTATGGTGCAGTTTGTCAACCAACCACTTAAATTAGACATTACTGAATTCCAAAAAAGACTTGAACAACATACAAGAACAATTAAGTATTTCGTAGCTACAACAGCCACATAACATATCTCTTTTATGCTCATTTTCAGGAGAACTAAATAAACTAGTCTAATAATAATTTCTGTCGCATGGAGACGAACGATATTTATAACAAATTCCAGCAAAATTCATTCAAAAGACTCCCTCCCTAACACTCTCTATCTAAACAATTTTTAAAAATTATCTTAAAATCTCTTGCCGCCCGGTAACTTAACCATCAACCGGTACACGGAGGTGTAAACCACCCCACTCAATGTTTATATTGTTGTACTGGAACATATAGTGGCAACTCTGACCAATGAACATTACGTAAATTTGTTTTATCAGTTCATCTATCGTAGCGATTCATTTTATGGTTGATATGTGTTACGTTCGTCAGTTTCAAGTGATTGATTATTCGTGATTCCGAGCGCGTCAACTACAGAGGTCATTAATTCCCTAAGTTTCAAGTGAATTCGGGGTGTCGTGCATCCCACTGAGCCATTTGCGTATTTTTAATTTGAAGTACTTGCGTACTATGCATTCAGATTAAAGTAATGAAATATTAATACAATGGTTAATACGTAATATCGGTTTTGTTTCGTTACAGAAATGGAGTTCACGACGAGCACAGATCGCGCAGATGTATGGAGTGCAGTGAACCTAAATAAACAAGAGCTAGTAATATAAAAAGAGTAGACAATAGGTTCTGGAATAAAAATGTAAATTAAAATATTCATTAGTTTTGTAAAACAAAAATATTTAAATCATTAAGAACCTCTAAATCGCGTATTATTTTACGGGATTGTGCGAGATCGCAATATCCCATTTGTGTAACAAAATATAAGTATGCCGGTTGAGGGTGAAGAAGCTTACTGTATCTTGTAATTATGTAACCAGTGTACGATTCAAAACCTTCGAAGGCCAAAAATATGTATACGTTTGTAAAAAAGTAATGGCGAAAGAACTCACGTTGTCAGAGTATGGAAGATGAGTGAGATTTGTTTTTTGTAGGTCTTTTTTAGGCAGCTCCTATTACAGAGAATATGACTGAACTACACTTATAGATATTTCAGCCATCTGAAGGCGCCCATCCAATGACCCTTTCATTATTTCCGACAAATCTGATATAGGGCTATGTGTGTTGTTCCGTAAACATCTATTAGTTTTTGCCTAGGACTTGTAGTGCAAAGATAGGTCCAACAACGATATTTCTCGTCGTCCACAATGTGTCCGATATATCTAAACGCTGAGGATTTTGGAATTTTTCTGACACCACAGTTGGTGATTATTCGTGGGGTGAAAAAGTAATATGAATTCCAGTTTTTCATCAAATAATAATAATAATAATAATAATAATAATAATAATAATAAAAACTGGGTTGGCACACCAGGTCACTGATAAGAGTGGAGACCCGAACCTTGCATTAGCCAGCGAAGGAGGCTGCCTTCAGCAGTCAGTGAAAATCCCGTAGGGTTTAGTAATGCCGACTGGCGATCGGAGGGACCCCTTGCTGGGCCTTACGGGGGATGCCCCGAGGCCACTGTGGGTCGCAGTAACGGATGGCAGGAAACAACCCGAGAGTTAAGTGTGATCTGTGAACTCGAACTTGCGTCCTGCGAATCTTCAATTCAAACCAATGAGCAAAATGATTAGAAGAAGAAATGTAATGAATCTTCACGTGCCTTGTCCCATACCTGCGCAGAAACCGAGCTAATGTCCCCTTGTCGACGTCTGGCCATCCCACGGATGTTAGTCCCAGGGACCCAGAGCCGGCAGTAGCTCGAAGCCATCGTCAGAGATGGACCCGGGATGAATTAAAGGAGGTGATGTGGTGCTTTAACTATGCAAAAGCGAAAAATGGGGGCTCAGAAATAGAAGTTTTCAAGGAATGGAGAGAGCGGAACCCAGATATGAGACCTACCCTAGACTCAAAGAAGCTTGCCAGTCAACGACGATACATACTCAGCAGTGGAAAATTCACAGTAGAAAAACTTGCTGACATTGAGAGAAATGCAGAGTATGTACTTCGCTCGAACTATCCACATGACGAACATGTAGAACTTGAAAATGATGACCCCGTGGAAGGTTCATCTCTTTCCAGTGAAACACACGTCAGTGGTGAAAATTCATCTGGCAATGAATTATATGATAAGGACATGATGCGAAATATCCTTTGGCGCGAGATAGAAAGAGTTAGTCAACTTCCGTTTGAATCTCGCGAAACGTTGAGGAGAATATTCGAAAATGCCAAAGCTAAAAGAGTGATATAAACAGTGAATTCTGTCTTAAATGAGGTGGTAGAGACCTCAGGCAGAGATCTAGATATTACTGAAATCAATCACATCATCTATGCACCTGGTTATCTAGTATCTCAGATAATTTTGGGGCCAGCCAAGAACACCGACGGCCGATAGCAAAACAGAGTAAACAGCTCTGTACACCCGTGGAAGAAAAGAATTATGAAGCGGATAGCCGACACCCTGCGCGAAATATCACTCTTAGCTGAAGCATCTTCTAAATCAACGCACACCTCTAAAGTTCAACGAACAATATTCAATGTTGAACAAAAATACCAAATTGAAAATGACACCAGCAGGCTAATGGTAGTTGAGAAGCAAAAAGAGAAAATTCAAGCATGAGCTCAACGAATTAGACGTTACAAACGCAGAATAGATTTCTGTGTGCAGAATCGGTTGTTTCAAACGACGCGAAGAAATTCTATCGCAATCTGACTCAGAAACCGAATGGCAATGCTGTCACCCCTTCAAAAGATGATGCCGAGGCATTTTGAGCAGCAATCTGGGAAGAGAGCAGATCCTACAACAAAGATGCATCTTGGCTTCAATCTGAAGTTGATGCTGCAAATGAACTTGTAGAAACAGTGGAAGATGTTCACGAATTCTCGGAAGAGAACCTCTTCCAAGCAATTAAGAACATGGGAAACTGGAAATCCCACGGAATTGATAAGATCCAGATTTATTGGATTAAGAAACGAACACCATTACATCCGCATCTAGCAAAGGCTATTAATAAAATTTTAAAAAATCCAAAGGAACTCCCGGAATGGCTCATACGCTGCATAACGTATATGCTACCCAAAGAGGGAGACAGCTCTTTGGCAAAGGACTACAGGCCAATCACTTGTCTGCCAGTACTGTACAAAGTTATAACTTCAGCCATAGCTGACAAAATGTACAGACATCTAGAGAAGAATCATCTAATGCCAGCTGAACAAAAAGGATGTCGTAAAGGTTCTTATGGCTGTAAGGAAATCTTGCTACTGAATAAAGTCATCTTGAATGATGTAAAGAAACGAAAACGTAATTTGAGCATGGCTTGGATTGACTACCAAAAAGCCTTTGATAGTGTACCACACGATTGGATTTTGAAGATCCTGGAGATCTATCGATTTCATCCTAGACTTATTGAATTTTGCAAGGCTAGTATGAAGTCGTGGAGTACCAGGTTACTAATACAGAGCAGAAAGAAAGCAGTAGAAACCAGAAGTATTCAGATTAACAGGGGTATTTTTCAAGGAGATTCACTATCCCCTCTGCTGTTTTGCATTAGTTTCATCCCACTATCTAGACAGTTGTCGCAAGCTGACTTTGGTTACAAGCTCCATGGTGATGAAAGGCCAGTATCACATTTGTTTTACATGGATGATCTGAAAGTGTTTGCTAAGAATGAAGCGATTCTCTCCCAAATGCTGTCTGTCGTGAATGACTTTAGCAATGACATCTGCATGATGTATGGTCTTGACAAATGTGCAAAAATCAATTTAAAAAGAGGAAAACTGACAACGTCAGAGAGCGTTGAAGTCGATATGCACACTGTGATTCAAGATCTTGAGCCAGGTAAAACTTACAAATATCTGGGCATTTAAGAATGTGAGACAATCTCGAACGACACAATGAAAGAGAGAATTCACAAGGAGTATTACAGAAGAGTGAGACTTGTCCTGCAGTCTGCTCTGAACTCCAGGAATAAAATATCTGCAATTGGTAGTCTGGCGGTGCCAGTAGTCGAGTACAGTTCCGGACTAGTGGACTGAGCAAAAAATCCGCATCATGGATCGAAAAACAAGAAAGCTGCTAACAATGCATCATGTCGCCCATCCTCGTTCTGATGTACATAGACTTTGTGTCACCTAAGGAAGGAGGAAGAGGCCTCAGACAAATTGAAGCCTCCTGGCACAATGCAATAGTTGGAATGGGAAAGTATGTAGTCAGTCATCCAGGTGACCCTCTAATGAGGCAGGTCATGAAATCTGACCAAAGAATGGGAAACAGAGGCTTTGTTAGTGTAGCAAAAAGCATTGCAAAGAAAACTATGTGAGGCACGTCAAATAACACAGACACTGAACTTCTGGTACTGCTAAACATGAAATGTGAGACACAAAAAATGTTAAAGAAGTTGTGAAGGGACAAACTCCTCCATGGACAATATCTAAAAAGAATGGACAAGGTGCAGATCAATAAAGATCAATCATGTATGTGGCTTAAAAGGGGAAGAGTGAAGCCAGAATCAGAAGCAGTTCTAGTAGCTGCTCAAGATCAGGCGTTGAGAACAGGACATTATGATAAAGCGGTTCTCAAAATTTTCCAAGATGACAAATGCCGAATTTGCCAGGAGCAAGTAGAAACCATTGATCATATTGCCTCAGCTTGTCCAATTCCAGCAAGGACCGAATACTTAAAAAGACACGACAGGGTGTATAGTTACCTCCACTGGCAGATCTGTACCGCCCTCGAAATTCCAAACACATGCCCCAAGTGGTACGAATACTCACCGAAACCGGTGACGTCTGTTGGATTGTGTACAATATTGTACGACCAACAAATTCAAACGGATCGCACGATAGGAGCAAACAAACCGGATATTGTTATCAGGGATTTTGAGAAAAAATCGTGTCTACTTGTGGATGTTGCGGTGCCTTGCGATCAAAATGTAACCAAGGAGGCAGAGAAACGTCTTAAATACGAGAGTTTGGAAATTGAGATCAGCCGAATATGGGGCGTAAAAGCACAGGTCGTACCGATAGTTATCGGAGCTCTGGGATTTGTTCCGCAAAATTTGTGTAAGAACTTGGCTATACTTCCAGGTTATTCAAAAGACTGGGAAGTGCAAGAAATTGCTTTATTTGGCACAGCTCACATTTTGCGCAAAGTATTGTAGAGGCACCGACAGTCCCTAGATCTGCTCCTTAGGTTGCTGGTTGCAACCTGTAGTAGATTTTATACTCAGCCGACTCATAACATCTGTAGTCGTGACATGGAACAACAACAATAATAATAATAATAGTAATAATAATAATAATAATAATAATAATAAAATTATAATAACGAAAAACCAGAAAAGTGCTTACAATTCACACCCTCGAAATGATGTACAGGGTGGTGATGTACTTTCCCTACAAACGTTATAAGAAGGAAACAAATTTACCAGTACCAAACTCGCTAGTATGAGAGTATGGGTACGTATGAGAGTATGGGGTGCATCATTTCTGTGTGTCACAGCGCCTCCGGCCAGTTCCAAATACGGCCACCAGGTGCCACCAGGCATAGTGCTGAATAATCGCACACACCGGACCAGTCACCGTGCATTTGTTGACTAATCAATATGGGTTGGACAAACAGGGCATTATTGGTGACACTCTTTTACCATTTCTTTTACAAATGCTACAGCTACACTTCGGGAATATCGCCGGCTGGAAGTATTACGGAAGGGTCCTCTTTCCCTACCTGCTTTGCGGAACATGATGAAGTTCGAATCAACTGGGAGACTGGGTGCCGCTCCGGGAAGAGGCCGACGACTGGTGGAACCACAGATGTTTGATGAATTCGCTGTTGCTCTGGCCGACAACGCTGCGTACAATTCTCGAGAGTCAAGCAGTGCGCGTGCTATGTCCCGACAGTTGAACATTCCATGGACCACTGTACGGAAGCTGCTTCGAAGCATTCATAAATGGTATCCGTACAAGATTCATATCGTCCAGGAGCTTGCATCACCGGACGCACAACGTGTTGACTTCGCTCTCCACGTTTTCGTAAGGATTGAAGTTAACGAGGCCTGGCTTCGGACCATCCTATGGACAGAAGAGGTATATTGTTCTCTGACGGGTGAGGTGAACACAGAATTGCCGAATGTGGGGATATTCATCGCCAGACAATGTGCATGAAGTTCATCTGCATGGTGAAAGTGCCGCCGTATGGTGTGGCTTCATCATTGCCCCATTCTTTTTTGAAGAGGCTGGCGCTCAAGGACCAAAGACTTGCAATATGACTGGCCAGCGTTACTGCGAAATGCTTTGCCAGCGTGTCATACCAGCATGTCATATCAGTCACATCAGCACCCACTAATAAAGCAGGTCATTATATCTGACCGAAGAATGGGAAACAGAAGCAATATACATGTAGTAAGAAGAATTGCGACGAAAACTATGCAAGACACGCAGAATAATAATGACAGTGAATTTCTGATGCTCCTTAACATGAAATGTGAGACACAAAAAATGTTAAACAAATTATAAAGAGACAAACCACACCATAGACAGTATCTAAAAAGAATGGACAAGGTGCAGATCAATAAAGACCAATCACTTATGTGGCTGAAAAGGGGAAGAACGAAGCTCGAATCGGAAGCATTTGTAATAGCTGCCCAAGATAAGGTGGTGAGAACACGACATTGTGATAAAGCGGTTCTCAAAATTTCCCAAGATGAAAAATGCCACATCTGCCAAGAACAAGTAGAAGTCATATCGTCTCAGCTTGTCCATACTTGAAACGACACGACAGGATGTGTAGTTTCCTCCACTGGCAGATCTGTACCGCCCTCGAAGTTGCAGACACATGCTCTAAGTGATATGAACATTGACCAAAACCGGAGACGTCGCTTGGACTATGTACAATACTGTACGACCAACAATCTCAAATTGAATGCACGATATCAGCAAACAAACCTGATATTATTATCCGGGTTTTGGAGGAAAAAACGTGTCAACTTGCAAATGTGGTTGTGCCCAAAATTTGGTTGCGATCAAAACGTTGTAACCAAGGAGGCAGAGAAACTAGAAGAGTTTGAAAATCGAGATCAACCGAATGTGGGGCGTAATAGCACAGATCGTCCCATTAGTTATCAGAGTTCTGGGATTTGTTTCGCAAAATTTGTGTAAGAATTTGGCTTATCTCCGAGGTCATTCAAAAGGCCGGAAAGTGCAAAAAGTTGCTCGATTTGGAACAGACCAAATTCTGCGCAAAGTATTGTAGAGGTACTGACAGTCACTAGATCGAATCCCTAGGAAGCTGGTTGCAACCCGGAGTAGTCGTTATAATCAACCGACTCATATAATCTTTAGACGTGAATTAGAGGAATAATAATAATAATAATAATAATAATAATAATAATAATAATAATAATAATAATAATAATAATAATGTCATTGATAATCTGAGACAACAGATCACCGGATCACTGGGTGCACAAATCTGGCCAATATTGTACCTACACCGGCGTAACCTGACAGCAAATATTGTACACCAAGCTGTGAAATTGTTTCTGACAGAAGAGGAAATCATCCGTCATTATGAATACAAATCCAGACTCGTCACAGAAAGTTATCAGTTCAAAATGTATTACGACTTTCCAACACCCCGACAAAACGATTCCGGTAAATAAACTAGACATTCTACTACGTAATTTACTGTACAGGAAAGTATTCATCATTGAGTTGAACACCCTGCAGATCACAACACAGAGCAGAAAGAGTTAAAATTTCAAAATACATTCCTCTCTCAATAGAATGAAGGAAATATACAAACGTGAATTTGTTGAAATTGTACTAATGGCAGTACCAGCAACTCCTTATTAACACAATGCGGCAGCATTATTTGGAAACATTAGATGTTTCTCCTCACAAACGTATTCGGAACGCTCAAAACTCAGCCATTTTGAAATCTGTCGGATTGTTCGCACGGTTCCAAATATCGGCCATTTTGTTTCTCTCACGATTAGAGACCTGGCAAAGCGCAAGAACTGTAATACAGTGTCATTCTCATAGCTGTGCAACAGTGACACACTCATAGCCGTGCAACAGTGACATACTCGTAGCTGTGCAACAGTGATATACTTCAAAAGTGGCCTCCACATTACATTTTATCTGAAAATAGTGTAAAATGCTCATATCGCATGATAAGAAAACTCTATAGTTCGCAATATGGAAGGTCATAAAAAAGTTCATTTAAATAATTCCTGCATTTTTATTCGCAATTCGCTATCACGAGTGCGCTTGTGTGGGTCCATGCGGGTCCTTAACCGGAAAATCTATCCGAACATCTCGTCTACATAAATGTAGACGACAATTATCTTACGACAATTACGACATTCACATTGCTGAATCCTTCGTAATTCATTGTTCTAAATATCAGCATTTTCAACAACGGCAGCATGTGCAATGCGATCTTTATGAGACAGGCTGTGCTCGCGACGAAGCCTCTACATTCCAGATGCCTACTCCACACGCGCGCAAGAGCCCTCTTCCGCGCCCCCCCCCCCTCCGCCCGCGCCCGCGCCCTTGCTCCTGCTTCGGCCTCCGCCCCGCGCCCCTCGCCACGCCCAACCCTCGCCTCGCCCCGCTTCCGCCCCGCCCTCGCCACAGCACGCGCCTCGAGCGAGCGGAGCGGTAGTGGTGTTGGTGTTGGTGTTGGTGTTGGTGGTGGTGGTGGTGGTATGGCGGTATGGTGGTATGGTGGTGGCTGTGGCGGTGGTGGTGGTGGTGCGGCGGTTGTGGGGACCGTGGGGGGGGGGCGGGGCGGCCGGGCGGAGCAGCGGGGCTTGGCGGGGGGGCGGGGCGGGGCGGCGGGGCGGGGCGGCGACGCGAGCGGCGGGGGCGACGGTGCGGGCGGCGGGGGCGGTAGTGTTGGCGGCGGCTGCCGCTTCGTATTGATTTTCCGAAGCCTGGACTGCAGCATGGCGGGAGGCACCCCGCGAAGGGCGGGGGCGGTGCCGGGGGCGGTGGCGTTGGAGGCGGGGGCGGGGGGCGGTGCGACCCTTTCGAGTGCACGACTATGCATCCCAGGGCGCTACCCCGCCCCCGACTTTATCTCTGCTTTCGCCAGCGCCGTCGCCGCCATCCGCTACTGACAAGACGCGGAACGTACTGACTGAACTCTACGAACATTACTTACGTGCTTGTGCGCTTGCGAATGTAGTCTGTGTGAGTACGGGGATAAAATCTGAGGAGAAAAATTGTTGTATATTCACTTCTCTATGCCTTGTTAACTGAACTTCACCTACGCCTAATACGTAGAACTGACTGAATTTCATACTACAATGTAACCTTATCATCAGCAAAAATGCTCTCTACAGTTGCATGTACTATAATATTTAACCCCAGCCTTTTACATATCAAATAAAATTACAAATAACTTCAGTAGCACACTACACATTAAATCCAAGATATCTTCATCTATATGAGGGAAACGTGTCATAAAATCCCTCATACAATGTTGTATTGGCGAGAGAAATCTTCAAATTATGAGAATTGCGAACAAAACCCTTAGCGTTTAATTATCGAAATTATTTATTTAAAGTAGTCTGTAACTGTTATCCTTTGGTAACGGAAACAAGATTTTTTTAGTTATTTTACCAAAATAACATTTAGATACACACATTTACACATTTAAACATTATAAAGATGAAATAAACAAATTATTCTTGGAAGCAATGAAAACAAACAACGATTTTAATACTTAGTTTTTCTTTACTTTCATTTATTTGGTGATGTCTTGTTGGTCTGCATATTCTGCTGTGCCATCTCTTGGACAGACTACTAATCTTACTTGCAAGTCTCCTCCGTGGAAAACTTGGCTGTCTCGATCACGCCAAACCGCGGATGTTACTCTGTTCGTTGGCAGAATGAGCATCATCACCAATTTTGTTCCATACATATACTTCCTTATAAAAATATTCTATTTACTTGTCGGATTTTTCGGAAATCATATAATTTTATTCGAATATTTATATTAAACGAAAGTTATTTTTGGCTGGCTTGGAATTTAATATGCCTGACCGAGAACTGCCTACACGGTCGTTCTCAATCCTCACTGGATCGTGCTTCTTCGGTAGGTGTGTTTGTCTACTAAACTGATGTCTGTTAGTTTTGTTTCAATATTACACATGAAATCGAAATTTCTGTTTCGTTTATGTCGCTGTTTCACTTCCAATAGTACTGAGCAAGAGTTAAGAACATGCACACGTAAAACAGAAGATACAACGCAGAACAATTTATACAGTTAGTATTTTTATCGGTTTGATTGCAAATTAATTTCAGGTTTTATTTTAAAAAACGACAAAATGAGACAATAGATACGTAGGTCGCTCTTGGCCGCCATTTTAATTCTAGTTCCATGATCCAGATCACAAAGAGAAATTAGATTTATTCCTTGAATGAAAATATTTTTCGGAAGGAATACATGTGAATTGTCACAACAGTTTTGTCAAATTTTTCTCACGCTGCGCCGTGCAGCACTGCGCAGTCCGAATTGTCCTCATTCCTTGTGTTACACAAACTATTCGCTACATTAAACTTCCTTTCACTTATGTCACTCTTACTTTCAGATTTGCAAAGTAACTGACTTAATTCGAAACACACGAACAATTTTTCAATCCTCTGTTTGTTTTCATATTTTTGTTTCTATCGATTCAAAACAAACTTAAATGATACAAAATTTAGTTGTATTAATCGTGGTAAATATTATTTATACACACATTTGTTTTTTAATTTGAAATACATCTTCCCACGTATGGCACCAGGAAGATAATTCTGGGAGATCCCGCATTCCCCATTTTTCTTCAATGAATTTTGAAATTCGGATAATAAGTTGTGTTATCTCACCGACGAGAATGATTCTGAGTATCTTAGTGTTTCTGCTCTTTCCAGTGTAAATACTGACCAATGGCAAACGTTTCAAGAGATACTGAATAGGTACGTTATCTTGGGCGATATTGGGAATGGTATCTTAGGAATTCTTTCTGCACTATCTTCATTGACATTCCTTTCAGGTTTAATTCTCAATGCTTGATCTTTTTTGTAGCAACGTCGTTTTGTGAAAATACTAATCATACGAACTTCATTTCCACTGAACTATCGTGGAACATAAAGCAGTCGTGGGAAATATTGGAAAGCAGTAGTCTGGAATTGAAAATGACATTTCCCTGCGAGATGTGTAGTTTTAAATTGAATTTATTTTCCAAATTTTCCCAAACACAGATTTCCTACATGTACGATGTGTTATAAAATGCCATCTCTCCGCCTGTCATAAAGGTCACAACACAAATCAGAGGCGCAACACTATGATTATTTCCTAGAAAATATTGTATCGTAAAATAGACTGTCAATGATTTATATATAAGCTTACTGCTACAAAATTACGATAATTTATGTAAACAAAACGTATGTATCATGTTTAAATTGCTCATTGACATTAAATGTGATTAAGTGAAAGCTGTTAAAAAACAATAAAAATTATCTGCTGTGTTTGTGGAAATGGGTCATGTGTAGTGGAATCCATTGAGTAAGTCCACGGGTATTGGCCCAATAAATAAAATTTATGTCATTTAGCCGACAATGGAGTTTTATTTCTCCATCCTCCAGCTGAATACATTACAACACGGTTAGATGTATAAACACTAATCTTATGAAGTATGCTGGAAGCACCAATCACAAAATGTTTCGTATGCATTTTCATTGAATTTTTTTATGTTTAAGTTTGGAGTTGTATTTATATACATATGCCAAACAATTTGTGATTGGTAATGTATGCTTCCAGCTTCCTTATACATCTAACCGTGTTGTAATGTATTCAGCCCTAAGGATGGAGAAATAAAACTCCATTGTCGGCTAAATGACATAAATTTTATTTATTGAACCAATACCCATGTGCTAGTCAATGAATAAAAATTATGTTGTAAAGTAATAAACATGAAAATATGTTATATTTTGGGAATAAAGACACAAACTAGTGCTTGAAGAACTTGTATAAGAGTAAATTAATCATTTGTACAAAGTTTATACAACAATGTTTTCAACTGTTGTCCAATGGAACAAGGGTTACAAATTTTAAAGAACAGCAGGGCCAAATGGTTAAAGTTTAAACTATTTGAGGACTTATTGTTTTCATGGTTACATATATACATTTACTGTACAAAAGAATTTCGTATTAAAATTATGCGAGGTAGTTCTCTTCAATAAAGTAATTATTTCAAGAACCGAAAGGTTAAAAAACGATCATGTGATTCCGGAGGCAAATGTCTTTCGCTGCAAAACACATTAGAACAGAACTTACAAGTGGCGAAAGAGTTGTTCTAGATGACTTTCGATCACTATGCCAATCTGAAGAGAAATTTATATTAATATTCCATCAAGTAAAATGTTAGTGAAACTGCATTTGCTAACAAAATGAAAAGAGGCCCTCTCAACGCGTAAATTTTAAAATTGTAAATGTAAGTTGTGAGACCAAACTCTTGATGTTAATCTCTTAAATAGAGATGTAGTTTAAAATTCGCTATGACAAAACGCTTCTTATAATACAGACATTTCATGATTTTGGTTGGATTAGCCATAACAGAAAGGGTTAATACTATCTGTTCAGTACGTCAAGAGGTTGCCAAAATGCCTTGCCCCATTCCGCGATAGCGCCATCGTCCCTTATTTAGTCCCGCAGAAGAAAGAGACCAAGCAAAGAGAGCACAGATCATGACCTCTGCTCGCTTACCTCCGCTACCGACTTTACTACACATCCGAACTTATTCTGGCATTCGGCGCGTTTTCAAATAATTTTTATTGCTTTTAGTTCCCGAACGGATACCGCAGAATATCTTTCATTTGAAAATTCGATACTGAATGGTGTGGTAGCAAAATCTGTTGTGAGGATGAAGGAGCGGAGGTGCAACCTGTACTTTGTCTAAAATTCTACATTTTATAGTACTCTACTCATCACAGTTGCGGCAGAAAAAATTCGACGATGATGCTAACCCTGGATGATGCAAGACTTTTGGGTAACCTATCGGTGCACAAGGAGGACGTTTATACGCTCATTGCAGTGCATTTAACTTACTAAAATCTATACAACGTGCTCTCGTACAATGCTGTCTCCATACAACAAAAACTATACAGAAAGGAAATACTCAGTATCTTGAGTTTTGCTATAACGTGTTTATATTGCATATTGTTTGAAGTTTTATATTTAAGTGATTTGATCCGCATTCGTCATCTCTTGCTGACGTGATACATGAGCATGAGGAACTAAACCGGTGATGCAACTTCTGTTTAACCGTTCATTGATGACAATACTTTATTATTCTTCCTGCTCTCAATGTGTATACGTGACCCAAACAACGTCAGCGTTTTCTTTACGCGATTCCAACCGGAAGCAGAAAAGCAATGCGACTCCCTCGGCTTAAACCATGGACACGAGACGCACGCAGCCAGAAGTATTTGTGCCTGCGGCCGAGACGTCGCTCACGTCCAATAGTAAATCTATCGCTCCCTGGCGAGCGCAGCGAAGGTCGCTCCTGGACGAAAAGCCCGTCCGTCCGTCACTGCCACTGGCAGGAACGTGCTTTGCGTTCAATAGGAAGGTAAACTCTCGTTCCGCCGTAACTAAGCCTTCTGCGCTATGTTTGTTTAATGGAAACACTCTTCAGCAGGCGGTCGATGGTGAAACAACCGTGTGTAGCGGAAACAGCAATGCTGGAATACGCCTGGTTGCAAAGAAATGATAAAAAAATCAGCCAACTGAAAACCAACTGTTTAATCGAAAGTGCGTTAAAAAATGTTTTTCGAGTCCGATTGATGTACATTTTGCATCATCAATGCCTTATTGGTGGTAACACAGTGGTGCACTTTCTGCATCACATGGGTTTTCATGTCCGTTCTCGTATCACAGTGTACTTTCTCGTACATCTTATTTTTTATCTTAATTAGTATAATAAGAAATACTTTTTCATGATATTTCTCTTTATCTAAGAGTGTTTTAAATACTAGAATATATGCTCATATTCATCGGTTCTAGAAAAAAAACAACTAATTTTTAGATTTTGAACACTTCAGTAGCACTGAGCAACTACGGGTCTTCAAAATGTAGATGTTTACGTGCAGGAAAGAGTTAACGGAGACAACCAAAGGATTCTGTCATGAGAACGGAGAATGAAAGACTAGAGCCAACGAACGGGGCAGTACATTGTTTGAACAATGCGTTATTGAAACTAGTAGGAATGCGCGGCAAAACAAAACTTTACATCTTCTATGCGAAATGCATGTTTCGGATTTCGCATTGAGAACGCATAACGAATACTAAACGTGCTGATGCTGACAACCCTTCACTCCACCGGAATGGAGATTGAATATACTGCCTTCTGCGTTCTCCCGCATGAACAGAAGGGAACGCCATCATACTCAAATGATTGTTTAAGATACTACAAAGTATTTTATGCGTTTAGCACCTATTCCACTCACCTGAACGATAAGATCAAGGTATGTTTTGCAGCGAGTTTAAGAAATTCTGGTTTATGTATTTTGGGGAAAATGTTTCGATTTAAATCAAAATTACTCATATTAACAACTCTTATTGAATATGCTCTTGACATCGTTTAAAGGTCTAACTGCATCATAAAGTGCATTGAGAAAGCAATATTTAGTTTTAATATTGGCAGTGTAGGGCAGATTAGAAAAATATTACAACTTTTTTGAAATTTCGCAGGTTTTAATGAAAACCAGAATTATATCATCTTGAGGATCATACCACGAAAGATTGGTTTCAAGAATTAGATGATCTGCTGGAAATCTTTTGCGTTGTTGGAGGTTCGTCATGTAATGTAATTTTTATCTAAACAAGACATACTAATTGCTAGACTTATCAACCACATTTTCTTAGAAGCATTATGGTTTAAAATTAGGAACAAAGGTTCATACGCTAACAATTTACTGCTATTCCTCTTTCACATTATGAATTATCTTACAAAAACACAAACATTTTTAATATCAGAGGTCATTCTCAGCGAAAAAAAAGAGGAAAAGAGAACTATTTTTACACAACTTGTGCAGATTAAAGAGATTAATACTAGAAAAATTATTCTACACGTACATGCCTCCGATTTCATACCAGAATTTTAGGAAAGTCCTACTACATTCGACAACGCTTACAGTCATAACAGATTATATTATCCATGTATTACGTTCAGTGGCGTGAAACCAACCTAATATATAGTCTACTTAAGGTTGTAAATTACTGCGATAACATCGCGATCATGTAGCCGCCAGAAGCCAGCCCGTCTAGAGTGACATGTCTCCTTGCCTGCAGCCAAATCCAGGGCTGGTGCGACGATGCGTATCAGAGCAGATGCAAATTCGAAGCGCGCACACGCACGGAGCACGGGACGGAGGGAAGGCCCAGTCCCCTGAGAGCCGGGGGCAGGGGGAGGCGGAAGCAAGAGCGAAGGTAGTGGGGCTCCGAGTTGAACGCGCTTCCTTCCTACTCCCTTGTGTTTGAGTTTGATTCCTTCTGGTAGTAGAAGGTGGTGGTGGTGGCGGTGGTAGTAGAAGTAGTAGTAGTAGTAGTAGTAGTAGTAGAAGTAGTAGAAGTAGTAGTAGTAGTAGTGGTAGTAGTAGTAGTAGCTAATGGTGGTAATAGTAGTAGTTGCAATAGTAGTAGAAAGTAGTAGAAATCGCGGTAGCTGTAGCAGTAGTAGTAGTAGGAGGAGGAGGAGGAGGAGGAGTAGTGCCAGTAGCAATAGAAGCAGTAGCAATAATAGTAGTAGTAGTAATAGAAGTAGTAGTAATAGTAGTAGTTGTTGTAGTAGTAATAGTAGTGGTAGTAGTAATAGTAGTAGTAGTAGTAATAGTAGTGGCAATAGTTGTCTAGTAGCAAGTAGTGTAGCAGTGTGATAATAGCAGTAGTGGTAGTAGCAGTGGTAGTGGCAGTGGTCGTAGTGCAAGTTAATCGCTTTCCTCGTACTCCTTCCTGCTTGAACTTGATTCCTTCACCCCAGTGGTATCACGTTCATCCCGCGGCTCTGCTACTACCGTATTCGAAATGCAGTTTGTTAATTATTACAACCAAGTATGTACACCAATTTGACCCCTCTTCTTCTGTTACTGTCTTCTTGACTTATTCCTTTGCACTTGATTCCAGCTTCCTGGGCGTTGATTGGTTATTTACGGTTTCGGGGCGCGTTAACTACTATGGTCATTAGCTCTCGAAGTGCGTTATATAGACGAGAGGTGGCGGTGTTCCTCCCTCGCCGAAATGAGAGATCCCGCACCAACCTGCAAGTCGGATTATGGGGGTTCCGCGTTCAGATATCTCCCCTATTTGGACCAGTGGCGGATCCAGGGGAGGCCATGTAGGCCATGTCCCCCTCCCAAATGGCGTAGGGTTTCCGTTTGTTACCTTCTTTTATACGGCACAATATTTATTTATAATAAAATTATGTAATTATTTAAATAATAATATTGTATTATATACATACTACAAAAGATAATACACAATATAGTAAATATCTTGATAATTTAACAAAAATCTATGTTGACCCCCTCATGATCGGCCCTGATTGGGACACCCCCAGACAGGTTAAGCACTAACGAGCTCAAGCTCCCGATTGGCCTCCCATACGGGAAGAGAAGAGACAAAGATGAAGGAAATATTGCAACGATGCTTTAGAGCCAACGCTAAATTAGTGTTGTCAGTGAAATGAGAAAATGCTGTCTTTGAGCTTACCCACCTGGTCCGTCCTAGTTCGGCATTTGACTTACCCCCTTTTCTTTGATCTTGATTGCTACATGGTAGTTGCTCAAAATTGATTCCACTTCTTTCCTACACTTTTCCCTCTGGTCGAACTACACTCCTATACCGGCGTCGTAGAATCACATTTATCTCGTTTCTGTTGCTTTCACTTCTGTTCGAACTTGATTCTTGCATCCTAGTCGAGCCAAGTTTTTCTCTCTTTTCTTACACTATTTCCTTTCCTAATTTGATTCCCAGATCGTAGAGACAAGAGGATCCCACATATTAGTGAAAAAATTATTTTACCCAACAGATAATTCCTTGACATTTGTGCTCTGAGAGTTGTTTGTGTAGAAAACCCTACAAAAATTTCGTTGAAAAGAAAATGATACTAGTAATTTGGTTTACAAACAAGGGAAGGAACATACACTAATTTACAAATACTGAATATATTTCTTTCCTTGTTTAAAATTTTCACTGTCATTCTGAGATACGATATACCACAAGAAATATCAAACCTATCTATCGCATCGCACGTGAAATTCCAAAAAATGCTTAAGTAATTATTAATTAAAATATGTAAATAATTGAAATTACAAATACGTATATATTTGTATATTCGTAAACAAATTTGTTGTAGGTAATTTCCTTCTGAATACACTTTTGTTGCTGAATCTGTCATGCATTTCTTTTAATCATCAACGCGTTTGTTTCAATTTTGTAATTTATTGTTTAAATTAGAGTTTGTTTGACAAGCGAAAATTGTAACTGAAAGTATTTGATTTTTGTAAAATGATTGGAGCCTGAAATGTGTGGTATCCCTGTCGCAATGCAAAGATAAAATCAATATTGTGTTATGAAAATGGGTGGTGAATCTTGGAGAGGAGTTTTTCTTTTGACTTGCTGAACCGGTATTTGCAATGCGGGGTATATCTTAAATCCACACATGTGTATTGGCGAGTCATCACACTGAAAGATAAGCTTCTCTGGCCCGCACGGTTACGGCCTTGCTGCAGTATGAAAACATCGTAGTATATTCCTGCATCACGTTGAGCCACAAGGTTTCGCAAATGTGTACGCATATACTCACACATTCTTGTGAGTACACAAGGACATTTTCATGAAAACTTTACATAACTCTATCAAATTTAAAACTTACGAATTTATTTCAAGTGGTGAAGATATAGTTGGGCCATATGCGTAGCGAGTTTATAATCAAGTTTTATTAAAACACAATCCCTTAACAATTTCATATGTTACATTCTATAGAACATCGAGAAGGCAGCATAAAAAGTAAATTAAAATATAAAAAAAAGCAAACACAATAAACACACTTAAATATTGTAAGGGCCCTTGCGAGAATTACATCATTTCAAGAGAATTGTAACCTACAATAAACACCCACCACTGTTTGACTGTCTACTTTTTGGTTCACGTAAGTTCACGTGGTAAAACGCAAAGCATTAGAAATGATGTACCCAGCAACGAAAAACAGCGTAACAAAAAACTTTTCATAAATTTCAATAAATCCAAACTTCTCGGCTGATTCGCATTATTGTGAAAACATTGTATCCATGACCTAGTGGTGGATCCACCCCTTCCAAAAACAGGCCTAAAAATATTGTATAGTATATAATATACTCAACAAAAATAATATACAATATAATAACAAATATTTTGATTTCACAAATATCTATGATCCCCGCCCTCCTGAATGATCGGCTGGATCCGTCCTTGCAATAACACTCGCGGTCTCGAATTCTCATATTCTTCATGCAGAGTACGTATTTTTTTCGCAGAATTCCTCAGGCTGTTCCGACACTTAGGTGATTTTCTCGTAATAACTTCGTCATAAACGGCAATTTTCTTTGAAACATTTGGAGCCTTTCTTAAGAAAATGGCGTTTAAGCGTTACACTAAATCCGAAAGTCGAAGTTTTTATTGACAGAAAATTTTTGAGTTTCCGCAAAACTTCATTAGAAGTCATTGGAAACACTTTAACTCACAAATACAATAGTGTTTACAAATTGCTGGAAATAAGCATATTAACGGTGTGACAGATCTTTCAAAAAAATTACACTTGTGTAATTTTTGAGAAAAAAAAACATAAAAAATTCCCCAAAATGATCTTTACGTCATATTAAGGAGTACAATTAGCACTATCCGCTCGAAAAGCTTGAAAAACTGAGGAGCCATTTATGAGAAAATGGCGGTTGAGGGATTCTGAAAATGCGGAATTTTGAGCTAATTTTCGCAGAATTAACACAAACGCTCGCCGCTGCTCACCAGCTGCTTATTCAACATGGCGGCGCCAAAGAACATCCAGAGACATTTGTATCAAGTGTAAACGGCAAGGAGATACTTTTCCGGAGAGATCTCAGAAAACGACTCTCCCGTGAGTTAGGAGACTCGCGTTTCGGGAGATATTTCGAATCGTGTAAAGCCTTCTAAGAGAGTTTATCTCTTAACTTCATGAAAGTTAAGAGACTTCGTCTCTTCATGTAAACGCACCTTTAGGTAACGAGGCGCGGCTCAATCACGGCGCCTGTTGCGTGTGTCCGACGCGCCGCCGCATGTCGCAAGCAGTCACGAGACGCTGAGTCACGTGCCCGCGTTTCGCCCGTCAGAGTTCCGTGACTCAACTTTGGGCGGTTCGTCGTGACTAACAGCGGTCATGGCCCCAACATTTTACGCGATATTCGTCGAAAATCCAGACTCAACGCTCTCCTCTTCAGCCGTTTCGATAGATTGCGATGCATTTGTTTGAGGAAAGATGATGCAGCACGAGGAAAAGAGTTGGAGGTATCCAGAGGAAAACTTGGGTGGGTGTAGGTGGGTTTCTCTTCTGGTAGGTAGAGTCTCATTGTAGGAAGGTTTGAAGAGAAAGGCGATGGTGATTTGGGACCACTGAGAGGTTTTGGGACTGTTCTACGAGGAGCGCCGCCTGAGTAGTATAAATGCAGATCATTATTTAAGCGGAAATCTAGAGATAATAGTGTGTGCGATGGGGAAATCTGGTATCTTTTCAATAATGATGTGTTATCAAATGCCATTTTTAGAAAACGTGATTTGAGGCGCTCGAAATAATAATGGCATATCCCACCGAAGTTCGTTTTGAGAAAAATGATTTTTTCTGATTTCGTTTACGTTCTCATTCACTCGGGGCAAATTTTTGAAATTGAAATTTGAGAGTTCTTCCATACCTCAATTCATTTGATATTTCATCATACGAGTATATGGCAGTAATTTACCGTGATACTTCTAGCAGGAAATGTAATGTCTTTTGGGATCTGCCGTTATTATCCGGAGCGCTTTATTTCTTCCCTGAAGGAAACGAGTAAAAATGTAGTTGACATAGAATTGAAGTCGTGTGTCGAGCACTTTTTCTTATTTCAGCATACAATTTGCAACTTTATTTGCCGATTATAAAAAAAATTCTTACAGCAACAGACAAGCCCGCAATATCTAGTCCATCTTCTCCAAAATATATCGCTATATTATTGTAAGAATTATCAAAATTAAAAGGAAACCGTTCCCAAAATATTTTTGGATATTACAAGTTAAAAAGTTTTAATTTGAGTTCATCAAAAGAAAAAAAAAACATTTTTTTGTTTCCATATTGTACTCTCGCAACACATATGAAAATGTATCTACTGTATTAATAGAGAATTTTCCAAAGTAGATCATTATTTCTCATGTACCATAAAAAATAAATATCGTTCTCTTTTAGCGCTGATTTTATAATATTTATTAAGCTGTTATCTCCAACAATATTTCTACCCATCACATTTTCATCTTCGTCATTTATTTTAGTCCATGCGTCTGAGCAAACATATCCTTATATATTGCAGCCCATTTATAACTTGTTTATTGGTTTCTCCCTAATTTTATCTGCAGTTTGAAAGTAGGCGGTTGAATAACACGACCGACTCTCCAACGACTTTGACTGGGAGTTTCTAGAGTTAGACTCAGCCGGACGATGGGGAATTTACAACTTAAGCTACACAGCTAGGTCGAGTTCAGTCGCTGGCTGGGAAAGAATTCTAGCGACCGACTTCTCTGATCGGTAGTTTTCAGTGGTTTCTCCGATCAATATTAAATGAAGCACTACCATAAAAAGTGGGCCACAAACCATGCTCAATCCTTTCGTCTTCCTCCTTGTCCTTTGACTTCCACTTACAGACAAACATACACTGACGTGCACTACAATATCACACACGTCGGGAGACCAATCGGAAACTTGGAGCTTGTGCCGGCTGGGGCGACATCCTCCTGGGGAAGATACCTGGGGTGGGAAATTCCCCGCAAGCCGAAGTGTAGGGCGGCGCCCCACTCTGGGAGGGCAACCAACACCTCCCGGGATAAAACATTCACTACAGTAACGGGAATAATGATCATAGCAGTTGACTTGCTCGGAAACATCAATCAATCGGATAAATCGTGTTGGCATTTCTAACAGAAAACCTATTTCAGTGTGATCCACTCCGCATGAAATCAAGCTTAATAAATACATTTTATGAAATAAAGCTTATTTCTCCACTAGTCGTTAAAAAAAGTTTGACGTTAGCACAATGAGAATAGCTACCGGAATTTAAGAATTCTACAAACTTGAAATACATACTAGAACATATTCAGTTCAATAGTTACCAATAGAATTTGAAATAACATATCCAGCCCGAACGTATGTTTTTGAATGAGATACAGGAACACCCGTGAAGTAGTGAGGTGAAGGATGAACCGTCTGTCGTGTGTTAACTTCTTAAGCCACTGGATCAACCTACTATCAGTTATAATGAAAATGATTCGGTACAGAAGCTCCCACCTTCTATTTTTCTGCAACGCACAGCGGCGTGACTCAACCACGTACGCTCTATTTCGCCGCTCCAGCACTCACGCGAAACTACTTTTCTCCTCGGCCTCTCCCACAGCGGCCGTAGGAAACTGGGACATGCACCCGGCTCGTTACACGCCGGCACAGAACTATTCTCTCCGGCCAACCGGGCAAAGCGCGGCTGACACAGACTAGTTACGAATTAGACTCGAAACTCTCGTCACGCAAAATGAACGTTATCATGGCATTCGTATGTTTCAAATGGTTGCATGCATTTCGGTATTAGTGGGAGTGGTTGAAAATAGACTTCTACATTTCTGGAAATAAGTAAATATATGAGAAAGCCTGTTGCGAGTCAAAATTGTCATGTCATGTGGATTCTTGGTGAATGGTACGTATCTATGAACATAAATACTCTCGAGTGGAATATTCATTCTACATGAATAGAAATGATAACATTTTACTAAAGATATTGTCTTCTAAATTGATGGAACTCAGTATAATGACACATTTCCTAAAAAGTCATATTCATAAATAATTCGTACTTGACAATTCAACGACTTCATTCTATTATTTCTTAATACATTGATATGTCTACTTACAGACATTTATAAGTCGTATTGAAAACATAATTCATAATTTTTATTACAATCTTCATGGAATGATCATTATTTTCAAGTACATCAAGATCAAGATCATTCATTAAACAAAGTAAAAATGCGCAACACTGAGAAGGGTTTCGGCGATAAAGACCGCGAGTACTTCTTAAAATGAAGGTTAGTCTACGTGTACATTGCTTCCCTATTTAGTTACATACGAAAGACATTTCACTACACATTTAACTATGTTCTGCAAATATTGCCAGACTATTTCCCTAGTGCAGAAGAATGAGGGCGTCAATAACATTACCACAAATTATTATCATTACAATTAGTTCTTTCCTTCGGCTTGACGATGATTTTACACACGTAACAACAAACCCAAAAAACTGAAACATTAGATACATAGAGGAATACATACATACATAGAATCCAATACAAATATAAATTATTGCACTTAGTTAAAATCAAAGTTTACATTTGGTATCACTTGGATATTTAAGTCAAAGTTCATGTACTTCCACACGAAGCCGTCCTATGAAACCACTAAATTTACGGATACATTTGCTGATATTATATTGACGAATTTTCGTATTTTTAGATTTTCGTCTCCTTTTTGCAGAATATTGCAGAGAAAACAAAGAGGGAAGAATATTAAACATTATATTTTATAAAAAGCGAATGTATAATTTTGAGCGGACGTTACTTAACACGATAAATTTGCGACGCTTGTAACGTAAAAACGCGTTTCTCATCGGACACGCTTTTAAGGTAAGCTGGCAACAGGGCTTGACGTGTGAACACACACACAAGGACCACCACCAGGCGCCACGTGACCACAACACTTGTCTCCATTTACCGCGCAGACGCCGTGAGTCACAGACGCCGAAGTGGCTGCAGGTCTTGTAGGGAATATAATGGGAACAGAGTTGATTAAAATCTCCAGCCAGGGGCCCGCGAACGCTCGGCCCCCGCTGGAGATCACATTAAGATACGCGACTTCGCATTTTTGCCTCAGCGCCTGTCCAACCCAGCGCAAAGTTTTAATGGCCTGAGTTTTTCACTTGCTTTGTGTAATTGCGGAGGCCCGCTTGTAATTGAGGCGCGAGGAGCCCGCCCCTAGCGGCCGCTCGGTGCAACCGCTCCGCTGCGCCGCGCGCCGCACATTTCGGGCCACACTTCTCTGGAAGATTTTTGTTTCTATAAATTCCTCCATTGAAGATTATATGTTATGTATTTTCACATTAGTCTTGTCACTGTAAGTTAGGGATGCATTTGTCTATATCCAATGGAGCCAGCACCATTGCATCCAATACCAATGCGTTTGTCTATATACAATGGTGTCAGCACCTTAACTACTACCGGGGCAACAGGGGCCGTGCCCTTGGGCTCCAAGCATTATGATAAAAAAAGTACGAAGTTTTTTGGAATTGGGGACTTTATTAAATCACTGGAAAATTATACTTCGCTTACGACAGTTATATATCTTTATATATAATTTTCACTCCAAAAAGTTTTTTTAAACAGAAAGTAATATCAATCGATCATTTATCGTAAACATTTTTCTTTCGATGGGGGTGCATGTAATTATTTAAATTATTAAGAAAATTATCAAGCATAACTACGAATACAAAAAATACTGTAACTAAGAACTGCACAGTTTGTGTGTGCGACGCGACAGCGTGATGCAAACTGTCATTTAGATAGGGATGGCAAAAAATATCGATATTTTTAAAATATCGATATTTTTTTTCCATTTGAAACATCGATGTTAAACTGATTGATATATTTTTCCACAAACATCGATGTTTAAAGAAAAGTATACGTTATTTTTTTTCGGTGAATTTGTGTGTGCAATAAAGTAAAAAGTATTTACCAAATTTCAGCTCAAAAGCGACTAATCTGACGGAGCTATGAGTAACATACAGTTCCATTCACCATGACTTCCCGAATTTGGGGTACAAAATTCTACCTCCTTACGACATGCACCAATCTTAACAATCTTTGAATTAGCACCAGTACTCATCAATTCTGACTTGTGTGCCTAAAGTTGCAGCTCAAAAGAACCATAAATTCGGATTTCTCGATCGAAAATGAGAGATCGTATTGTTGAGGCGCTATAAGGGGGAAAAGATCGCATTGTTGAGAGGCTTCCAATACTTTTCTATATTAAAGAAGAGGGAGTAATAACAATCAGCATCAGGCATTGGATTACAAAATTAGATTTATTGGAATATAGGTTTCTACCACTGAACTTACCACGCTGGGTACACGTGGCGAAAAGTGCAAAATTAAATCGGAGGTGAACATTGAACAGAATAATTCAATTGGACATGCACTATACGAAAAAGTTTAAATATGATAAAAATAAGCGTCCATATTAAGCTTCATTGAAGAGCATGATCAACTTTCTGGCGTCATCTAATAAAATTTTAAAAAATGAACGAGGGGCAGTAATAAAACGGGATGAAAAGTGATGAGTTAATGCATTTTTTTCAACCAAAGATATCCATACCTGCACAGTATTGTCTCTTATCGCACTGAGGCAATTTTGCCCGGTTCGATGAAACAAGTAATGAGGTTTACCTGTTGAAAGGATATTCTGTGCAGAAGCATTCGTAACAAATGGATGTGCATGCACAAAAGAAAAAAAAGCGCAATTAATCCTATGAATACCGAGTAACGCAACTACTCATTTCAATACTCATAATGATAGTGAAGCGCGGAAAGATCATTAAAGAGTGCACGTTAATTGTCTCAAAGAAAGGCGATTCAATTCCCGTTAGAATAATGAAGGGCAACATGAAATGTGATTCCAATGTGCTATCCAATACGCACATTGGAGCCATATTTTGAAACCGCACTTTAATTCTTTGTAGAGGAAAAGAAAAAACGTGAAAATCCGAGAAATATTTCCTAAATCTTCGGAATTACTAACATCCGTTAGTTACTAACATCAGCCAGTATTCACTCTAATAATCCTGATTAAATGTGTAGTACAATGAAATATTAATCTCAATAATAAGTTTTTACGAGTATATCATAAATAAAAAGAAAAAATAGTACAGATGAAAATATCATAAATTAAAAGAAAATAGAAATAATAATAATAATAATAATAATAACTTATTTACATATTCATAAATTACCCACACTACTTGCAAAACATGAACGATACGAATCGTGGAATTTACTCACTGTTTCGCCACGTTAGTGTGCAAATTGCCTGTGTATTTTTTCCTGGTTTTACATTTCGGTTTGTGCCTATTTGAGTTCTGAATATGCCGAGGTACAATTTAATCCAGCTATCCATAATTGTCCCGAGGGAACTGCCGCTCGCTGGGTGGTGAAACTAAACCTTGTCCGAAGGAAATGCAGGGCCCTTTCTGTGCGACGAGACACACTGTTCGAACTGCAAATTTTTCCTTTGGAATATTTTCATGTCAGAAAATATACAGGGAAAGTTATGGAGAGAGACTGTTCAGAACGCCCGCCACGCAAAAGAATTTTTTTTATTGAGCACCTTGCTGTGCGCTGTATTTTAATAGTGTATTTATCAAAACAACGTCATTCACGTGGCAGTGAACCACTTCCTTCCCTTGTAGAATCTGTGAGGGCTCACACAAACCTCATTGAATCATGAAAACTCATTGAACAACTCTGTTCTTCATGAATTTCCATCCCTACGACCTCTGATGTAATTTTGCTTCTTAGGTTGGTAACACTCAGTGGAAAACTAGTGAAGCTCTTAGAACAAGTGAACGTCATTTCTGCTCCTAGCCAGAAGATCGCTAAATCTGCATTTATGCTTTTCCCAGACCTTTCAGTATTACAACGCGAAAAAAAAAAGAATAACCAAGCTAGTGTTGCACATATTTTCAAGGATTATTTGTAACTGTTGCAATTTTATAAAGTTCAGAGTAGTCAACAGAAATCGGATGAAGAAAAGCGTATTTTACACTAATATATGAAGAACAAACTACGAAAAAATTGCAGACGGTTTTGCGAATATCTTGCTTTATAATGGGTATTATTGATCGCAAAATTACGTAAAAATTACTTATATTTTCGAAAAGTTGAACCTTATCTTATCTAAAGATACATTTTTGGAAAACACTTTTTAATTTTAAAAAATCTCTTTTCAGAAATCCTCAATGTTACAGTTGTTGGAAGTCGCCGAAAAGTTTCCAACTTTGCAATTTTCGAAAATTTATAGAATTCAACGAAAATCGGATCTGCGCCATTGTACCAAAGTTGGTCAATAGACAATATAAGACAGACACTCTTCAAATGCATATGTTCTATCAAATAAAATTCCTAATACAACTTATTCTAATAGTACTGATGTGCTTATTCCCGATGTACTTTAAATAGAATTTGTCGGGTTCTGACATTTTATTGTCTGCGGCTTGGCTACAGAACACCAAAAAGTATGGTTTGGCTATCTAGTTCCCGCCTCTATCTTGCCTCCATCCTTCAACATTCATCAAGATTACACTTAAGCCTGATTTCTTCCGAATCGCAAAACATTAACTGACTTTCAAACAGGACATATTTCTGGAAGCTAATAAGTGTAATAGTGCAACATCTAATATACAAAATTGCTCTGAAACATAAGCATATCCTGATTTTTTTCGGGCAGAGCGGGGTAAGTTTAAGATCCCTCTTGTACGTAAACAAACTATTTCCTTCTGGATACATAGGTTTAGAAAATATGGGTTTAGAAAAAATAGGTTTAGAAAATAAACTTCTTTCCCCGACTGTACGATTGTACTTGGAATTATTCAATTAAACCATAAAATTGATAAGAAAATGCCCTCCAGACATTCATGAATGTTAATGAAGATTTCTTTCTTTCAAGAAACGATAACTTTATTTCAAAATAATGTTGACTTATTCATCATATACCCAACTTTAAATATTACTATCGCATAAAGAACATGGAACAAGGGCCATCGTTCGTTCAGGTTTCTGATGAAATAAACATGTTCGTGTCGTAACCTTCAAGATGACGAACTTAAAAGAGAGAAATGTAGATGGCATGGAAATACTACAATGACCGGAAGTCTATAATTTTTGTGATTCTGTGTGAAAAGCGGTTAGCTTGTATTCTTCATCGTGTTCTGAGTGCTCATTTTGTTATTGAAATTAGATAAAAGCATTTCGGCCGGTAGAATGTTCAGGAAGGTTAATTCGTTGAGAAACCAAAGAATGTGTACGTGCATGAACATACTAAGGACTATGCACAACAACGGGGCGAGCACTTATTTACTTAACGTTTAACTCGCTGCCAGGAACTTGAATTTATTGATATTTGTGACA
Organism: Acheta domesticus; assembly: GCA_031308135.1. NCBI lineage: Eukaryota > Metazoa > Arthropoda > Insecta > Orthoptera > Gryllidae > Acheta > Acheta domesticus. The sequence continues at coordinate 204,294,487 of JAHLJT010009436.1, read as the reverse complement.
TTATTTTCGTGTGTGCCGCTGCAATTTTTCTATGTTGAGGCAGAACCTATTCAGCTAATTACAGCAGATATCTTTGACATAGTGCAGGCATTTGCCTGACATCCGCATACGGTATCGCTCCAGTCCAAGAGCGGGAGTGGCAGCAGGATTTCCTATGAAGGAGAGCGCGCTAAGAGGCCTATTCTTTAAGGTATACCTTCAAGAATAGGTCTTGTAGCGCGCTATATATTGCTCGGGCATCCGTCTGGAATCCGTGGAAGGAAACTACGACGGTAAATCAGTGCAATGGGCGTCTACAATTCTCGTTTAGGCTGTGCCATCATGAGACCCACCCAACTACACAGATTGTGTCGTAATTTCGCCATCTAAGAACTTGTTCTACGTAACTTCAAGTTGTCCAACGCTTACATACATCATCTCGATGCAAATTAGCACTAACCTATGAACAGACACATTGGCAAATTATATACGTTTGCTTCATATTGGATGCGTAAATGCTGGGTACAAGGTAACATCATATCTTATGCAACAGCGCATATGAAACGCCTCAAGGTCGCAACTTTTCCAGCAAACGTGTCGATTCCAATACCACGGGGCGTGCCGAGAGAAGGATCTGTACTTCCGCTAGAGAGTGGGTGCGGCGCGGCGGGCGGCGGACGCGTGATCAGAAGATAACAGGGAGCCGCGACCTTGGAGTCGGCGGTGGTGGTGCTATTGCGGTGTCACGGCTGGAAACTGTTCAGACGGGAAGGGCATGGATATGGAGGATGCGGTAATGGCGATGGTAGAGTGTGTGAAGGTGCCGGAGTAGGTGGAAGTGGAGGCGGTGATAGCGGCGAAGTTGGATGAGATGGCATGAGTGGAAGAGGTGGTGGTGGTGGTGGGGGGGGGGTGTTTGTAGTGGTGGTGCTAGTGGTGTTGGTGATGTAGTAGTGGTGGTGGGGGTGGGGGGTGGTGGTGGTGGTGTTGTAGTAGTAGTGATGATGGTGGTGGTGATGGTTGTGGTTGTGGAGCTGGTAGAAGTGGTGGCGGTAATAGTTGTGGTGATGGTGGAGGAGAGATAGTTGCGGAAATATGAGGATGGTAGTGGTGGGAGCGGAAGTGAAGCAGGCATTGGAGGTGAAGGCGAAAGCGGAGGGGGCGGGGCGGGCGGGGCAGGGCGGGACAGCGCGGGATGGGCAGGGAAGGGCGTGCGGGTGGGGCGAGCGGGACGAGCGCGGCAGGCGGTGCGGCCGGGTGGGAGGGTAGGGCGGGGCGGGCGTGGCGAGTGGGGCGGCCGAGACAGAGACAAGGCGGGGCGGGACAGGGCGGTGCGGGACAGGGCGGGGCGGGACAGGGCGGGAGAGAAGACGGGGCAGGGAGGGACAGGGCGGGCGGGCGGGGGCGGGCGGGCTGGGCGGCGGGGCGGCGGGGCGGGCGGGGCGGGCGGGGCGGCGGGGCGGGCGGGGCGGGCGGGGCGGGGCGGGGCGGGCGGGGCGGGCGGGGCGGGGCGGGGCGGGCGGGGCGGGGCGGGGCGGGCGGGCGGGCGGGGCGGGCGGGGGCGGGCGGGGCGGGCGGGGCGGGCGGGGCGGGCGGGGCGGGCGGGGCGGGCGGGGCGGGCGGGGCGGGCGGGGCGGGGCGGGCGGGGCGGGGCGGGCGGGGCGGGCGGGCGGCGGGGCGGGCGGGGCGGGCGGGGCGGGCGGGGCGGGCGGGGCGGGCGGGGCGGGCGGGGCGGGCGGGGCGGGCGGGGCGGGCGGGGCGGGCGGGCGGGGCGGGGCGGGCGGGGCGGGGCGGGCGGGCGGGGGCGGGCGGGGGGGGCGGGCGGTGGGGGCGGGCGGGGCGGGCGGGGCGGGCGGGGCGTTCGGGGCGGGCGGGGCGTTCGGGGCGGGCGGAGCGGGTGGGGCGGGCGGGGCGGGCGGGGCGGGTGAGGCGGGCGGGGCGGGCGGGGCGGGGCGGGCGGGTTTGGAGAGGAGTCATGGGGGCGGGGACGACAGGACGTGCTCGCGCCGAGGACGGCGGAGGCGCCGCGCGGCGGGAGCGGGGCCGGGGGCGGAGGCGCAGCTGCGCAAGGGCGCAACGATAGTGTCTCCCCGCTCACGCCCCCGCCGCCCCGCACGCTCCGCGACAGCCGCGCCTCGCTTCGTCTCCGCAGGCCTTTGTGTCGCTGTGACGCACTCGACCTGTTCCCGCTGCCTCTGGTCTGGGGCGCGTCGTTACGGCTGCGTTTGCAACCCGCACCCAGCAAGGGGAAGCGCCTGGTGCAAGCGACAGATCATTGCGATCCACGGCGAAAGAGCAAGCACGTATTCATCTTGGGCTTGAAGTTCATGATATTTTCTAAAGCTGTATGGTACTCTAGGCGGTTTTGTATACATACTTGCTCCTAAGTTCGCATGAAGGGTGAAAAACTCCCGAGCTATTTTTGCATAATAATGAGTTAAATTCGTCTCAAATGTTCTCAATTCCTCGGATCAAGCATCATCAGTTCGTCAGATTACGCATTTTTATCCAATAATAAAAATATGTCATTTTCCCAGCACTACTGTTGTGAAGGGCTTTACTCTAGTCCTACGCCATATCGAATTCATTCTGAGAAATAGGGGGACAAACATTTCAATTCAACATTCCTCGAACAGAAGAAATGCTTTCGTAAGAAGGCATCATTTCTTACACCAGCACCACTATTCTGGTACAAAATACGTATAATTGTAGGGCGACATTTTGGTGTCGACAACGTGGCTTATGCCTATGTACAGCCGAGCCCTTCAAATCGTCTTTGTGATTACCTGGTTCCTGTTATTAGTGCAATTATAGAGAATGTGTAGAGCTCACAGTGACACCATATATGCTCCCAGTTTAATTTCTTGGAACAATATGTTTTGATAATAAAACAAGCATAAAGGAATAAAAATCAGATGTTGTTCCTTAGGTTTGCTAAGGGTACTGATTACTTGAATGACCCTGAAGGAAATGAGCCAGAATATTTCATCAGTTTGAAGTCCCCCCAGAAAATACGCGCTACCTTAAATCAGGTAGTATTAATAAACAAGTTTCCGGGTATGTTAACAAAAATTCAATTAATAATTTGTATTAATAATTTAACAATTATTTCAGTTATTTAACACACGTTTAAAGTACGCGTTACATACGGTTTAAATTTAGCTAGATGTGCACCCCCAAATTAATGAATCCATAATGCTGTTAGAATCCAGAAAAGTCGTGAAAACATACCGTTATTCCCCAGAAAAGCACTCAGGTTAATAAACTTTTTATCGTTACTTCTTCCGGCAAACATGACGTGTAGTATCTCGACCAGTGACGAGCGGAACCCAGTAGTTCCATGGAAAACGCTTCTTCTCTCAGTAATCTCGGAATTCGGAGTCACTCAACTACTAGGTGGGCGCGGGTGAAGTTTCATGTGACCTTCCGCGAACGGAAAGCGTTTGCTCGAATGGGTATCCGAAGAGCCGCGTTGACAGCCGGAAGTCTTGTAGGAAGCAACCGCGAGGAGGAAAAGCGGTGTAACTTAGGGCGAAAAGGTCTCCTCAAGGATTTCTCCAAATCTATGCGATGATCTGTGCGTGCCTCGAGCCACCTGTTGTTGCGAGGGGGAAAATATGCAATTTCCTTTTCCGCAACACGGCCGTTCCTTTGAGAGCAATGCGTTACATGCCCCTTGGTGATAAAAATTGAAGTCCCTAGATTAGTAAAAAAACTAAGGTACAACATGTACATAACAAAACTATGTACATACAACGTGTATTTCTGTTTACATCTCGCAATTGATTTCCGCAGCACTGCATAACTTCCTCTATACTAAGTATATTATTTCGAATATACGAGGGTAAATCAATAAGCATCTTCACTTTCGTTCTAACTATCTCTAGGTTGACTGTACAGCTTACGACTTTGCTGCTCTTATCAGCCATACGATTCAGAAGGCTTATAGTCAGTTTCAGCGTTATCACGTAATGTTAGCTTGAGTTCGTTGAGACGTAAACGTGACTGCACGACTCTCCGTTTGCACCAAAACGAACAGGCTTTCGTAATCCGTTTTTGTGATCTGAATATATGTCAAAAGCAAAAATCTTTAGAAGACTTCCAGCACAATGTGGGCGCAAGGTTTTCCCTTGGTGAAGAGTACTTCAATGGATTGAATCATTCAAAAGCAGTCACACAAGCATGCAGGATGAGAAAAGAGCAAGATGTCCAGCCTCATCCACTCCTGATACCAATTTTGGGAAAGTCAGGATCTCAATTCTGAATAACCGATGAGTGACTAGTGAATGAGAGGCAAATCATGTACACTTTAGTCGGGTCTGCATTTGAGAACGCTAAGATGGATTGTCAAAGACATTCTGTTATTTCAAGACAACACGCACCCACATACCACCGCCCAAGCTCCTGAAAATCTGTATTTCGAGGTGTCAGAGCACCTCCGATACAGTTCTGATTTTGTCACGCCTAATTATCATCTGTTTGTTCCAATTGAAAATACTTTAAGAGCCCGGAATTTGCTCCGATCAGCAGGTGATGGAGCAGTGCATACTCGTATTTGCTGCTAAGTCGCAAATCCTTGTTTCTCAGGGTATCACAAAGATCGTGCTATGATAAAGCAAGTGCAATGAAAAACACGGAGCCCATGTTGAAAATGGTCTCATTGTGAATTCTTTATTGTTGTAATCAATTATAAACACTGAATGAAGATTCTTACTGTTTTCCCCTCGTATGTATGCATAAGAGAAAATAAAAAATTTTAAAAAAGACAAAAAGATTTAAAAACAGGGAAGTGCATTTATCCTGTAACTTGGCTATGTGTTTTTTTGAAATAATAACGTGTTTATGAGAAAGCAATCGATTTACGCAATGAAGAACGTATAAACATCGACGTCCTTCTGTCCTGTGGTTCTTGCTGCCTTCCTGGAACTTTGGACTAAACTCGGGGTTTCTGCTGTACGCACGTTGCTTCGCAACTAACAAACATTTACAGCAGCTTTACTGAAGGCTGAAACAACATTTCAAGGAAATGAAGGCTCGGGAGTCGTTTCAAGGCAAAGTTGTAAATCGTTCACTTCAGCTGCTTCTGACTAATCTAAATGTCTCTTACGAACGTGGCAGATGACAAAACCCTGCATAATGTAAGTAGCTGATGTAATCCAGCATTGCCGGACTATTGGTTTTTCACAATCACCTATTAGAAAAGAAAAGGAACGCGTTCTACCTAGAGTGCAAAATTTTAGTAATTCTATTTACGTATGAGTCATGTCTCGCCCTGAATCTCTCCGCCACGCTTTGCGTTCCTCGCCTCCCTGCTTCGCCTGGCGCGCTCTCAGTGTCCGTCTCCGCCTTGCCCGTTCCCAACCTATCCCTTGCCGTTCCCCCTCCCCCCCTTTCCGCAACATTACCGCCAGGACGATTTCCCGCCCGGCTCTGATCAACTCACTCCGCAATACCAAGACGCTTCGCAGATTGCATTCAAGTAAATTTTGTACAAACGTTAAGTGTTTGGGGGGGAAAGTATCATGTTCAAAAATTACAAATTAAGATACAATAGAAAAGAAAATATCATGACACTCATATTTTTAGGTGAAACACTTGCAGTACATTTAGACATAATTATTTTATTATAAATAATAATTATTATATAAAGATAATATATGTGTAATAAATAAATAAAAAATAAAAAATTACTTTAACAATAATAATTGGCGAAACCGTGTACTTTTGTACACTCAATTTGTCAAGTAATCGGCTTAGGTGGCTCAAGGCATCAATTGATGACAGTGCATTGCCACTGACTTTAGTGGATCTACGATTCGAGACCTGACGGTGGCAGGATTACCGACACTAGCTACGTACATAGCTAGCTCGATTGTAGCCGGATTGAAATCACGGAAATCTACCGGTCAGAGCAGTCAGCCATTAAAATTCTCCTCCTGACAGCTACTGAATTCGACCTAGCTTTTGTCGAAAATCCTGCCACCGTCGAACCTTAAGACCTGCCTATTAAAGGAGGAACTGCAGTGACATCAGATGGTGCCCTGCACCACCTCTCCCGGTCCCTTGCAAAGGTGCAACCACCTTCTAGTCCCCCCTTCGATTCCGCCAATTTACATAGGCTATAAGCTTCTGCACCGAACAGCACCGGGGCGCGAGGGCCTAACGACGCAGTTGTGGACAGGTGCCAGAGGGAGGCAGCACCGCGGGGGCATCGGTCGCGTGCAGCACCGCCGTTTCCCACTGCACACGTAGCGTCCAGAAAAGGGCGTGACGGATTAATGTTCCTCGAGGTTACTGCTACAAGAAACGATCTAATTGGTTACTCGCGTGTATCATTTACTGTCGATGAGAATAGCCATTGCGAAAATACCATTGTATCTGCGAGTTTTTAGAATAAATACAAATTGAAAATTCCTGGAAACAGCTGAAACTAAGCTATTTTAAAACATTTATGTATTTAAGTCTATGAACATTATTTCCATTTGCATAACCATGTTTTGGGAATCAACCTTCGAATGCCGGCAATATATCTTTAAATAATGTGTAAATGTGATATTCCGGGAGACTTCGTGAACTCAGAAATAGTGTGAAATAGTGTTAATCCAGTTAGAAAAACTAGTGGTTGTACAGAATGGCACAGACTTTCCCGTATTTCTATTCTATTTCCTTCGGTCTTCGCTAGCTATTCGGAATTGCCATAAACTCTTTCTTGCCAGCTGTCATCTATCACCGCCAAAAGTACATTTTTCTGTCATTTTCTTAATTTTTCGGTTTCTTATTGGTAGAACGGAAACATTAATTTTAGAATATGAAAGAACACAAAAACCTAGTCATCAATGGCAATTTTCTTTTAAAAATTATGTGCCGTTTAAGAGAAAATGGCGTTTTAGCGCTACTAAAAATGCGAAATTTGAAGCTCATTTTCACAGAAAATGTTTGAGTTTCCAAAATAGTTTATTTAACGTTATTTGAAGCACTTACACTCACAAATATAATAATATAATATAATAATTGCTGGTAATGTGCACATTAAAGATGTGAGAGATCTTTAAAAAAATACAATTATGGAATTTTTGAAAAAAAAATAACTCAAAATAAACTTTACACTATACTAAAGAGTGTAATTAGCACTATCCATTACAAAAGTTTGAAGAAAACATTTGCAGCCATATATGAGAAAATGGTGTTTGAGCGTTTCTGAAACTGCGAAATTTTGAGCTAGTTTTCACAGAAAACGGTTATGTTTTCAAGAAACTTTACTTGACATTATTTAAAGCACATGCACTCGTAAATATAATAATGTGAACAAATCGCCGCTAATGTAAATATTATCGACGTGAGAAACATGTGAAAAAATTTACTTTTTTGTAATTTTTGAAAATAACAACCTATAGAGCAATATGGCTTTTATGTCATCTGATATAGTACATTTACCACTATCCCTACCAAAAGTTTAAAGAAAAAATTTGGAACCGTTTTTGAGAAAATCTTGCTTTTGTAATTTTTTAAAATTGCACATATTGCACGCAATATTGCGCAAAAAATACTAAAATTTTGAAGAACAATTACGTGACCTTAAAGAAAGAACTCACTATCAAGAAAAAATTTTATTTGAAGGAAAAATCTCTATCTTCAATTTTGTAGTTCCAGAAAGACGCCGAAAAAAATTTAAACTTTTGAATTTTCAAAAATTCAGAGTTATCCGTGAAAATTGGACCTATGCCATGTAAATAAGTGTATTTTACTCTATTCATACAAGAAATTTAAAGAAAAAATTTGGAGCCCTTTTCGAGAAAATTTTGAAAATCCCCGAGGAACTTCATATAAAGTACCCCCAAATTTTGAAGAATCTTTTTCAAAATCTCAAAGCTTCGACTAGAATCAGATCGACCGGGGAATATCCATTTTGAAAGAAATCCTACGTATGGTTTAGGCGCTAGCAGTGTTCACAGACGGACGGACAGACAGACGGACAGACAGACGGGAAGACAGACGGACAGACGGACGTTTTCCTTTCAATTGATTTTTCGGTACCAAGGACCTAGAAAACAGGGTTTCTGGCTACACCACGTGTTAGGGGATTTTTTTTCTTAATTTAGCAACTGGTTTTATCCATTTTCTCCTTTTCACGGCGAGGCAATTTATTTTTTTTCGCCGAAATTTTGCCATTTTTCGTGCAGCATTACATAACTTTCCCTATACTACGTATATCACTCCGTGTATACGTACGTATACGGGAAAGTAATAATGATTAATTACTGCAAGTCAATTCATAATGAAACCATAAGTTGTCCTAAGGGTTAGTTTAGACTTGCGAGATCCTATGTTGCATGTCCAGTTCATTGAATTACTGACAAATAAATGTCAACAATAGATACATGCTGTTCCAATTGTCTTGCAAGAAAGTAACACCTGTAGAAGGTATCTCCACTGCACTCGTAGTTAACTCAAATGTGCTTTCTCTTATTTGAATTTTATACCTTGTACATGTGACTCTATTTTGAAATTTATTGAAGCTATTTATTTAATGAAATAAAACTGCGATTTCAATATTATCCTTTGCAAGTAATCTTGAAATTGATCACTTTGGACAGGAAATATATTTGGACCAATTAGATGCGGTCAGCTTGAATGTGGAGAGATTACAATGCATCAAAGCCGAATATCAGTAATCAACAGCTTGAGAATCTGGCTCATTAAATTTCTCGTTCGCGTGTAAATTCTCGAAATGAAATGACCACCGATTACATGATTGCGAACAACGTAATGGTTGCATGACGCGGGCTCCTAACATTTGCGGACATTCGTTAGATACGATAGAGAGATGTACTTCGCCAGGAAGGTCTTGTTAGTAAGAATCTATTTTGTAGGCAGGTGTCTGACTAGTAATCAGAACTCCCTCTCATCGCCATTTTAAGTCAAACAAACGCATATAATTTTTCTACAAATGAATGGAATTGTTTACGGTTTTTATTGCTTACTTGTAGTTGAGTACAGATTGTCATCGAATACATAATATCACATAAGTCTTGAATATACTACATTTACGGTGGGTATTGCTACAAATTAAATTGATGCAATATAATGTTCCAAGTTTCATTTTTTTGTAGAATCTTAAATACGATAGTAAAGAAGAAAATGTGACCTTAGTAATGTTCATATAATGAAACAAAGATATAACGGTTTCATCTTTAAACCGTTCACAGGATAAGAAAAAGTAAATATATTGAAATTACATTATAATCATTGCTGAAACCTGTAAGTTATCAAAATATATATGGCGCTGATTTTAACTGTGAAATATGATTACCATTTATGGGATCTTAATAGTGGAGTACAAAGGCCAGAGTAATTCTCCAAATTTCCTATATTCAAAAGAACTATAGAATGCCATTCAAGTCGATTGTCACAATAAAGTACTTTATAACCCAGGAAATAAATTTTTACAAAGTGCCGTTTCCCAATGCAGGGGCGAATCCAGCCGATCATTTTGAGAGATCGTAGATTTTAGTTAAATAATAAAATATCAGCTATTATATTGTATCTACTGTAGAAACACTATACAATGTTGTTTAAATAATTACATAATTCGAACATAAATAAATATTTAAATCAATTTTGGCAAATAAAGGAAGGTAAACGAAGACCCTAGCCTTTTTGGGAAGGGTGAATGGCCCCCATAACCCCCTGAATCCGCCAGTGTGTGTGGTGGTATATTTAAGGAAATTTTCAATAATCCCAAAGATCATCCGCAGTCACGTACTCGCCACGATTGCGTAATCGGAGCCGCGCAGTTCCTCCGATTGGCCTCCGCTGCGGCAACAGCGAGCGCGGATGCATGACGCGCCAGTCGCCTGGAGGCGCGCATAAACGCGTGCTCTATCTCGCGCGATCACCAAACACGCGCTCACGCGCCGGGCGGGCGGGCGGGCCGGCCGGAGCCGCGGAAGACGTCATCTCTACAGACAATGCAAGGCCTCCCCAGGGACGCTGCGATCCTCCGCTGCGCCGACGTGCGTCCCGGTCTTTGTTCCAGAGAGTAAACACAAATAGAACCTTCCCGAATGGGAATTCCGTGGAGGCAGAAAGAAAATAAACAGACTTGCATGCCTTACACTTCCAATGCGCAGCGTATTGCATCTGAGAAGTCTGCTAATGTTGACGGTTTGGCATTCCTGATGTAGTATATAGAACGACTTTTCCAATGTCGAAGGTCGTCCGCTTTGCAAGATTAACAAACAGTGATGGTGTAAGGTCTTCTGACCCCAAGAACCGGTGGATACAACTGAGGGATCTCTCTCTCTCTCTCTCTCTCTCTCTCTCTCTCTCGATCGATCGATCGATTGACTCTTTACAACAGACATCCCCTCCTCCTGGTAGGTATGGCCCTTCTCGGCAGAAGGGATCCCACTCACTAAGGACAGTCCTTCGCAGTTAGATAAGCAGCGGATGAGTACTTCTGGAAGATGTGCCAAGGGCGACGAAAAGACGGGGATTTATTTTCCTGAAGAAATGGGCTTTTAATTACTTCTATCGCTCATGTGTTTCGAACTTTATCACATCCACTTTCTAGATAAATCGCAGTACTGTCTTTACCCTTGTGGACTTACGTAATACACTATCAATTATTTCTTAATTTCATATCGTTCACAGAACTTACACTTTATTTTCAATAAGTTATACCTTATACTACCTTTTCTATGCCATCTTTCTGCCTCTGTGTAAACTTTTTACATTTTCTTTCGTACATTCTTTCCTGCTCGTTCGGCTCCTCCTTACTTTCGCCTATCTGTAGCTCTATGTTTTTAAATCTATTTTGCTTTTGGTAAATTTTTATGGTAGGTATGCTTGTATGGTAGGTATGGTTAATGTATGGTAGGTATAGTAGGTATGCTTTCCCACCAGTTTTCCTTCTGATCTTTCTTTGTACGTACCGTATTTCTCCTTCTCGTTCTAAATATTTTTTTGATTTTCCCTTTACTTAACGCTCACCTTCTGACACACCCAAACATACATACTGTACTACTTATGGGAGATCAATGGGCAGGGGCTGTCCCCCAGCTGGGCCAATCCCTGGAGAAAATACTATTCATGCAGACGTGTTGCCGGATTCCATATTTCCAAGAGAAAAAAAAAAACGCTTTCTCCTCGGATATAATATTCACTACAACAACGGTTTTATTAAACAAAGCCACGTTCAATTTTATCGCCTTACGATTTATTAGTATTAATAATAGTTTGTTGTTCTCTTAAACGCGAGAATTACATGTACATAATTATATTACAGTAAACGAACAAAGAATGATGAAAATATAATACAGCAGTATCATGATAAGTTACAATAAGTTGCTATTATGGCAAAAGTTAACTCAGGTCAGTCATTAAGCCATATTCTCTTGTTAACACAAATACAAAGATAAATGAGCAATTACCGAAGGCTTCTTTAGGTATTCAGGCGCCCAAGATAAGCATAGAGGTTGCGCCCCAGCCAGGATACTTCAAATTAGGATTGTTGTTATTCGTTTTACTGGGTAGACTGTAAATACTGCCCCTTTTGAGGGGCGCCCCTGACGCCTGCCATGTCTGACATACCGTAGATAGGTCACCGTACACCAATTACGTATGTACTATTATACTTCTTTATAAAATCTGTTACTTACTGTTACGCTAAAAAAGAGAGATTTAATATTTCGATTTCACGAAAACGACCAGAATCTGATGGAGCTGCTCCTGATTTGAACGTGCAGGTGATCCGTCCGCAGTTTATTAAAACGTTCAGCCGACTGCCTGACAGACGCAGATCCAGAATCCTTCCCCCCTCTTCTCCATACGCGACTTCTCCACCTCCTCGGCCAGAGGCGTATCTAGGTATTCAGGCGCCCATGGCAAGCATAAAATTTGCGCCCCAGCCAGGATAAATCAAATTAGGTTGTTGTTATTTGTTTTAGCCGGTATACCCAAAATAGCGCCCTTGTTGAGTGGCGCCCATGGCATACGCCATGTCTACCATACCGTAGATACGCTTCTGCCTCGGCCACCCGCCTCCTCAGCTGCGAGCAAACCCCCAGCGCCCATCGCGAGCAGCCGTGCCGCGGCGTTATCGCCGCCCGCAGCGCGCCGAGCGCCCAATAACAGAGTTAGAGCGCGCTTCAGCTACATGGGTGCTCAGCGGCAGAGGCGGCCATTCCGCGGGGCGTTTCGCGGCGGCGGGCGGCGCGGCGCCCGAAAATAACAGAGCAACGGCCACGGCAGCCGCGCGCCTTTGTTAGCGCAGGGGGCTGGCCGCGGGGCGGAGTCCGGAGACGGAGAAGCGGAGAAGGCCGCGATGGAGATGATGAGGGAAGAGACGAGATGGGAACAGGTGTGAGGGGTATTGACATAGAGTAAACATGTATACAGATACATCCTTAGTCTATGGTATTGAGGACAGGGTGGACTGAGAAAAGAGAGGAGTATAGCTGGAAAGAGAGAAAGAGAGAGGGAGGGAGGGAGGGAGAATTGAAAAAAGAGATAGGGAAATTTGAAAAGTGAAACAGAGGGAAATTTGATAAGAGATACAGAGGGAAAACTGAGATAAGAGAGAGGGTGAGAACCGGAGAGAGACAACTGGGAAGAGAGGCAGTGAAAGACAACTGTGAAGGGACAGAGAGAGAGAGAGAGAGAGAGAGAACTGGGAAGATGGAGAGAGGGAGGGAGAACTGGGAAGAGAGAGACAACAGAGAAAAGAAACAACTGGGATGAAATAGAGAGAACGAAGAAGAAGGAAAAAAGAGGCATAGAGTAAAGATATACCTCCTTAGTCAATGAAAGAGGTACTGAGAAGAGAAAGAGAGAGAGAGAGGACGGAAGAAAGAGCGAAAGGAGGGGAGCGGAAGAAAGAGGTGATGGTGGCGGTGGTGGCAGTGGGCGGGGCTCTTAGCTGCTTTTCCGCAGCCCTTTGTGCGGCGCGCGCCTCAATGGTTATCGCGTGCCATCTGCACCAGCGGCCGCGGGCGCTCCCCGCCTTCCTCCTCCCTACCCTTCCGCTCCGCCCCCGCACGCTGCAGCCGCACATGCCGGAGGCACGGCGCCCAACATCCTACGTCCCGACAGGGCCAAAATTACCTTTTTCTACTTCCAGTGTATAATGTTGTCATTTGATGGCTGCAACCAGTTGCATAATGATACTCAACAAATATCCATGTGTACGTGCATTTCGGAATCAGCAGATAATATTTATTATCAAGGAGGTCAATGGAAAGTCATTTCTTAAACTGTTGACGCATTGTTTATCTTTATGAAATTACTAGAAGCATTATCTAGGATAAAATACTTAGTATTTCTTGAGTTTATCTCGGCACGCATTAAGAAAAAACACACTGAAATTGTAAACGAAATAAACATGAAAAAACAATAAGTTTTTTTTTCTTCTTAGCTTATTCTTTTTCACCAAAGATGCTTCTTTTACGATCCAGAAATGTTCTATTGTTTCCGTTTCTCTTTAAAGTATCTTCTGCGCATGTTCGAAGTTTAATCTTACCTAATCGCATTCTCTAAAATTTATTTCTCCGTTCAGACGAACGTCGAAAAGAAAACAAGATAATATATCTTTTTTTCTAGTATCTATGTATTGAATTGCATTTAACGAGAAGGAAAAAATGAAATTCCAATAAATGGGATGGATCTAGCACCTTAACGAATTTTAGAAGCATTTGTAGATAGAAAGAATTCCAAGTACGTTTTAATGAATTTCGTTTTTGTTCTATCTCCGAAGTCTGCTAGGTTTCTGATGGGTGTTTCTCGCAAAAACGGTTATGTATTTTTTTAGTTTGTCAATTTTCAAACTTCATCTCATTATCGAATTACACAAGTATTGTTTTCGATCTTAGTGGCCACCGTAGACAGCAATTCATAGAATTTTAATCACGCCTCTCTTTACACATACCATTGAAACAAAAACTAATAGTGCGAAAATGCACGGAGTCTAGAAGTGATATATCTATTCCAGGGAGATTGTAGATTTCGAGGAAAAAACTAGTCTGAATGAGGAATGAAGAGGTCAGAGAGGAATGTGTAACATACGGAAGAAAGAGAAAGGAGGTCAAAAGAATAAGAAGAAGAGGAGGAGGAAGTAGAAAAAGAAGAGAATGTGATCAATATCTGATGACCAGAGCAACTGATAGACTGGAGCGCTTTGTCGGAGAGGGCACTTTCAGGCAGACGTTCAAGGGGAAATAAATTATAATACACAAGGTACAAACAATTCCAACTCTAAACTAATAATATTAATTTTTAATAATAATAACAATAACAACAACAATAATAATAATAACAACACACAGAAACCATTGATCATATTGTCTCAGCTTATCCAATCCTAGCAAAGACCCAATACTTGAAAAGACACGACTGGCTGTGTAGTTATTTATATTGGCAGATCTGTACCACCCTCGAAGTTCCAAACACATGCCCCAAGTGGTACGAACACTCACCAAAACCGGTGACGTCTGTTGAATTGGGTACAATATTATATGACCAACAAATCCAAACTGATCGCACGATCGCAAACAAACCGGATATAGTTATTCGGGATTTGGAGAAAAAATCGTGTCTACTTGTCGATGTTCCGGTTCCTTCCAATCAAAACGTCGTTACCAAGGAGGCAGAGAAACGTCTTAAATACAAGAGTTTGGAAATCGAGATCAGCCGAATGTGGGCCTTAAAACACAAGTCGTACCGATAGTCATTGTAGCTCCGGGATTTGGGACGCAAAATTTGTGTAAGAACTTGGCTAAACTCCGAGGTAATTCAAAAGACTGGGAAGTACAAGAAATTGCTTTATTTGGAACAGCCCACATTCTGCGCAAAGTATCGTAGTGGCACCGACAGTCCGTAGATCTGCTCCTTAGGTAGCTGGTTGCAACCTGGAGTAGATTTTTTTTTTTCAGCCGACTCATAACATCATTAGTCGTGATGTAGTGAAATAACAGTAATGAGAAGAAGGAAAAGAGTGTCATTAAAACAGGACGTTTTTCTCTAGTAAATCAAACGTTACTTCGAGCTGCACACATTTTCGAATTGCCGAAGTCGGAATGAAGGAAGTCTTTCTGATGCATTACTGTTTCTATACAATTCAAGACTATACCGAGCATCAAAAGGAAAGTAATATAAATTTTTAACAATGATAGTTAATGTAATTATTTACCATTTGGACTGTATAATTCTAAAGAACCTGTAACAAGTATTGTACCACAGTTTCTGTGTCGATGACCCCCATCTCGATCAGGTTTTCGTCCAGTTTCCCTGATCCTTTGAGCAAATGCTGAGATGGCCCATCGTTTTGCTTCTGGACATAAATGTAACTTCATTATTTGTGCACGTCTTCTAAATTTCAGTGGGAAATATACTTATTCAAATTATCGTTAACTGTATTGTCGCGGCAAAAAGTATTATTCTTTTATGAAGAACATGATGTGGGTTAAGGGCACAAATTTATAGCTAATTTATCTTCAAAAATAGATTTTATTATATAGGAGCGAATATTTTGTCAACAAAACTAAAAAAAGGCTCTTTTTCTCTGTATTCAAAATTCGACTAGAATATGGCTTAGGATAGAGATCACATAATTATGAAAACGTGCACAAATTCACTTCTCCCCACAGATCGTCACACATAGTTTTTAACTATTTTTGACGTAAATAAAAAATTGATACGAAACTGTCTGCGCATCTCGGGGGAGCAACTGGAACGGGCTGCGCATTGCCGCGCGCGTCGCGAAGCGTCGCCCCGTGTCAGGTGGCCATAAACAGCAACGCGGCGCTCTTCCCAGAAGACAATTCTCCTTGGAAATGCGGCAGCCTCGAAATAGGTTTGCTGTGGGAATTCTTAGAGGAGTTGTCAGCGCATTGCGGTCGAGGCTTCACAATTATTCACGGGGGGACGGCCGCGGTGAGGCTTCGCGCGCGGAAGGGGAAGGAGGAGGCGGAGAGGGTGTGGTGAGGATCGGAGGGACGAGTAGGAAGGGGGCATGGGGGTAAGAGGATGTCGCAAGGCAAGGAACGAGAGGGTGGTTGGTGGGTTCTGCAAGGAAAAGAGCAATGGCTCGGAAGCGAGGAATTTGAAAATATAACAGATTTCTCAATGTGTGTTTGTGTGTGTGTGTGTGTGTGTGAGTGTGTGTGTGTGTGTGTGTGTGTGTGTGTGTGTGTGAGTATGAGAGAGAGAGAGAGAGAGAATGAAAAGAGATGCAGAGAGAGAGAGAATAATTTCCCGATTACAAATTGTTGTTGCATCATTAAAATTTTATTGAAAAGGAATTGAATTGGTGATTTATTAAGATTATTTTACCTTGACACTTTACATTAGACAGCGTTTAATAC
Organism: Acheta domesticus; assembly: GCA_031308135.1. Classification (NCBI taxonomy): domain Eukaryota; kingdom Metazoa; phylum Arthropoda; class Insecta; order Orthoptera; family Gryllidae; genus Acheta; species Acheta domesticus. The sequence goes on along the minus strand of JAHLJT010009436.1, from coordinate 204,278,150 downwards.
TGAATTATTAATGTATAAACTCATGTAATGCATTTAAAAATTAAAAACATTTGAAAGGTTAAGAGAATTTCTGGAAGAAGCATTATGAGCTGCATTTCATTACCCGTGTGGAAACACAACAAGCCCAAGCCCAATAGTTGCGAGAAGAGGAGAAGAAGAAGAAGAAGAAGATGAAGAAAACCTGTATTAAATAAAATATTATGTATCCAGACTTAAAATGAAATTATTCTCTTAACATATGATGAAATTAATAATATTTGGTTCAAGAGTGAAAAAAAATGATTTAATGCCGATTGAAAACTTTTAGAATGGAAGTCGTCGATAAAAACTGATACGGGCTAATTTTCACGAGTGAATAATATTACATTTCTTCTACAGTATGCGTAGTATTAAAACTATTACCATAACGAAAACCAAAAAGATAAACTTTAAATGAATTAGAATAATTTGGAAATATTCATTTGCTTTTATGAAATTATTCTCCAATGGGACGCAAATAAACGATAACGTAAACTGTATCAACAGTTAATTAAAATTCGAAGCATTGCATTAAGGTTTTTCTACTTAAAAGAATAAAAATATTTATGTTGCCCAGTGCAAGGAAATTTACGATGGTATAGGCCCTACTCAGCTGTAACGGGTAAAATAATCTGTATCCCACTGGAATCGTTAAAGGATAAACTAAACTGTATCAAGAGTTATGTAAACTTTGAAGCAATGCATGGAAGGTTTTTCCACTCCAAGAAATAAAAATATTTATGTTGCCCAGTGCAAGGAAATTTACGACGGTATAGGCCCTGCTAAGCTGTAACAAGTAAAATAATCTGTATCCCACTGGAATAGTGTTTGGGAACGACGAAAAGCTTCGGGTATTCCACAGGACAATAGCAGAGACCAGCGTGAAAACCCAACTTCTTTGCACAAAGGAGTCGGATGATACGGATGCAATTTGCGCGCCATGTGGCCGGGATGTCCACGTGCCTCCTGGGCACATGCTGCGCAGATGTCCGCGTGCGCGAAATTGCGGAATGGGCATGACGGAAAACAAGTGGTTCAAAACTTCGCCGCTGCAGAAATGAAACTGCACCACAAGCAGTCGGTTTGTGGGAGCGGTTTATCGCCGTCAAGCCAATGAACACGCAGCTCTGTGCTTCCTACGCACTAGTATTGCCAAGGAGGAACGAAATATGTCAGATACTAGAAGGATTTATTTGTATACGAATTGAACTACAAAACAAATGTTATGTTTTTTGTGAAAATGTGCAAACTGCACCTGCCTTACAAATTGCGCCGCGTGTCATACAGATTCATAATTTGCTTTCCAGAGTGATGATGAGCAATTTGAATTCTTATGGTTGGTACCAAACAGCAAAAATATTGTCACATTCAAAAACCTGCAGTTTGCAGTTGAAGCTTGGAAGAGCAAAAACCTATGTTTCAATGCTGACGGTGATGATATTCGATGTCAGATATGTAGCTTGTTCGGGTTTTGTCATTATCTGCTTTAAAATTCTGTAAATTGGCTGTCAGGATGATTTTTTTTCCTGACAGTTTCAGGCAGAGAAATACCTCAAACAACAAACCGCGCGCGAATCTTCCTTCACCATTTTAATCCATTCATTTCTTTCCGCAAAACTCGAGTTTAAGCGGTTTTCTTTATCCTCTGTCCGGTGAAGTATAAAAATCAGACGTCCGGCATGGTGAGGTCACGTGTTGGAGCTGGACGGTGGTCTGATCCCCTATGCACGTGATCCAGAAAGACTTCAGCAGGCGCTGGAGATGCGGGATCCAGCGGCAGACGAAGAAAAAGAAGAAGGAGAACAAGAAGAAGAAGAAGGAGGAGGGAAGAAGAAGTAAATCAGCGATCGGTCCTCTTCATCTGAAAGTCTCCGTGCTGCGGTGGCGTCAGTGCTGAATCACGGCACCCCTTTCACGTGGGTGCCTAGCAGGGAAAACAGCTTCTGTCGGACGAGGAAGCGCTGCTACTCCTGCGTGTACTCACTTTTTTCTGAAGTTCTGATTCATGTACAGAAGCATTTCTGTTATTCGAACCTATAGCCGAACACGAACTGCTCAGGTGATCCCTGCATGAATTATATCATGACCCTCCGATTAACACCAAGCGAAGGCCGGAGCAGTCCCCTAACAAACGGGCCAAGCACCGCGCGTCATCTTTCCTTCCCCTTCCTCGCCCTATCCTCACCACTTACTTACAATCACATTTACATGGATTACACCAACACACTTGCCAGAAGACCAGTCGGGAGCTTAGAGTTTGCCCCGGCTGTGGTGGTGCCCCGCTGGTGGGAGATACCTAGTTGTAGAAACCCCCTTAGCCGACGGGTAGGTCGGCGCCGGATCTCGCCATCCAGCGAAGGAAGATCATCGTCACCTGTGCGGTAAAAATGTGCACTAGACTTACAGAACTAATGACCTTAGGAGTTAATATGTGTCCAATCTCTCTATGTAAGTACTCTCTTCCATAGTACCCCTGAGAAGGTGGGAATTTATTATTTCATTTTGAGACGTACGTTAGGTTAAGTTCCAAAAGTTCAATAACCATTTACTCAAGGATACAGGAAAATAAAAGACTGCAGAACATCTCTCACGAATACACGCATCGGCGGAAGACTAATATTTGGATTTTGCCACGACGGCGCCCGCTCCGATAACGTCCATCAATGTTGATCGAATTGTTGGCATTCCCACTAAATTTCGAATAATATTTATGAGGTTAGGTTTCGTTCTGTTTTCTCCTCCCGAAATGATTTTTTTAATTTTTTTACCTCCTCACATCATTTGTAGATGTATGGAAATGAATCAAAAGCATAAATCTGTTTCTGAATACTTTTAACACAATTGCATTGATCCAACAAGCACACTTATTTATCGGTGCTTGGATAATTACTTATTGAGTTACTATTTGGATCTTGATTCACAATTCAGGAAAACTGAAAGACGTGTGGAATTTCTTTCAGGAGGTTTGTAGTAGGAATGTAAGCCTTCAAATTTATTAGTTGCGAAATATTACGACAAAATTTAATAAAAAAGCCACAAAACTGTAACTGACAAATAAAATCGTTGTAAACGTTGTAAAATAGATTATTGTGGCAATTGTTTGTAAAATAGATTCATTGAGGTTGTGTTGAATATGCAAAACACGCTTTCTCTGAAGATCTGATTTCAGTATCAAATTTTTGCAATAAAGAAACATTTAACTATTATTCCATACAGAATTAAGATAAATATATCCAATGCATCCCGAAACTTGTCTCCGATTTCTCTCTGCTTCCTTCCAAGAAATCCGACGTTATTACATCAGTAACACGTCATATCCCATTCAGCACATCATAATTTTATTTTCAATATGTGGATTCTTCACATATTTGTGTGTGTCTAATAGAAAAGAGACAAAAAACTAAATGACAGCTAATAAAAGTCTTTATGGCTTAAGGCAAGTCAGAAGACGATTTCTGGTTACAAAACGTATTTTATAATTCCTCTCCATCTTAATCTAACAAATTTAACACAATGTTTCAATCTGAACTTAAATTTCTTTAATTTTTTAAGTTTTGAAAAATTAATCACGATTCATTGAACACATTTAATTGTATGATTTTGTGATATACTTGTATGATAATTAAATATTGTTTGTATTTACCTTCGCTCCCACATTTTATTCTGGCAAGTAGGTAAGGTGTCTTTAAGCATTTCAAGTGCTGCTGTTTGGATTTTCAACTTTCACAATTCGCCAATTCACCACAAAATCATTTTCAACATCGAATTCCAGGCAACATCAAAGATGATCCGAGTGTACTACGCTTATTCTATCTTTGTATCACCAGCACATGATTTTCTCACCCGCATTTCCAGCTGGCTTTCGTCAGCCAGCAGGTGTCGCGCTTCTAATTCTATTTCAAGAGCCGGCTTTCACCGCTGATAGCGTCTTGCGGAGGCGTATTCTTCATTGGGCCCTTGATAAAATCCTCGCCGGTGGTAATGAGCGGGCCGAGGAGCGATAAAGCATGAAGAATCGGAAATTTCCGTGGGGCAGCGACCGGAGGTCGTTGACCCCGCGAGGCAGCCCGCGCGCCGAGGTCACTGCGCCGCGTTACTTCCGAGTTCCATTTGTCATTAATCTCGCCCCTCCCCCTCCTCAGGGGTGGATGCAGCAGATATATTTTTTTGGGGAGGGGCATCATAGGTTTTTGTTAAATAAGCATATTGATTATATTGTGTATAATTTTTGTTATGTGCATATGATAATTAGGGCCCGGATTTTAATGACCTAAAAATCAGCAAAATATGCAAGCATTTATGACCTAAAATCTATGTCAATATGACCTAAAAATAAAATATGACTTTACATAAGTTTATTTTTTAAAAATTCCTGTTGATTTTTAGATAAACGTAAATACAAAATTCACTCAAGAACAGCTTGTGAGTGTATTACTTACGTTTTACAGTCTTTGGAACTACCTAGCATTTTTTAAAAAATGTTTGTGTCTGTAAAACAAATCAAGTACAGAACAATAAAACTCGTCAAACAAAATGTCTTGCTTTACTTGTCTTGCTTGTATACTTCTTGCTTAATGTTTTTCCATGTCCTCTCAATCTTCAGTTTTTGGAGAGTTGCATTGGATCACAAGGAGAATTTTCAGGTTTCCATCTTAAAAGACCTACAGTTCACGCTGAGGATAGTTTTGTGTCTAGAGAAGCTCCTTTCCACATAAAATGACGTCATGGGAGCGTATTTGAAGGCGACGATGCCACTGCAGTGCAGCTTTGGTTCATTGTATCCAAACTGCCATCATGCCATTTCGTTCCATTTGTTGTCAAATTGTTCCATGATCACAACGCGCAAGAGACAAGAAAGAAAACGCACGTTTGCTTTCTATCAGAGGTTCATCGTAGCACGAGGAGTAATACGTTTCAAATAATCCTTTGTGGTATAATTGTTTAGTTTATTTGTGACAATATCACCTGATACGTTGTCATGCGAGACACATTTTCAAGCTTTTTATTCTTGTGTCCTTAAAAATATGACAAATATATGCATTTAGGGCAAAATTCGACCAAAATATGACCTTTTACTAAAATAGGTATAAATATGACATTATATGCACAATAGAAATACGTTTTTCTATTCGACAATACCTAGATTCGTGCATAAATTATTTTAAAAGTCACCCGAAGGTTCAGAAAAAATATATGACATGTCATTAAAATCCGGGCCCTAATGATAACATACAATACTAGGAAAACCCGGCAGATGTTCTGCCCTTCATCTCCCTCTTTCCCCTCCCATCTATGTTTCTCACTCTCTCCCTCCCTCCCTTACCCTGTCCCTGTCTGTGTGTCTGTCTCTGTCGCTCTCTGTCCCTCTCATTCACATTTACTTGCAGATTCTGCACGTCTCTGAGCAGGTGAGGTAATATCGGGAAACGCCGTACCTGAAAAAATGTAATACAATCTTCAGGAAGAATTCATTCTGTAGATTACAGTGTGAGAAACGTTTCTTTGAGGCTGTTGGCCTCAAAATTTTAGTTTTTAAAGCGCTAGAACGCCTCGGATTAACGATAAAGATTCAAAATGCTGCCGAGTGTGTTGCAGGTTGCATTTGACGTGAATATGTGGTGGATATGTAGTGAATAAGTAGCGCCATATAGTGGAGTTACAACAGAATTAACAACACATAAACTTTCTCGGTGAAATAAACACGTAGAAGTGCCAACTTTCATGGAGATCGGTCCAACGGTGTTGGAGTTTTGCTGTTATATACATACCAACATTCTGTTATATATATATATATATATATATATATATATATATATATATATATATATATACACAATTGTTTAAATAATTACATAATTTTAAAATAAATATATAAATTAATTGTGCCATATAAAGGAAGGTAACAAACGAAAACCCTAGGCCTTCTGGGGGTGGCACGGCCCCCATGTCCCCCCTGGATCCGCCACTGCCCGTCCATGTCCTCGTACACCTCACTACTTTCTTTACGTCGCAACTGGGACTGCAAATACCGGAAATCGGGCAAGACTGAATGTTAGACGCCAGTTCTTAGGGAGCGTGGGATATTATTTTCTCAAGACGAGGAGAATTACAGGATAATATCTGTCATCTGAGATTATTCTAAAGCGATATTATTTGAAAGTGAGAAGAAATCTTTTAGGGGTGTCTGAAGTATATATTTTTTGTGTTGTCTGAAAGTCTGATATTGTCACCTTGTAGCACTCAAGTGCTTAAATGTTCGACATGAACAATTTAAATAAGAGTAAAACAACGAGGTCATTATTTCTGTACAGGCGCAGAAATTGAGAGACAACTATACGTACGAAGATAAGTTATCACTGACATTAAAAATGTTTGGTTCCATCACACAAGTTTTGCTCAATATTAGGATAATACAACAAAGCAAAAATGGAACATACGTTTGGAGAATATAATACAAACGCTGGTATTGAAAAAAATAATCTACACAAAAGTTATTTTGAACGAGTACACCATACTAAGTAATTCATGAAGTTAAATGGTTCTAAATGATACTTTAATTCACAATCAGATACAAAAAACATTCATTCTCAAAACGTTTGTAGAGAATGTCTATCACAGATTGGTCACTCTCTTGTTGGAAGAGCTCCCAGTCACCTACCTCGTGTCGTCGCACGATAAGGTAACCCTGAACTTTTTAATTGCTGTTAATATTGATAAAGCACTGCCAGTTGAAGCCAGTTGATGGGCCATCGTGCAGACACCCAAATTATCGTCATCGACTATAATTACATGCGTGTTGATACATGTGCGCCAGCGCCCAGAATATACATGTCCAATGCTAATTGGTTTGATGGAGGAGATTATGTCCGACATGTTGCTGTCAAACGGGTCTGGGTTTGGTGAAACTGACCTGCTAAAACGTCCATATTTGTTTGCTATCAAGTGAGCGTATCATTAAAACAAGCGTATTTAAATTTTCTTTTAAGGATGAACAAGTCTCTAATATTTAATAAGTGAAAGTTTTATATGCGCATACTCCCAACACGTTTTAGGGTTAATTTCCTAGAAAACAAGAAATGGATGGATGGATGTTTTTTTTTAGACCTAAACCATTCTTTTTTCAGGGAGAAAAATAGTTTTTGTCGGAAAATCGACGATTTTTACCGCATTACAATACGTTTTGTTTACGACAGGCGTAGGTACTCAGGCGAGAAAGTAAAGATATGTAGACTGTAGATGCACCGGCTGCAGTTATTTCTTTTATATTTGTTTGTGGATGGGATGGTGATTGATGAATGTTTCATGTCAACTGCTATCGTTATTAGTCTCGTGAGTGTTGTGAATGATGTATCTCAGAAGGTGGCGTTGTTCTTCCTCTGCTGGATGGTGAAATCCGGCGCAGCCCTACATGACGGCTTGCTGGGGATTTCGCCTCCAGGAATCTTCCCTAGAAGGCACCGCTCATGTCTGGTCTCCCGACACGTGTGTTACGGTACTGCTTGCAACAGTGTGTAAAATGTGAGGTATCCGCTTTCTGGAGGAGAATTCTAGCAGATGGTTGCTTTGATCGGTAGTTTTCCGTCTTTTTTCCGATCAACCTTAGGAGATTACCAGAGCAGTACCGTAACAAACGGGTCACGGACTACACATGATATTTCCTTCTTCTTTGTCTTATCTTCTTTCGTTAAATACACAACTAACTTATTTCCACAGATGTGGGAGGCTTACGAGCTTCTCCCGTTTGGGGCCATCCCTAAGGCGTGGAGATATCTGGGTAGGGAAAAATTGCAAGCCGACGTGAAGGGCGACGCCGTATCTCACCATCCAGCGAGGGACGAATACCGCCACCTCTCGTGAAAAAAAATGCACTACATTTAAGAAATTAATAAACACAGCAGTTGACCCATACAAAAACACGAAATAATCAATCAATCAATCAATCCTCCAGACAGCGACTGAACTCGACCCAGCTATCGAATCCTAGTGATGAAAATCAACCTCAGACTGGTCTCGAATCCCAAGACCTGTGGGTCAGAGTCGCTGCGCTATGGGCAGTGCTCTCTAAGCTAACTCTAGTAGTGAGTGAGTGGGAAGTGAGTAAATGAGAAGAATGGAAATCGAAGAAGATAAGACTTAAAACTCGAGGACTCTTGGTTGCTATATTAAATCAGTACGATTACATCTTGGTAAAATTCAAAGCATTTTTTCTAGTGTATGAAAACAATTGTTGCAATATGAAAACATTTGTAACCCGTAGTAAACTTTAGTTAAATGAGGATCGCATAGAAATATTTATTTCATTCTGCACGGCAACTGCATCCCTGTTCGCTTTTCACAGAAACGTTTCGGGAATTAATTCGCCGCGCGTGAACGAAATTATTCATCGGCTTCGCCTGAGGAGTAATTAGGAAGTGCATAATTTTCCTACATTTTCTCTTTCACCTTCATTATATGGAACTACTTCTAAGCTCCACTGGTATTTTTAGATCCCCGTATAGTCTACACTCCTCTAACGTGCTTTCTTTCCCACACAAATCAATGTTGCTGCACGTTTCAAGTTTACTTATCGGGCAAGAGTCAGAATCGATAATCATAGCAAACAGTTTCCATGTGAAAAATTCAAACGGCTGTCTGAGCGCAATTTGGGAGATTGGTCATTAAAAGCGCATAAAGAGCCCGGCCACGCGAGCAGCCGCTTGCAGTAAAAGCCCGGGGCGGCGATTCAAAAGTTATTAAGGTCACCTCGGCCGTGACCTCCGACGCAAACGCAGTCTGGCGGAGGCTCTAGAAGGCGAGGAAACTGCGATTAGCCGCTCGGCTGTGAAAAACGGGTCAAAGACCTGTAGCTCAGGAACTTAGTTATTTGTAGGCACGGACGATCAAATAATCTTAGTAAATGTGAACATGCCAATATGGATGGCCGAGGTGGCTAACAGGATGTATCTACACAGCGCTTCGGTTCGAAGGGTCGTGGGTTCGAGCCCCGCTTGTGGTTGGTTGTTGGTCCCTTCTCTCTCTCATGTATGTGTTGTCGCGGAGGGTCTCGCATTCTGCTGACCCCAAAACAAAGGAGCCCACATGTACGTTGGTGTCTAGGGTATGGTCGAATATGCGGAAGCATGCGTTTTATCGGGACATAAAAAGGTAAGTCCAGCTGTTTGCTGGATGAAAGCCCTAGGGGGGGGGGAAAGCCTGGACATTTGGTCATGTGATTTGTTCAATACCCGTTACCCTGGGGCGGCGTGCATCGTGACCATTTACCATCTTTTGGTGCCGAAATTCAAATCCGATCGATCCATACAGAATTTGTGGTGGGTTCGAGGCAGGTTTGCGCGGAGTTCTGGTGTTTCCTCTGTTTCTCATTTCTCTTTTTCTTCTTTTTCTTTTCCATTCTCATTGCCATTGTCATTACTCATCTTATCTTACGTAAATATCAATTCATTTCAACATAAATGCCATACAGGGGAGGGTCGACGATGGTTAGATTGAGCTTCTGATATCAGAATAACTGTCATTGGACCGAAGTTTCGAAACTTACATTTGGACAGCTCAAAGAGAAGACTTGGTAAAAAACAGTTACTAAATTTTAAAACAATACCAAAATATTATTGAAATTTTGCTTTCAAGTATACAATTTCTGTATGGCGGGATGAGACTAACGCTACAGAAGTTAATTGTTAAAACCGGAATGAGTAAAATGTTTTAACTAAGATTCGTTGAATCATGATAATTCTGATGGAAAAGCAAGACCCTTTGTTATGATACATTCATTAATTGTTTTTATTTTCTAAATGAATTTGCTAGTTATTTGGAATTTTAGCTACAACGCATAAACATTTCGATTTTCCGGAGTTGGAATTAACCATTAAAAGACTTTTTTCTAGCAACACAAAGAGATTTATTAGTGCTTATCATAAAGGATTTACCTAAATCATGATAAAATGCACGTATAATTATTAATGAGAGCACGAAGAGTCTCAAGCATCATGAAAAGTCGCACACATAAAAAGATGAAATAAACTCGCCGAATCTCACTCAATTTCTCAACTACGAACGCTTCCTCTTCCCCCCGAACGCAGGTTAGAGCGATTTTTCACAAGAAATTTCTTTAAATCCTGAAAAATGCTCTAATTCTGGGGTACACGTCACACGCGATTCTTGCGCCCGTCTCTTCCGCGTACGTGTCCACTAGAGCGGAGCGAGAACGATTTCCAGATTTATTGTAGCAAAAGAAGACCGTCAAATGACGTGCTATTTGAAGGCTTAAACGAAAAAAAAAAAAGATGAGAAAAAACGAAAAGAAAGGAGAAGAAAAGAAAAGATTGTCCGAAGAAACCGACAGCGACGCGATGCGGGCGTTCAACTGTCTTACTGTTCCCGCGGGGGCAGCGTCGGTCGGTGGTGCAATTTGACGGGGCTGCCATGCATGAAATGGGCGACGATTCTAGGCGTTTCGGCGGTGGGGGCAGGAGAAGGAGAAGGAGAAGGAGGAGGCGGCGGCGGTGCGTCCGCATGTGCGGCCACCGCCCTCTTGAGGACAGAGGACGTCTCCTGCTTCCGGTGCCCCTCCCTGCGCGCTCTTACTTCCCCTCCCGCCGCTTCGTTTCACTCTCCATTAGGCAACCGCGTAATAGAACTCATTGCCGGCGCCCGACCCCTCCGCGTGCCTAAGTGTTTCGGAGTGGTCCAGTAGAATGAGCGAGGGGAGGGGGAGGGGCGGGCGCGTGTGTGCCTGTGGTTAAAAGCGTCGCGCGAGGGGAGGACCGTGCGGCCGTGATTTTGGGGATGTGGCGCATAAATGAGAGCACGCGGTCGCAGGGTCGATGTGGAAATGGGCTTCGGTTGGTAGTCTGAGTGGACGGCAGGAAAAAATTTGTTCGAGTACTCCGTTTTCTGTGTTATTTTGTGTCGATGGCGCTGAATTTTTCACGCATGAGCAACAAGTTTCGGTAATGATCTCATAACTAGGAATCTGACTTATATGCATTAAAAATCCATGATGTGCGTCCAATGGGTGAGGGAAGGTAACCAAAAAAATGATCGAATGGACCCCTGCTGGAAGATGAAGAAGAAGAAGAAGAGGAGACCGAGGACACACTGCGCAGGAAGGATGCAGGAAATGAAGCGATGGACGGAAGAAATATGCAAGAAAACGACTGGAAAGATCGTAGCAGATGGAAGCTAGGATGCGATAAGCGACTCTAAGTTGTAATAAATTCGCAAAAGGAATTTTTAAAAATCTATGAAATATGTTTGCAATTAAGCAGGTAAAAAAGTTTGAAAATATGTACTAAGATTTGCTCTATAAAGTAACTATGTTGAACCATCACAACTCTGTTTTTCGAAGTTTTTACGCACAGTGGCATCTGGTACGTTACATTCACTGTACTGCTTAATGAAATTTCGAAGATAGGTATAGGTTGTTTTAGTAAGTGTTGTAAGTTTTTCATAATGGGCTGTCTACCACTAACTACATTTAACAATTTGGATTAGAATCACGTATGAACACAATTACGAGAAACCCTAGCAACCGCTTTCATACCATGGATACCATTCCTTTACGCATCCTGCTTCGCTTATATTAAATTACAACTTTGTAAGCAGTGTCCTTTGTAACTTGTGGGAGTGCAAGTCATTTATGTTAATCCATCAAAATTACAATTTTCAAGATCGATTCCATGGTAAGCACTAATCGAAACGGTCCTGATTTTCCTCTTAAATATCAAACATAATTCAGATACAGGATATTGATATCACTACAACGAATACTTATTCAAATATACACAGTGCAAAATTGAAAATCAAATTTATTAGAGTATAGAATACGTAGAATAATTAGCAAACGTAGAAACATGATATTTGTTAAGAAAATACACCAAACATACAAAACATATTTAAACAATTGTAAATTGAGTGTTTCATGCACTTGCCAAGTGAACTTACTTTCTCACTACAGGGGGAAAACATACATTAGAAATCCGGTCCTCAGACTACTAAAGGTGATCGACCCCTTTCGCAATTTCATAACATGAATTCAAGTTATACTTTTAATGGCTCCCGATTTCGTAACATTCCTCGTGATTTAACTTTTTTTAACATGCAGTGTACATTCTATCACTCAAACGAAACTTTCAGATAAGATCCACTACGGGGCAACTGATTCGAAGCGCAATGGACGCCACTTATGTTCAAAATGGTAACAGAACGTCGTGCAATGGCGAACGAGTGCAATCCATTCCAGTTCAAGCAACATATGAAGACTTATCGCAAGTGCAAAGTGCAAAAATTTGTGAATTAGAGCAACAAATACTGTTACTTCAGCAACATTCACAGCAACTTCAACTTCAACTACAGCAGGCACAACGTGATTTATTATATTCCCAACAGTTAATCAAGGTAACTATTTAAATCAATCCGTTAATGTGCAACATGAAAATACTTCACTACAAGGTGAGTGCAGGGGCTCGAAAAGGAAGAGACCGTTATCAACGGGTTCCAATGAACAAGGGGAGCTAAACTATAATGTACCACCGGGAAACAGATTTGAACATTTACCAGAGGAAACTGACGAAGGGGAAAGCGTAAATTCAGACTTTAATGAAAGTGAAAACTTAAATTCTGTCAATATCAAAATCCCACCACTAAATGTCTCAAAACCCCCAGAAATTATTCACAATTTTTCTACATTTGTATCGGAAGTTAAAAACATAGCTGCTAATGACTTTTCAACCAAAATTACTCAAAACCACATATCAATATTATTTACTTGAATTGAAGATTTTCGAAAATATCGTCGTTTCTGTGATTCGAAAAATAAACCGTACTTCTCATATAGAGACCCAACTAAAAAAACACTTTCGGTTCTTTTGTATGATGTACCGGTCTCTTATACCAATGAAGAAATTAAAACAGAACTATGTAATCAATCTTTCCCAATTAACTCATGTCTACAGACTCTTTGGGAAAAAGGGAACAATTAGAAATTCGTTCAATTGAACTTGTAGACTACGATCGAGGCAGAGGAAATAGTTAAATTAAACAGGTTATTTAATAGTATAGTTCAAGTTAAAATAAGAAATAAAACCAACTTCCCAATTCAATGCAAAAATTGTCAGCGAATAAATCACACCCAAGCTAATTGTAAGTTAGAACCTAGATGTGTAAGATGTGATTCTTCAAAATCCTCCCAAGCAGAAATGTCTATGCAATTTAATTTTCAACTCCAAGTCAAATCCTCTAAACGTAGGTTTTTCAATTACCCCCCTAGCATTAATAAAATGAGAAATTTTCCAAATTTACCAATTGTACCATCAGAATCTCAAAATGTAGTCAGGAATATATATTCCATTTCATCAACTCAGCCAACTAATTACAATTCCATAATTCCAATTATAACATCTCAAGTAATAAACACATTAGTTCCACAAATACAAAAATTAATTCAACAAATATTACCTCAATATTAAATAATGGACAACAATTCTAAGCTTATATTGGTTAATTGGAATGCCAATGTATTATTCAGACAACTTGCAGAATTTAAGCATTTTCTTCATGATCAAAAGATAGACATTGCTTGTGTGACAGAAACACATCTTAATAATGATTTAAAAATAAATATACCAGGATACAAAATTTACAGAGAAGACAGACTCTCAACCCATAATGAAGGGGGAGTAGCTATTATTATAAAAAGAAGGCTTATTCATGCTAATATATCAGTACCAACTTCAAAAGACCTAGAAATAGTCGCCATACAAATAACTCTTTCCATTGGTAAGATAACAATAATTTACTGCCTATAAACCTCCAAACAAATTACTTCCAATTAACATTCTAAAAACAATTTTTGCCAACAATGACAAAATAATATTAATGGGTGATCTAAATGCAAAACACAGAGCATTGGGATGCAGAACTACCACCCCTCAAGGAAAAGTACTATTTAACATTTCCACAACAGAGTGTTGGACAATTCATGCTCCAGTTCAACCCACTCATTATCCTTACAACACAAATTTAAATCCAGACATACTCGACATAATACTGTCGCAAAATATAAGCATTCCAAAATTTCAATACCCAATTCCGGCCTTAAATTCGGATCATGATCCGATTTTGATAACTTTTCAAAAAATTTCTCCTGCCTTTTATTCTCACAACTCCCTTATTTGCGGACTCATCAATTGAGATCATTTTCAATCAAACATAATAAAATTAGACTCGTATCCACATCAACTATATACACCTGAAGATACTGACCTTGCAGTTACAAATTTTCAAAATAACATATACACAGCTATTCAACACTCGACCTCAAAACAACATTATCGCAAGAAACTAGTAACAAATCCAATACCTAAAAGTTTACTGAACTTAATTACTTATAAACATAGAATAAGAAGAATATGGCAAGTAACACGTAATCCATCTATTAAATCTACTCTGATTCTAACAAGAAAAGTTAAAAATAAATTAGAAATTCACAGACTTATACAATTTCATAATTTTACATCTCAATTACAGCCTAACTCTTCTTCACTATGGTCAGCTATAAGAGTAATAACTAATGATAAACAACAAATTTTAACATTAAAAACAGAAAACACAGTAGCTACTACTGATGAAGAAAAAGCAGAAGTTTTAGCAACACATTTTGAAATGACCTTCTCTAATAACTCTTCTTTAAATTCTTCATTTTCTAATTATATTTCACAAAAATTAAACAGACCCTTTTATACAGTACCAGAAAGAATAAAATTTATTTCACCATCGGAAATTAAATTTCTCATTAAGAAACTTAAAAATAAAAAATCCCCAGGAATTGATAAGATCTCTAATGTTATATTAAAAAAACTACCCCCAAAAGTAATACGTTCACTCACTGCAATCTACAATTCTTGTTTACGAATCAACTATTTCCCTAAATCCTGAAAAATTGCATTAGTAGTACCCATTCCAAAGCCAAATAAAGATCATACTAAAACTGAAAATTATAGACCAATAAGTCTCCTTCCTACTTCATCAAATTTTTTTTGAAAAAGTTATCTTAGCCAGATTAAATAAATTTATTAATCAAAATAACATAATTCCACATGCACAGTTTGGTTTCCGCAACAATCATTCCACAACACACCAACTATTAAGACTAACAGATTACGTAGCATCAACTTTTCAAAAGTCAAATCATTACTCTCACATTATTTCTTGATATAGAAAAAGCATTCGACAGTGTCTGGCATGCTGGTCTTCTTTATAAAATGCAACAAATTGGCTTTCCTCACTATCTACAACAAATTATTAAAAGTTTCCTCACATCTAGAAGTTTTAGAGTCCAAGTTAATAAAGAAATATGTACAAATCATCCAATACATGCTGGAGTCCCTGAGGGGTCCACTCTTTCGCCAACCTTATTTAATATATTCATGTCTGATGTCCCAACTCTTAATAACTCTGAAATAGCCTTCTTTGCGGATGATTCTGCAGTTTTTACATCACACAAATACCTACCAATAGGTTGAGATAAATTACAAGCTGACTTAAACATACTTTCTAAATGGCTTCAAAAATGGAACATAACTATTATTCCTAATAAATGCCAAGCAAAAGTATTTTCACTAAAAAGATTAAAACCAATATACCCTTTAATTTTAAACAATAAAGCAATTCAATGGCTTCCATCTACAACCCCTGCCAAATATTTAGGACTACTAATTGATAAAAGATTAATATGGAAAGATCATGTTTCAAAAATAACTAGCAACACATTTATTAAAATGCTAAAATTATAACCTCTGATAATAAAAATTCTAAAATTAACATAGAAACGTCATTAACCATCTTTAGATATATCATTCGGCCCTCTCTTACATATGCCTATCAAATATGGGGAAGTACAGCACCTACCAATTTCAATAAAATACAAGTGATTCAAAATAAATGTCTTCGGTGCACATTAAAAGCTCCCTGGTTTATTAATAATGAGCAGATACATCAAGAACTCTCTGTTGTACCATTAAAAACTTGGGTAACAAAATTAGCAACAAAATTCTATACTAACTTACCTTCATGTCCTGCAACTAAAACATTTTCACTCGGAAAATCAGCCTCCCTCAACCAAGAATTAAAACCCGTCATGCTTAAAGACTTGTTACATCCTCTATAATTTGCTGACAATAATTTCAAACTGTATTGATAATTATTCAAATTCCAATTATGTATCAAATTCTTAAATGTATATACAATAGATAAAGTAATTCATGTATGTTAGAGGTCCCTAAATGGCCTAACCTCCAAAATGTTACTGTGAAATTGTACAATGCAAACTAAGTATGTAATTTCCATATGTACAAATTTTGTATGAAAAACAATTATGTAATAATAAAAAACTAGAAGCTAGAAGATGGGTCTATACTCAAAACTGTGCTATACTCAAAACTTTGAAAAAAACGCAAGCACGTTTTCGATCACTGGATTCTACACACCGGTCTATTTAATTGCAAATTACATATTATTTAAATACATTATAATTGCTTTTAAACTTAATTTCATTTAGAACGTCATTAAATTCTCCTTAATTTCAAACTTGTGGCACAAAGAAAAAAATGAGTTACATGCTTTTTCTGGAGAACACTCCATATTTATTATTGAAATGGTATAAAATATACTTATTATTACATTTTAATTTGCTGTTATTATAAACTACTAATACAAATCATAATGTGGTTTATTACCTATTATTTACCTCATAGTTCATCTATGAGCTAAATTGCGAGCTATAAGATTCGGACTCACTTTTGTCGACATTTCCAGTGGACACTTCTTGAGGAGTGCACTCTTCAAAAAAGTTTTGGTAAAATGTTTTTCTCTCTTCCTTTATGTATACACATAAGTCCCGAATATCAGCTATTTTCGCCGGATTAATTGGAACTCGAATGACAGGTTAAAGAGCAATATTCTGGGGAACTCTCTTCAGGTAATATTGCTCTACCAACCTAATGAATAGAGAAAAAATCATGGAAATTTGCTTGGATATAGATTAAAGTAAGCAGAATTCATTTCTGCATTCTCCGAAAGAAGGGCCCAAACTCCTATGGGACCAAACTCCATTTTAGCTACCGCCTCAAATGTAGTACGTATATTATCATTGAGATCATTCAAATACCCAAATTCTTGAACAATATTTCAAAATACAATAATATCCAAATGTCGGAATAAAATATGTACGCTCCTAAGACCCAAATCACCAGATCCACAGCAATCACCATAGCGAAGAGAAAACCATTACAGCAACGTCCGGCCTCCCTTGTCCCGTGGAACGCTTTCATTTATCTACATCGGTTCCATTCATCATTTCCCTCTACATTTCATGCAGCCGCCGTCATCTTTCTGGAAATGCAGCGTTCCGTTCGCCCTGTTCTGAAAAGAAAGCTACGAACAGCGTCGGCTGGAGCGAATTCCAGCGGAAGGGTGACGGGGCATGGCAGGGCAATCGCGTTGCCAGGGGGCCTTGGCGTTGCAAAGAATCGTCCCTCCGACGGGCGCTGTCGTTCAGGTATCGCGAACGCGCCGGGCCGTGAAACGAGTTGAAACGGCAGCGAATGCCAGCCACATGCCGCCCTGCCCGCAGTGGGTCAGAAGATTTCTATTTCTTTTTTAATCCTAGGATTACCAAGGGGGTGGAGTCAGAGTCCCACCGATGATTGTTTTATATAAATTTCGACATTTTTAAGAAGCGGAGAATAATTGATATGGTTTAGGATGTGCTTTTTTTAATGATGCAATTTATCACAACAGTTCATTAGAATATGAGTTATTTCAGCTCTTCGGCTATGGATGAAAGCAATCGGGGCTGTTGGAAAAATTGAAATGCAAGACAAATTTGGAAATAATTCCAGTATTTAGAATACATTTCTATATTACAGGGGTTTTCAAACTTTTTCCGTCCAGGGCTCCCTTGACCTAAAGGAAACTTCCCACGGCTCCCCTGGTAAAAGTTGCAAATACAGGGGTTAATATAGGACTACTAAAGATTTAACACAAATGAATAAATGATATGTTACAAATGAGGCATAGTACGATAGTAAAAAAAATTGGAGACATAAACGACATAAGGTTTAAAGCAAATCAAATCTAAATATCATTTTTAATAAATCACCGCGACGCCTCTACCATATGTCCGCGCCGACCCTGAAAGCCGCGACGCATACACTGAAACCCCTGCTATATTGTAAAAATACACCAGACTTTATTTGACATAGAATTTTCTGTTTTTAAATACAAATATCGAAGTGAGAAAAACATATTTTGTTATTTGCAGAGTTTGAATAGAATTTTCTTTATTTAAACGAATTCATATTTACCTTATTAGTTATGTTAATTTATTAATTAAGAAAACTGTCAAAAATCAATCAATATAATAAACAAAGTGACGAGCTTTTAGGGATGAGCCCCCCCTGTTGATAATACATGAGGTTATTTATATCTTGGTAATGCTAGGGTTAATAGAGTTGGCAGAACAAACTTAAATTCTATATTTTTATTATAAATACGAGAAAATGGTGATCTCAATTGGAAGATTACCACTGGATGAATTCATACCTACCAAGGTGTCATACAAAAGCTGAATGTTACTAGCATTTTCTTTATATATTTATTTTTGGCCAATTTACCCTTCTAAAATAGTTACAAATAAAGCTGATAACCAAAAACTGAAATATTTGCACAAAAATGAGCTGGCAAATCCGTTAAGACGTTTGAAGAAACGCTGAGGCAGCAGAGTTGCGGTGCCAGCGGCCATTGGATTCGCAAAGAACTACAGTGCTCTTGCTCTTGCATTTCGATTCTTCAAAGGAACAAAATAACATTCTGGAGGTGAATGAAGAAAATGTGTGTTTTCTGCTTCATGAGGTTATAAACATCTATTGAACTCTAGGAAGTGTTTTTTTATAGTACGGGCCAAAAATCCGTCTAGGTCATGCGATTTTCTTTTAAAGTGTGTACTATTATTCACCTAAAAATATACAAAACATTGCATTACATAGCATGGACGACCATCTGAGAAGAAAAACCTTATTCTGAGGAAAAGGCAACCACATTAGAATACCTGGCTAATCGCTGTGTGACTACCTACATTAGTATTGACATTTATCTACCAATAATCCAAATAGAATAATACAGTTTTAGAAGTATCCGCGGCTAAATTTGAGACGGATACCGGAGCAGTACCTTCAAACAGCGGGCATCTGATCTTTCTATATTAATCCTGATCTACAAAGTGCTGCGATTCTCTAATACTGCGTCATAGAGAAAGGAGGTATCTTCCTTACAAAACGACTGCGTTCAAGAGGACGTCATTCTAAGCCACGTATTAAAGGCAGCCTGTCAAAGGGGTACAATTCTGAAGAAAATGTTTGGTTGAGAGAGCGATATGATGTAATAGAATTAGGGAATGTATTTTTAAAGACATATAAAGTTAGCATATGATAAATGAAGGTACGATATAAAAATAACATGTGAATTGAAAGTTGAAAGTTTAGTCTAATAGACAGAGTAAATACAATAAAAAATAATAACGGAATAATGGAAAAATTAATAATTCGATAATCGAAATGTCCAAGCTAATGTAATTTTAATTTCACAAACTTCAGGGATTGCAATGTCATTTTTATCGAAGCCGAAAGGAAACGGAGAAGAAACAACTCTACGACATGCCGTGAGCTACATTCAATTTAATGTCATTTTTCCCTCTCTTCATTTCATTCCTCATTTTGAATTTTCAAGTTTGTTTGACTCCATTTTGAGATCAACGAATCCCACCCAGATGGCCTGTTTGATTCGAATTTTGACCCTTGAATAATGAAAGCTCACACAAATTCAAGTGTTGGAATGTTTTTTTTTTACCCAAGCGAAATGAAAATGCAGAAGAATACAACCCTAAGACAGGCCATGTGCTACATCAAATTTATTTTCACTTTCCCTCGCCTCATTTGGTTCGCCATTTTGAAGTTTCAAATTTGTTCGATCCCATTTTGAGTTGAACGAACCCCACCCGGTTGGCCAGTTGGATTCTGTGTTCGACCCTCGAATTTAACAAGATTCAGAAAATTCAACAATTTGAATATTTCATTTCTATCCAAGAGAAAAGAAAAAGTGAAATATGCAACCCCAAAACAAACCATCAAATTTAATATCAATTTACCTCATCTAATTTCATTTACCATTTCAAATTTGTTTCTCCCCCATTTTGAGCTGAACGAACCCCACCCATTTGGCCTGTTGGACTCGGCGTTCGACCCACTGTGCGACGCGGCGTCGGCACGCGCTTCGCCGCAAAGGAACTGCGACAAATCCCGCATTATGCGTGTTGACGCACGGGCGCGGCACGCGGCGCGGCGCGGCGCGGCGCGGCGCCGGGTGCTTCGCCAGCTGACGTCAACGTGGCAAAGGCACAAAGGGCACAATGCGGCGGCAGCTGGGCCGCCGGCCGCCGCGGGCACAAGGGACCCGAGCCGCTACCTGAGGGCGCCCGCAGCAACCCCGGCCCCACCGCGGCCTCGGCCTAAGTGCTGCTGCTGGGAAGGAAGAAGTGATGATGGTGGTGAGGACGTGGGGGCCTTGGTAGAGAGGGTGATGGATGTTCATTGGCGAAGAAGGCCGAGGCTCGTTGGTGAGGATGGCGGAGTTTCGGTTATGAGGGCGGTGCGGAGGCTCGGTGGTGAGAATGACAGAGTCTCCCTTGTGAGGATGGCAGTCGTTCGATGGTGAGGATACTCGAGGCTTGGTGGTGTTGGAGACCCGGTGATCATCGCGGTGAGACTCACGGTGATTCGATGATAAGAGTGGTGGAGGCGACTGTAGTGTCGGAGGTTTGTCAGCAACGATAGCCGAGGCTTGTGGTTGATGGTAGGGGTTTGGCTGATATGATACAAGTTTTGTAGTGATAGTGATGGTTCAGTCCTATTCAAGTAGTGATGGTAATTGCTTGATAATAAATATGGTGAAGGCAGGGTGCCGATAGATGCGAAATCGCGAGGGTAGAGCAATAACCGGTGGGCTAAATTGGAAATTTTAGGGGTCATGCGCATAGACGGTGGAGCTGAGTGTTTGATAAGTGTAAACGGAAAACCGCGTTAATGTTTGTTGGAGGGAGCAGATGGACAATTACGAGAATGAATAGTGTCACGGCCTCTTGGTGGAGGATGGACAATTACGAGAAATGAATAATGTCGCGGCCTCTTGGTAATATCAGTGTCTCTTGGTGCAAAATAACAGGAGGTACTGAAAACAACATTAAAAGTTTAATAGGCAGATACGGGGGCAGGGTAATCCACAGATTGTGGACGGAACGAGAGAAATCATGGTCTAACATCTGGCTGGAAAGTAAACACCGGAGCCGGCAAGCATATGATCGTGACAGTAGAGCGTGCTCGCCTGTTGATAGAGGGGTTGAAAAAGAATAGCGTACCTTAGATGTGAAAAGTGGACGAGGGATTGGCGTTAGGGGACTGTAAAGACATCTAAAAACACTTGTGGAAAAATCAAGACATGAACGGCAGAAATATGTATATTCCGTGGTTATATTGGAGTTGTAAATGGCAAATGGAGAATATTTTAATTGCAGAGAGACGAGGTGCCGTAATGACGCTACGATCTTGAAACAAAGCTAGGTCAACCAGAGGATGATGGCGACTTGACGTGAGTTCTGGGAAGAATATAGCGAGCTATTGAACTGTCCGCAGAGTGCAATGAGAAAAGAGAGTATTTGCTCCTTAAACTTTGTGAAACAAGATGAAACGATCTTTGAGAACGCCCGAAAAAAGTCACCATTCTTGGAGATGAATGTTGTAGCAATGGAATAAAATGAATTTTATTATCACTAAATATTTCACTAAATATTAGACAAACTAATTATATTCACAATATATTTTCTCTGTGCATGTTTGCTGCCTTCGCAGTAAGGAATACGAGGTTTTGCCCATTATGAGATTGGAAATAATTTTACTTCGGTGGAGCTGGACAGATGACATGTTTCTATTACGTTTAGAGCAAGTGCAGTACAGATCCGGCAGAGTGTGGATTGAGGATGTAGTTCGGTACTGCCTATTTTCGCTCACGTACACTCTGGATCCTTTCAAACAAAGCCAACAACCATCACAACTGCCAGGCTTTTTACAGGCAGTAAAACTCGGCTACACCCGCCAGTTTTCGGAAAAGCTCTTCAGTTCTCAATAAATTTAAAAATAACTCCACTTTGGCAGAAATGTTCATGATGGATGGTCATTATCATCATATCACTAATATCCGTCTCAAAACGTTTATATTTTTATAAAAGTCTTAACTTAAAACTTTATAAAAGTCTGCTAATAAAAGTCTTTTATTAGCAGATAATATATTATAAACAAAAATGTGATTTGAAATTTACTCGTACGGTTTTAGTTATAGACACTAGAAATAGTTTTGGCTGTTTTTAACCTATCTTTTGCTACATTGTATTTAGCAATCACGACCCGCTATGTAAGAAATAGAATGTGCATATAGAATATGATTTTATTACGTACTAGTCTAATTCCCATGCCACCTTGACAAGTAAAAGATTTTTTTAACGTAAATAATTTTTCCAATCATTTCAGGTTTACCTTCTGTGTATGTGTTTCTTTTACATCGAATCAATATTCAACACACAAGATTTCTGTTGTTTGGAAATCCTTTATGCAAAATATACGACGGCTACGAAATATCTTGATCAACTTTTTTTTAATTTTAAAACTACATTAAAGGCATCCAAACTTTGTTTACCAATAAATGAATGCAAGATAAAGACTCTTTTCGGAGTCATTTTCTTATTGTCATTATGTTCCCTTGCCAAAGGGCCAAAGTCTTTCTCACAATTCGAGAGGAAGGGCGTTAAGCCAGCAGGCGAGAGCATGAGAGACAGAATCAGACAGTTTAGGAGAAGGGAAGGAGAAAAGCAAAGTCTGCGGCTTCACGCCTTTTCCTCTAGTTCGAATCTCCGTCACATTCCAAAGCAAAAACAGAGTACGTAACGAAATGTATGGAAGTGAGGAGAGACACGGGCAAATACCTTCAGATGTTCCACTGCTAAACCTTGCACTTCAAAGAGATATCCCCATCCCTGACTCCGCAACCGCTGCCACTTTCATCGTTTGTTTTCAGGCACTCCAGGACAAACAAACACTATCCACTGATAGCGACCATAATGAATTTCTTGCTTCAAAGGCAGTCTGGTGCTGACATGAAGAGGGAAAAGTGTCATTCAGATTCGCCGCGATTCAGTGTCCTGTCGAACTGCTGACGTCAGGTTCTGTGGCTTGTACGTCTGCGCAGGTTGTTTGGAGGTCTGTTCTGCGTCATGTTTGCGCGACGGAGGATGCAATGTAGTGAGACGTCAATGCGGCTGTTAGGAATTGCCGTTCTTTATTGCTCGTGGGAGTGTCAATAAACGTCAGCCAGAACAAGGTGACCGGGCCAGCTATCGCGTATATCTGCAGTTTAACAATAATCGCTACGCTGGAACGTGGGAGGAGATATTTGATATAATCGTGTATTCTAGAGAACATTCTTTAACGAATTATGAATTCAATTGAAAAAAAGTATCCGTGCCTAAACATTTAAATTACTGAACAAAGCAAGTTTGTCTCTATCACAGAGTGAAGAGAATTAAGTAATTTTGTATCCTAGCTCAATACACTCTGTACTCTTATCTCTTCAATAAATATTTCATTCAGACAAACATTATGATGCACAAATACGTTTTCTCCTACATTTGGAAAAACGTAAAATCAAATACAGCGGGGCAATCGTGGCACTGATACTGACCAACTAGGGAAAATGGCGTTGAATTCTATACGGTAGTGTGATCAATTAGATGAACAATTAATAAATCACTACGCTGACTAATTGATTGGTATTATTAATATTAAATAATATTAAAGGCTTCTTCCATAGTCTTACCATTGTCGTGATGATTCAAGCAAGCTGTGGGGTTCGCCTTCTCAATCTGCAGAAACTGGATCTGCAAAAATAATGAAATAAGCTAAGGAGATTTTTAGTGTAATATTTCCACAGTTTGAATATTATATCGATATCTAATATAATAATATCGATTTCTGTAGAATTTGATGGTTTGTGGTTTCTGTAGAATTCGATGCAGGATCCAAAATCATATGGAATGTAGAACATATGGAACACATTCCTATCAAATATGTTTAAATAGCAATTGATTTACAGTAATTATTCTGTGTTAATTTAGTTATAATATTTATTTAACAAAATTTTGGCAACACCTTGTAGGATCAGTAAGTTGATCAGCAAATAATAAGTTCATATAATTAATCACAACGGAGAAAATGTTATGAAGAGGCAGACATGGCCATCTTGTTCCGCCGCTGTCCAAGCCCTACATTTAATGTTGTATTCGTAGCCTCATTCCCTGGGTTGTGCAAATGACACATCATTTTACACCAAATCTGTGTTGCACCGAACCCATCACTTCACATTATAAAACCATCATAATTCCTATTGTTCCCATTGAGTTGTAATATCGAGTGCTATGTATTACGCACTAAGGAATGTACGTATGAAAATATAACGAATAAGAGTATCTAATTCGTTTTTAGTTACTAAGCTGCTCTTTGCCATCTTGAATGATACTAAAACGTCATAAACGTCCGAAACGAAGAAAATATTATGTAAATTTATTATGATCATGCACTGTATCTGCGCTTTCGCTCTGACAATAGATCGTCAGGAAATTGATGTGCAGATATAGTGGTGCTAAAATAGCACGTTCCCTGTATTTTCACGCCAAATTACGCGAAAGGTAATCAAATCTTCGAAAACTTGTACATGATCTTATTTCAAAATCTTTAAGTAACATGTTTCAATTTAGGGAAAAATCTCTCTCTTCCTAATTGTAGTTGTAGGAAGACGCCAAACAAATTTGCATTTTCGCAATTTTCAAAAAATCAGAGTTTTCAACGAGCTGGAGACCTGTACCAATCTCTTAAACGTCCTTTACACTATCCAACAACAAAATTTAATAAAATCGATAGAGCCATTTTTTGGGGGGGGGGAATTAGGAAAATGTCCCAGAAGCTTCATGTAAAGTACCCCCAAAATTAAAATTTGCACTTCAAGTTCAAGGGGCCAAGATATCAGCTAGATCAATTGGGTAATATCAATTTGGGATAAAATCGGCTGAACGATTTAGCCGCTAGCCTTGTTCACAGACTGACAGACAGACGGACGGACAGACGTTTTGGTCATTAGATTTTTCTGCAACCAGGACTGACAAAACATGGATTTTGGCTACACGACGTGATCGAGTACTTTTTCTATATTTAGAAACTGAATTTATCCACTTTCTCTTTAACAGGGCCCTGTAATAAGGTTTTCTGCCGAAAATTCGCCGATTTTTCGCGCAGCGTTTCATAAATTTCTCTTTACTCCGTAGCAAAAAAGTAAAAATGATGGAATAATGAAGACGCAAAGACAAGCGTAAGATGTAGGAACTCTCATTACACAGTCACCTAAGTTCTTCAATTAACCTTGCATTCCCAGCCTCAGACCAAAATGACGGAGAGAAAGCGATGTGAGAGGGAGGCCATCACCTCCTCTGACCAAGCCCATCATTTAATCTTGCATTCGCAGCTTCATGTTCCGGAGCCTAGGCCGCGGCGAGGGCCTCAGCTGCAGTCCCTGGGACCATCCCCTGCTATCGATTTTCTATTACCGTAATCTTGACGAGCGTCCCAGTCGCAACGCAGTTTCTGAGCGCGTTAGCCTCGAGCCTCCTCCATAACTCCAGGCCTTTCGGGGCCTCCTGCCGCGATGCTCAAGTCGCCATCTGCGCCACGGCTGCCAACTGGAGAAAATATCCTCGAATGTTTTTCTTGGAATTATCTGGAAATATTTCTCAGATGGAAGAAAAAGGGAGAAATTGGGAACGGCGCCTCTTATATTGCGTCTTAGATGTTAAAAATAATTCCAGTAAGTTTCGCTTCCATTCGGCAGTACAGTAGAAAAAGAAGGTAAGAGAAGAAAATGGTTCCAGTGGATCACAAATCAACCGAAATATTAGTCTCGGAACAATGCTGTTCTTAAAAACAAAAGATATCTGCGAAATCATGGCTCTGCCAGAACTATTACAATCGAAAATAGACCTTTTCTTCATCCTCCTGCCAGGACTTACGAATTTTTAATTTCTGCTAAATTAATTGAGAAAAAAACTTACTAAATTAGAATAATGTGATAAACTTTTTAATGATGAATTATATTGTGATCAAACCCATTATTTACTATCTACTGGAACTTTAGAACTTATGACCAGTACGTTTCAGGGAAATAAAAGGAATTAGAACTTTCTGCAGGTCTCAGCCTTTAAATTAGCCAAGCTCTCAGGTCCCACTAATATTCTATTTTAGACATTGCTCTCTCATTAGATAGATTTTGAATATAGTATTTTTATTTATTTATTCCTTGTTAATACTGATATTATTTTTTAAGTATGACTATCACTTCACAAAATACCGATTAATTAAATTCCCTAAAGCCAGATAGATATGCTAAGTTTCACTTCATCACGAAGATTTCCGATAAAATGTATGCGATATTTGAATGATTTTCTCCTTTTAATTACATCAATTTTCAAGAATGGCTTAATTCTTGAGGCCAATCGTGATGGTCTGAACTTATTAGCTGATTTAAAAATCCAAAATTTTGGGGTTCTCGAAAACATCTGCCTCACCCCACGCGCGTTCTAAAAATACTGATATCATCACATAAAATAATGGCAGGTCGGTTACCTTACTCCCACCATCTTGAATGCCTAGCTCTACCTCTCTGAGTTGCCGCATGCAAACGTTCGATTGGTGAAGGAAAGAAATATGTATTGTCAGGACGTCTGATTTTTGTTTCAAGTGAGTAGATCACTTTTCATTATTCTAAACGAAATAATTTGGAAGAGAATGAAGATAATTTTCCATAATTCTACTGTTATTCTACGAAAAGGATTTGGAAACCAACTCCATCGAAAATCCAATTTATTGAAGAGCATGAATTCGAATATGAGTAGCAAAATTACTTCTATCTAAATAATCAATATTTCAATATCGTTACAAGTAAATTTTAAATTTAACTACATATTTTATTTTATATTACTACTAACGAAATAAACTAAATCTGCCTTGTCATCTCCATTCCTTCCGCAACTAGAGCATACTTCATTTTAGTGGGTTCAGCTCTGCTAGATGTCTTTACTCCACAAAACGGATGGAGGTCATGAAGTTCCAGAAAATCGAAATTTATGAAATCTCAAATTTACTATATTATATTCTTTGAAATATAACCACATGCATCTAATAATAAGTATTTTTAAACCCTTCGAACTTAGCACTACAACAATGCACCTGCTTATAGAGAGAAAGTTGCGAGGAATCCTCTTCTTTGAGCCTTTTTCGCAAACTACCCATGTACAATTGGTGAGTGGTCTCCGAAAGTGGGGACATGACGTGGCAGCCGCCACACTTCAGCTGGGTACTTTTGCTCAATATTTACTGTCAATAAAGTCAGTAAATACGCTTTTGGAACGGAAGATGAGTGCACCTTAGCAATTCAATAAGTACTTTTGTTGTTAATAAAAGATAATTAACATTACAGAGGACTTTTACCCAGGGACAGTACTGGTCTTTAGGATATATGACAGTTTAGCGTGTTTGGGCCAAGTATAGTAATCAGTAATCCCTCGACATACGCGAATTCGCTATTCGCGAGTTCCGAACATTCGCGATTATAGAAATGCTACCGGTTTTAACTTTCGCGACTTCAACATTCGCGAGTGCGTCTATTTTCTTTTAAGCGAGCACATGTCATTTCCTTTATCAGCGTCATCTGGGAAACAAATTCGGCAGACACCGGAGCTCGAAGTATCACTTTTTGCAAACATTTCAAAGATGAAATGTCAATTCACATTAATAGAATAACACAATTGTGAAATAATTCCATTCAGTTGCATCAAATTGGAGGTAAGGGTTTTGGCCAAATGAACAGAAAAGCCATTCAGGATCTATGCAACTCTCATTATAATGACCTCACTGAAGAGGAGTTTTTGGGAAATCATCAGTGAAGAAAACCTAGACGGCAATGATGAAGTAACGGAAAGGATACTGCGTCCTGAAGCAACTTCAATGTCAAAACTGTTTATGGCGTCCTAAAATCAACAGGATCTGGTGGAACTGGCATTCGAATGTCATCCGAACATGGAAACTTCGAAATTTAAGAGAGAATATAAGCAGCGACTCTTCCTTTTTGGATATTGAAACAATGAGGAGAGTGATGAAAAAATCCTATATCCAAACACTTTCAACGTTGAAATACGTTTCAAGCATTATTTTATTTATTAATTTTAGGACGATAACGGTGGATTTTGTTTGTAGTAGCGCTTGCTCAGTTCTACTGCGATTGACTGTCAGATATTTTTTCTTTCTTTTTTAAACCGTTTTTCGATATCCAGGAGCCTAACCCACCGTTCTTCATTAAAAGATGGACTCTCACATTCGCAGATTTAATATTGGCAATGTTTTTTGGGAACCTCACTCTCGCGAATGTTGAGGGATATTTGTATAATACTATTTTCACTTTAAACACATTCATTTACGAAGTGCAAAATATTCGTAAGGTCCAACAAATGTTTCTAAATGCTAATATTTCTAAATTTTCGCTAGCTATAAAGAGTTATTTAATTTTGTTTTCAACTTTCTCTCACAATTAAAAATTAAGATTCGCCTTCACACCAAAGACAAATGTTGTGAGATTGCTACATCCACACGTACTGATTCTGTAACCTCAAACGTAACGCTCATGCAGTAAAAAATACAAAAGATGTTTCAGTAGACGACACATATGAATACATACACCAGTTTTCATTAAGGCAGTATTTCATTCCATGAGCGATTAACAGTGAATTCACGCCAGAGCATTGGTTGAACTGAATTCCCATGGCGAATTTACGGTTCGGTGGCGTATTCTGCCCCCTTCATTCGGTTATTTTGAAATTCCTTCCTTCCAAAGAGTCCTATACAAGAGCAGGCCGCGATCAAGTCTCATCTTATATGCAGTTTCCTCATGGGTGAACAATGCAGCAGGAAGCAGTGGCAAGAGGTTCACAACCGGTGCGATGTGAGCCATTGGTGCCAAGCGTACACAGATCTTTCGAAGGCATTTCAGGAAGAAAGGTAAATATGTCAATTGCAGGTGTGTGACATCGCTCTTATCACATGAAACGTTGATCTTACTGAAAGAGACGTCTTAGGTGATAACAGGCAGTGGCGGATCCAGGGAGGGAGGCATGGGGGGCCAACAGGTCTACGGTTTTAAATTTTATCTTCTTTTCTATGGCACAATTGATTTAAGTATTTATTTATATTAAAAGTATGTAATTATTTAAACCACAATATCGTATATTGTCATATCCAGGGTGTCCGGGAAGAAAACGTCGAAACTTCGAATATAAACTGTTAAGACAATTCTAAGCATGTTTTGTGTAATAAACTAAGTGGATATTCCGAATAGTTGAGCCACAATAAGCACTCAAAAGTTGGTTTGAAAAATTGATTTCTAGGCAAAAATTTGATGATCGGCTGGATTCGCCCTTGACAACAGGGAGGTGGAAATCCTCTCTTGACCGTCCAGCCAGTGGCGGATCCGGGGAGGGGGGAGGAGAGCATGCCCTCCAGACTTAGAGTTTTCGTTTGTTACCTTCCTTTATTTCGCAAAATTGATTTAAGTATTTGTGTTAAATTATGTAATTATTTAAATAATATTATTGTACAGTATCATATATACAGTACAAAAATAATATACAAAATACTAACAAATATAAATTCTGTGGTGGTAGCAAAGATCTTGTGGTACTCCATGATAAAATTTTACTAACAAATATGTTTATTATTTAACAAAATTTATGATCCCCCCCAAAAATGATCGGCTGACTCCGCCCCTGCGTCCAGTTCCATTAAAAAGCATTCCCTCTTGTGGCCCCCAAAGCGCCGTGAGATATGAGCGATTAACACCGAGAGAAGGAAAGGCTGTTAGTCCCTCCTCAGAGCGATTTTGAACCGATTTCGCGTCGCGTTCGGGCGCGGGCGGTTTAAAACCCAAAGTTAATTTCCTCATAGCTTTCAGCTAAAAAATATACATTCCTGCCCTCAAACATCAAAGCAAATATTTTATTCGGCAATTACATTCAAAAGACGAAAACTTTTCAGAGGACCTCCCTCCCCAGAGAAATCACCCGCGCCGAGCTTCAGGCGGTTAGCGCTCGGGAGGGAGGCGTAATGAGAGACGGGCGGCGAAGCACGTGCGCCGCGGCGCGGGCGAGGGCCAGGGGGGCGGGGCATCTTCACCTTCACTTGCCCTTGACTATTTTTACGCCGTGTGCGCGGGGCGGGGCGGCGCTGGAGAGACCGGGGGGTGCGGATCAGCGGGGCGGCTGGCACGCCGCGCTCCGCTCGGACGCAGGGGCTGCGCGCGGCCGAAAGAGCAACAGGCCCGGTCGCTCGGCCATTTCTTCTTTTTCCTACATTTCGTCTTCTTCTTCTTTCATTTCGTCTTCTTCTTCTTTCATTTCGTCTTCTTCTTCTTTCATTTCGTCTTCTTCCTTCATTTCGTCGTCTTCTCCTTCCTTCATTTCGTCTTCTTCCTTCATTTCGTCGTCTTCTCCTTCCTTCGTTTCGTCGTCTACTTCTTCCATTTCGTCGACTTCTTCTTCCTTTATTTTGTCTTCTTCCTTCATTTCGTCTTCTTCCGTTTCTTCTTCTTTTTTCATCCGTCTTCCTCTTCCAAAAGCTAGGTATCAATTACCAAGTGAGGTGTAATGAGCCTGCCTCGCGCTGGTTGCAAATGGATTGCGATGCAGGACAATAGAGCAGGCAGCATGGTTACAGATTAACAACCTGCGTGAGGTAGGCCCGATGAGGCTCGCTTGCCAATGGGTCCTTATCCAAAATGTCTCATACACGTTGTACATGCGAGTTAATCCAAAACAGCGGCTGTCCTTAACTCTGTATTTAACCGTGTCCCAAAGGCGAGCACAGATGCGATGTTGATAGCTACTTGGCTGTCCCAGAGACGCCGCACCCTAGGCACAGGTGCCAACGTGTCGGCTGCCATTCTGCGAGCATCCTCAGGGCGAAGTGAGAAAAAGCCTACTCTCTCAGAAGCGGTTTTGCCTACCCGGGTTTGCGTGACATGTCTCCCTCAATTGCTGTCGTCTACTACACCATCCCCTCCTTCTGGCTGTCCTTGCTCGCTATTCTCTACGCGAAGATGCCTTTGTTTGGGTGAGGTCGCGTCGCTACGTGCTCCATAGGAACCGAATTCGGAATCTGTTAAACTGTAGAGACCTTCTGGGTTCGCGCAACCGGAGCTCGTACTGCGAAGAAAATCGTAAGCGGGTGAGTTTCTTTGGGTTTATTTTTCCCATCTCACATATACTTTCGCTTGTCCTGGACGGGTATAACGTAACGAGCAAAACTGCACTTATCCCGAGAAGGTGTTATGGCACTTCGGCTTAATTCGTCTGTAGTCTGATATCGGCATAATCGCAATAAGAATTCTCAGAGACCGGGAAAAAAGCACACTCATTGTTTTCCGTAGCTCTTTATAGCATTTCTGTGTACTTCTCCCGCAGAGAACTATTACTTTCCGATGTTGCTCCAGCCTCCTGGTCTCCGTTTGCGAACGTTGTCATTTCCCGACTAAACTTAGAGGCACGCTTAAAATGCCAAAGCTGTTTACGTACATCAGGTCACAGTATCCCCCTATCTATTCTTTGCTTTTTGTCTACATTTTATGGAGACAGCTATCTTTTGAAACACAGTGGTATCTCGAATCTGTACTTAATTTTACCTACCAAGCAGGTTGATCCACGTAAAATGTATAAAAGACGCAAAGTCGCGTTTCCATTGATGTTTCGAAGAGTTTCCATTACTTTCTTATGCGGTTTTCCCGTACGTAAACTTGGAAGCATTCTTAGGAATTCTTTTGGGTTTTTAGAGATTTGCTTTGTGAGTAATTCTATAAGAATCCCAATGCTCCACAGCATTTCATAATAAGACGGACAAGAGACTTTCTTTTGCCTGTGCAGTACATTTCTTTGATATCAGCATCACGAAACACTACGACCTCCATGTCTCTCACCACTTACTTGATTCTTTCACCAACAATGTTCCATAGAAACTACTTCAAACTAAGGTAACTGTAACAAACATAACAATAATTCAAAATCGGAGTCGTTACCCAAATAGGGATACTACTGCGTAATTTCGAACCGGTTCGAACTTTATTGCTTTCTTTTTCGATCCGTTAATTTCCATGACATTATAACGACCGAATACCGCAAGATTCAGAGTCATGTTGAAAAATATTTTCATCTTCGTCTGATTTAATTATTTGGCATAACATGCAATCGTATTTTCGAACGTGTTTTCCGGGAGATTATTTACAAAACGCACGAAAAATAGAGGCCCTTTCCATGCGACACCCTTGACGAAACATCTGTATTAGAAAACGTGGTTCTACGTGTACTGTTTTCTGTCGCAATGAAACTCATTTACGATAGGATGTCTCGCAGTGTTTCACTGGACTCTACTGAAATAAATAACCTGTTAATTTACAATATAACAAGATTAATTCTTTATGCATTCTCAAACTGGAATATTAGGTGCTCCTTTGGAGTAAAGCATTTATTTACTGCCTGTAGATTATTCTTATTGCTCCATTTTTATGGATGATTCACGGTTTCAAAGTAGGCGTACATTGAACCTCGTTTTAATTTTCGCTCTCAACGTTGATTCCCTATTCTCGTGAATTCCCTAAGAAAAGAGAAGTATAATTGTTGTTTTCCATCGACTTATCCTCATCGTACATTTTAATGATGTCAAGAGTTGCATAGATAACCTTTCCGCTATAACATGAACTCCAGCACAGACCGACGAGTTGCCTAATGAAGTTTTCCGATCTATGTATCTCTTCCAGCGGGCATCATCCTTCCATTTATGTATGCGGTGGAATTGCTTGAAGCACCGAAGTTGCATGACGTTAAAAAGGTTTCAAAAGGTTTTGTATTTCAGTTTATTTCATCACTTTCGTTTCGAAGGTATTTCACACACTGCCAGTCGCTTACCAATACGATTTTGATATCCGGAGAACATATTTCACACTCTGCCAGTCGCTTACCAACACGATTTTGATATCCGGAGAACACCAATGGGGGAGGGGAGGGTTCCCTCTTTACCTAAAAAAGAAGAAAGAGGGGAAAACTAAGCTGAATTCTATCGTTTACCCCTCCACTACCATTGGCGTCCCACAGCACAGAGTACTTCGTCGGTTCTTCTAGCGGCCGATGAAAACTCTTACCTTTTGCAGCAAAATCACTGCTTGACTTCAAACCTATACTTCAGATAGAGTGGCAATCATATTTTAACACCCATTTCACCTCAAGATACACTATAAGCAAAACACGCATCATCAAAGAAATAATTCGTAAGAATGCTCTTCCAACACCTAGAAATGGAATCTTGGACAATGGCATATAAAGATATTATTTCTGCATTAGGAAATCAAGGGAATGCCAAATGCCAATTTGCCCATGAGAACGTCCACCAGTCTATGAGGAATGTACAAGTGTAGCCGAATACATTATGTGTTTTCCGAGAATTCTAATTGTTTCATTGTATTTTGAACTGAGAATAATATATGATCTTAAATAAGATTGCAGTTTTCACAAACCACAACAGAAATTGCCTGTCTGGACATCGAGTTACCTCGAGTGTAATTACACGTCCATGAACTTGAAATCTCATGAAAAGTCACTTGAAAAGAGGCATGTTGGAGAAGAGTGGCGCCGCAGGGGAACAAACAAGAACAGCGGCGCCACAATGTCGGCGGCGGCGCAACCGACGCGCATGCGTGCACCGCACTTCCGCCCTGGCGGCACGGAATGCAGCCACCGCCTCCGCCGCCGCTGCGTCCAGCTCACTGCCCTTCGTGTGCTGCCCTCGCCGTCCCCGCCCCGCCACCCTCGCCTGACCGCACTCGCCCCGCCCCGCCGCCGTATCCCCGCCGCCAGCGCCCCGCAGACCTCGCCCCGCTGCCCTCGCCTGCTGCCATCTGCCGCGCTCGCCTCGCCGCCCTCACCTTGCCGCTCTCGCCCCGCCGCCCTCGCCCCGCCGCCCTCGCCTCGCCGCTCTCGTCCCGTCTCGCCCCGCCACCCTTGCCACGCCGCCCTCGCTCCGCCACCCAGGATCTCCGCCGCCCTCGCGCCGCCGCCCTCGCCCCGCCGCCCTCGCCACCGCCGCCCTCGCCCCGCCGCCCTCGCGCCGCCGCCCTCGCGCCGCCGCCCTCGCCCCGCCGCCCTCGCCCGCCGCCCTCGCCCCTCCACCCTCGTCCAGCCGCCCTCGTCCAGCCGCCCTCGCCCCGCCGTCCTCCCCCCGCCGCCCTCCCCCCGCCGCCCTCGCCCGCCGCCCTCCCTCCGCCGCCCTCGCCCCCGCCGCCCACGCCATTGCCTGCCGCCATTGCCCGCCGCCCTCGCGTCGCCACTCCTCTTCACGGTGTCGCCCCGCCCTCCCACGCCACCCTTGCCTCGCCGCTCGCGTCCCCTCGCTCTCCGCCGCCGCCATCCTCGCCCCTGCTCTTTGTCTCGACCCTCTGCTCCATCGCGTTCGCCCTACCTCTTCGCACACCCATTGCACTTGCCCTCACCGTTTCCAACCCCTTTTTGAACTTAACTTCTCCCTGCACACCCACCAACGCCCCACCCTCTCCATACCGCTATCGCTCTCGTCCTAATGCCACTTCTTCCTTGCCCGTGCCGCATACTTCGCCTTGACTCTTCCACTCCTCTCCACAGCCTTTGCTCTACCCGTCTGCATCCGTCCCTCTCTGCATGTTTGGACTGCTTTCTTTTCCATCTCCATCCCGACCATCAATGTAGTCGTTTTTCTCTCCAATCTGTCACCACATCTACGTTCCACCAACTTCACTTCCTGACCCATCCCCGCCAACTCGGCCACACTGACACTCCCTCCACTATTGACGCCGAAACCTCCATCGTCATAACCACTACTAGCCTCTCCCCCCCAGCTTCCGCCTCCCCCCTCCGCCAGGCGCCCGTTTCCCTAGGTCACTTCCTCCTCCGCCTCGATAACCACAAGGGCGGAGGCCGGGGTCACCTTGCTGCGGGCGCGGGTTCAACACTCGCCCATTATTTGCATACTCCACAGCGCGCGCCGGGCGAGAGGGGGCGCGCCGCAATACCAGGAAGTTCCCCTCCCACTCCCTTCAGCGTCCCCTCATTCCGTCCCTTGCCGCCGCGGCGCGGAGTAGTTGCCGCCGTCGCCGCCGCGGGCGCACCGTCGCCGTTGCCGCCGCGATACGACGCGCCGAGCCGCGCTGCGCGTGCCGCGCATAAAACGGCGACGGCGGGCAGACGGCTTGCGTGAGAGATTACGGGGCAGGGCGCCGCCGCCGCCGCCTTGAAGCCAGCCCGCGGTGGCCTCCCCGCGCGCCCCGGGGGTGCGACTATAACAAGACCGCCGTACAGACTTACCCAGACGTGCTCTCCGCTGTTCTCAAACTGTTTGCCATCGGCGACGGCGGAAACGGAGCACTGTGGTAGTAAATACTGGTCGTTTCGAAAGTCACCTGGTCATTCATATGTGGATGTACTCAGCTTTTGTGATTGCCAGTCATTAACTTAACACACTCGGGATTTGTAACAGTTATACCCGTTGTTGTTTGCGCGTTTCGTGTTTAACACTATCCCCTTAGGCTCCCCACAGACATCCACTAAACCGGGCTGGATCACCACGTTTCCTGCTGTGTCACCTCTCCGTGTTTAACAAAACTGTACCCAGTTGACGTGCAGAGAGACGTTCAGCGTACAGTCAAGCTCGAACTTGAATCCTGAAGAAAATTGCATCCTAAAGGATTTCAGACAGGTTGCCTACATCATCAAAGTTTTGCTTTCGACAACGTGGTGGAAACAAGACACAAAATGTAGATCACGAAGTCCAAGTTCATTCATCGGAATGATTCCTGTCCGAGAAAGTACATTATTTCGGATGCCTAAAACACGCATTTATTATGACTGAAAAAAAAAAAAAGTCAACACCCGCGATGTTTTGTCTTTCAGTCTCAAGACATGTACATTCCAATGTCAATATCTTCTCCCAAATAGAGGGAAAGAACATTTCCAGCTTGTGATGTACACGACTAAATCGTCTAGTTCCAGGTACAATATTGGAATACATGCGTGTTGTCTACAATACGAAAAACGCTCGAGCACATTTCGTGGTAATGATGGCAAAATAGAAGCAGCCCTCTAAACAAGCCATTTTTCCTAGAAGAGGAACATTTTTGCATTACCATTACATTAAAGCAAAACACCATGAATGAATGAACTTCATTACACACTATTGCGATAATGGTATACGAGTAGGGTTATTCTGAGACGAGCACTATTCCATGGTCTACTATTGAGAATAACAATAATTATTCAAATAATTTATAATGAACATAACTTTGTTAATAATTTTCCAAATAATAACAATAATAATAACATGTTTTAATTACTTATTATATACATTAAAAACAAAATTTCTTGCAATTCGAAATTGTAATTCCTGATGATGTTGAAAGCCTGACAATTCACATTAGTATTCATAGTAGTTTTTGTTTCACACCAATCCTTAAAAATTGAGTACTCACGCTCATATTTCTTCTTTGATTTGTATGGTAACAAAGAATCTATAGCAGCAATTGCTGCTATTTCTCTTTCTGAGTCTGAACTGCATTCGCTCGTTGTCGAAATGTGTACACCATGCGCGTTTCAATTGTTCTCCTTTTAAGAACAGTGACGCCACTTAAAGGATAAAAATGTGAATACTAAATGAAAATTTAAATCTTAAATCTAACAAATTTTTACAAAGTGGATAAAACGTTGTACGATATTCGTGTCGTAACATCTGATTACAATACTCAATTGGTTACCAAACTCGTCCTAACGGACTCGTTTGGCAATTTTCCAATCTCGTAATGTAATCAGATGTATTACGACACTAATATCGTAAATACCTAATTTCATATTTATCTAATCAAGTTGATACAAATTATATGTAAAAATTTGCATAATTTCACTGATCAAAACACAGTTGACGCTGAGTCAGTGGGGAGAGTAAACATAACTTTACTATCCAAAAGCGAAGCAAGGGGCCATCTCAATACTTACTCATAGGATCAAATGAAACTGCGAAAAAAAATATAGAGGTTGTGTACTTTCGAAATACTTAATACATTGCACTGTCTCAGGTGGAAGTGAGCACTGTGTTTTCCCTACACTTTTCTTGCAAAAACAATCAAGATTCTCAAAAGAGTATGCACGAAGTAATCAGATAGTAAAATTCCAATTCTCAAACGAGTATTTCATGCAACCAAATTTAAGAGACTACATCTGATTCACCACATCATTCAAGTAGGTACTTGTATTTCGCTGAGGAGGCGACCCGCAGAGCTGGACTATGAATCTTCCGTGTTGAGGAGAACAAGATAAATGCGATGCTGCGTTGTGTGAACACAGGAATGTGCGAGCAATCTCATTTCTCATCACTACCCTCACCTTTGCCTTGCTCTGGATTATCTGCACATACCGTAAATTCAAATGACTTGCAACTCGCAATAGAACATTCTATCTCACAGATGGCAATTGGAATTTTAATAAGAGGGAAACATTATTATGATTATGTCAACGATTGCAGTTCCTTAATTTATACCAACAGAAATGTTCAGCGAATTTATGTTTGGAAAAACGTTGGACTGTTCCTTCACTGCTCAAGACCAAACTCAATAGAAATCTCCATACACATTAAAACACTAAATCAAGTTTCAAAGGACCATATTTTATAAATGCATCTATGAACATCACGTACATCATTCCACGTGCTATATGCTACAACCGTGAGATATGCAGAAGCACATAAAGTAACGGCAAACATATTTAAGCCACGTGTATGACACACTATTTCAAAAGGATGATTTAGGAGCGCATACATAATTCCCCTACTTCATCACATCACGCATTTTTCAACTGGAGGTTGGCGTAGTACTGCCAGAAATCTGGATGCGCATATATT
This sequence comes from Acheta domesticus, assembly GCA_031308135.1. Taxonomy (NCBI): domain Eukaryota; kingdom Metazoa; phylum Arthropoda; class Insecta; order Orthoptera; family Gryllidae; genus Acheta; species Acheta domesticus. The sequence goes on along the minus strand of JAHLJT010009436.1, from coordinate 204,239,925 downwards.
CGATTGAAAACTCCGGAAAAATATCTTTAATAAAGTTTACTCTCTTAATAACGTTTTTGTCTAATACTGTGAGAAAGGAATTTTTTTTTTTTTTAATAATTTATTAATCCTTGTTCGGCCTGTTAGGCCTTTCAAGGTTTTGAATCATACATACAATTTTTGTACAAAGTTAATAACATTCGGCTATTTTACATATTTTTGAATTTACAATTAAATATTAACTAATTGCCGAGGAGTGTCCAGGAAGGGTCCTCTAACTACTCGAATTTATTTCTAATTTGTTGTTAATAACTGCTTTCTTTTCTGCTATTTTATGGAGGTCGAAGTAAATCTTTAGAATGCCGACTTTTGATTCTTGGATATGGTTTTGAAGTTGAACCTAACTTAAATTTTTGGGTTGCAGGGCAGGATGGTAGGTTTGCATAAAATCGGGTGGAGAGTCTGTCTATCCATTGTTTTATTGGGCATATAGCGAGTTCTTTTTGAATTTGCTCGTTGCGGATATACCAAGGTGCATTTACTGTCCAGCGTAGATACTTGTTTTGAATCACTTGTAATTTGTTTAAATTGCTATTTGCCGCACCTCCCCAAATTTGACAGGCGTAGATTAGTGAAGGCCTTATTATATATTTGAAAATGGATATTGACGTGTCGATGTTAATCTTTGAGTTTTTATTAATTAGTGGGTACAGTTTTAACATTTTTATGAATGTTTTGTTAGCTGTTATTTTATGTGTTCTTTCCAAGTTAGCCTTTGTCAATGTGAAGTCCTAAATATTTTACTGAAGTTGTAGGGGAGAGCCATTGGATATATGTGTTATTTAGAATTAATGGATTTATAGTATAGATTTTTTTTAATGAGAAAATTTTTGCTTTACATTTAGTTGGGTTGATTTTAATTTCCATTGCTGAAACCATTCTGTAAGTGTGTTTAAATCATCTTGAAGTTTGTTCCGTCCTAATGTTAAGTTTTGATGTGTTGTAAATATTACGGTGTCATCTGCAAATAACGCTATTTTTGAATGCTTTAGTTGTGGAAGGTCTGAAATAAATATATTGAATAGGGTTGGTGACAGAGGCGATCCCTGAGGGACACTGGCCGTGATATCATAAACAGAGGACTGTACTAAATTGACTTGTACTTTGAAACTACGATTTATTAGAAAACTTTTTATTATTTGTTGTAAATATTGCGGGAATCCATATTGCCGTATTTTATATAGTAAACCTTGGTGCCATACTTTATCGAACGCTTTTTCTACGTCCAAAAATAGTGCTAATGTATGTTTAGATTTTTGGAAATTAGTAGCGATAAATCGGTTAGTCTTAAAAGTTGATGTATTGTTGAATGGTTATTGCGGAAACCAAATTGTGACGCGGGTATAATATTGTTACTGTTTATGAATGTGTTCATTCTCTTTAGTATTAATTTTTCGAAGATTTTCGAAAGCGTTGGAAGTAGACTAATTGGTCGATAATTCTCTGTTCTCGAATGGTCTTTACTTGGTTTTGCAATGGGGATTATCAGTGCCATTTTCCAAGATTGCGGGAAATAATTTAATCTGAGGCAAGAATTGTATATTGCTGTTAAAGAACTGATTGCTTGTTTCGGAAGTTTTTTAATGATTATATTTGGAATTTGTCAACACCTGGGGATTTTTTGTTTTTAGGTTTTTGATTAAGTATTGTGTTTCTGATGGGGAAATGAATTTAATTCTTTCTGGGACTGTGCAATAGAGTTGCGAGAGCTCTGAATCAATTTTGTTGTAAATGTAACATTACCAGTTATATATTTGTAAAAGTGTCTTTAAATGTTTAGCTAGGAGTTTCAGCAAGAAAAGGAATAAAACTGAAAATACGGTCTTACAAACTCAATCTTAAATGATTGATTAATTGATTGAATGGTGATTACGGGTGCGCCAACTGCTAAGGTCATTAGTTCGTAAGTGTAGTGCATGTTATAATAGCGGAATACGGCGTTCTTCCCGCGCAGGATGGCGGGATCCCGTCCCGACCTACACGACGGCTTGAGGGAGGGTTCCATAGCCAAGTATCAATCATCAGTGGGGCACAGCCCCAGCCGGGACAAGCTCTAACCTTCCGACTAGCCTCCTGACAAGTGTGATAGTACAAAGCAGGCGAGTGTAAGTGGGTGAGGATAGGATAAGGATGAAGAAGGAAAGATCGCGCACGATCCATTTGTCCTTTTGTTTGGGTACTGCTCGGGTATTCGTCTGGTGTTATTGAGAGAAACCACGGAAAACCACCGTTTTGCTTTGATGGTTAAAAGCAGTACTTTTCTTTTTTGTTTTCCAACTGAATTGCCTGGTAAGTCAAGAAGTGAATCCTTTCTCTTCTTCTCAGGGTTATCTTCAACGTTTTTTTCGCGGTCCCTTCTCCTTTCTTCTAACCATTTGTTAGTAATTAATTTTATTTCTTTTGTTAGTGGATTTGTTTAAACGTTCACACCTTATTCCTCACTTCATCAGAAAGCATCTTAGGCTGCTGAGAAAGTGCTGAGATGCTGCATGACCCAACAAACCTCGTTGAAACCGCGTTGTGCAGGCGAGAATCTGATCAAGACCTCTCAACCGCTATACTGAGCGAGTTCAGGCGTGTGTTCCTCCGAGTCATCTTTACAGACCCACTCCGCCTACTCGTGCAACTACTACGGAGGCGTATCTCTCGATCTCGCATCGCGCTATCGAGATTCAACACTCGCCCAGAAGTTGTTTCGACTTCACTTAACGCAGCTCCTATTCGCAAGAGCACCTGACCTTGATGTTTGATGAATGAATTGTATTTCGTAAGCTGTGATTATATCTTGCGATGTAATGAACTAAGTTTATTTATATTATTGTGGGTATATGAATAGAACAGCAGCATACTGAACGTGCGAGAATAAAAATGTTTCTTTACCGGGTTGTATAGAAAATGAACCATACATTTCATAATTAAGAGTTCACCTCTTTACGGAAATCCAGATCATTCAATACAAGCACATACGCAAATCGATGCACAGATGAGAAATGCCAGCGTATGTAAATATGTAAAAATTTGACTGTACGATCAGGTTGAGATTGAAAGAGTATTTTTCTTGAATATGTTTCCGAATTTTCCAACTCATTTTCCAAATAGACTGAGTTTAGCTTAGAGCATTGTTGCTGTGTCTGCAGAAACTCTCGCCAGGATCCTTGGGTTCGAGACACGACGGTGGTGACTTTTGCACTAGCTAAATAGCTACTCGAATTCAACCGCTGTCTGGAGGAGAATTCTGGCTTTTGGCTGCTCTATTTGGTCATTTTTTGTGATTTCTCAAATCAATACCAGGTGAATGGTAGAGGAGTACCCTAAAAACGGGACACAGACGACACGTGATCTTTCCTTCCTCTTCCTTGCTCAATCCTCTCCGCTTGCACATATTTACACAATAGTGTAATAAAAATACATATTAATAAACAATAATAACACTAGCACACATGTGTAATATACTAGCACACATGTCAGAAGACGAGTCAGGAACTGAGAGTTTCCCCCGGCTGTGCCAGTACCCAGTTAGGGGAGGAACTCCCCCTCATCAACAAGCCGACGTGTAAGTGAGCGCGGGACTTCATCGTCCAGTTGGGGAGCAACCTCCCTATATTAAAAATATTCACAGCACTAAGGGTAATAATGGCCATTGCAACTGATATGCCCAGAAACATCAACCAACCGATCAATCCACACACGTTTTCAATAGCAAATTTTCGTTTCAATGATCATTGAAGTCGCTACCTGTCCTCTCCGAGGTCAATGACCAGACACAGGCTTCCAAAACTGTTGGGACTTCACAGTGTAAACTTCACAGTGTGAACTTCACTCTACCACCTTGTACTCGGGTATATACCGATCTGTTGGTTGTGGGAATAGCATGTTATAACGTGCGAGACGCATTTCAAGTGGTGATAGATTTTCTTTCCTGCACAAGGAAGTGAGAGGGAGCAACGCGAATTTCACCAAATAAATCTTACACTTTATCTTGACCAAATTTGACCAAATGAATCTTCTTGAAGCATACTTAGCCTCGAAAAACTACGAAATTGAGTTCACAAAATAAAACTTGGAGAAACGTAGAAACCTTTTTCACAGGCAACTTCAAATCAGTCAGAAAAGAACTCCTATTGGATTTGTAGGTTATAGCCTTCAATGGTTAGATGAATGTACACTTAAATAGCAAAATTTAATTCCTATTCAATGAAAGGATAACGCTCATTGTTTGATGGGAGATATACAACTCTCCCTTAGAAACAATAGTCAATCCTAAAAAACATGCATATATCAAAAATAAATCTCGTGAAATTTGCAAAATCTGCATAAAAAAAGCATTGAAAGAAGCAAAAGGGTTCCATAAATAAGTTGCAACTTCTTTAAATGAAGCAGTATTTTAGAAATACAGAAAGTAGCAAACATAACTATTGTGCGCGGAGCCAATCCTTATCCCTCTCCCGGCATTCCCCCAAAAACTGGATTTCCTCGGAGTGACCAAGAACAATAAATCTAGATCCAGATTCCCCTCGGAGTTAAGAAAGAAATCCATCAGAATCCAAATCAAAACCGTCCCGCCCTGCCCATTCCATCCAGCCCCGCCACTGAACATCGCCCCACCGCCGTCTAAAAACCCAGGCATCAAAACCCAAAAACGATCCCATCAACCGCACTTTTGCGGCGCGCTTGCCCGCGACAATATGGCGGGCGACATCAAAAGGGCATTCCAGCGCGCCTGAAACGGACGTTTATTTTCCTTCCCGAAACGTAACAGCACGGCGCGGCGCGGGCGACGTGGAGCGGTGCGCTGCAGTGCGGTGTGGCGCGCGCAACGCACTGTGGCCTGAACGACGCAAAACACCGGACGAAAGTAACGTGTGGTAGGAAAGTCTCTCCGCATCGAGTGGAATGAGGGGTTCTTATTAAAATTGCATTTATCGATGTAGCAAGCAGATCACTGGGAAACAAGTGAAGGGAACAACACTTCCAACACGTTTCATGATTGTGGGCAGTACGCAATTTACGTTTTCATTTGTTACAATATGCAGTTGGTGTTACAAACATTTTTTCTGTTGCTAGCACTCTCGTCTCATCACCATCAGTCACTAGTGCCACTGCGTAGAGACTTTCCTGGCGCACTGTGCTTTCTTTGCACTGGCGTTTCCTGAGTTTCATATCGAGGCTTTCTTGTCCTGAATGCATTACTCAGAAAGAAAAAGACTTTCCTTGTTAGATTTCTATATTATAATTAAAAATTAAAATAAACGATATAAGATTCGTAATAGTTAATATACAAAGTTAGTAAGTTAGTTAATAAACAAAGAGTAAAGATACTTAATAAACAAATTGTAAGTTATTTTTTAAACTTTTTTCTCTTCCTGTCTCTAGGTTTTCCAGCTAGTGAGAGGTGCGAGACGTCCCTGATTTCCTGGCAAATCCGTCCAAGTTACATGATTAATTCACATTTGAATATATTTCATTGTGTGTGCGTGTATATATGTATGCATGTATTCGTTTGTATGTGTATATACATATAAGCATAATACAAACTATTGGTGTTACAGAAAATACTACGGAATACGTCCAAGAAAGTTTCATTTCTAAGTTCCCGGAACTACGTAATTTCAAATCAATGAGGGATAAAAATTCGCGCAAAACATGAATAGTTTTAGGAACTGATGCATCATCCAAGTGGAATGTTACGAAAATAACGAATATCCTCCAATTATTGCATCTGGCCATTGGAATTGTCATCTGGTCAGTGGTCCTCTTCGATCCATTTGTTTATTCGGTGAACAAATTACACGAAAGTTGAGACTCGAACATTTGATCTTCGAAACTGCTGCAACTGCGAATTATATTTCTTGAAAGAGGATGCTAGATTGTTAAAGAATGCAAGTCAAACAATAATGGAAATGAAATGAAATGAATGAAGTACATATCTGAAAACGTAAATCTTAAATTATTCCGCTGAACTGATTTATTTATTTAAGGGAAAAGAAAAATATTTTTCGTAACTACTGGTTGACATGTTTTGTACATTTTTTGACGCGCTCTCGTCTAATGTAACACTTTTTGTCCTGCTTTCGACCCAATCTGGGCCATAGTGCGGCTGGAGGCCGTGCGGTGCGGTGTGGCGGAGTCATCACAATTCCATTACGCGGGCGGTCGCGAGGGGGGATGAGGGGGATGGGAAGCGCAGGGCGGTAGAGGGGGAGGCGCCGTTGCTTTTGCCATTAACCTCTTCCAACTTCGCTCCGCCACCACCCGGCCAAGTTCGCTCTAGGAGGCGCTCGGCGACAGCCTCAGACCCCGGTTGCCGGCTCGCCGGAAACCCACATAATTGTGGATTAGAGATGGGATCCGAAAATATTCCGTCCGTGTCCTGTTTTCTTATGCGTCTTTCTAGGTGTTCTTGTTGTTGTTACAGCCGAAATAGATATTTGTGCACCAAGGGCGTTGTAAGGGTACTAATGATCGCGTGGTGACAAAAAAACCGAAGGCCTTTGGCCCGAGGGCTTTTTGTCGTCCGAGATCATTAGAACCACTTAATGCACGTGATGCCTACAATATTTTATTTTTATGTAACTTTAATGATTCAGGTTTATTTATTTACTAGATGTTAACTAACAAGATGTTAAGTTGATTCTGTTTATTTTTTGATATTTGCCTCCCATAATTCCCTTTCATAATTCCCTCTCATAAGTCCCTCCATTAGAGAACATGTAGCATCATTCAACTATATTCATATTTCCCTCATAACCACGATCATCTCGGTCCAGGGAAGTTATGCGGTGTATATCGACCCCGTCGAACCAATAACAAGCAACGAGGAATCAGTAAAGAATAAACCTTGAGATGCGTAAAATGATTCATTCGTTACAGCGGGAGATAAAATTATTAGTCTGACGAATCTTACGTAAAAGTGCTTAGTAGTTTATTTTACTTGTTTTCGTGCTTTTCAAGAAAGGAAATAAATAAATAATGATGGTTTAATACCTTGATAAATTATTTAAAGCGTTGAAAATTAATTATTTACTTTTTTGTTATTCTCCCTTGTGATTTCTTGACAGCTTTGATGCGTTTTGGCATGCTTGCTGTGCATTATACAGTCTTTTATGATGTGTTCCCGTTTTGTAAGCCTGGTGATTTTTGTAATGAGGTCTTTCTTTATTGTAATAATTGACGGTCATGGAAGAGTTGAACATTATTGCCAACATCCATCAAATTTCTAAAAACATGAACTTGAAACTGAACTATCAATAATTAAAACACTGCATCAATTAAGTAGTAAAATTACAAAACTAATGAAAATTTATTTTTGAGTATAATAATTTGGCCACCCATTGTTGATTTCTGTAACTTGTGAATAATTTCTCAGACCGTTGATGTACTATTTTTTTAAAATTTCGAGTCCTAGATAGTATTTCTGTACTGCTTCATTTTCAATGTGCTTCGTATCCCCAGTCATGTTATTATATTACAGTGGTACAAGAATTATATTACTAGAGCTCATAAATTCTTTCCTAACTATAAAATTTCATCAAACGTAGCACCAACAAATAATTAATTAAAAATAAATTCAATTTCATAGATGCTTGGTAAAGTTTGGGAACGAATGCACGGCCTGCACGAGGATGTTCCGCATGTGAATGTTTCGTTCAGGACAGGATCGCCATGTTCATGAAATAGGGTAAATGCTACGTCAATCCCTCTATTACTCGCCCACACTACACCACTGCCTTTAATGGGTATTAAAAGGAGATTTCGTAATGAGATCGATACCTATTTGTTTTCTTGATTACTTTGTCTCTTGTAGCCGTCAGTATATAATTTGTTTTATTGTAAATGTCGTGGTTAATTCATTATA